>BTHU01000011.1:23032883-23632883 GCA_036184795.1 Tokudaia tokunoshimensis | reverse complement strand
AATCATCTTAGGAAATCACCAAGTATTTCTGATATCATTTGTATCTTTGTGAGTAATTAATTCAAACAGCCTTTTTATGTATTATTTTTGACACTTTATTACATGTATGCAATGAGTTTTCTGCATTTCCACCCTGCATCCCCTCCCACCTTCTAAAACCCTGCCTTCTGGACGATGTCCCTGTGACATCTTCTTCCTAGCCCCAGACCCTCAGTGAGGGGTTGAGCCTTACACAACTCTCCTTCATGCATGCTGAAATGGTGACAGGGCCAATCTTGCTCAGGTCTTCTGCAGATAACCATAACTGCAGTGTGCTCCGAATGGCAATGGCCACGTCGTGTCCAGAAACCACGTAGTACCTCTGACTCCACGTAGCTCCAACCTCTGACTCCCAACAGCTATCTTCAGTTTGGTTTTTGGGAACAAGGCTAGCTTAGAAGTCATTGTCCTTAGCCTCCGGAGTGTTTGGGTTACAGGTATGTGCCACCATGCTAGGTGTAGACTTGGTCTTGAATGACCTCAGAGGCCCATGTGTTAAAGATGTGCGCACCAGAGTCCTGGTGTTTGGAGAGGTCATTGGAGGCATGTTTTGGAGAGTTAGTTTGGGACTCTGACTCCTTCCTTTACATCCTTTGCTTTGTGACTGTGAGGGGAATAATTTGACTATCCTATAGGCTCCTTCCGTGTGCTGCCTTGCCACACACCGAACAACTGAGGCAGGCCCATGGGTCATGGACTAGACTATCTAAAAATGGAAGCCAACGTGAGCCTTTCCTCATTATAAGTTCATCTGCCTCATATTTCACTATAGTGATGGAGCACTGATGAACATCTGATTTGGCTTGTAAACGCTAGAGTCCACAGGACCCTGTAGAAATCCATCTGCCCATTTTGGGGATTGCCAGTGGGTGGTTATAGCAGTGTTGCTTAGTTCTTCTCATCATGGTGGTGAGCAGTGGGAATCATTTAATGAATGCAGTTCTAATGATGGGTCAGGTACACGCTTATTATTATTATTATTATTATTATTATTATTATTATTATTATTATTGAATTAGTACAGTGCCCCAGAGTATTACCTTAGGGTCCAACAGCGTAATATTCATATTCATTACATAATCTCTTAGGATTCTTATCCCCTACAGGTTTTTGACTCAACAGCTTTTCAGACTTGCCGTATTGTCCACATACAGGCGAGTACATAATGAAGGGCACTCTTAGGCTTTGTGTAGCCCTGACATTTGTTCTATTTTTAGCCTATTTCTCGACTATGGGCTTTCATCATGCCACTATTAGGAAATTCATCAAACTTTCATATGGCCTGCGCGGGCTGCATTGTCTGTGTCTGCCATCTGCTCCTCTCGGGGCTGGCTGATGATTATTTCATGTGCTCCTACTTCCCTCCTGTCTTCACTGCTCGTCAGCCTCTCTGGCTTTTCCATCCTTTGCCTCTGTTCTCTGTTCCAGGGTGGAGGACAACTGTCACTATTCTGAGAAGGAGGGAAACCTTAGTGAACGTTGCCGTACGCCTCTCTGACTCTTGCTGGCTTTCCCCCTGTCTCTCTCTGTCTTTGCCTCTCTTTCTTAAATGGTTTTGCTTGTGCCAAATTCAGATTTTAAGGACTTAAAAGATTGAAAAATGAATCACAATTATTTGCTGCATGTGTACTATGGTGCGCGAAGATCACCTGACACCTTATGACGATTCCTGACTTCAGTAAACTTTTGGTCTAGGACAGAAAAGAAAGGTCATAAGAAATGGTGAATTAGCTGGGCAGTGGTGGCACACGCTTTAATCCCAGCACTTGGGAGGCAGAGGCAGGCGGATTTCTGAGTTCGAGGCCAGCCTGGTCTACAGAGTGAGTTCCAGAACAGCCAGGGCTATAAAGAGAAACCCTGTCTCGAAAAACCAAAAACCGAAAACAAAAACAAAACAAAACAACAACAACAAAAAAACCAACAGCAACAACAAAAAGAAATGGTGAATTAAAGCTAAGTGGTATTATAATTCCCCTGTTGGTGGCTTAGTAACTCAGAGTCCCGGAAGGTGTTGAGAGGAAAGGATTGGCTCAGGAGCGTCAGTCTCTCGGGAGGCCGTTTGAACTGTGGAAATGGAGGAGGGAAAGTCCTGGGTTTGGGTGGAATCGAGTTACTCACGCGTGGGGACAAAGAGGTAAGAGCCTGAAGGAAGGTCAGAGTTTATGGGTCGATGTGACTTAGGGAAAGTCAAAGCAAGACGGCTATTTTTAAGGAGTGCAAAGTAGATTTTGAAATTTATCCAAGAGATAAAAGATGAAGGCCGAGCCATCCGTCCATCCATTGGAGGAGACTGAGTTCATAGGTGTGCCAGGAGCAGTGTAGACCCTGCGTGGGCAGGGTACGCGGCTCTGGAGCGATGAGGAAGGACAGAGCCCACGAGGCTAGGGTTAGTTAGGCTACCGCAGCAAACGTAAATCCCAGGGAAAGTGAGTCATGTTTGGCTCTCAGAGGGATTGTTCACCCAGTCGGATTGGAGGTGAGGAGTGAGGCAAGATTCTTCTAGATGACATACTCAGTTGGGAGAATAAAGATGAGACAGAAGGATGGCTTCCAAGGACGAGCCAGAGCTAGATGTCTAATACAATTTACCTCAGTGAGAAACATTTGTAAGGCAGGCGAACGCCCCCCCCCCCCGACTTTGAAGCAAAGAGTGGTTCACAGCCCAGCAGAAGCAAAGCATCCTGTTGGAGCTTTCCTGATTAACCCGTGCCCTCCCGCTTCCCATCCAGTCCTACCTTGGCACAGGCTCGCCCGGTTTGGATACATAGTCAAGCAAGGATCTGAACTGCTGGCCATATGGTGACCCTAGGTCCCCGGAAGCGATCTCTGTGTCAGCCACACTCCCAGGAAAGTCTCCTGTTGGGGGAACGGAAATCGTCAAGAGACCTGAGAAGACTCTCAGACGTCGTAAGATGGAGGGCGTGTTTGGCATCTGAGCACTTCTTATGACAGGATTTCTTTCTGTAAAAATGCGTATTATGTCTGTAGTGTTGAGGACTGAACCCAGGACTTCATCCTCGCTAGGCTAGTGTTGTAACATTGAGCTAAGAGTCCAGCTACTCTTAAAATTACTTCAACGATATTGAAGTTGTTCCACGGAGGATCCCAAATCTACAAGCAAACCGATTCTATACTTTAATATACACACTTTTATCTACGACGTATCAAATTCTGTGTGGTCCAACAATGGTTCTGTGGGAACACATTAGAAGCCTTGGTATACTTAATAAAGGCTACAGTTTTGTGGAATTATACAAATATTTCCCACTTTCACCAAATACAACCTTATTTTGTGTTTTAAACCTCACAATGAGCTGTTTTGTTGAAACAGTTTTTAATAATGTGTCTGGATCCAGTCATTAATATCTAGACTCATGCAGTACTGGGAATATACCAGACGGTGGCAGCAGAGAACAGAGACGGATTTCAGGCTTTGTTTTCCTTTGTCTTCTAAGGAAGAGCCCTTGTGTTTAGTGCTGTAGAGGTGACAGTTTGGTGCAAATTTGTTCTCTCATCAGGAAACCCGAGGTACCTGTTCAAAATCAAACACATACCGGTGGAATCCGGCCTTCATGGCAGGTCCTAAGTCCTTCTCATCCAAACAGTTCTTCTCGGATCAGATCTCGGTGACACACAGTCAGAGGAGAACTTGTAATCCTGCCCAAGTTGGCTGCATCAGAATCGTCCAGAGAAAGGCCTAGGAACTGGGCTGTGTTTCACTAGCGCCACAGGTGGCTAGCCTCTACTCGGTTTATAGTGGACCAGTGAGTTCTTCCTATGAAATGACCATCATGAGTCTATAAGGTGATGTTCACAAGCCAGGCAAGGAGACAACAGGGCAGCGGGGACATCCCTCTGCCTGACTGTTCATTACTCAGGGTCAGGCACTCTTGATTGTGAGGTAATGCTGTCCGGATACCGTTCTCTGTTTTCAAAGAGAAGTTACAGTTCTCAACAATACTGCATCAGCATTGCTAAGGGAGGTCCCTATGGGTTCCCTGAAGAAGGATTCCTAAGGCCATCATTTTTTGGGGAGGAAACCCAATTAATTAATATCTATGGGTCTATGTATATGGTATATTATATATTGTGTTTAAAAATTATCTTCTAACTTTTAAACAAATCACTCTAGTAAATACAAATAAAACCAGCTCTTGGTCAAGGATCTTTTAAATTAGAAAGTTAAACTTTTGAGGTGAACTGGAAATGCGATTGAGATCTCTTAAGGATCAGAAAGGGTCTAAGGAAAAGAACTTACCATGTAAGTTGCTTGAGGAAGGGATTTCTTAATAGTTCTGTTGTTGGAAATGTGGTTCATTCACAGAAGACAATTAATGGAAGTTTGTGTAGCCAAGAGCTGGGGCCCTATTTGTTATAGTTTTAGGTATGTTATGAAAAGTAAGTTATGAAAAAATAATAAGTGGACTGAAGAGATCTTAATTCTGTGGAATTGTTACCCATAATGCAAAGGAGGCACACCATGACCTTTTTTGTCTAGCTTCTTTCCGTCTGCCCATTTCCAAAAATCATCCATGTTGTACCGTGTATCAGCGCATCATTTGAAAAAAAAATTACTGAGTGATATTTCACCATATGGTTTTAATTGTGGTCAGTTTATTCATTCATTGGTTGATAAGCTTTCGGGTTACACCCACTTCTTTTGGTTAACATGAGCAATACTAAATACATATAAACATTTGTGTCTGAGATTTCATCAGGAGAAAAGGTTTTCCTTTTCTTCGAGTTCAAAGTAGGAATAGAATTATAACTATCTCTTTGCTTCCTGGAATTCCTTGTTGAGTTGATTATTGGGAGCATGACAAGTAGGTTCCTGGAGAACCACGTCACTGCTGATGAGTGCCACAGACAAACTTAGGAGCAGACATCCATTTAGAGTTGTGAGCAGGATGTTTATGTCACAGACCGATGAACTCTGTCTCTTGATGCTAAACTCACCCTGAAGGGTGAACTATACCATTGTCACCGAAGGGTAGACCTCTCAACTTGAAGTCTACATAGGACTAAGCAGTGACTCTTCACCTGGAACTGTAAGGTAGACACCCCATTTCTGAGGACGAGTGTTTCCCACAGTGATGACTCTCACGGGAATTCACGGGGAGGTAAGCAGGTCATTGTTGAGACTTGTTCATGTGTGTGAGACATTTCTGCACAAAACAACAGCATCTTTTGACTCTTGAAAACCCATGATTATATTAAGCACTATAACTATCCTTGAAATATTCTGATAATGGATGTTCACATCCATTTATGACATGTATACCCACTACTTAAAAACTCGTTGATCTGGAAAAATAGAAATAACTCATGCACTAGTCAGGGCTTTGGGGGGACTTTTTCTTGAATACTTTCTTTACTACTTGAAACAGTTTAAATTGGAGTGTGGACCTATGTTTGGAGACAAAATTTATTCTTTAGCAGTAGTAGAAACTAGCAAAATAGACGTGTAAAAAGAGCACATTTTGGGGGTTTGGTGTCTTCGGAGACCTTAACTTGTGGCTCTCAGGGCTCCCGTAGTATCGTAGTATCAGCTTTTGTGTCACAAGCACATTTGTGCCTATCGTCAGCACAGCAGGGAATCTTCCTTTCTTCTTGTAGTTTTACTTAGTTTTTCCCATTCGTGTTTATCTTTGGGCTCCATCGCTACAACCACTTAGAGAGATTAGCTTGAACTCCAAGATTGAAGTGGATTATGGCACTTGGGGTGTAACTTGTCCTACATCAGAAATGATTTTACTTCTTTTCTTTGCTCAAGGAATGTAGCCTAGCTGGCATTTGGCTTCATAGTAACTAAATGAGAACCTCAAGTGTTTACTGTTTCAGATTTTGCTGTTTCTTTCTCTGTGTGGGCCCGTGGTCCTTAGGAACTTGCACTGGGAGGTGTAATTACTACACCCACACTCTTAGAGGAAGGTCTTGAAAAGGGCAGTGGCCTTGGAAAAAGTTTTAGACTTGTGACCACCATGAAATGTTGGATTCCGTTTAGAATTGGTGATCTGTGCAATTCTGATGACCACAGACTTGGAAGACTTGTGAGTTGGCTTTGGTTTTGCTATCAGATGATATTAGTATTGGCAAAAATAGTTCTGGTACATTCCAGAATATTATGTAGTGCAATGCCAAAGCTTAATAGAAGCTAGTGATTGGGGAATCGTGCCCCTCGAAGCTATGTTATTTGCTAAATATACAATATCAGTTCACCAGTTCACATGCTGCAATTGAGAGATTTAACCACAGTTCGCAGAGATGCCTACCCTTAAAATACCATTTTGCCCACATATTTCAAAACAAGGTTAGACTCTTAAAGGGGAAATGAAGACAGTTTATTTTTTTATTAACTTTTAAGTAAATGGACAAAATAATTTGTTTATTTAGAAGACAGTTTAATTGGGAAGCTAAATTCTAGTCCAGGAAAACTTTCAAATAGCAGGTCTACAAGCTCTCATTTAAAGGATTATCCCCACCTACAGGGATGTATCACCAAAGTGTCTTAGTTATGGTTACTATTGCTGTGATGAAACACCATGACCAAAAACAAGTTATGGGGGAATGGGTTTATTTTGCTTATACCTCAAGGCAAGTCTATTACTGAGGAAAGTCAGGACAGTTACTGAAGGAGGAGAGGACCTGGAGGCAGAAGCTGATGCAGAGGCCATGGAGGAATGCTGCTTACTGGCTTGCTCCCATGGCTTGCTCAGACTGCTTTCTTAAAGAAACCGCAGGACCATCATCCCAGGGGTGTCCCCACCCACAATACTGGGCCCTCTCCCACTGATTGCTAGTTAAAAACTTGTTTCCCTATAGCCTGGCCCTATAGAGGCGTTTTCTCAGTTAACATTTCCTTCTCTCAGATGACTTCTCTCAGATGTCAAATTGACCTAACACAAGTCAGGACACTAGACTGACATGTTTTCCCAGACCTTGGTTTTTATTCTTGAGCAACTGACAGATGTAGGATTTGTTTGTCACCTGTGTAAGTTGTTGGCTATGTGAGTAAAGTGAGCCTAGGAATCAAAGCTGTGTCTTTCTCCAAAATTTAAGTCACCTTCTCCCCTGGAGATCGACCTCGTGTTACCCAAAGCTTTATCTTTTTGCCTGTACGTAGTCCTAGGGGGATAACTGGATTTCCTGTGAGTACTGAGCATGCACAGGTCAGTATCTTAGCCAGTGAGAGGCTGCGGTGGGGACCGGGATGCATGAGGTATTGTATTTGCATGATGCAGGAGGTAGGCTCCTCTCTGCACTTAGAGGTCACCAAATCTGATGTTCAAAGCTTACTGACCCAAGTCTCAACATCAGTAAGTTTTCTGTAACTTACTTTTCTTTATATCTACACCCGGGTATATTGGTTACTTTTCTGGTTGTTATAGCCAAATGCCTGACAAGGAAGAACAGCTTAAAGGAGCGGGATTTATTCTGCCTCACAGTCTGAGGGAATTCTCTCCATGGCAGTAGGCTGTCAAGGCAGGAGCTTGAGACTGCTGACTTGTACCTTTGTAGACCTGGAAGCAGAGTCCTGAGAGGAAGCAGGGAAAGCTACAAATGCAAAGGTGTCACGAAGTAGTTCACTTTTCCCGGTGAGGCTGCATTTCCTAAAGAGTCCACAACTTCCAAAAATAACATCATCCAAGGGCCTCGTGTTCAAACACATGAGCCTATGAGAGACATTTCACATTCAAGGCATAAAGTCAGGAAGGGTGATGGGCTCCAAAGCACAGAGCTAGAATAGATTGGCATCATATGTGCTTGGTTTGTAGCCAAGGGAACCAAGGTCCGAAGAAATTAGGATGCTTCGTTTCATTGTTCAGGGAGTTTGGGACCTCCCATCTAAGGATCTCTGACTCCTATTGCTTCTTTGGAAGGGAGGGGTGCTCTTTGTGAGCATAATTTACAAGCTAAATTATGGGGGAAAATTAGCTCTTCTAACAGAACAAATAAACTTCAATAAATTTACTTTGAAAAGAGGAAAGAGGTATGAGGTAGACCCTGTTCTCTTTGAAGTACATTTTTGTCTAATGTGTGCAGTGAGCCATTGTCCTTGTATTTGTGAATTTTGGGCATATGTAGTTAAAGGGATCTGTCAAAATTATTGTATTATAAACAGCACTAGACAGACATGATTCCTGGAATGTCACCGGAAAGTGAGTTGTTTTGTGGAGTCCTGGGGGATACATAGTGGTTACTTCCAAAATGGAGAGGGGCATGGAGTTGGACTCATTGCAAGTTCTAGAGGTGGACTGAGAAGCTTGTTAGCTCCCTTTGTATCTAGTAGCCTGTAGCTGCTGCTTGTGGAAGGGCTCATCTCCTTAGGAGGTCATTTGTTACATGCAAACATTCTGTTATCGCCCAAACAGGAAATTAAGGTAAACCTGTCTTCTGTGAATGGTTTCGCAACGTGGTTCCCGTGGCTTTTAATGTCCTATGTTCTTTGGAATTTGAACTGATTGGCAGGATGAGGACATGGATCTTAAGGACCATAACCTAGGAGCTGCTAAGTCAGGTGGGAGGTGACAATTTGGAATCAGCTGTTAGCACAAGGGAAGCTCACAGCCTAGTGCTGGTCAGCAAATGACCATCTCCTTTCCCTTTCTAAACAAAGGCGTACAAACCCAGATTTCTGTAGCCTAGACTTATACAAAAATATAGAGATCACCTTTAGGATTATAGACACTTTTCAATGCCTTCATAAGATGATGTGAAAGGTTTCAGGTATGAGCTTGCTGATGGGCGTTTAGCAGGTGTTTTGCTGATAACCAGGCAGACATGAAATGGTCTTTGAGAAGTTTCTAGAATGCTTGAATTTAAGTTATAATGGTTCATATGGTCAGAATTAGAACTCAGCTGTGGAACTTTGGGGGAAAGTTGTTGCTCAAAGTTGGTGAGAAATCTCATCCACTGAAAGGATTGGACTAAGACCATCAGCCAGAGGAGAAAGGTCTCAAAAGGTACATTTGTTGAATTTAGACATTTCGTAACAAAATAATGCTTTATTTGAATGCTTATGAACTCGATGGTTGCTGTCTCTGTCATTAGCTAATATTTTCTTCCATGAGATTTGCCCTTTAAAGACTCCCCATTAATGGCTTTCTTTGGAGGCTACAGGCTGCTTGACAGGTTTGGCAGCAGTGATGTGCAGAGCGTGTCCTGGCGCCAGCTCTGTCCCTCCTATACTCCATTAGCTTAATTATGACTTTCAGCAGGCAACTCACCCAGGAGTCCCAGCTTGGGATCTGTCACATCATGGCTTCCTTCCAACAGGATGACCACACAGCACATGCTGTCCTGCAAGGAGGAGGAGCCAGGGCTAGACCGGGTGCCTTTGCTCTAGAGCAGGCTAGACGTTTTCAGATCTCTTTTGTGTACCGTGAAGGAGAGAGGGCAAATATTTCTTTCCTTCTGACAGTCAGTTGTCCGAGCTGTCATTTAATCAAGACTATGTGGTGTGATGTGAGACAGGTCTGAGTTTAAACCCTATCTTTGAATGGATAAGGCCTCGAATTATTTAAGGTGATGTTGATTTTATTTAACTGATCCACATGGAAAGGGGGGAAGAGAGAAAGAGAGAGAGATAGGAGAGGGAGGGAGAGAGAGAGAGAGAGACAGACAGACAGACAGAGAGAGAGACAGAGAGAGCTTGTATAGAATGGAAGGTGTGGCTAGCCACAAGGGGATCACACCTGTTTGTTTTGACTTTTGATAACTTAAGTGGAAAGCCTCTGGTCTCTATTTACTTAATCCTTTGAATCACAGCCTCATTATGTAAAATGTATCACACCTTAAATAGCTTACTAATGAGTAAGGCTCACAACCATTGGAGACCCAAATGACTAAAACTGCCAGACAGGTTTTTTTCAGAACTCTGATTTCTTCCAAATATTTTTTCCCTAATGTAAGAATGGGATCTCGTTTGAAAGTATAATTTAATTTTTAGAAACAAACTGCCTTCACCATGCTATGAGGTGTTTTATAGATCATTATAATTTTTACAATGTTTCCAGATACGGAATTGATTTAGTAGCTTTGGAGTCAGATTCTTTCTTTAAGAAAAGAATATTATGTTAATACCTTGCAAATTAGACACCCATTTCCTCTGAGAAAGCTTTTTCTCTACTGTGGAAGGCTCTCTGGCTGGATAGAGACTGCAATAATAACTATTTGGGACTGCTTCTGAACCAGGAGAGTGCTGTGGACCTCGTGTGTATCATCTCATTTAATTCTCAGCTTGACTGCACAGGACAGATACCTTTAGTCTCCATTTCACAGATGAGTGCAAACTGGGAAGTGGTATCTAGTATCTACAATTGTTGGTAGGTAGGTTGGAGGAGCAGGAGTTTGAACACAGGCTCATGGGTGCCAGAATCCTGACTTGGTCTTACCTGGGTACATGGAGATGTTGGGAAGTGTCTTAGTCAGGGTTTCTATTCCTGCACTAACATCATGACCAAGAAGCAAGATGGGGAGGAAAGGGTTTATTCAGCTTACACTTCCAAATTGATGTTCGTCACCAAAGGAAGTCAGGACTGGAACTCAAGCAGGTCAGGAAACAGGAGCTGATGCAGAGGCCATGGAGGGATGGTACTTACTGGCTTGCTCAGTTTGCCTTCTTATAGAACCCAGGACTACCAGCTCAGAGATGGCACCACCCACAAGGGGCCCTGCCCCCTTGATCACTAATTGAGAAAATGCCCCACAGCTGTATCTCATGGAGGCATTTCCTCAAGGGAGGCTCCTTTCTCTGTGATAACTCCAGTCTGTGTCAAGTTGACACACAAAACCAGCCAGTATAAGAAGTGACTTTAAGGCATGCAGCTCAGGTGGCCTCTTGTATTGAAAGAAATCCTTACTGTAAATTTCTGCTTTGCTTTGTTTTAAAATTCTCAGAGTTTTGTATCATTTCACTTTAGTTCTTTAGGCAGGGTTATAGCTGACTTTACTTTTATATGGTTGTACAAATTGCTGCTTAAAAGCTAATCAGTTTTCTTTGGCTTACTGAGATGGGGAGATGGGATAACCAGATAGGCATGCAAGCTTTCTTTTCCTTCCCTCTGTTTCCTTATTTTTTTTGGGGGGGGGGGTGAGGTGTTGAGAAAGGGTTTCTCTATGTAGTTCTGGCTGTCCTGAAACTGTGTAGACCAGGCTGGCCTTGAACTCAAGAGATCCACCTGCCTCTGCCTCCTGAGGCATACGCTTCCATTGCCTTTTCTAATAGTCATAAAATATTTAGAGAAGGTTAAAGTATCCAAAAAGAATTTTCATTGTATAAAACCTTACACATCAATGTTTTATTTTCATTCTCTTACACACACACACACACACACACACACAGAGGTACACATATGTGCGTGCACACACAGACACTCAATTTGTGTTAAGACAATGCATCTCATTGAAGTCAGATGATTAAAAACTTTAAAAAAATCTGAGTTGTTACATATACTTTCAACACTTCAGGATTGCTTTTGAAGGCATAGTGGTGAAGTACACTAATTTAGGCGTCTAAACTCTAAGTAGCTGGAACACAGTGAATTGCTCATTTGTTTATATCTTCCCACCGCCTCATCATCTGATGTGCCTGCCACTCCTTCACTGGACGCCCAGAAGCTGCTGCTGGGTTTTAGAGTCTGTTGTGTGGGATGCTTTTCTGGAAAGTTCAGCTTCTATGATTCACATTTCTTAATGGTGAAATGGGAAGAAGATGATGAAGAGGAGGAGGAGGAAGGAGGAGGAGAAGGAGAAAGGAGGAAGAGGAAGGAAGAGGAGGAGGATGAGGACTGAGTTTAATGTTCTGTGAGCCGCATAGATAATGAGAAACTGCCCATTGTGGTAACTGGTGCCTCCCTCTGCTTTCCTATGTGACATGTAGGAAACCCAGGAATTTGCCAATATGCCCGATGGAGTCTGACTTCTTTTGACGGTTGCTCTTTCAAAATCAATTTGCTCATTACACAGATGCCTGTGATCGTTAAAGAAAATAAAGCAAATAAAACCCAGAACAGCTCTTACTCACCAGTTATGAATAATTGTTATTGGTCTAGCTCTGCTCTGTTTGTATGATGCTTTCTTATAGAATTATAGAAAAACCTTTTAAGGAAGGTTTGCCAGAGACAGTCTACCTTTTATATGAGTTGAAATGTTGTATACATTTCCTGGTGTATCTATCTGTAGTTATGTTCTAGCCAATCTCCCATTGCTGGGCAATTTAAGGTGCTTGCCATTTATTCTATGATATGGTACAACTAATTTTGTATGTCCTGTGTGGTTTTTGTCTTAGTGTAAATTCCTAGGTCTGCTCACTCTGCTCTGAGGCTGTGCAGACTTCAGACTTTTTAGATTGTGTGTGGGGGGTGGGGGGTGAGGGGGGATGTGCTCTTCGTGCACACTATAGTTTAGAGAACGGATTGTGGGAGTAGGTTCTCTCTTTCTACCATGTGGCTTCTAGGCATCAGACTCTAGTCACTAGGCTTGGCTGCAATCACCTTTACCCACTGAGCTGTCTGGCCCCAGATTTAAGACATCTGATACACAAAACAAACTCACTTCTGGGATGCTGGTCTTTTTTAGTTACTGAGCCTGCCAGATTTCCATGTCCTCAACATATAGATTATTATTAAAAATCTTTGACTAGGGACTCATGACAGGGCTCAACAATTGAGGGCTTGTGATACTCTCTGAGGGGACCTGAGTTATATTCCCAGCACCCACATCAGTCAGCTCATAATTACCTGAAAGTCGAACTGTAGGACATCTGACACTCTCTTCTGGCCTGAGTGAGTGCACATGCACACCCCCCCACACCCCCCCCCCACACACACATCCATGAACACATGCATACAAATAAATAGAAAAATTTCATCATGTTCACGTCGTCAGGCTATATTTTTATGTGTAGTGTAAGTATAGTATGGTTTTATCATTGTTTGAATTTATGGTAGACTGAGCACATTAGTATTTTGACATGGGAAAAGGGGCAGAAATCATATTAGAATTTTGCCTTTCTGTAGTATTTTTTATCTTCATTAACAAATTATGCGTGCATGTTCATCCACCATGTGTATGCAGTGCCTGAAGAGGCTAGAAGAGAGTACTGGAACCCCTGGTTATGAGTGGATGGTGGGAGTGGAACCTGATTCCTCAGGAAGAGCAGCTAGTGCACCTTAACCACTGAGCCAATTTTCTAGCTCCATTTTGATCATCTTTTAAAATAAGCTCTGCTGGGTAGGTGGAATTTCTGAGTAGCTCTATTCCAGTATCTCAAGTTTATTAAATGGTATTCTAGGCATAATCCAGTCTAGCTAGGTCTTAAATTATTGAAGTACCGACACGTGGTAAATGCAGGATTGAATCGTGTCATGGACAAGGTGTGCACTCTTTGGCTACTCTCACTCCATACTGTAAAATAGCTCAGCCTTTACACATGACTGGGCAGGTGATTGGTTTGCCTGTTTTAGATGAACAGACTTGGGTGAGAGGTGGTTTCACATGTCTAAGATCACAGAGCTCTTAGGTAGTGGAAGTGGGGTTGAATTTAGCTATGTGTGACTCAAGCCCCTTCCCTCCTTTCTTGGGACACTTTGCTCTCTGGACTGGCCCATGCACTGTGGTGACTGTTGCTATCCACTGCTCTCCTTGTATCTGAAGCTCACAGCCTTTCTTTCTTCAAGGCCTCCACTCCCCATGGAGAATGGATTGAGAGTGTCATGGCCGCCCTATGCTGGCGCTTCTGAGGGATTTGCTTTCATTGTAGATGGTGATTCTGACTGCGTTAGGTGTTTCAAGGATAGGAGATTCCTGAGGAATGAGCTAGTGTGGTGTTTGCCTTAGGTGGGTCCACCCTCACTTTGAGTTTGCTTCTGATCTGTTTGTGGGGGAATTCTGGAATTGGTTGCACAGGTGATCTGAGCTCATCCTTGGGTGGGCCGCTCAAAACAATTCTCAAAGGAGTACCTCATCTGTGTAAGCAGAATGCCATGCTTTTATGTTTTTCCTTAGGTAACTGAGCTCCTGGAGGGAAGAGAGATTTGTTTTTTTTTTTTTTTTGTTAATCTTTAGCCCAGTGTTCCCAGCAGGGACAGAGACACCAGGCTCGTGTTCATGTTGTCTGGTTTTACTGTAGGTGATCGATTCCTTTTTCCTGGGTTTGAGGATATCACAGCCTGGCCAGACTCGTATAAAACCAGCTTATGAGAAATGAAGTCTGTCTGTCTTGTCTGTCTGTCTTTCTCTCTCTCTCTCTCTGTCTGTCTCTCTCTCTCTGTCTCTCTGTCTCTCTGTCTCTCTCTCTCTCTGTCTCTCAGTATAGGTGGCTGTGGTTTTATCACCTAACAGCTCAGAATTAAGGGCTCTAGGAGAACTGCAAAAGGCAGCCGTCGCAGTGGGTTAGGTGGAGTGTGGTGAACATCCCTCCATCCTGTGCCTGATCTCTTTAGTTGACCTGGGATGCAAGATTCATGACTTTCAAATTCATGATTCCAAAAAAAATGTGTTTCCCCCCCAAATGGCAGGTAGGACAAGGCTTCCTGCTGCCAGCAGCCGGGCGGACACTTGCCTGGGGCGGCAGGAACTGGTTGCTGCTATTTTAACTTTGCAATGGAATGCGGAATTTAAAGACAGACTTGAAATCCACAGTGTACATATGTAAATGCTATGTCAAGGTTATATTATAATTGTGTATATTTACTCTTGGTGGATCGTCTATAGTTTCTTCTTTCTAATACACTGGAAATTCAGTTTAGTTTCTTTTTTAAAAGTATTTATTTTTTGAGATTATTATATCATTATATCATTTCCCCCTTCCCCTTCTCCCTTCATGCCCTCCTGTATATCCTTGCTCTTTTTGACATTCATAGCTAACAAAATGATCCTACCTCAGGAAACGCTTGCTCTTTCTGTGTGTTCGTTCATAGTAAAAGCCTGTGACACAGACTCGTACACAATTTCCTATGGCTTCTGGTGCTACATGCAAATCATTCAGATTAAACATTAAATGCTTATTAGTTAACAGAATTAGAAATTTGCCTTGTTTCTTTGACCTATTTAACTAGTACTCCAATCTGTCTTTCAGGCTGTAACTGAGAAGAATTTTGAAACAACGGATTTTCGAGCCTCTCTTGAAAATGGTGTTCTGTTGTGTGAGTAAGTATTTCAGGCAAGCTCCCTATAGTCAGTCACAGGTTGGTGTCCTTGGTCCAAAGTGAGATTTGATCCCTGTAAGCTGACACCTCCGTGGTGTGAGCCAGTAAGGAAGGGGTTATTGGTTTAGATATCGAAAGATAGTGTTGATAATATATGTATGTATATATATATATATATATATATATGTATTATTTTTAATTAGTAAATAAGCCAAGAGTCTGTTATTGCTTTATGGATAGATTGTTGAGGAAGAAGCTGATTATATCTGACTATAACTTACTTGGTATCTAATTGCCTCATTATAAAAGATCTTATTCATCCGTAAGACGTGACGGTTAGAGTAGCTAATTCTTCTTTGAGGTTTAAGTGGAGTCATTGCATTACCTAAATCAATTTGAGTCACTGACTATTTATTCAGTTAATAGATACCATTGTGAGCCACATTCCAGACGCTAACCAGGCTGGTGCCCTGATGGGTGACCTAGGGCCCACATTGTTTGCTTTGTGCTTGGGTCTCCAGTGGCTGCATAGTATGGTTAGCCAGATAGGTGACCTCTGTGGGTAAGAGTAGGCCTGTGAGGGGAAAAATTAAATCCGAGTTGCAGAAGTGAGCAAATAAATTATAAGAATGTACTTGAGTACCCACCCACATTTTTTGAAAGCACTTGATAATTCCAATCTAGACTCTTATCACGTAGATATTTATGGAATCTGTCTGCATGTAAACTTTGGGAGTGGACTACTGGAACCTGGATGTTTTCTTTCTTTTGTGGGGGCGGGGTCCTTGTAGTCAGTGCTGGCCTACAGGCTGCTTAGATGTGTTTGGTTCTTCTCCCTTTGAAGGGTGCAGTTTGCAAGGAAGGTTCCGAGTTGAAGGGGTTAGATTCCCTTTCCATTTTGGATAGTCACACAAGTGACTCAACTTTTACGTACATTTTTAATGCTTGAGCCTGATTTTGCTCATCTGTGAGGTGGAGATCATGCCTTCGATCTTCCTGATTCCTGGAGCTGCCGGGCTCAGTGACAGTTTAGGATTGCGTAAGCTATGTATAGGTACAAGATGGCCATGGAAACTCAGTGTGGGCTAGTTGTCCAAACTCCTGTGAGAATATTATTAATTCCTTAATTCGTTCCATAAGACATTACTGGAATTAAGCCAGTTGTACTTTGCAGAAATGTCAACTTTCTGGGGTTTCACCCAGGAGAAGCACCCTCGGGGCCACAGTTGAAGTTGAAAGGATATTTCTTCTCCTCCCTCTGCTCACAATCCTTGTTGAGTAATATTTAAACTCGCTTAATTGGTCTGTTCAAGTGGTTGGCAGAGAGGAAATGATCTTGATTTAAAAATTCTGTGGTTTAAGTGTTTTTCTTATGTCTTTGAAAAGATAGAGGAGAGAAAATACCTATAAGCATGTGACCTAAAACTGCTTTTGCTCTGAGTCTGGCAACTTAAGGGTTAATAGGGAATGGAGAGATGGCTCAGTGGTTAAGAGCACTGACTGCTTTTCCGAAGGTCCTGAGTTCAAATCCCAGGAACCACAGGGTGGCTCACAACCACTCATAACGAGACCTGACGCCCTCTTCTGGTGTGTCTGAAGACAGCTACAGTGTACTTAGATATAATAATAAATAAATCTTAATATAAAGAAAAGGGGTCAGCAGGAAAACACCCATCCATGGTTGCTAAGCTCCGCAGTCTTGCAGAGGAGCTAGATGGCATTGTGCAGAAATGTAGAGTTTTGTTTAGATTTATGAGAGTAGGTAGCATAAATAGATGCTCTATTTAAAGAAGTCTTGTTGAAGGTTACGTATTTCTAATGATTAACCATAGCTCAGAATAATTTAGGGATCTATCGTGTTGGTTAGAGCTTCCATAAATATATGACTAAACGTGTTTGATGGTGGTACCTTTTGTGGTTGTTTTTGTTTTTTGTTTTTTCACATGCGTATGTGTTTTGATCAAGTCCTTCCCCATTCTCTCCTCTCTGACTCCTCCTGCCCCCACTAGTCTCTCCTAATTTCATGGCTTTTGTTTTGTTGTTGTTTCATTTTGTTTTCGCATCCTGTTGTTCATCTAAGTGCTACCTGAATGCGCATGTGTGTAGGATTCCTGGAGCATGGGTAACCTCTCAGGAGTCACATCCCAGAAGAAAACTGACTTTCCCTTACCTCGGAGCCTCATTGGCCAATAGTGCCTCGTCCAGGGGTGGGTCTTCAGGACCGTCTCCCCACTCCTCGCTGGCGTTGTTTTCTGGCTTCAGCTTGCACTGGACTTGTGTACACTGTCACAGCTGTTGTGAGTTCGTAAGAGCAGCTGCTCTGTAGTCTTTTCACTTCTGGCTCTTCGCCTCCTCTTCACTGTAACCCGTCTTCTGTATCTACCCGCAGCTCACGGGCAGCGCTGACTCTGAGTGATTTGAAATGATTTCCCAAAGTCACTATACCCAGGCTAAGATGAGCCTGGGGAAGACACATATCATGACAAGTAGAAACATCCAGAGTTGACTAGAAGCACTGTTCTGACTCAAACTAGAACAAATTGATCCAAACCAATACAAATTAAAATAAATGTACTTTCTACTTTAATAGTGACAATAAACAGTTAACTTCAGGCATATATATTATGAATATATGCTTTTAATAAGGGATATATTTATATAAATATAAATATATATATATAAAAAATTGTTATTTTTAGCATCCTCAGTTTTTACCATTAGTGAGTTTCTTACTCTTTTATCTAGTATTTTCAGTAGCTTTTATCCTTCGATATCAACTTTTTTTTTTCAAGTGGCATTCTGAGACTTCCAAGTCAGGAGTTGGAGAAGATTTTTTTTTTTAACAGCTTTCACTCAACTGATAGTAGACTGTCATTTCACACTCAAGTTAGAAACAACCTCTGCACCGCTGTTTCAGACAGGATGCCTGTCTAACAAGCACTGCCCTGTGCGTTTATTGGCAGGCTCACAGTCTATGGGAATGAGCATGTTTGTGGCAATAATTTTTGTTCTAGCAAGTTTGACTTTGGTACTTAGTGAGTTGAAAGCTGAAAATGTGTGTGTGTGGTGTACACGTACACACATGGGCATGTAGAAACCATCAACATGACTACTCTCTTGATTACTCTCCAGTTTGTTTGAATCTGGAGTTGACTGATTTGGTGAGGTTGGTTGAACAATGAGTTTCTCGGATCCCTGGTCTCTACCTCCCAAGTGTGGAGATTATGACGCCCCCACACCTGGCTTTTTGCATGGGCGCTAAAGGATCTGATCTCAGGTCCTCATGTGGGCAGCCACCTCCTTGCCTGTTCTTATACTGTTTAATTTAGACATACATTCTCTTGGCTTTATTAACAATGACATGGGCACAAAACCACCCCTCCTCCTCTTAAAAGTTTTCCCTAAATTAACGAAAAAAAATTGACTAGATTTCTTAGGTGATTTTGGCTCTTTGAGTCTTATCCATGGTATCCACACAGTCTCTCATTTCTCTAGTGTTGGCTAGTATTCATGAGGACTGCTAAACTACACATATCACAATATGTAGAAAAAGTTGTCACTATATAAATCTCCACAGCCCCATTTGCTCTGGCGTACTTGTTTCTGCGTTCTGAACACACAGCATCTAGGCATGGCTATCAGTTAGCAATCTCCTGGTTACTCATCTTGTGGTGGCAGTCCTGGAAGTCGTCGTCTGAGGAGAGCATTCTTTATTCCTCTGTGAAGGAAGGTTTGTCTGAAGATAGTCTCACTGGGCGTGTCACTGCTGGTTAGTCAGCCTGTAGTTCCCCTCTTTGGAACGGTCCCAAGTTTCTGCTCTGCTACCATTGGCCATGCACATAACTCCTGCGTTTATGCCTTGGTGAGCACATGGTTCACTTCACTGAGAAGCTTCTCACAGTGTTACCAGGTCTTCCCCCCATCCCCAACCCCCTTTGCTTGTTGCTTAGAAACTGGAGCAAAATGTTCACCTATGGCTGTGAGAGGGCCTGGTTGTATTTAAATTTCCTCTGGAACTCTCTTACTGCCTAATAGGTCCAGTCTTGAAAGATTCATTCACTAGAATAAGAATAAGAGACAGACACTACTCTTAGCAGTGGGAGAAAAACTTTTAGTGCCGTGGACAACATAGAGAACAATGTCGCTTGTCACTGATGTTTATAGAACACGATTGTTTGCAACAGTCGGGGACTTCTACATAGAGACCAGGGTCTGGGGAATCCCTAAGACATCTATGTAGTGGGCCTGAGGAGGGTCACAGGCTTTGGTGGGGTGGACAAGGTGGGGTTTTTTTTTTTTTTGCAGCTCTTTCTGGTCTTGAATTCATAAAGGAGGGAAATGGCTCCCACGTGGCTTCCCAGGTCAACACCACCTGCTGTGATGAGCAACTTTGTCAATCTTCTTCAATTACTTTGCAGTTTCTCATTTGTAGCTTCTCATTGTCGTGACAAGGCTCCGAGGAAAAGCAACATCCTTTGGCTCACGGCTTCAGGGATTTCCATCCAGGGCTGACTTGCTGGTCTGTGCTGAGCTACAGTTTCCCAGCAGTAAGAGGGAGGAGCTGCTCGCTTCCCGGTCGTGTCCCGACTGCCAAGCGTGGAATAAACGGAGCAGGGGACCAGATGCGTTGGCCTAGGTTAGACCACACCTCCTATTCGTCATCACTTCTTGACAATGACATCATGTTAAGAATCCACTAAGCGATTAATCCGTAGGTCAAACCGAAGCTCCCAGGATTGCAATTACTGTACTATGTAGCCTATTAACAGACCAGCTTGCCCAAAGTATATATCTATAGGGAGATAATTTCCCATTCAAATTATAACACTCTTACAAAATCTAACCAGACTTCCCCGATACTTGTAATTTTTTTTTTTTTTGAGACAGGGTTTCTCTGTGTAGCCCTGGCTGTCCTGGAACTTACTCTGTAGACCAGGCTGACCTCAAACTCAGAAATCCGCCTGCCTCTGCCTCCCAAGTGCTGGGATTAAAGGCATGCACCACCACTGCTGGGCAATACTTGTAATTATTTCAGCACTCACATAGAATAGTAAACAGGCAAGAAATAGGAAAAATTCTATTAATAAAATGTATTGAAATTGCCTGTCCTAATATTAGAACACATGACAAAACCGACTAAGTACAATCCTTTAAAAGTGTGGCTTGCTTTAAATAATATGCATAGTAAATGGGTAAAATAAAAATTCAGCAATATAATCTCATGTATAAGAATTTATGTTAAAAAAGCTGGGAGAAAATGGAGACAAGATGAACCAGTCAATTTGTGGTATTTGGGTAAAGGGTTGGCTGTGAGTCACTTAAAAACCTTACTGTATGTAAGGATGCAGTATGTAGGAAAATTAATTTTTTAAAAAAAAAAAGCTAAAAGGCATTTGAGTAAAAAAATATTTTCAGGTAGTCTAAAATTCTAATCTTTGAAAGGAAAGAAACATAAAAACAAAAAGTATGTCAAAGATCTGTGGCTATAATTTTAGGATAAACTAGACAGTTTGAAATTTTCAATAAACGAGCCAAGAATGTGACCAAATTCTTTTTGGGGGAGGGGGCATTGAGACAGGGTTTCTTTGTGTAGCCCTGGCTGTCCTGGAACTCACTCTGTAGACCAAGCTGACCTCAGAAATCCGCCTGCCTCTGCCTCCCAGGTGCTGGGATTAAAGGCGAGCGCCACCACTGCCTGGCAAGTGACCAAATTCTTGACAAATGAGAAAATGGTTATTTATAAATAATAACATCTCTACCTTTGTTAGTGAGAATTAGAGTGCCATGTGATTCTTTTGTTGTTGTTGAAAGTCAGTAAATGATGTAAATTGTTTCTAAAATGATGCGTCTCGGAGGCACAGCTCGGAGGCAAAGCATGAGCTCAGGCTTGAGGGCAAAGGCCCTGGATCCCCGCCCCAGCGCGCCCCCTAGAGTGAGAAGATGTCTACAGTGTGGCACCAAGGTCTATATCTGAAGATGAACACATGGATATGAACTTAAGTCTCAGAGAAACAACTGTGCAACGCCTCTCAAATAACTACGTGCTATTTTATTTTATTTTTTTTTGGTTTTTCGAGACAGGGTTTCTCTGTGTAGCCCTGGCTGTCCTGGAACTCACTTTGTAGACCAGGCTGGCCTCGAACTCAGAAATCCTCCTGCCTCTGCCTCCCAAGTGCTGGGATTAAAGGCGTGCGCCACCACCGCCCGGCTTACGTGCTATTTTATTAACACAATTAATACATTTATCACTTAGAGAATATTTCCTAGTAACTCTTCTTTTGGGAGTTTGACTACAGGTAGAGGAAGAGCAACATTTTAAAGCCTTCTCATCATGGAAAATATTAACAAATATCTGAAACATAAAACTGGTAAAAACTGTTTTTATTTTTCTTTTCAAATCAGACCACCTTGGACTTGCCACATATCTGAGAATGGCTTTTAGCTTCCGAATCTCCTGCCTTCTACTTTGGAGTGCTGGGATTACAGGCATGCACCACCACACCCAGATAATGCTTAGGACGGAACCCAGGGCATCATGCACACTAGGCAAACACATTGCTAGTGAGACACATCCCCAGTCTGATTAATATTTTTAATCTCCTAAATGCTTGAGGCACTGTGAAAGATTACGCACGCAACAGGCATCTGGCATTCAGAGGCGGAAAGTGTCACTGCTGCTGAAAGTGTGAGGGGACCAAGAGGTAGGTACAGGGACACGAGGATGTGAGCTGTAGATGTTGCCAGATTCCTTTTCATTTCCTATCAGTTCTACACTAATGCTTTCATTTTCAGAAAGAGAAGAAGGTAAAAGGGGCTAAACAAAGATACGTCACACCATTTTTATAGTGGCAAAAATTGGGGAGCTTTATCACAGTATATATATAGTATAGTATTATATATAGCATCATATCGCATTATAGTATCATGCAGAATAGTTTCTGATTAGCCTTCTCTCCCCACACCATAAGCTTTTTCCATAGTTTTACCTTTTCCTGACTGTTATATAATACATTATATTTCTATAATATATTGTTAATAATATATTTCTACAATGCATTATATAACAAAATAATATATTATGTATGTATAACATTATGTATAATATATACAAAATATACACATACATGTATATTATAGCATAATACATTATGTTATATAATATAATGTATATTATATACTATTGTATATTATGTTATATAATAATAGTACAATATAGACCTTTTTACTTTTAGTTTTAAAAAATATTTATTTTATGCATCAGATCCAATTACAGATGGTTATGAGCTACTATGTGGTTACTAGGAATTGAACTCAGGACTTCTGGAAGAGTAGTCAGTGTTTTAAACCACCGAGCCATCTAATAGAACAATTAGACCCCTTTCAGACTGGCTTCTTCCATTAATATGAATTTAATTTGCTTCCATATCTTTACATTGCCTTATAGCGCATTCCAGTTTTGAACCAAATGTTATCCCATTTTTATGAGTGGGCCAGTTTATTTACCCCAATTTACCTAATATGAGAGGATATCATGATGGTTTTAAGCTGTAATTATGAATAAGACGTCTCTTCAAGGTCAGCCTGGTCTACAGAGTGAGTTTCAGGGCATCCAGGGATACATAGAGAAACCAAGACTCGAAACAACAACAAAAGACTTCTGTAAACATCCATGTGCAATTGCTTGTGTGGCCATACATTTTCAGTTTATTTGGTAAACACTGAGGCGTATTACTCCTGGCTCATATGGTAGCAGTATGTTTAGTTCCTTAAGAATCTAGCACACTGTTGTCCAAAGTGTTACACTGCTTCCTTCTCCCACCAGCAATGAATGGGCATTCCCGTTGCTCCATGTCCTTTCCAACGTTTGGTGTTGTCAGGGTCTTGATTTTGGCTTTTCTTAGAGGTTAGTAGGCGTGTAGTGGGAATGGTTTTTTCCAGTTTTCATTTCCTTGATGACATCATGTGGAGTTTTTTTTTCTCATAGTTATTTTCTTACTTGTGCATCTTATTTGACGGAACTGTTAAGGCCTTTGTTTCTATTTTCTTTTTTAATTAGATATATTCTTTATTTACATTTCAAATGATTTCCCCTTTCCTGGTTTCCCCCCCTCCCCGGTTTCTATTTTCAATCAGTGTTTTGCTTTGTTGAAACTTAATGAGTTCTGAGAATTCTTTATTCATTTTAGGTAACAGTCCATCCCTCTTGAACATATTTTTCTATCATTCTGTCTTTTCACTCCCCTGTCAGCATCTTTTGGAGAATGAACATTTTGAATTTTAATGAAGCTTAGCCTATCAGTTGCCTCTTTACACAGATTTTGTTTTTTTCTTTGTTGTCTTTTAGTAGAAAAAGGTGTGTGATCTTTGTGTTTTCTTTGTGGGGTCTGTGTCTAAATGTTGTTTGTTCTGATATAGTAAAGGAAAGTTCCTGGTATTTAATCTATTAGTCAGAATCAGAAGAATCTGCTGTCAGGTCCCTAAGCTTTGACTCATGCCCTTAAAAAACTTGAACTTAATGTGTTACATCATTTCCTTCTTTTCCTTTTCCCCTTCCACCCCACCCCCACCCCAGTTACTCCTTCTTGTTCTCTCTCAAATTCATGGCCTCTTTTCTTTAATTGTTGTTATATATATATTCTTAGCTGTTCTTAAATAGATAAATATAACTTAGCAGAGGAACAGGAAGTCTGCTGTGAGATTGCATCTCCTAGAAACGTCAGGAAAGCTACACCCCTGAAGTCTCACCAACATTCCTGCCTAAACAAGAAAGCCATAAACAAGTATGACATAATGGATATGCTAACATGGAGAAAGGGAGATCTCACAGGGCCTGGACCATAGACAAGGGATTACGAGCAATTAAGGCCTGCTAAGAGCGCCCTGTCCCTCATATTTGTTATCCAACACCAATGGTGAACCCTGAAGACACATACATGCAAGTTACATTATCTAGCTGTTTCCTGCACGCAAGCACACTGACAAGACTCAGTAGAAGTGCCATCATGGGAATAATGACAACACCTGCATTGGTTTGGACGTGCTGTCCATCTACATGGTTACCCATCTAAGCATTTATTGCTAAGTTTTTATTTTTGTTAAAGTTAAGCATAGCATTTTTATTACTTCTGCTTGAAAATGCTAATGAAGTCAGAAAGTTTTATACCAAATGCTTTTATGTTTTTAAATTTTAGATGACAAATGCTGGCTATCTTACCCATGAGAATGTGGTTAACTGTCTACTTGGTGTGCTTTTATTTTAAAATATGAATGTAGACAGAAGTTATTGATCTATAATCTTGACACCTCCTGAAAATAACCAGGCCAGATGCTGGTATCTGATGGGTTACTCTCCGGATAGACTTTGGCAATTTAGGAGAGAACAATACAGTTTGATGTACCTGGAACAGAGAACATAAAGAACTGGTATTGTTTAATGAGCAGAATTCATGTTTAGAATAAAAGTAAGCAAATAAAATAATACCCTATTGGTGATAATCAGTCAATCAAGCAACAAAAAGATATTAGTATCTTCAGTTAGGAAGATGTGACACCTTTACCGTGTCTTTTTAGAAAAAATGTGGGACAGGGATACAGCTCAATGAAGAGAGTGCTTATCTTTTATGCACGAACTTCTAAGTTCAGTTCCGTGCACTGCTGACAAATAAGGGGATCAGAAGAGTAAAGTCACCTATGGGTGTGCATAGCAAGTCTGAGGCCAGTCTGCGCTTCCTGGAACCTTATCTCAAAATAAACATAAAAATTAAAAACAGTAAACCTAATCATAAAAATTTGGTAATGTGAAAGGTACGCATTTGTATCTTTGCTGTTAGAACAACATTGGTACAAACTATAACAGCTAACATTAGAAATATGCTTGAGTAGATGACTAATGAGATAACCTATAGGTACCAAGTCCTTCCATGTATCAATCCATTCTTCCATGAATGTCTCTCCATTTATTTTGAAAATCTTTGAAGACAGGAAGGAAGAGACATCCCAGAATTTTGCACTTTGACTGAAGAGCTTTCTGATCAAGGGGGAAAATGAAGTCTGGCAGTTAGAACTATTTTCTTTTTTTGGAAGATTAGCCAACAATAGAGTGTCAATTCAATTCAAGTTTTTAAAACTGTTCATGTCCGAGCCATGTTCAGTTTTATAGATGGCTTTCTGAGTGTCACACCTGGATGGGAAAGTCAGGATATATCCACAGAGAGAAATGTCTGTGAATGGAAACCAGTGTTCTAGCATAGTTTTAACGACAGTCCTCTTGCGGGGAATTAGACAATGTCTTTGTGGGCAGGGGATGAAGAAGGAAATGTAGACATCTTGAGACAGAACTTAGTCCATTTGGGCTACAGTAACAACTACCAGAACGTGAGTAGCTTGCATATAGCAGGAAGTTATTCCTCTCAGTGCTCAGGCCTAGGAAGTCCAAGATCAAGGCTGGTGCAGACTGAGTGTCTGGTAAGGGCACACTTCCTTATAAGTTCACATCTTGCCAGTGCCACTTTGTCACCGCAACTTCCCACAGTAGAAGGGCAAGGCCTATTGACTGAAGGCACTAATTGCATTCAGGAGGTGCAGAGTCATGATCTTGCCACCTCCCAAAGGGCCCTGCCCTCTGTTTGAACCATGGGAGTTGTAGGAGAGTCACAAACATTCAGACCATAGTAGTGGAGAAGCTGAGAAAATTATTGAGTTAACTGTGAAAGTACCCCAAGTTATTTTGTGTTCTAGTTTTAATCCTACCAAAAGAACAACCCTCTGATGTGCTAAGCAAGCAGTAATTATGTTTGTTTCCCCCATAGAAGGGAAGGCTTGAGAGGGATAAAGATATAATTCTACTCAGGGCTGGAGGGAGGGAACAGAGGGTTGCAGGCCAAAAACACAGGCCATGGGATCATCTGGAAGTTTATCCTGTAATCTGATTCTTGCCTCAGAGCTAGTGACCTGAAGTCGGTGTCCACATGTGAAATTCAAGACCACTTACTATGCAAAGCATTTCTGTTTGTAAAAGAGAGCGTTTCCATACATGGCACTTGAATTTCCTTTAACTGGAGACCCTGCCTGTATTCCATTAAATGTGCTTCAATTCATGGAATTATTTTTAGATCTCATAAAACAGTTTTTTTTTAATCCTTGCAAGAGTTATCCTCAAAGTTCTTCCTTGAGAACCATAATTCATAACTCACCTAGTGATCTGCATGCCCAGTAGTTGTCAAAACTGTATGTTCATTTCCTCCTTAGCCTAGTGTTTACAACTGTGAGCTTGTGATGGATGAAATAAAACAGTGTTTTCCTCTAGTGACTCAGAGTTTTCGAGATTGAGTGTGTGTTCTCCAGAATGCTGGATGTTTCCTTGTGGGTATTTCCATGTTTGTACACGTACAAGAAGGTTGAGGATTGGGAAGGGAAGGCTAATCCATTGTGTATACGTCCTCTCTAAGTCATCTCTCAGGCCAGACTGCTGATGGCGATGGGGGTGGGGTTGGTTAATTTACCACAAGGCATCTGTCTTTGCTGTTTACTTACCCTGTTCCTTTGTTCATTGACAGTAATATGTTTGATTATTCATTTCAGAAACTGAATAGAAAAGTGCTCGTGAAATTACTGACACTATATGTCAAAAGTGATAAGTCGTGTCAATGTGTAAACAGAGACCAGGTCCGAGTCACCAGTGACTCAGTGGGTGAGGCAGGAGTTTATGACCCTTCCCTCTGAAAGGACAACGGTACTCAGCCTTTCCTGAGATGCTTTGTGTGACTTCTGTTCATATTAGCTTCAGAGTTATGTCATTGAAAGATTATAATCTAAGGAAAACACACTAAAAAAAATTACCACTGTCAAGGGAGTGGTGAATAACTAACCGTAAGAGATTGTTTGAACAACTATGTCAGAAATGTGTTGTCAAGCAATGTGTCGGGTATTAGCTGTCCTATGCATTGTCATAGACATGCAGAAATACCAGGGTTACAGAAGCCATCAGTCAAGAAGGGAAAACTAGAGGGATTAATATACAGCTGCCATTTGTTATTAATCTGCTTAATTATTTTCTAGCTCCTCAGTTGTTGAATGAAGGAAAGAAGTGCAGTCAGAGAAGAACAGGGGTTTCTTAAACAGCTCCGCAATGCACACTTCAGAAGTTAGGACTCACAGACTCCCGACCGAGGGGCTAACTTAGAGCTGAGGGACTGGGGCTGGGGTACAGCTCCAGAGTAAAGTACTTGCCTAGCACACTTGAGGCCTTGAGTTCCATTCCCAGACACCCATCCCCAAAGCCAAGGGGGTGGTTGTATCTGTAACTAAGTTGTCTACAGATCTTTGTGTGAACAGGCTATGAAAACAGAAAAGCAACTTTTATTTGCCAGGCTAAATCTTCATAAGCCAGTGTTCTGTAATTCTGAATCCTGTCGAACAACATTCTAAAGGCTATTAAGTTGAGACTTTTTGTCTTTTTTTTTGTTGTTGTTCTTAGCATACTCAAATGTATATAGAAATCTCTGGAATGTGGGAGGAGTGACATTCCATAGGACACCCCCACCCTTCCACAATAAGTGTCCATTGCAAGGGAGATATCAGTGCAGTAGATCATTTTATTTCTATTTCCTTCTTTGCTTTGCTGTTGGACCTCATCACAGAGTAAAGAATTGCTTGTTTGGGGGATGAATTGTTAAATAGACTTTTCTTTTCACTGTTTCAAGATACTACTCTGTGACAGCAATTAATGATTAATTACCCAAGCTTGTGTTAATGGGAAAACATTGTAGTATTAAATTATTACACTGTCTGGCATTGTATTAGTGAAAAAAAAAGAATGAATTCATACCAGTGAAGATTTAGAAGCAGAATCGTATCATCAGCGTGTTGTCAAAGATGAGTTTCTTTTTTATTGCTTTGTTGTATAGAGACATTTCTAATGCCTTGGCGTACAGAGGCATAGATATCTCGGCAGTGTGTGTCATATTAACTGAAATGTGGTCAGTATTAGATTCCAGGGTAATTTGAAGGAGTTCTGGTACATTTAACTTCCACCCAGTCATTCCACTCTGATAACAAAGCAATCAGTCATGGGCATGAATGAGTTACCTACCAGTAAGAAATAGTCAATTATTTGGTTGAGTTCCTCAGCACCCTTTGCATGTGAAACGGTGTGGGTTGGAGGCCATCTTTCAAAACAAGGGATCCAGATGAGAAAACAAAACAAATCAAAAAAATCCCATTGAGAATTATGAATAGGGAAAAAGTATTCTTAGGGCCAAGTGAAGGGAATTGTGATGAGGGTTTTTTACTGAGTGTTAGAATGGAACCAAATTGTGCCTCTGTTTAATACATGTGAAACTACTTCTAAAGAAGTGGGCTTTGGATATGTAAGTGTGAGCCAAAGAACCCTTCCACCCTTTTGTTCAGAGAAGTTCTTTGTTTTGTCTTAATTTTTTTGTTTTGTTTTGTTTTTTAGTTGTTTGTTTTATGATGGGTCTCTGGCTCAGAATGACACACTTGGGATCACAGCTATGCTACTCAGAATTTTTGAGACTATTTCAAAGAGCACTCAAACCACATTGACGTTTTTGTAATTGCCTATGTTATTTATTTGCTTTCAGTTTGATTAATAAGCTCAAACCTGGAGTCATTAAGAAGATCAATAGACTGTCTACCCCAATAGCAGGTTTGGTAAGTAATACATTGCCTTCGAAACTAGTTTTCTTTCTTTTCATTTTATTTTTAATTAACAAATGACAGTTGTATATAATTTTGTGTGCAATGTTATATCACTCTCGTATTGTCATGCATATAATGCGTTATACCTAGCAGAGAGGACTTGGGATGCCATCAATTTAAAACTGTCTTTGAAATATAAGAAAGTGACCAAAGTAGGCTTCCCCATCTACAATTACTGTTATTTTAAAAGAAGTGACAACTGTCTTTCTGTTTGTTTCTAGATTCTTTTTTTTCTTGGATATTTTCTTTATTTACATTTCAAATGTTATCCCGTTTCCAGATCTACCCTCCAGAAACCTCCTATCCCATCCCCCTCCCCCTGCCTCTAGGAGGGTGCTCCCCCACCCAACCACTACTCCCATCCTCTCTGCCCTCTCCTTCCCCTATACTGGGGCATCGAACCCCCTCAGGCCCAAGGGCTGCTCTTCCCAGTGATGTTCAACAAGGCCCTCCTCTGCCCCATATGCTGCTGGAGCCATGGGTCCCTCTATGTGTACTCTTTCGTTGGTGGTCCAATCCCCGGGAGCTCTGGGGAGGGGAAGGTCCTGGTTGGACAACCATCTTTAGATGCCCTTTAACACTTCTTCTGTCCAGAAGCTTTTGTTTTACCTTGTCTGACTTTGTGCTGTCGTGCTTCCTACCTTCTTCTTCTTCTTCTTTTTTTTTTTTAAAGATATTTATTATATGTAAGTACACTGTAGCTGTCTTCAGACACTCCAGAAGGGGGAGTTAGATTTCATTAGGGATGGTTGTGAGCCACTGGAATTTGAACTCAGGACCTTCCGAAGAGCAGTCAGTGCTCTTAACTGCTGAGCCATCTCTCCAGTCCACCTCCTGTCTTTATTTCCATCCACAGTTATGTTCTGTGGTGCTAGGAATAGAACCAAGGGTCTTTCACTTTCTAGGCAAACATTCTAACCCTCAGCCTTTACAATGAAGACTTTTTTTAAGTATTAAGAAATACTACACACTTTCATCATGTGGTTATTTAGATGTTTAAGACACCTTGGACATTAATGATAACATGAGTCAATACCTTTGGAAAAACTTATAGTGAAATAAAATTGATAAAGAATTTTCCAGAAGATTTAATAAGCCTTATCAATCAGTACTGATAAGAGAGAGTAATGGTCTAGCAGTTAAGGGCACAGGGTCCCTTAAGGGTTAAATGTCCTCCTTTCAGTTCCCAGTGCCTTATCAGGTGGTTCCCAATCACCTGTAACTCCAGCTCCAAGGGATCTGACACCCTGATCTAGACTCTGAGGATGCTTAAACTCATGTACACACATCCCCTACCACATAATTAAATTAAAAGCAATAAAAAGGAATCTGCTGACAGAAGTCAGTTAAAAACATCTCAGAAAGTACTGCATGTAGTAACTGGAATGTAAAACTAAATTAATTATCTATGGGTTATTCAATGTTCTTATAATAATCTATTTAAAATATTTTTGGTCTTTTATGAATTTATAGCTGTGGCTAATGGCCTGGATAACCACAGATAGGTATGCCACAGTTCCTTGGTTTATAGGAAGTATCAAAAGTTCATTAAAACCTTGACAGGGCTAACTTTGGCCAAGTATTTATTATTGGAAAATATCTATCTGGGAGCAATGGAATGAAGTGTTGAGATTTCTATGAAAATTAGAAATGCATACAAAGTTCTCAGGGTCACTGGTTCCCGTGCTAATGCTCTCTCTACTCAAGTTGCCTCTATTCTAGATCTGCTATGAATAGGGAGCTGACCTGTAATTTGTACTGTCTTAAATTTGGTTAGGTAAAAATCCTATCACATGCACGCGTACACTCTCTCTCTCTCTCTCTCTCTCTCTCTCTCTCTCTCTCTCTGTCCCCCTCTCTCTCTCTCTCTCTCTCTCTCTCACACACACACACACATATAAAATTTTATATTCTTTCAGTTATTCAAAGAATAACATTAAAGGAATGTGTCCCTGAAGTCTTTCCAGAAGGAAACAATCAGTTTAGTAAAATAAATATGCTTTATATGAAAACGACCTATAAAGCAACCTCTACAATAATAAATGTATGAATTGTATTGAGTTACACTATCTTTTCCAGTGGTCTGAGTTATTCTTAGATAGTTTAATTTTTTTGATTTTGAACTTTCATTTCTTGGATCAATTACTGGCATTTTAAATGAAATTAGCCTTTGATCTCAAACACACCCCAAGAATCTGGAATGCTTGAATTGTGGTGTTTGTTGCTGTTGGCTACTTTTGGGTTTATTCAGTTTTAAGATTGTATGATTAGATGCAAGAACAAATGTATTTTATTTTTAAGCCCCAAACCCTCTCCAAGTATTTCTATTTCAAGCATCAAAAATTCTCTCCAGTTTGGATTTTATCTTTAGACGCAAAAACGAAATGTATTTCCTCTGTATTAAATAGAATGCTTTCCTAAGCACAATGCAGTGAGCACTTTCACTGGGCTCTGGGTGTGTAAGAGTGACGTCAGCCACAGAATTGCTCTGAAGTGAGCATCGTGCCTCTTCTACCAGCTGAGACTTGTCACAATGGTTGTCACAAAGCATGTGAGGTAGAGCCCTAGCGTCCATCTGAAAAGGGGTTGGCAAGAGCGCTGAAAGGCATGACCAAGAGTTTGATAAGCAACTCTTCGATGCATAGATGTTCTTTCTTTTAACAGATAATCGGGGGCCTGTTGGGCTGAGTATTTTTCTGGTATGAAGTGTTGTAAGAGAGGAAAAAAGGGTATGGACTCTGACTTTCATGTCAGGGAGGGAGAACCACACAAATCAATTAGCAGATGAGCAAGAAGGTACCCCAAGGCGAATGTGCCACAGAACACGACACTAGATTAACACCCAGCAGAGTGACATTAAACTGGGAAGACCAAGTGTTCCTTAAGGAGTAGAGAAGAGGCTGGGGTGTTTGGCATTTAGACAAGAATATTGAATAATCGAGGCCAGACTTTGCGTAGTACTGAGATTTATGTTCACCGAACCCAACACAGTGACTGACGCATACAGGAGATAAAAGGGTTTGTTAAATAAGTAATGAACCATGTTTTCATTGTAGAATTTAATAGCTTTTAGAATTTAGTCTTTGCTTGAGTAGGCCTATAGGTTAAAGGGGCATTGCCCCTGCCCTGAAGACATGAGGAAGTTCTAAGCCCCAGTACTCCAGAACTTATCTGTATTTTAGGTATATGATTTTTACCGAAGTGGTTGGTCCAGATGAGATCATCCCAGGGTAGAGTGGGCCCCTAATCTGAGAGGTGTCTCTAAAGAATGATGATTTCGAGAAGACATATATAGAGGTAGAATGTCGTATGAAGATGAGATTGAGGTGGAGCACCACAATCCAAAGAAAACCAAAGATTGCTAATGAGCTTCCAACATCCAGCAAGGGCCTGGGAAGATGTGCAGAGACTTCACGGGAAGCGAGAGTTTCCCAACTGACTGATGCTGGACTCCTGCCTCAGAACATCAAGATAATAAAGAAGTTCATTTCTATTGCTCTAAGCCATGAGGGGTTTGTATTTTATTGTGATAGCCCTAGGAAACTTATGCACATAGGTAAATGTTTTTAGTTGATAATTGCGTACTTTAAAATAAATGGAGGTTTACAGAACGTATAAAGAGGGCCTCTCTATTATCCTAATGTTCCTCAGGGAGACACCTTAGATACAAACGTCCAGACCAGGAAACTGATGTTGATACAGTCAAAAAGCCTTCTTAGTCAGATGATTTTGCCTCTCTCTCTCTCTCTCTCTCTGTGTGTGTGTGTGGGGGGGGAGAGTTGGAGAGACAGAATGACAGAAATGCAGAGACAGAGAAAAAGAGAGGCTCACCCAGAGATAGAGACATGAGAGAGACAGAGAGAGACAGACAGAGAGAGAGAGACAGAGAGAGAGACAGAGACAGAGAGAGACGCAGAGAGGTCACTGTCAGGTGTCTGCCTCTGAAGCTCTTCATTCGTATTTTGCCAGCTTTCGGCAGAATGCTTTTCTTTCTTTCTTTTTTTTTTTTAATTTGGATTCTTTTTTTTTTTTTAAGATTTATTTATTTATTATATATAAGTACACCGTATCTGTCTTCAGATCCACCAGAAGAGGGCATCAGATCTCATTACAGATGGTTGTGAACTATCATGTGGTTGCTGGGATTTGAACTCAGGCCCTCTGGAAGGGTAGTTAGTGCCCTTAACCACTAAGCCATCTCTCTAGTGCGGCACAATGCTTTTCTAAGTAGCAAAGCCTAGAAGTGTTTTCTGCCAAGTCAGGTGAAGATAGTTTATTTTGAAGATGTATCGGATGCCTCTTGTGGTCAGCCAGTATGCAGCCATACACACTCCTGCTCAGCTTGCTTCATCCCTGTGCTGTTCCCAACTGGAGTCTTTGCTTGGCATCTCTTACCTGAGGTTCAGAGAATTCTGAATGGACCAGGCCTTTCCCCCTCTGGCTATCAGCAAGCTTGAGTTCCTCCTTGGAGGAGGAGAAAATAGTTGTTTAGGTCTATGGGATTGCCCCAGAGCATTGGTTTCTTTTGGCTCATTCAGCAGAGGTATGTAGGTTGAAGTGGGTTCTTTGAGGTAGATGCACCAAATATGTCAAATACTGACAGGACTTCCCTGTGAAAATGTAAGCTGAGTAGTTAGTGTTTCCTGTCCTTTCTTCCACGACTCCTTCTTAAGTCTTTTTAGCTATACTTTTTTTAGTGTGTGTGTGTTTTGTGCATGGTTTGAATGTGGACTTCAAAGCACAACTTGTACTAGCTATTTCTTTCCTACCATGTAGGTCTCTGGGATCAAACTCAGGTCACGAGGCTTGAGGGCAATGATCCTTAGTTGACCAAATCTTAGGTCATAAACAATCACATTCTTCCTATTTCTTCTCTGATTTCTATTAATCACAAAACTGTTTAAAATAGAAAAAAAAATCAAAACTCCAAAATCCTAACTAACCCAGGAGTTCGTCCATATCTTCCAAAAAAACTATGTGGTGCTTAGTGTGGGTACGTTCCACATTCCGAAACTCAATACCAACAATGTGGGAATAAAAAAAAAATGTTCAGCAACAAAGTAAAACCCCACAGAACAGGCAAGATACCCTGCTGGTGAAAAGAGCCGTTGAAGCAGAATAATGCTTACCATCGGATACGTTAACGAGCATGAAACACAATATGTGTAGAAACAGCCAGGAAGTTGTTAACCCCAAGTCCGTTCGCCATCCTGGACACCTGACAATGCATTTGTTTACAAACCAAGTTGTAAACTGTAAGTGAATCAAGGCTTCTCACCCTCAGCACCACTGACATGAGGGGCAGATAATTCTTTATTTTGAGAGTTCCGTCTTGGGCACTGAACATTCTTTAGCAGAACTTCAGCCTCCGAGACTCACTACAGGATGAAGCCCTTTTCTATCATTTGTGATCACGAAACAAGTCTTCTGACATTGCTACTGACCCCTACGGGATAAAACCTTCTCCAGTTGAGAGCTACTTAGCTGAAGAAGCCAGGCAGTGAGCACCAGGCTTTTCTTCAAGGACCATGGGACCCACTGACTCTGCCTGAGGACGTCATCTCGCCCTCACCCCCCACTCCGCCGCTCTTTTCCATTTCAACTGTGATTTCCCTTTGGAAAGTAGTGGTGCTTCAGAATATGCAGCTAGACTTACTTGCTTGAATATGTGGGCTCCGTGGAAACATCTTGGTGTGTCCAAATCTGTATGAAAATAGGGGCTGAAATGAACATGTTGGATGTAAAGAATCACTTTTGTGCTCTTGGCTGGCATGGGGTTCATCCTTATAATCCCAATACTCAGGAAGTTGAGGCAGGAGGATCTTGAGTTCAGCCAGGGGCCTCTTAGGCTCCATAGAGGGCTCCTACCAACCAACCAACCAACCAACCACCCAACCAACCAACCCAGAAAACAAGTCAGAGCCTTTCTGTCTGTGTGTCTAAGTAGCTATTTAAGTTATAGGGATCTGACCTCTCCTTGGGCATTTTTTTGTTTGTTTGTTTTTGTTTGGGCTTGAGGCCAACTTCAATACCTGAATAGCATTAACTCTTAAGGGTAGAAGTGTGCAAAGTGGAGCATTGAGCTTGACAAGGCAGACTCCTCATTGGAGGAGACCGGCAAAGATCCGAGCTAGCGGATACCGTGGGGTGTGTTCATTTCTCTTACCTGTCATGGCTGATCCAGGGACAAAGCAGGCCTGGGTCCTTTCTGACTGCTGTTTTCTGAGTGGGTTAATGTGTGCTTGTGTGACACTGTCACCCTTATCTGTCACTCAGGGATGATGTGACTCAGCATTGTGCCTGGGCTTGTTCTTTCCCAGAAGCTGTGCAAACTTGACCTGGGAACCTGCTGGGAACCTATTGTCAAGGTGACATGGCCACCTTGCCACTCTTATGCTGGACTGACTCTCTGTTCCACCACCCGCCTCTTTTTTATTTTATTTTATTTTTCTTTTCAGGAAAGAGTGAAAACCTGTAGGCAATAGTGCTTTTGTTCTATTACCACAAGTATTCTCTGAGGAAGAAAAAGCCCTCAATTTCATTTCTTTCTTTTTCTCCTAGAATGGGCTAATTCGAGAAGTACAGATATAATGAGCTAAAGGAAACGAATGCCCCTGGCCATAGCTCTCTTCTCCAAACAACTACCTTCTTAAGGAACTCCTCTGGCTAACCACTGACCCATGTGGGGCTCAGAGGAATTATCTCCTTAATTACAATGAACAATGCATTCACAGGCATGCTCCAGTGTTTAAGAACAGAAAACATTGGGACTGGAGGTGTAGCCATGTTTGCCTAACACACTGTAAAGCTCTGGGTTCTATGTGTTCCTCAGAAAAGTTCACCAACAGTCAAACAAACAAAACCAAACCAACCAACCTACCAACCAAGCAACCAACCAACCAACCAACCCAGAAAACTAGTCAGAGCCTTTCTGTCTGTGTGTCTAAGTAGCAACATAAAATAGCTATTTAGGTTACAGGGATATGACCTCTCCTTGGGCAATTTTTTGTTTGTTTGTTTGTTTTTTGCTGCCTTTGTAGATGAGCCTGAGGAGTTCTCAGTACTACCTCAGAACATGTGGAAAGTGAATTCTCTCCGACTTGTGCATCTTTGCCTGTTTGAGTGCAAGCCATAGTGACGAGTGATTCTGACAGCTGTGTTCCCCATCTTCAGAAGGCGTGGAGGGGACAGCGAGCCACCACCATGACGGGCTGTCTGCGCACGTTCAGCTCTGTGTTCATTCTCAGGCTTTTTATTTCACCACAATTGATAATTAGTGAAGGTTCTGTGCATCCATGAGGTTTCATGCTCTTTCAATTTTATTTCTCTCAAATTGCCACCATAGATCAGTTTTATATCTATTGTATCAGACCTTGATGCTCCATTGAGTTAAAAGATGAATCTCTCTGTTTCTAGCTCCATTTCCAGATAGACACAATGATTATTGGATGATATTAATAAGCTTGATTAAAATAGTTAAATTTTCTTCTTCTTCTTCTTCTTCTTCTTCTTCTTCTTCTTCTTCTTCTTCTTCTTCTTCTTCTTCTTCTTCTTCTTCTCCTCCTCCTCCTCCTCCTCCTCCTCCTCCTCCTTCTCCTCCTCCTCCTTCTTCTTCTTCTTCATCATCATCATCATCATCTACTATTATGTTGGCTATTTGAAACCGGGGTGTAGCCCTGGATGTTCTGGAACTTACTTTGTAGACCAGGCTGGCCCCGAACTCAGAGATCCACCTGCCTCTGCCTCCCGAGTGCTAGGATTGAAGGTGTGCACACCCCTGCCTGGCAAACGGCTTCATTATTAAACTACACTGAAGCAATGTTTCCTAAGGGAATCACAAACCACTTTTACAAGTCATATAACTGACTTAAATGCTAAAATGACTTTATTGTCAGTCACAGTCAAAAAAGATATTTGTTTTTTCTCTTTTGAGATAGTGTCATGATGTAGCCCAGGCTGGTCTCAAATGCCTAATAACCTCCCATATACTGAGATTCACCATTTCTCTATAAACTTAGCATCACTAAGTAAAGGTCTGAGTCTTCTACGTATAAACAATATGGTAGTGTTAATATTATTAATTATCATATTGCTTATTCATATAAGAAATCACAGCATAAAAGCTAAGCATCTACTGAAAATAAGATGGCATTATGAATGAAAAATGTTTTCCATGGTTTTAGGTTAATCGATTTATTTTGGTAATGTATGTTTCCCTGGGATTGCTGAGGATTGACATCTATGTTTTGAAAAAGTCCCTGCCTCACATCTATTGACCAGGGCACGTGTGACGGCCATCTTGTTGGTAAGAAATGTTAGCTGTAAATGCTGGAGTTCCTAAGCACTTCCATAGAGGTGGGCATATGAAGATGCCAATGGTGGGTGACCTATTTACAAAGCACTCTCAGGAGACATCAAACCTTCTCAGCTCCTTGCTTTTCTCTCCCTTCCAATAAAAGATAAGTGTTGTCCGGGCTGGGAATTTAAAACATCATTGACCTTGAGTTGTTTTATTTTTACATGTGTGTAAAACATGCACACACAAACACACACACACCACACACACACACACACACACACAAGACAACTGTGGAGTTGGTGTCTGCTTCCACCTCTCCGTGGGCTCTGGGCATTGAACTCCGGATGCCAGGCTCCAAGCCAGCACCTTTACCCTCTGAGTCATCCCGTAGGTCTCCTGAGTTGTTGCTGATACCCAGAGATGATGTAGCTTAGCAAAGCAGGAAACTCCTGTTTTATTTCCAACCACAATCTCACAATCACCTGCTGGCATAAGTTCAGGAGCGTTTCCCCCAGCTCCCGAACCTGCCTGCTTTTTAAGTCTGAGCTCCACATTTATATGTCAAGTTTCTGCCTTGGGGGCAGCTTCTTTTTTCTTTCATAACAGTAATGAATTAGAATTGCTAAAGCAATACTCTAACTTGTGGAGCTGAAAAAATAATTAATCTGGAAAACAATTGATTCAGTATCTGAGGAGTATTATCTCATAGTTTCATTCAAATAAACTTGGAACAGCCCCATTTGAGGTAATTTTTGTTATGTAGAAATTGCCACTTGGGGAGCAAATGAGAATGGAAGGGTTGAAACCCATGTGAGGCACTGGTCCCTTGATAAGTCTCAGGAAGGCCCTCCCTTCCTGGAAACATTTATTGAATGCCTACCATGAGGTCAGGCCACTTTCTCACATTTCGGACAAGGCTACCAAGAAGGCTGAGAAAGTTCCTCTCTGGGAGCCGGCATTCCCTGCAGTGAGGTGAGAGCAGCCTGTAAATGAATAATGTTTTGATACACGTTAATAACTCCAGGGCAGAAAATACAAGACTGCCGTAGATGCCGACCATTATGGGGAAAGGATGTCAGTGGATAATGATTCTGAAGAGGGGCCTGAAGTGGCTCTAAGGACCCGATCTTAGGCAGGTGGGAGTTTTCCACATCTAAGGAAGAGAGTAGGGGTTTATCAAAGATATAAGTCTGATTGGGGTGAGGAGCGGTGGGTAAGCCAGACTGCAGGAAACCTCACTGGCATAGTTGGGCGTCTAAGGGGGTATTCTGAGAACAATGTAATTTGCTGTTCTAAGGTGAGTGGTTCCTGTGGTTGTGGGTGCACAGTAGCCGTGAGCAGACATAGAAGCAGTGTACCGTGTGCTTAGCATGGGCGCGTGATATGATGGCGTGTGCTCCATCTGAATAAGGCTCCTAAAGCATGCTAGTGTTGATACTTAAAGAGCAGACTACAAGAAACTAGAAGGAGGGAAAGCCGGGTGAATTTTTCAGTTACCGTGATGACCCGTTTTCTGTATTAGCCTGATGTCTAGATATTTGGTCAACTGTGATTCCTGGCATTGCTTATAAGTGTGTGTTTAGATGACATTAACGTTTGAATTGGTAGATTAAGGAAAGCAGATAGGGGTGGTGGGTCTTATCCATCAGGTGATGGCTGCCCTGTAGAAGGCTATTGAGAGGGAACTTTTCCTCCTTTTTATTGAACTGAAGGACCAGTCAACTTCCCTGTTCTCCAGGTCCTCACGCTTTGGAATAGAACCATGCCATCGACTCTCCTGGGTCTCCAGCTAGGGACATTTCAGCCTCCACTTTAACATTTATTTTTTATTACTTTATTTATTACTTGATTGATTGATTGATTGATTGTGTGTATGTATGTGCGCACATCTGTGTTCACATTTGTGAAGGTTAGATGACAAGTCTCAGGAGATGTTTCTTTCCTTCCAGGTGAGATCATGGGATTGAACTCAGGTTGTCAGGTTTAGCAGCAAGCACCTTTACTGACTGAGCCAATTTGACTGGCCCAAGAAGTCCTTTTCTATATCCACCCTGTTGATTCTCTTTTTCTGGAGAGTCTGGCTGGGCCATTTTATTTATGAATATTTTATGTATTTATACCACTAATCTTTCCCTTTGGTGCATCTGCTTTAATTTAATTCTGGCAAGATGCATGCTCTTAGGGCCTTGGAATAGTTAAAACAGGCTCCGTGATTGTGTCTATAGGTGAATGAATCTTAAAGAGCTGGTAAAGAAGTCAGAATGTTTGAATTTATGGAGCCTTTAAGCAGACTTAACTGGCAATTTACCTTAAAGCTTTATACTTGTCCTGTTAATATTTGAAGAAGGAAGATGAGATGAGAAAACACAGGAAACAATTTAATTTACAGATGTCAAAGCCATAAGGTGGAGCAAGTGTGCTGGACCTCAGGTTCTGGAATTAATTGTCTGGGGTTGGGTTGACAAGATGGCTCAGTGGGTAAGGATACTTGCAACCAAGCCTGATGACCTGAGTAGACCCTGGGGCCTACATGGTAGAAAGTTATCCTCTGATTTCACATACTGTGGTGTACATGTGTACACATGCATGGACATGCACATATATACATACATGTTGGCATGTATTCACATACACATACACACAAAATAGACAGACAGAATTTTAAAAATACACTATATTCCAGCTTTTTGACATTCTTATACCCCAATGTCTTTATACTTTTTATAGATTTTGGTTTTTCCCTCTTATTCCTGAATGAGAAGTGCAGAGTTAGCTTGCTATAGAAGCTTGCCTTGTTAGGGAGCCCTTGCTAGGCACTCCTTATAATGCCTGTGATTTATGGATCTGAAGAAATCTATCTGTCCTACAAATGTCATCTTCTGAAGTGCCTCACCCAGAGACTGCCTCTCTCCTCCATGGGTCTGCTAGCCAATCCTTATCTTCTTCTCAATGCACTTCCACGGCGAGAGCAACACCGAGAAGGAAGTTAGTAAGCTGCAGGGCCAGAAATGGAAGCCCCCAGCCGTGTTTACCCAGAGCCCTCTGGGATAGGTTTCACAGACTATCTTAGCCACTGTTCTATACCTGTGAAGAGACACCATGACCAAGACAACTCTCATAGGAGAAAGCACTTAGTTAGGGGATTGTTTACAGTATTAGAAGCTTATTTCATAATCATCCTGGCAGGAAGCAGACATATGTCCACTATACATGGAACTCAGACTCTAGCAAATGCAAGCACATCCTATTCATGCCAAGAACAGGTTACAATTCAGAAACGAGGAAACTTCAATGGAGAAAATGCCTCCTGGACATCCAGCTGTAAGGCATTTTCTCAATTAATGATCAATGAGGGAAGGCTCAGACTATGGTCGGTGGTGCTATCTCTGGACTGGTGGTCCTGGATTTTTTAAGAAGAGTGAGCAAAGCTGTAGAAGCAATCCAGTAAGTAGTGCCCCTCCATGGCCTCTGCATGAGCTCCTGTCTCCAGGATCCTTCCCTGTTTGAGTTCCTGCCCCGACTTCCTTCAGTGATGCTGTCTTAGATAGTACTTGAGAAGGCTATTAGCATTTTAGTGCTCTGACTTTGTGTTACTGTTGCTGTGATGAAACACCAGGGCCAAAGCAACCTGGGGAAGGAAGGGTTTGCCTTACGCTTCCATGCCGTTGTTCATCATCAAAGGAAGTCAGGGAACTCAAACCGCTCAGGAACCTGGAGGCTTGAGCTGAGACCTTGGAAGGGTGCCTTTAATGGTTCTCTCCTCAAGGCTTGCTTAGCCTGCTTTCTTATAGAGAGCAGAACCACTAGCCTAGGGTGGCCCCACCCACAATTAGCTGGGCCCTCCCTTATCGATCCCTAGGAAAATGCCCTACAAGCTTGTCTACAGCTTGATCTTGTGGAGGCGTTTTCTCAATCAAGGTTTCCTCTTGGATGACTATCGCTTGTGTCAAGGTGACACGAAAGTAGGCAGCACACTCTTTGCAAGTGTGCGACCATGAAGCGTGAGGACGTGGCTAGAGGCCTGTTATGAATTTCTGTGTGTTTTAAATGACTGCTTTCTTCCCTCTCTCCATTCTTCCATCCTGTTTTGCATAGTGATGTGTCTTTGCCTGATTCTCACTGGGTATCAGCAACCTCATTCTCTATAGACAGGAGGTCTCTGGCTATAGATAAGTGGTTGTGACCGTAGTTTGGATACCTCAAGGCTATAGATTCTATCCAGTATTAAGAATAGAAAGTAAGAAGCATAAAGATACGTGATGAAGTTTTCTGCTGTTGTAGACTCTACCTGTTAAAAGACAACTATTTAGGTGACCTGTTACATTATAATAAGCTATAAGTGCTTTGCCAGTGATGACTCCTGCACCTTTGCCCTGCCAATTACTGTGACCCTTAGTTTTTCATCAGTATTTATAGGAAAATGTCTTATATTTGGCTGAATCATGATAATTCGGTTTAATCATGATAATTTCAATTTAAGTACAGCTTAAAAACAAATTAATAAAATAAACGTTTGCAAAAATGATCTAGATGGGCCCAACTCCAAGGAATAGATGCTAACTATATTTTAGTTGGAAAAAAAGGTCATGGGAACCTTGAGTGATTTTATGTGGCCTATGAGCTTAATTTATATTTTAAGCCTTTATCTATGACACCATCAGATTCACAACTTAGATTTTCTTATAGCCATTTTATTTTTGTTCTAAATTTGGCCAGCTGTATTTTACATATCTTCCTGTGAAATGCGAATGAGGGACACCTTCATTTTGCTAGAGCATATGATGCCAATTGGCTGTGCAATTTCAATGCCAGCAGACAAAGATACCAAGCCGGTAACACGTGATGTTCTATGATATCCCTCCACTCAATCCCCACATATATGCTAGAGGCACTGTACACTATGCAGTCACATTACAACCTCTCTTTTGAAGCTCTCACTAATAGCCTACCACCCTACTTTTATGAGGTAAACATTATTAATGAGACTTTGGCAATAAATTAGCACCTTGAATTCCAGCCTTGAGTTACTGAGAAGGATCTAGCGCTTAGAACCTCCTTAAAAGAGGCTTAAACATTGCTCTAGTCAAAATGGTTCTCAGGTGGCTTGCATTATAAACCAAAACTGGGAACGTGACAAGGCCAAGTTAGGATGGGACCGAGGTTGCTAACCTGCAGATTTTAAGTGGTCCAGGTGGGCCCAATGCAGTCAGAAGCCTGTGTGTAGAGAAAGAGGGCTGGAGGAGACGCTGATGGACACAGTCTAAGGCAACTCTGCTTGAAGCTGGAAGGACAGGAGAGTGAGTGAAGGTGATGGCAGCCATTAGAAGGTGGGACGGTAAAGAAAAGTTTCTCTTAGGATGGCAGGACCGTAACTAGTAGACAGGGGGCCGAACAACCCATTCACGGGGGTCGCCTAAGACCACTGGAAAACACAGATATTTTCATTATGATTCATAACAGTGGCATGATTACAGTTATGAAATAGCAATGGAAATGATTTTATGATTGGGGTCACCATAACTTGAGAAACAGTAGTAAGGGGTCGCAGCCCTAGGAAGGTACTGAACTACAGAACTGTAGAACTCAGTGTCCGTCCGAGTTATAATGCAGTACTTGATTACCAGTCCCTCAGGCTAATGTATTAACTTGTTGGGATTGGTGACCTTGGATGCCTAGTGTTCCTCTTGTCTCAAGTACAGGCAAGGAGACTGATTTTTTTTTTAAATGAGAATTTGAATAAGATAGTATTTGTAAGGTGCTTTCGTATGCTAACAGATGAAAAGTAAAACCTCAACAGTGGGAAAAGTAGCCAGTTGAAGGACCCGTTAGATAACACAAGAACTGAAAACTGCCAGGAAAGCAGAGGACACGGGGCATCTAAATTTTCTTTTAAATTCCCTAGAAGAGGGCATCAGATCTCATTACAGATAGTGGTGAGCCACTGTGTGGTTGCTGGGATTTGAACTCAGGACCTCCGGAAAAGCAGTCAATGCTCTTAACTGCTGAGCCATCTCTCCAGCCCTAAAGAGAGAATTTGACCCTCATTCCTGGGGCCGTTGGACAAAGCCTGTTACTGCTGCTGTGTAGGGTGCTGTATCCCAGATTAGTTAAACATGTGGGCAAACAGCCTTTAGCGGAGCACCGGCACCTGCCCCTTTCCCCTTGGCTTCCTGATGCCCTGCCTTGCCCGCTCTCCACTCTGCCGTCACTTGCTGTGGTAGGTTCTGCCCTTGCTCTGCCAACCAGTGCTGGCAAAACATCAGCCGCCACGCTGCTGGCATTGCAGCCGTGGATAATCTCCTGGTCCCTCTGTGTCTCTTGGCGTTTCCTCTGCCCTCCCATCGGTCCCTGGGCCTGTTCTCTTGTGTTACAAAACTTAACCGCTGCTCTTGGCCTCAGCCCTAAGCAAAGACGAAGCTCTTTTCTTTGAGAACCAAGAAAAGTTGCAAAACAAAACAAACAAAAAATCCAAAGCAGTGCTTGGTGAGGTACACCTGTAATCTCAGGACTCAGGAAGCTGAAGCAGGAGGATCTTAAATTTGAGCCCTGCTTGGGTTATACAATGACATCTTGTCTCCAAGGAATCAACAGGAAAAAGATAAGACTGCTTTCTTTCCTCATAAATAAGATGTAAAGTTGCATTTCTGATGACTATCTACATACATAATCCTCATAAATGTGTGTATTTGTTGATCACCATGTTTGCTGTATATGTTATGAACTATGCTATCTAAGCTATAAGATTTAGGATGATTCTACCTCACAAATTAAAAAGCAAGGATTATTTGAACAAGATGCACTTAAGACTGAGGCAGGAGAGTTGACATGAGTTCAAGGTCAGTCTGGGCTATCGAGTGAATTTGAGGCAAGTGAGATCCTCTCTCAAAACATCTGAAAAAGCAGCAGGACTGAGTAGCTGATCAAATTGTGACTCAATTACTTTTTGGTGGGATCTATATACTTGAAATGCAAATCTAGACTGATACTTAGTGGTTTCATACAGAATTTTGATCACTTTCTATATCATGAAAGGAGTCTTCAAGGACTTTCGAGGATGGTATGATATGGACTCCAGCAGCTCCAGGGATTTCAGTGCACAGTGAAGAACACTGAGCTTTATTTGAAAATGCTTTTGTCTTAATTACCTCTCTAGACTGAAGCCTTCTGGGAAATATTCCTGTAACATGGGCTGTGCTTGAGAAGGTCTGGGATGAGATCCAGGTTTCCATGTGTCTATCAGGCTCCTGGACATAGCCAGGGACAGTTTCGTGACCTTGCTTTATGAGAAGCAGCTAGGCTGTTTCCCAGTGTATCAGCTTCATCTGCATGGCGCCTCTGTGTTTGCGTGGAACTGACTGGCCGCTGGTGTCTGCAGAACACCAGTGGATTCAGCTGGATGCCTCTGCTTCAGTGGGTGCCCATCTCTGCATCACTCATGCTTGTGGGCACCCTGAGAGTTTAGTGCTCCATCGAAACTGGAAAGGAGTTAGGGTTTCTAAGTCTCTGAGCCTAACTTGGTGCTTATCCTGTACTCCTCTTTAGGTTAAGAGGTTTGTTTACAATGGAGGAGTTAGAAAAAGGACTGAAGGAGCAGAAGGGGTTTGCAGCCCCATAGGAAGAACAACAATATCAACCAACCAGAGCCCCCAGAGCTCCCAGGGACTCAACCACCAACCAAAGAGTACACATGGAGGGACTCACGGCTCCAGTCCCATATGTAGCAGAGGATGGCCTTATCTGGCATCAATGGGAGGAGAGGCCCTTGGTCCTGGGAAGGTTCATTGCCTCACTGTAGGGGAATGCCAGGGCGGGGAGATAGGAGTGGGTGGGTGGGTGGTTGGGGAAACACCCTCATAGATGCAGGGGGGGGGGTGGGATAGGGGGTTTCCTGGGGTGGCAATGGGGGCTGAAAACTAGGAAAGGGGATAATATTTGAAATGTAAATAAATAAAATATCCAATAAAAAATGATGGAAAAAAAAAAGATTCGTTTCCAATAGGCTTGTGCCTCCCTCTGCTACTTTAAAGCCACAAGAAGAGTCCTGTGTTAACTGGGGAGTAGGACTTTCAGGTAGTATTGTGGGAGCTTTGGATTAAGCTTTGTAGGCTCTCAACGAAGATCCTTAAGCCCAGCTTCACTCTCATAATTGCTTAGGCTGGTGAGCTTAGTCATCTGTGATGCATCCCTTTATTAGCCTATAAAAACTCTTGTTTCAGACAGACATTTCTTGGCCTTATCTACTCGGGAAGTATTGACAGAAAGGGTCGAATGTCATGACTAGTCATTTCCATGTCGAGTTTTACACAGAGGAGTGTGGATGATGTGATGTATTCTCTCTGCCTTTCTGAAGTCAGCACACTTAGTAGTTTTCACTGAGGATATTTTTGCTATTTTTGATTCTTCAAGTAATAAGAATGATATAGGCTAAGAGCCTAGGTGGTGTAGTATAGTTTAATTAGGCTATAGACATATGATAATGAATGGTTTGATGTAGAATTGAAAACACATTGAAATACATTTAAAAATGTGTGAACATCTGAGTGTGTGTGTGTGTGTGTACATACATATGTACAGGCTTGTACAGGTCAAAGATGAACCTTGAATGTTCCCCTTTAAAATCATTCCCCTTTAAAACATTATTAGTTGTATTTATGCCTGTATGATGTATGTATGTATGTGTGTAGCACATGCTGAGGCATGCACGAGAAGGTCAGAGGACAACATCATGAAGTCAGTTCTCTTCTCTCTTCAGAAGGTTTGCATGGCAAGTAGTTGTATCCACTGATGCGTCTCGCAGGTGACTTTGTTTTTAGAGATGGGCCTTCTCATTGGCTTATCCTCACTGAGCATTAAGCTGGTCAGTCATCCAGGCCCAGGCAGGCTCTCCTGTGGAGAGGCTACACGTGTGCACCACCAAGTCCAGCTTTTTACAGTGAGTTCCTGGGATCAGATTGTGGTCCTCCTACTGAAATGGCAAACACTTTTACCAACTGAGCCCTTTTTCCCAGACTCACAGCATTTAAAAAGAACATACAATTTTAAACACATTGGTGAGGGCACCTCTTAGAAACAATTTCTCTAGAAGAAATTCACATAGCATTACTTTCAAAGTTAATCATTTAGTGCTATTCATAGTAACATGTAATCACTGAACATTTCAGGACTTCAAAGTTAAACCTCTTGTTCATTAAGTAGTTTCTCCCTGTTTCTTTTTTCCTCCAGCCCCTGGCAACCATCAGCCTGCATTTTGTCTCTAGGAGCATAGCCATTTTGGATGTTTCATTTAAATGGCGCATGTGACCTTTAAGAGCTGGCCTCTTTCACTTAGCATAATGCTTCGGGAGTTCACCTAACCTGTAGAACGTGTTCATAGTCTGTGGCTTTTTTTATGGGTGAACGTCAATCTTGAATGCTGCTAATGCTGCTTGTGCATCCATTGGTCTGTGGGACATGGGAACTGTTTTTGCATCTGTGTATTGTGAAGAGTGTGGCTATTGGGGTGTGTGTGTGTGTGTGTGTGTGTGTGTGAGAACTTGACTGAGCATCTCTAATTTGGGGAGATAACTCTGAAGGCATGGATATGAGTATGGGATTGGGCTGAGGAAGGAAACAGTAAGACCACAGAAGGAGAGAGTCCGTGTGTAGACTGCTAGCTTACTAAAACAGGTGTGGCTGTTTAACTTAGGCTCTGGACAGTCATCCCAACATTTTCTATCTCTGATCAAAGAACAAGAAAATGTTCTCATGTAAGAAGAGCATACGTTACTGGTTAAGGGCTTCTAGAAGGAGTGAAGAATTGCCTCACCTCTGGCCTAGGATTTGAATGTTGTCAGCTTCATGTTGTGCTCATACTCTGTTTCAGGATGTAGAATGAACATACAGTCCACATGATTGAGATACATACTTGGGGTTTCTCCAAACCGGACAATAAAGGGACGAGTTGTGGCACAATGGTTATTTTGGTCTAGCTGGAGGTGAGGGCTGTTTCTGGACACCCCTACCCCCGTAGTGAGCGTCCTAAGGGGTGGGGTGCAGTGGGGGAGGAGCAGTGATCTTCTGGATTTGGGGAATCTTTGCCAGGACCCAGTTTCTTAGTCATTTATTTACTCCTTAGTCCTTTGGACTTTATGGTCACTAAAGGTACTTCATATCATCGCCAAATTCTTTGAGTGGTTTTCATTCCTCAGGACTGCCGTGCATCGATCGTAGCATCCCACACTCCCTTCTGGAAACTTCCTTTCTTCCTCGTGTTTTATAATCCTTTTCATATTTTCATGACCATTCTTTTTCTCTGGGTGCTAGGTTTTCTTTCTTGCTTTTCTTTAACTGCCTTTTAAATATCATAGTTAATTGGGAATCTTGTTTTCCCTCCCTCCCTCCCTGTCTGTCTGTCCTGGAAAGCCAGTCCATAGCCTTTGTGATGCTATTCAGGTGCTCTCCTGCTGAGATGTACCCCAGTGTTGTATTTTCTTTCCTTCCTCTCCACTCTCCTATTTTTCTGTTGGAGATGGGGTATTACTGTGTAGCCCGGCTGAGCTCTAGCTTGTGAGCTTGCTCTTCCAAGAAGGCTCATCTGCAATATTTAGTTTACTGCCAATGCTTGCCTGACTCCTTAAACCAAGTCCCTAGAACAAACAAACAAACAAAGCTTCCCTTTTGAGAAGCTCTTATATTTTAGAGTTATTTTTATTTTCACATGTAAAGGGGCTTTGCATGCATGTATGTTTGTGTACCATGTATGTGCAATGCCCTCAGAAATTTGGAAGTAGACACCGGCTCCCTGGAAGTAGAGTTTCAGATAACTGTGAGCTTCGTGTTGCTTCTGGGAACCAAATCCAGGTCCTTTAAATAAGCAGTCAGGCCTTCTGACCTCTGAGCCGTCTCTCCAGCTCTCCTTAAATTATATTTCAAGATCAAATATTTCTCATGGGCTCTGAAATTGACTTATTGCTCTCTGGATATCCCGCCCAGAGCATCTGACGTTCAGTATCACTATATACTTTTATGTTCCAACTTTGTGATGCTGTGTGTTCCTTATTGTAAGAGTGTCATGATGGCCTGTTTCTAAGGTGATTCTCCTATTCTGGCAATCACTCCTGTGTACCTAGGAATTATACCCAGTCAGCTAGGTGGTCTAGTACAGACTTTCCACTTCTGTAACGAGAATTCCAGAATGCTGAAGTCCAGTCTGGATTCAGCTCTTTGGTTATAGAAAAACCCCAGAGGGGAGAGAAAGGGAAGAATGGGATGGAAAGCACGAGGCAGATGGGCATCGCAGGATTGACAACGAGCCAGAATCTTGAGTCAGTATATGTTGTTAGAATTGAGAAATAGTTTTCAGGCTTAGATTAAATTCAGAACATTGGCAGGAAAACAAGGTTAATGATGAAGCTGAGGGTGTGGCTATAAAACCCTTTGAGTTCCTAGAAAGATATAAGGACATGCCTACAACTGTCCAACACAGCAAAGAAGGTTTCTAAGATGCTGCGGGGTGTTGTCCCTCAGTCTTCACGGAAGCCTGGAGTAGGGGAGGCTTCTGCTGAGGTCCATGAGCCTGGCTTTCTGAGAGGGTACTGAAGTTCAGTGAGATTCCCCAGGACAGTTTTTTTTAATTGAATATAATCTTCATTTACATTTCTACATTTCAAATGCTAAGACCTTTCTCAGTTTCCCCCATCCCCAAAAACCCCCAACCCCTCCTCCCACCCCCTCCAAGTATATGGCCCTCCACCTGACCCACTCCCACCTCCCCCTGACTTGATTTCCCTTTGTTGGGGCATCTATTCAGCCTTCCCCTCCCCAGAACAGTTTTAACAGGCACTGCCAGCCTCAGCAAAGAGATCCCAAATCTACAGTCTCCCCCAGTGTCTATAGGCAAGGTGGCGAGCAGACTGAGAAAACTACACTGATGCTCATATAGGCTACTACTCTGCAAGGAAAAAGGAAGATGATGTTTAAAGTGAAGCATCTGGAGGGCGGAGCCAGATAACTGTGAAGACTTTGGGTCCTAATGGAGAAACTTCCAGCGTTTCTAGGGGGAAGTGGTTCCTATGTGCCTTTGGTTTCCCCACACCTTGACCTGGAGTGTGGAGGATGCTTATGGTACAGGTGCTCCACCGACTGAAGCCTCCCTCCTCCTGTGGTGTTTGCCTTCGTTATCCCCATAGCAACACTGTAAACAGAAGGGAGCTATTTAGATACCATTAAGGTTTATCTTTGTTTGTTTGTTTTTGAGATGTCACCTTTGGCCCTGAAACTGTCTGTATTACACATATTTAAAGCAGGCGCTCAGGACAAGCTGGGCTTCTTTTCCTTCACAGGCAGTTGTATTGAGAGGAGCTGTAGTATTCCAGGAAGTACGTTTACACAACCTCATACACATCTGGAGCCGACTTTGATGATATTCTAGATTTTGATCTTAACCTTGACAAGAGATAAGGATTTGGGGGTTATGGTCCAGCGAGATGACTCAGTGGGTGTGCTGGATAGTTTTATGCTACTAGACATAAGCTGAAGTTACCTGAAAGGAGGAGGGACCCTGAATTAAGAAAATGTCTCTGTAAGATCTGTTTGTAGGCAAACCTGTATGGCATTCTATTAATTAATGATTGAGGATGATGGTGGCATGGCAGCCCACTGTGGGTGGTGCCATCCCTGGCTGGGCTTCGTGGGTTCAGTAAGGAAGCAGGCAGGGCAAGTTGTCAGGAGCAAGCTAGTAAGCAGTACACCTCCATGGCCTTGACTTAAATTGTTGCCTCCAGGTTCCTGCCCTATTTGAATTTCTGTCCTGACTTCCTTCAGGGATGGACCATGCATATGGATGCAGAAGCCAAATATAGTTTTTCCTCCCCCAACTTGCTTTTGCTCGTGGCATTTCATGAGAGCAATAGTAAAACTAAGACAGTGGGTAAAGGCACTTGCAAGGCTGGTGACTAGAATTTGATCCTAGAACCCTTGGTGGAGAGAGAGACCTGACTTCTGAGAATTATTCTCTGGTCTCCCCGACCTGTGTGCTGTGGCTGGCATGTATCCATATTATAGCCCCCCCCCCCAATATTCCCACTAAGCAAATAAGTTATTGACCAGAATTTAGGAGGCCTTGAGTAAGAGGGTGAATCTTTTTGTATCTGAGTGAGGTTTGAATTACTGGTGTCCAGAAAATGAAATGTTGGAACAGTATTCCACCGTAGGCTGATGATTGTCATGTTTTATTTATGTCCTTGTGCAGTCTTCCCTGAACGGGGCTGGTCTCTCTAACAGTAGAGTCCCGTAGAAACGATGGAACAAGACTTTCAAAGCCGGGACCTGCAGCTTCCGCTTTGCTCTCTCAGATCGCTGGCTCTAAGTCCTATGGAAACATCAGTTTGCCCTGATTTGCCAGTTACATGAGAGTGAGTTACTTTGGGAACAGTCACAACACTAGGACAAGTTTTGCATGACTGCAGCCTGAGCTGATGTCCCAGTTACAGCTCTCTATGAGGGGTCCTCCATGTCGAAGCCGCCTAGTCAGGGCTGTCCCGACATTCCAGACTCTCCAGAATTATTGGAAACCATTGTCTTTTGTCTGAGGCAGCTGTTTGAGGATCATCTGTTTTACACCATGGCATGAGTAACAGGTCCTGCAGTGGGCCAGTACAAACTGGAGAACTTTGTAGAACTTTCTAGTATTTTCATCCAAGTTTCTTTGTGAGCATCTATTACTAATGAGTAGTCGGGGGTGGGGGAAGAGGCTTCTTATGAACTTGCTCTCAAATACTATTACATTCCCCCACCCAACACACAAAATTTTAAAAAAAATAAGCCTTTTAAAAAGAGTATTGTTTCTAAATGGTAATAGCGTTTTGTTTTTTTTTAATTAATCAGCAGATACTACTTGATCTGAGTTGACACTCTGAAAATTAAAATATTCGTATCATATATAACGAAAAAAAGAAAAAATCTCAACCCTTCTACTTTTTCTGTAGTGTTTGCTTTTCTTTCATCGCATAGAAACATTGGAACTATTAGAGTTTGGGTACTATTAGCGTTTATTATTATTATTGTCGTTATTAGTATTTTGGTTTATTTTTTGAAAGATACCTTTGGTCCTGAATGCGTAGGGATCGTGTATGTTTAAAGCATGCTCTTTTTGATAGGATGTCTTTTGTTTGAGCTATAGGATATTTGTATGAGGAACCAGGGGGCTTGGATACCCCTCTCCTTGCAGACAGACTTGCTTGTCCTTTGTACTGGCTTGCAGATCTGTATGCACTCACTACATGGATAAAGAAAATGGGGCCAGAAAGCATAACTAATCTCTCTGAAGCTAGTCCTGGCTCCCAGGCCAATTAGACGAGGTTGATTTCCATTTATGCCTTTTGTTGTTGTTGTTATTGTTTTATGGTTTTTTTTTTTTTTTTGAGTAGTTTCTAGTGAAAATGATTCTATCCTGTAGAGGTTAAGCTGCGTTCTTTTATTTTGCTGGGTTGGGTGTGGATTGATTGGTTGTGCTTGATGCTGGAACAGACATGAAATTTTTATTTTGTAATTTTGTATATCCCCTGCGGCAATGCTCCACTTGGATCCTTTGAAATTGCAGGAAATAAATTACCCGTGGGCTCCAGTCCAGGATGCATGATGGACGTTCCAATTCTGATTGGAGTAGACCTCATTTCCAGTGCGCAGGCCATGTGTGAGTTTATATAGGACGTTTATCTGCTTTAAAACCGAGAACCACTAAGCCTTTAGAACAGCATTCTGCTTTGTGGCTGATAAAAAGGTTTTTAACTCAAGACTAAGATGTAATCACATCACTTGTGTTTTTCCTTGAACTTTGCTCCCGATGGAGTAGAGTCGCTTTCGATTTGAAGTGGTTTCTCTCTAAATACTTAGATGGGCTTTGAGGAATGTGTGGCTTCTCCCTTATCAACCTGAACATTTTGTTCATTAGGTAAGTGCTATTATGTTTTTGTAAAATATGTGGGGTGTTTTCACTCTTAGTTTCTTAAGTTTATTCTATGTTTGATTTTGTTTTACTTTATCTATCTATCTATCTATCTATCTATCTATCTATCTATCTATCTATCATCAGTCTGTCGGTCTGTCGGTCTGTCTATCTTATTCCAGGTACCTTGCTTGAGGCCTTTTATTTTCTAGGCAAGCATTCTTCCACTACACTATATTCTCATCTGATAATTTTATATAAATTTAAGCATGCAGAGCCAAATTAGACAGATATGAAGATGCTTAATAATTTATTTTTCCTTTTCCCTCCCTCTAATGTGAGATTTGCTTCCTGTTGGATATGGAATATTGGCCTAAGGAGACATTTTTGTTGTCTGCTCTTCTGAGAGCAGGCATTAAAATTGTTAATTTGTGTTTTCAAATAATTACAGATAGTGTAGCATTCAGAAATTGTAAACTTACTAGTGAAGATACCATTGTGTTCCTACTGGAATTTTGCCAATAAGTTATCACCTTGTGTGTGTATGTATGTGTACACATGTTTGTACATGTTCATGTGGCTATGTATGTATGTATGTGTGTGTATGTATATGCATGTATATGGAGGTCAGAGGTCAATTTTGGGTGTGTCCCTCAATCTCTCTCTGCTTTACTGCCCTCACCTCTCATACATAATGTCAATTTAAAATTAAATGATCCTGACACTGGACAGTGGTGGCACATGCCTTTAATCCCAGCACTTGGGAGGCAGAGGCAGGCAGATTTCTGAGTTGGAGGCCAGCCTGGTCTACAAGAGTGAGTTCCAGGACAGCCAGGGCTATACAGAGAAACCCTATCTTGAAAAACCAAAAGATAAAATAAAATATAAAATAAAATAAAATAAGAATAAGAATAAATGATCCTGTTTAGGCTGTTCAACTTTTTACTTAGAAATTTCTGTAATCTTTGGGGCCAACTTATTTCAAACGAGGCAAGCATTTCAGTTCCTGGCTAGTTAGTTCACGTTGTCTTTGTCCGAGAGCATCCTGGAACAGCCTTCCTCTTCCACAAACAACAATGTGGACTTCTAGTGTCCCTTGCTTCCTTGGCAGTCAGTGTTGCTTTTCTCTGGGCCCACTTTCTCCTGCGCGTTCCTCAAGTCCCTTACACTCTGAGGAACTTAAGCTGATGAATCAGCCTCCTCCTCCTCCTCCTCCTCCCTCTTTCGGATATCCCTCTTAACTTGCATAACACCCCGACTTTGCTGCCTAGAACATACTGCCTTCTTCGAGTGCCAGATAGTCTTTCTTTTAGTCTATGGACCTAGGCTTGGGAGGGAGGTGGGGTGTGGCTCCAGGGAGGCCCATACCACAGAGCCGGTGTTGCCAGCCAACCTAAGTGGACAAGCATGTGCCAGCATGCAAGCAAGGCATTCCCCTGCCCACAACTCCCAGCAAAGCAAAAGCAGAGAGTCCACATGGAGTCACCAAGAACTCAGCCACATAACATACTTTTCTTTTTCAAGAGCTGTAAGGGGTGATGCCAAAGCTAATCCTGGTAACCAAATGTGTGTGGTTGCAGTGCAGCTCCCTGAAAATAGAACCCGTCGTGGTCTCACACAGCAGGCATAGCACAGTGGCAAGCACTGGTTTGTAAATGGAGGAATGGAGTCTTGAAACTAGATAGGAGGTCAAGCTTGGAGGTGGGGGATAGGTTTTCAGGTTTGTTTTTTTTTTTTTGGAGGCAGCTCTTCAGACAGGTGCAGGGAATGAGTAATATGCCACGCCCCAATGGTACGGTTCAGCCAGTAAGCACCAGACTTCTCCTTGGTCGGATAGCATGGTCTCTGTGCCTGTCACGAGCTGGATCAGCAGCCAAACCCAGATTCCAGGTGTGGTATTCCACAGCCCTTCTGTAATTTGTAATCATAGAAACAGAACGTTCCTCCTCTTATTTCTTCCCTGCCAACAGTTTCTGGGTGGGTGAATGTCAGTAGCTGGAGTTATTTTTAAAGAGATGAAGCTTGCCGTGCGAAGCTGGGAAGAGGGCGTTTGTTTGCAGAGCAGAGCTGACATCAAAGTGTAGATTACTGCTCACTGGCTAGGCGCTTGTCCTATAACAGGTAATGTTTAACGTGCCAGTCACAAAGATCACAGAAACAGTGTATGCTCGGGCAGAAGACAGCACCACCTTTTTATGCTGGAAGACTGAAAGGCTATACGTGCTCGCGGACTTTTTTTTCTTCTTTTGAATACACTTATGCGGCTGCTCTTGCCATTGCCTCTTTTGCTGACTATAATTGGACTTTGAAGTTGCGAACTTGTATCATAAAAATTGGTAACCTTTGTCTGAGAGCAAGCTCGGCTAAGCAGTCACTTTCCAATTCTTTTCACAGGATAACATAAACGTTTTTTTGAAGGCTTGTGAACAGATTGGATTGAAAGAAGCCCAGCTTTTTCATCCAGGGGATCTACAGGATTTATCAAACCGAGTCACCGTCAAGTAAGTCTCACCGGTGTGTTTTACATGTACGATAAACATACTGTATGTCAATGTTATAAACAGATATATATAAACATATATATGTGTGTGTGTATATATATATATATATATATACACACATATATATACATACACTGAAGGCTTACAGCTTAAGTGAAAATAATTGCTGGGAATTTTTGTGTGTATGGAACTATCTTTCCTCTCTCTGTCTGTCTTGTGTCTCATTCCAAAATAGACTCTTTAAAAAATTGGCTTGAGGACTGACTGGAGTGAGAAGCCATCTGTAATTGACACTGTGTCAAGATCTTGTTGCAAATCTCTGTACCGACTGGAGTGTCAGTTTATATTTTGCCGTTTTCCAGCATGACTATGCTTGGTTGCTAATAGTGACACTGTTCATTCTAATTATGAAGTGAATTTAGAGGCTAGTACTGTAATTGAAAGGTAAAAAGTGATCAGTTTAAAGTAGCTTTTAGGTAGTTGGAAATGGAAAATGACAGGGACAACTAGTGAAAGCCACCTTGGTCATATCTGGCAGGACCGTCTTGCCTACAGCCAACAACCTTGTCAGTGGTTGCCTTGAGAATAATGAAGCTTTCCCACTGTTTTAGTACTTTGGGCAAGAAGGTAAAAGTGAAGACGAACCCACCTCTGTGGGCATTCTGCTGGAGTTTAGGTGGACAGTAGTGTCCCTGTGTGAGTGTATGGTTTCAGGAAAATTCTTTTAAGCTGTTCTGAGATTCACGCCCCCCCCCAAGTCTAGTCTACATCCAGGAAATCAGTAATAAAATTATGTTGCTAGGTAAATGTGACAAGGATGTTATATAATTTTGAAATAATGCTTACCCCCTTATCTGACCTCTTGAACCTAATTAACATGTTTCCAAATCGAGGAATCGTGCTCTCTTCTACTTGTAGAAATAGTGAAAATGGAAAACTCTGTCTGTGCTTTAGATAAAGATGTGTGTACTTTCTGTCCTCCCTGGTGTGGCTTCAGTCATTATTAAAACCAACCAGGAAATTTTAAACAGGGCCATTGTTTGATGTAGAAAACTAATGCTACAGATATTTTTGATAGTCTTCCCTGTCTCCTAACAGTCTAAAAATCTCAGACAGCACTAGTTGCTTTAAAATTCAACAGTAAATATTTCAAATGAACAACCTGTCCCACGCTGGCCCACCTCTTTCTGTGAGGTGTTTTTCCCAACTCCACAGCGACGATATCTGCCTGGAAGGGTCGTCTGTCCACATTTCTGATGAATTTGAAAGTTCCAATCTGAAGTTTTGCTGCTGAAAATACTTACTTTCACTATATTCAAGGTCCTTATAACGTCCATTAAAAATGAAAAACTATTTGTTTAATTTTTTCCCCCCCTACTTAGTACATCCTTTCCTAGGACCTATCTGGGCAAAGAAACTTCAGTCTTTGAAACATTCTTCCCCTTAGGCTGGTGCTGTATGTTAAGGCTGAGCGTGTGCTCCTATACAGTCGTATTGCTTTGAACCTCGGCAGCCTATACTTGAGGAGGCTTACAAACTGCGTGAAACACGTTTGTTGGCTCCTAATTCCAAGAGTGTTGCCTACAGGGCTTGCCTGGAACTGCTTTCAGGAGTGGTCAAGTCTAAAGTGTTGACGAGAAATCAGTATCTGGGCTCAGCCTTCAGTGAAATTAAATGACTGACAAAGTGAAACCGGGGATTGTGCGAAGCCGGCAGAACAACTTGTTTGAGTAGAAACCATAAGCCTGTCACAGCAAGGCATGTCTCACTCTGTCAGGGTGAGAGAGTCACTCTCAGTCGGCTTGAGAACTCTGCATGCTTGAATCTTGCTGGGCCTTAAAGTGAGCTCTGGGTCTACCGCAGTGAAAGGCTCAGCGCCCCTCAGACAAGGCTGAAGATCACTGGCAGACCTTCCCTTGTGCTTTGAGAAAGCGCCTTTCATTACAAGAAACGGACTTAACGGAAGACAGATGATTGCTCAGTAAAGAGAAGTTTTAGTTTGGATTGTTATGTAATACACAGACTCCTGTAGGTCAACTCTTGACCCTATCATCATTGTAGATTAAAGGACTTGGCATCGATTAGATCAGTGGTTCTCTTGTGGAGGTAGTTTTTCCTCCCTGGGGACATTTGGCAATGTGTGGAGACATTTTTCATTGTCATAATTGGTGTGGGGTGCCTACCCAGTGGGTTAGGGTGACACTAAGTGCCTTGTAGCCCACAGGACAGACTCAACAGGGTCAAATTTTTTCTATTCCAGGTGGTCATAATACTGGGGTTCAGAAATTCCAGTGTAGACATAGAAGACCCTCTTTGCCAGCAAAAAGGCTATGGGGAAATGAAGGACTCTGACGGGACAGGCTTGTGACACTGCACATTTGCTGTCATCTAGTAATTTCACTTCTATGTTCAGTATGCTTAGTTCAGTGGCAAGGCTCCTCGTGAGTCGTCTGAGAGCGTCAGTGTGTAGTAGTCCGAGATTGTTTGACTCAACTACAAACATTTGATTTGGCAAAAATGTAGCGAGCGGTGTGATTATCCCAAGTGTGGTGCTGTGGCTGGATCGCTCAGGCTGTCCTCTCACGGCTCGCAGACGTAGGCTGGCCTTGCTGCACCTGCAAGGAAGCCATGGTATACCAAGAGAAAACAGTAGCAGTTAGTACGCTCTATGTGGGGAACAGGAGGTGTTTAGTCCCTGGGTGGAGGACACGTGGACAGTGGCTATACCGAGTGAGGGAGAATCAAGACATGCTTGAGAATGAGCAACAAGGACAGAGGCGGTTTCGGGGGGCTGCTGGCGCTGAGTGGTTGGAGGAACCCAGGGCCTAGGACACTGTATTTCAGCAGGGTGTGCCTTAACGTTGAGTTTGCAGTGCATTCCCACCAATGAAACAGAACGAGAGCGCTCCTTGTGCTTCTGTCACCGCACACACTCATGCGATCTCTTTCCTCACAGGCTTCTCTTGGCTGAAAGTAGGAGTTTGAAGGTTTTCACGCTACATGTGAACAACTCTACTCGTTTTGATATTCTGTCTTATTCACAAGTCAGTAGGATCCATTTATATGTATTTGTTTTTCTTCCCAAGGGTTAATAAATAAACTTAGGATTCAATCTCCATGAATGGCAGATGAGGGTTAACCCAGTGTGTGGCCATGAAACTTACCTTGCATCTTGATAACCATTTTGTGGAGTTATCCGCACGGAATTGAACATACATGACCCATGGAGAATGAACTATGAGACTCCCCCTATTCTGTGACCACAGAGGCGTGCCACAGAACACTGTGAGCACCCCAAAACAGCAGTGAAGATCTTTGTGATGGTATCAGGTCAGAAAGAGAGGTACAGAGTGACTGATTATGTTAGAAATTAGCTCATTGGAGAAGCCCTAGATCCTGTCTTACAGAACTCTGAGTTGGTGGCAGGGTCAGGCTCAACATTAAAACTTTGTGTGTTTAACAACTTTCGATTTAAAAAGTAAAGCTCATATTTAAAGCATTGCTTAAAACAATTTTCTCTGTGTGTGTGTGTGTGTGTGTGTGTGTGTGTGTGTATGTGTGTATGTGTGTGTTTGGTGTTTTCCTATGTATGTGTAGGTGCATTTACCCATACATGCAGAGGTTGATGCTGGTGTATTCTATCGGTTTCTACTTGAGTTTTTGAGACAGGGTCTCTTACTGACCTGAAACTTGCCTAGTAGGCTAGTCCGGATGGCCAGGGAGACCCCAGCTTCTGCCTGTTTTTCATTGCCCAGGGCTGGAGTTCTGGGTATAGGGCCCCATGCCTGGATTTTATGTGCACATTGGCAATTACAACTCAGTTCCTCGTGCTTTGCCCAGGAAGTACTTTACCGACTAGTGAGCCATCTCCCCGAGCTACTCAAAACAATTTCTATCAGACATTTTGAGTTGCAGATTTGAACAGGCTGTAAACATGTTTGTTCCCCACACCCCCTCAGCACAGCAGTCTAGAATTTAACACTTCTTCAGATGCATTCTGTTCATAATTACAGAATAGCAGTGCTTTTGAACACAGGATTTATTTCAGTAACGAAATTATCTTCTAGTGTGGACTTAGTGCTGCTTTTGTTTAGGTCAGTAATGCTTTAAAATATAACTTTAAATAGTGCTGTTTTCTGGGTTTTCATCTTATGTTTTACCTTCAGGGTATAGATAATTAATGTTTTTTTTTCTGGCCTTAAACACTTGCTAGTTGCCAAAGGAACAGTGATTGGAAGTAAAACTAGTATTAATATCTATTCATTGTGAAGCTTAAAATGACATTCCAGGTGTTCAGATCTATGGCTTCAGAGGCCAGCTTGCTGTTTGTCACTGCACTGTGAGGTCATTAAGGCTCACAGATGGCACTCCGCACAAACAGTCTGTCAAATGGAGCCTGACTGACTGTGTTTGACTCTATATGTAATATATTTGTAGGTTTTTTTTCCATGTAGGTAAAAATAATATGAGTACTTTTTATACTAAGATGATATGTCTTACGTTTTTATAAAAGTTCGTACGTGTTTTTCTGTGAATATATGTCACGTGTGTGGGTGCTCTCATAGGCCAGAAGAGGGTCTTGGACCATCTGGAGGTGGAGTTACAGCAGCTGGCCGTGCGCGCCTTGGCACAAATGCTGGGTGCTCAATCACAGAGCCGTCTCTTCAGCAACCATTAATTTCTTTTTCTTAAATTTAAGCCTGTTTTTAGATTATTTTTTTAAATAAATTTGTCCTTTAAATGAGTATTTTGCCATCTCCAGTTTTATTTATTTAACTTAAGCAAGCTTGGCGCTATCCAAACTTGGATCTGTCCCTGTAGCATGGCAACTTCCACCTGTCACTGTGTTGTTACTATTTTAAGTGCTCCCCTTCCTGTCAACTCCAGATGAACAGGCAGAAAGGAAGTTCACTGCACCATGCACATCTCCTTGCACCCTTCTCCAGGGGACAGCGACTTACTGGGAGGGGGATATTAAGTCCTCTGAGAGGTCTGTGGCCCTGGTGGAGGCCAGCAGGTGAAGTTGGTGAATGCTTGTCACTTGTACATCTAAGAGTCCACACCTCTGCTTGGGGACTATGAGACAGGCCATTGTTAGGTCCTAGCAGAATGGAGCTTTAATTTGTCCCTGATTTTTCGCTGTTTCAAGTTCCTAATCTATGTCTCAGACTCCCAAGCTCCTGGGAGTCAGTTCCTCCCTTTCTCTCTTTCAAATCTCAAACCGCCACTGGGCCTGACCCCGCTTAGGCAGCTGGCTGCGATTTCACACTCTGGACCCACCAGAGTCTTTGTCATCACAGGCAGCCTTACCTCTGTTTGCGCTTCGAAGAGTCTCACTCCATGGATTATCTGATTATCAGTTGACACCAGTCAGGCCAGGGGAGTTTGACGGGTCATTGCTTCCTTCCCCCCATCAGATAGCAACTGTTTCCTAACAAGGCCCAAGGAGACAGGTACTTTGCCAAAAGACATTTGTCTGTCTTTCCAAATCATTGTCTGTAGGGTCCCTGCGCTCAGTGAATCTCGCTTTAAAAATTACATGCTTGGGCATATCTGTAGTCTCCCCAGTTGTTTGTTTATTCATTTCTTTTAGATTTATTTCATGTGAATGAGCATTTTGCTCACATGTATGTCTGTGAACCACATGTGCCTGCGGCGTTCAGAGGGGGTGCTGGGTCCCCTGAAACTGGAATTATAGATAAGCTGTGAACTTATCACGTGGGTGCTGGAAGCTGGACCCAGGTTATCTGCAAAGGCAACAAGTGTGGAGTCATCTCTCCAGTTCCTCCCTGCTGGCGTGTTGTTTCTCTCAGAGTGTCTGTTTCTTGCTATGTTCTGGTCTGTTTTAACTGATCATCTATGTGAGGGCAAACGTGCGTATGCCTGAGTTTATCTCCGAGTCAAAAAGACACTTCATTGAGGAAGAGGAAATTTTGTTTTAGAGAGGTAATTGACTTGTTTATGTACGAATTTACGAATTCATGGTTGGAATGTCCTGTGTAGATAAATCCACCGGCGGCGGTTGGGGGTGCAAGTCGGTGTGTAAAGTGCTTGTTGAACATGCACACAATTCTAGGTCCAAATCCCCGTCAGCTGGGTTTGATGATTCATGCCTATAATCCCAGGGAGGTGAAGACAGGAGATGTGCCTGTGCTTGGCTGTCATCCCAATGTAAGCAAAGTGGACACAGAGGATCAGAAATCCAAGATCGACTTCAGCCACACAAAGAGAAGAAGACTAGCCTGAGCTACCTGATATCCTGTCCTCTTGACACCCAGCAAGGAAGAATAGATAAACTCACCAGGTTCTTTGATTTTGAACTTTTTAATCAAGGAACTCTTTTGACTGGAGGGGACATAGACTTCCCATTTGGGATCTCTTATGTTATTCATTTATGCGAAAACTTTCTCCAAATCATAAAACCATTTAAAAACCAGGAACATATATTATTCCCTTTATCTTCCGGTACTCATAGAAATGTCAATATGAAAATTGGATGTTAATTTTAATCACACCCTGGGTACTTCAGGATCACCCTCCAAAGGTGGGGAGAAGCTGATTTTTTCCGTTCTCAGTTTTCCTTTATCCCCATCGGATGCACAGCTGAGCCAGCCAAGCAGTTACTGACTTCTGGTTTCGATCACCTTTGACTTATCGTTGTAGGGTAATGATATGGTATATTACAACACATTCCGAAACTGCACCACATTCAGAAGAGGCGAGCTTATCACTCACTCGCCAAGAGGAAGAAGCGAAGTGGGAACTTTGAACCATGAGTCTTTCAAAGCGCTTGGTGGAAGTTTTAGTAATTCCTTCGATCGCTGCATAAAGAATACATATTTATGTCTGGCGTGTATATAATTACATGTTTACACTTATGTATTCACGTGAGCTATTAGAAACGTGGCATAGCCATTTCCTTTCTACGTGCTTATAGTATGATTATGTGCCATTCTCTATCCGGTGAAATCTGAAATGTGCATTTAAGATTTTCAGGGTTATATAGGGTGTGATGTCTTCTCTAAAGCTTAAGGGCAAGGAATAGTTTTGAAAGCAGGCGCTCCTGGTGGAAGTAATTTCTTATGACAAGTCGCAAACGTTACTTTAATAAGACATTTCACCAACAATTACAGTAAGCCTTCCTCTTAAAGCTGGTAGCATACTGGTAAGCTACCTGTCTGGGTTTGCCTACCAATGTGTAGCATTTAAGATAAGGGTGCCTCCCTCTTTAGCCAAGTTGACTGTGACACAATTAAAAGCCATCTGGAGACTGAATACTAAGAAAATTGACCATTCCCTAGTGGTTTGTTTGATCTGTTTCCACGAAACCTCTGGATGAGTTTCGATCACTTTTCTTTGGGATCCACCAATAAAATTCAAGTGAGGAGTGTCACTTGCTGTGGCCAAAAGTATCTTCAATGATTTTTGGTGTCTCCTTGTTGCGGGATATATTAAAAATGAATTGGCAAGTTCCTGTGCTACACCCAGCTACTCTCTGCCTGCTTCTGTCTCTAGGCTAGCCCCATCAGTGACTGACTGATCACAGTCTTCCCAGCTCCAGTTCGCTCGTCTCAGTGCTGTCAATACCTTCTCAGTCATAAATCCCCTGTGGTAGCGGTCCCACATTCCAGTAACCCTGTAAAACAAAACTCTAGACGCTTATAATTAATCCGTCAGATTTATATATCAATAAATTCTCAATATATAAGATGCTCACACAATAAATTCAGGGTCAATTGATAGTGGTATAAGCTGCCCACCTAGATTAGACAAGTTACTGCAATTATTCTATCCCTATATGATATTATATCTACCTGTGGCTATTTAAAACCATGCGGAATCTGAATCATCCTGTTCCTTCTCTATCTTGCTTCCTTCTTCCCTCCATCTCCATCTCTTCCACTCCTTGCTCCGCCTCCCCTTTCCCTGTCCAATCACAGGCTTCTTGTATAAATAATTAAATTAATCGGACAGGGAAAATCCTGCTACATCTCCTGAGTTGGGCTAACTCTTGTTTGTTATGGTAAATATTTAATCTCAGATTTCTATCTCACCTTAGATGATCCAGTTCCCAGATGAAAGACATACAACTTTTATATTTATAGTAAGCCTTAAAGAGCACTAGAGATGGGCAGATGTCTACCCTCTAAGCTATTAGTATCTTCTTCCCTATCAATTACTTTGAGTTATGATGTGCCATATTACGCCTCTTAACTCCAATTGGCCAGTCCTCATGGTCATGTTTTCATGACTCACCTACCCCATGGCATCTTCTCTTCTCTTCTCTTTGTGGTCCTCCTCAGACCCCAAGCCTGGGAACCGAAACTCTGCCTACCTCTCTTCTGCTCAGCTATAGGCTCTAGGCATCTTTATTCAACCAATAGTATTAAATTAAGGAGCGTGGTTACATAGCATCACTTGGTGTACATGAGGATTCCCTCATCCCTAGGGACAACCAGGGCCAGTATTTAGTATTACGATACACAGCAGCAGACCAAACCTCAACACTTGTATTTTTGTTGACCTCAGCCAGGTCACTTTTCCTCCTTGTGATGGATCAGCTTTACCATCTCTGTAAGCTTACCATCATGACAAATGGTAATTTCTTGCTTTTATGAAGCATGCTGTATGTTAGATTCTGGAACTAGATCATTAAAAATGACAGAGGTAATTGCTGTTTGCCTGAAATCTAGAAGGTACTACAGCTTGGATGGCACCCTGCTTCCTGAGAGTGTTGAGCTGCTTAAAGGAAATCAGCATGTACATGTACAGTGCCCAGCTTTTAGCAAGTGCCCAATAAATACGAAAGTGTTATTGTGAACATTTTCATAATCTAGTTACCTTTTCAGATCCCATGAAAATACATGTGCCTTCGAGGGAGAAAGTCAGCTCTGGCTATTTAAATTGTGATGGTCAGTTACGGGTCTTTATTTTTCTGAATTTAGGCAATCTGGGACTCGCTCTTTCTACTGGAGGTAGATGTTTGACTAGATGTGGTTTAAAAAAAAATATTTTTATTTAATTCTGTGTGTAGGTATAGATAGATGCACATGAATGTGTGTGCTTACAGAAGCCAGAAGTGATGGGTCCTCCTGGAGGTGCAATTCCAGGTGTCTGTGAGCCATCCTATGTGGGTGCTGATGCATTCCAAGAGCAGGGCATATTCTCTCTAGCCCCTTTAAACACATTAGTAAAGAATTTAAGGTCAATCAACTTGACACAATCACTAGAGTGAAGGGACTGCTGTCATTTCTGTCACATCGCACCTGGGACCAAGTGGTTGTATTAGTCAACTTTTTCAAAATTCAGGTTTCCACTGAATTTTTTCCTGAAAATGTCAAGATTTTAATTTGAATTGATTTCCCCATTTTAAGAAAGAGCAAACCAGAAATACTTCCACAAATTCAGATGATGTCATTGCAGCGTATTCAAACCCAAGCCTTTGCAATATCTATTGGCTCATTTTTAATGCTGCCTTCTCTCCTTCCCATTTTCATGTAGTGTCATTTCAGACAGAGGTGATTTACTCCGATGAGATCAGAAGATGTTATTCAGAAAGGATGCTGGAGGGTTTACGTTCTTTCTCTTCTTGGAATAGCTGTTCATGATCTTGACTAAGCTCAAGAATGCATTTCAAGGCAGTTGTCCACTGAGAATAGGTTTAACTGCTTCTCTGGTCTGGGTCACTTTGTCCCTTCAAAATGTAAAAAGTCTTGATTATATGATCGGAAGTATTTTTACTCATAGACATCAATAATTTAAAGTGTAGTAGGGTTAAGGTTGAACAGTTTTACTTACATACCATGAGAAAGTTAAAAAAACCCATAGGAACTATGATTTTCTATTGATGTTTTAAAAAATATGTTACAAGTTGATAGTGGTTTTTTTTTTCTTTTTTAAAAGTACCTGGCTACCAAGTAATAAATAGAATAGACATAGAAGCTTTTTATTGCTTATCATTTGTTTGCTTCTAGAGAGTTTAGGCTAATGAAACAGTAAGAGTTCAGGAGAAATTTCCTGGTGTAATTTCTGGCATTCTGGGTGAGATTGATGACTGAGGGCTTCATCCTTCATCTCTCAGACACATATACCTTTTTGTGCCTCTCCTGACATGGGTGGAAGATTTATAAGCACAGAGCAAACATGCACAGTACCCCATGCAAACAGTGCCAGCCTCATTGGAGAGACTTTCAAAACAAAGGAAAAACGTCCACCTGTCATATAAATCTAAGTGGCATGCACTAGTATTCTCAAATGTGATTGGTGTGATTTTTGTTGTGTTATCATCCAAGAGGCATATGAAAGACTTACTTTGAAGGAACACAGTCAAGATTAGGTAGCTTTTCCCAAGATTTAAAGGAAAGTAGGATTTAGTGAGCTCGAGAGAAGCACCTACTTTGAATTAAGCACTGTTTGTGTAAATCCAGCTTCAGTTGTTAGTTTATCTAGAGTTTGCTCTGTGGGCTCAGAACAGTTTGGGGGAGACATCCCTGAATAAAACATCAAGTACCAGGGTTTCTGCTATTTGATTTCATTGCAACAATATCAATAGCTGCCAGCCCCAAATGCTTCTGCTTTGTATTTTTTTTTCCTCCTCAGTTTACCCAGATGTGGAAATTCTCTAAGGACTGGTGTTCAGTGTGCCTGTTACTAGGCCTTTTTTGCTTCATCTTGGAAAGAAAATTCTAAAAAAGTGTACTGGACTTGTAAAATGTCACCACTAGTTCATCCCACAGATTTCTGTGACATTGAAGAGCTCAAATTGGTGAATTTACTTTTTCAAAGGAGTGTAGTCTGTGTCTGGGAGGAGACAGTGTCTTAGTCTGAGGTCTATTGTTAGGAGGTACCATGACCGTGACAACTCCTATCAAAGGAAGCATTTATCTCAATACTTACAGGAATAGAGGCTTGGTCCATTATCAGCATGGAGGGCAATGTGGCAGACACGGTGCTGGAGAAGTAGCTGAGAGTTCTATATCCAGATCTGCAAGCAGCAGGGACAGAGCCACTGGGCTTGGTTTTGGCTTTTGAAAACCTTAAAGCATACCTCCAGTGAATTACTTCCCTCCAGCCTCCACACCTCCTAATCCTTTCATATAGTGCCATTCTCTGGCCACCAAGGGCTTAAATCTATGAGCTTATAGGGACCATTCTCATTCAAACCACCACAGACAGTATGAGTAACATTATTATTAGCTGTAGGTAGCCATCGTATGCGGTATCCCAGATTATTGAGAAATAAATGTAATGTCTCCTTGTCTTTGTGTAACTACTAAGAACTGGTGGAGAGTCATAACTACTTTATTGAAGACTCTGACACCATGGCTTAAGCTGTAGGTAGGTCATTGGGTTTGGATGTGACTTCTTCCAGGATGGACTGAAGTAGTGGTTTTGTTGGGCTATGGGACTGGGTTGGATTTGTAGTGAGGTATAGGTGGGGGTACTCACTGAGTCCTCCCCTGTGGACCTTTCGTCTGGTACCTTTTAAACAGCACCCATTGAATGCGTCACATTCATTATCTATAGATTCCAAACCTATGGATAGAGAAGGAAAACAACTTACCTTGTACCTTGAACAAAGAAGAGGAAAAGCTTCATTAATTTTTGTTTTGGGGTGTTAAGGAGCCTTGTCATGATTCATAGCTGCCAACTCTAAGGCCAGGCTGGATTGGAGTGAGGTGTAGCAACAAGATTAGGAAATCACTGTGTTCAAGGGTCCCAAGCACCTCAGAAATGTTCCTGTCACTCACTCAGATTTCGACACTTTGGATGAGGGATAGCAGACTCTGTCAGGTGGCTCATTGCTTGCTTCTAATGAGACACAGCCCGGCCAGTCATTCTCCCCTTTGCTTCAGATGCCTGAAGTGAACTGAAGCAGAGAGAAGACAAACTCCCTCAGCACCGTGACCTTGGGCAAATAGTCAAAGTTTGGGCTTTCAGGCACAGGTTGTCTCCTTCTGCCATGTTGCCTAAACAGCCTTAAATAGCATAGGAAATTGGACTTCTGTTTTCTTGTCCTGTGTGCCTAACATTGTCAAAAGTCTATTTTTAACTGTGCCGGCTTTACCCTAACGTGAGTTTGTAAACTTAATCAACATTCCCACACTCCACGCCTGCCGCACACCTTTGGGTTCTGATCTTCAGGTTCTCTTCCTGCTTCGTTTTAAACTTACTTCAAGTGGAAATAGTAAAATGTGTCATCAAATTCAAGATCATTGATCTTTATGATTTTCTAGTTGTAGGAATGTTAAATGACAACCCATGTGTTTGAGACTAGGTGGACTATAGTTTAGAAATAACCGAGTATTTGAATTTTATTGATATTTGCACAAATGCCGTTGTAAATTTATGGATTCTGAGCAGATATTTATGGAAATTCAACTGTATTTGTCATGATAATGGAGCAGACCTGGTATAAGGTGAGGGTTATAAAATGTTACTAATCTAAATTACTAGGGACCACACTGCCATACTTTGACCTTTGTAGACCGGCATGGAACTTGTCTAAAAATAGATCTAATATCTTTTATTTAGATACTTCCTTGTTTGTTGTTTTCTCCTCTATTTTGCTTAGTTTTTGGAAAAATAACAAAAAATTGCAGTTACTTTTATCCTTAACTTCAAGTAAACTGGCCTCTGAATAAGAAAATCCAAAACAAGATATTACATTTGTCACCACTTAGGTCTATGAAAATTTATATAAAGCTTTAATGATTGCTATACTAAAACTACCCTAAAGCCCAAATTCTATGGAAAAGATGAGTTGGTTATATTACACATATTTTACTGTATTAAAGAAGAAAAAATTACTACAATATGCTGCCTCTAAGTCCTGCTATCCCTGTAGCCACTGGAGTTTGAAACAGGTGGTCACCACAGAGCATCAAGTGTAACAATAAATAGCACAGTCTAATTCCAGTAAGATGAAACTCTGCTATGGTTGCAAGGGGTGGTGTGGGGGGAGGGCAGTGTGGGGGATGGGTGGTGGTGCCCGGGTAGGGGTGGGTGGGATCAGACAGTGACTCAGAAGAGCAAAGTCCAAGGCATGAGTCAAGCTCTGAGCTCCTTGCCGGGAGCTCCTGTTTGCTCGCCAAGCCCTTAGAAACTATTTCTAAGTTCTACATGAATGACCCCTGCTAACAGGAAGAAGTCTTTATGGAACTTTTCCTTTGCCAATGTAGTAGTTTAGATTACCAAAGCCACACAAAGCTAATAGTTGCCCAAGCTGAAAATATTGCAGGAAAATAAAAATAAGAGTAGTTCTTTAAATAACTACTGGACGAGTGCAATTTGATAATAAATCTGAGTTTTATAGCTATTCATACATGTAATACAGAGGTTGCATTAATATACATATAAAAAGGAAGAAAAAGATACTGTGCGCAGGTATGGGGATTGGACCCAGTGACGTTTTTGCTTTATACGATGTGTGTAATCTTCAAGTTGATAGGTTGATTGCTTGACAGATATGAAACTGTGCTGCGAGAACAGGGTAAAGGGGCTAAAGGCCACATCCTTAGTAGATGGTGTGACTGGAAGGCCTCGTGATGACTCAGCTGCACTTTGCATTTTGAAATTCTGCTTCTCTGAGTGTTCAGGTGAGAGACAGGGTGATGGAATGAAGGAATTTTCTAGTTTGTAAGTGTGTGTGTGTGTGTGTGTGTGTGTGTGTGTGTGTGTGTGTGTGTATGTGTGCCCTGAGCTCTGAGAAACTGCTTGGGTAGAATGGATGTTCTAGAAGCGATGGAGGTATTTATGTTTTGGTAGTTACAGGTAAGAAGTTATGGACTGGACTTTACCTAGAGGTCAGTGCTTTGAGCAAGCCCTTCTCAGATTTCAATGTGCATATATTACATGGGAGTGTGTTTACAATGCAGGCCTTGGCAGGGAGGTGTGAGAACTGAAACTTTTTTAGCAGGGCTGGGCACTAGAGACCACACTTTCAGTAGGAAGGGTGTATCGCATACTAACATGAGGTTTAAGGAAGGTGTTGGGGAAAAACGACTGCCTCACACCTCCTGTTAGACAAGGGCTCCTCACAGTATTCTCTTCATGCCTGTGCTTTTTCCTTCTTGTTCAAATGGTGACCATTCAGATCCAAGCTGTAGCTTTGAGTTACTTTCTTCTCCATGAAGGTCTTCTTAATTATCATCATATGCCTGAATTTTCCAGCCTTATTATGGTATGATTTACTTATAATCAAATTTATCCAGTTTGTGTATAGTCTTAAATTTGGTAATTGAATGCAGTTGTGTTATAATTGCCGTGGTCCAGATGTAAGACACTTAGGAAGTTACCACATGCCTCTTAGTGGTCAGATTCCTATCTTGGTGGACGATTACCATGATTTTGACCACAGTGGATGGCCTTGTTCCTCATACGCATCAATACATAGGTCATGAATAACTACTTCTCACTCTTTTGAGGCAAGATCTTACTATGTAGCCCTGGTTGGCCTGGAATTCCCTATGTAGACCAGGCTCACCCCGGACTCACAGAGATCTGCTTGCCTCTACCTCCTAAGTCTTGGAATTAAAAAACTCTGCCACTATGCACAGAAAAAAGTATACTAATTTTCCCAATCTTTGGTGTACTTTTGAAACACGAGTATAAGTTGGCCTTGTCTTTCCCTGCTTCAAAATGTAGACAAGAATTGACTCCTCAGTATGTTTTCTAGAAATGTTTTGATATACTACCTTGGGAACTATTTTACTCTGGATTGATTGGCAGTAGAGTCATTACCCTTCCAAGAACAATGCCATGACCTATCTGTACGAAACTGGCCAAACTCCGTTAAGAGAATATAACACTACTGTATATTGTAAACTTGGGAAGCTTACATTACAACTGCAACTAACTATCTATATGCTATCCAAATTTTCCTCATGTCTTGGGAAAACCTACAAATCAAATGGGTGGAGTGGACAACTATTCTTGGACTTAGACTCCATCTGGCCTCATTCAGAAAGCTGTCTAGGAGAGGAAGCCATGTACTGGTCTTAGCTTAGCCACTGTCGTCTGTGGACTCTGGCAGCTTCTTCCCACCTGGGATGGCTATTCTTGGATCTCAATTTGACTACATTTGGAATCAACTAAAAACATCAAAATGGAGAGTACACATGTGGTGAATTTTTGCTTAATGTGAAGTGGTAAGATTTGCTTCTAATCCAGATCTTTGAGGTAGCAAGATATATCTTTACTCTACATCATTTGACCTGGGAAATCCCACCTCTAATCAGGGCAATGCGTCCTACTGGAAGCATATAAGGACTTGGAAGAAGGACGCTTTTGATCTTTGCCTGCTTGCTCTCACCTTGCTAGCAAGTTATTCTTTCACTGGCATTGGAGCCTACTTCTCTGGGATTCCAGCACATACTGAAAACCAGCTAAGACATTCAACTGCATGCACTGAACAACTACTTGGGACCTTAGACTTCCATTCATAGCCATCCACTGTTGGATTAGCTGGTTATATATAGCTTGTAAATCATTCTAATAAATTCTGCCCCCTCTGTCTCTATATATGATATAATTTGTAATATGTTTATGTGTGTGTGTGAGACACACCTATCTATCTATCCTCATTCTTTTAAAACATAATAAAGGCAACACTAGACCCTGTGTAGAGGGACCACTGTGAGGATTAGAAAAGTTGCTACAAACAGAAAGTCTCAATGTTAGACAAGACACAAATATTCTGGTTTGTTTTTTTTTTTTGTTTTTTTTTCGAGACAGGGTTTCTCTGTGTAGCCTTGGCTGTCCTGGAACTCACTCAGTAGACCAGGCTGGCCTCGAACTCAGAAATCCGCCTGCCTCTGCCTCCCAAGTGCTGGGATTAAAGGTGTGCGCCACCATTGCCCAGCGGGGACACAAATACTCTGAAAATACCAGGAGTTTTATATAGAAATTTATTCTCTTCTATTCCCAGAACTCCAGAAGTATGCACAAAGTACGTGACAGTTTTGTATAAAGAGGAAGTAATGGCGTTGTGACTGGAAATGTGGTGGTTTGAGAGTATTGGAAGAGGGCACATGACTTAGATGATGATACAATTTTATCTTTGGAGAGGATTAAGTCTGAGAGAAATGAAGGAGCTGTCACTGGAGGATATACGCTCCTACAGGGAAAATGTGGAGAAAGGAGAAAGGAGACAGCCGTAGGACTCAGCCCGGATATTCTCTGTCAGGGAAGGTGGCAAAACTAGGTGACCAGCATACAGCGTTCACCTGGCAGCATAAAAAGCCCTGGGGGTCTCCAAACACTCTTAGAGGAGAGTTTTCTTTTTCCTTATTTGCTTTTGAGAGTAAATTAGGAATTTTTTTTTTTATCAATAACTAAACCACAAGGCATGGAAACAACAGATCTGAATCTAAATTAGATCTAAATCTAAATATGAGAAAACTCATATTTTCCTCTTAATCTTTGGTCATTTTCATACCATAAGAAATTATATGCATTTTATCTTATGAAAAAAGTATTTAACAGTCTTCTTAGGATGAAATATGAAAGTAAAATAATTTTGTTTCTTCATGTTAAATCTAAATGAAAATGAAACTAGGACTTGGCTGTCCTACAATATTAGAATACTTGCTTAGAAGGCTTGAGGTCCTAGGTTCAGTCTCTAGCAGCATAAAATTCAGAAAAAGAAAAGAGATAAAATTATAGGGTAAAATGTAATGATTCTTATTTAACTCATTATTTTGGGGTGATTGCTTTTATTATTTCCTCAAAGACTTTTTTACATGTGGGCGATGTGTCTCTAACTTTAGATAATAAACACAGAAAGGGTATCATTAAGAAGTTAGAAATAAGTAATTATGTCTAAGGGTTAATTCCCCACGAAATAATTTCTCAAGGGGTGGAAACGACAGATGCAGTAGGCCTTCCTCTTAGGAAAGTTCTCACTGATCTTCCCTTTGGGGCTGGAGGGTGAGTTTAGGGTCTTGTGAAGGCTAGGTAAGAGTTCTTCCACTGAGCTATATCTTTTGCTTATATATATATGTGTGTGTGTGTGTGTGTGTGTGTGTGTGTGTGTATTATATATATATATACATATACATATATGTGTGTGTATATATCAAAGGATATATATCCTTTTAATCCTTTCAAATGGTTCTACTCCCTGATGATTAAGCATTCAAATGCCCAAGCTTCTGGGGTCATTCATATCTAAGCCAGCCCAAGAGCATTAAGCACGGTTTTGCTTCTTTTGAGTGGGCTGATTAGACAGCCGTTGGTTGCCATCAAGTTATACGTACTTCTATTGCACTGAAGGAGTATCTGTCATACTGGTGTAAGTTCATTATTGTAATACTTCCTACCCACTCTGAAGTAATTTCTAATGTTAGGTGCCTTTCTTATGCTCTGTTGGAAGATTAAGCAGACATTTGGGATTACATTATTTAAAAGTTTACTTAAAACATTTATTTTTATTTTATGTGTATGATTGCTTTGTCTGCATGAATGTTTGTACTGTGTTTGTGTGCCTGATTCTTGTGAAGACAAGAAGAAGGTATTGGATCCCCGAGAATTAGAGTTAAGGTGCAAGCCACCGTTTGGGCACCAAGAACTGAACTCTGGTCCTCTGTAAGAGCATCAAGTGCTCTTAGTTTTTGAGCCATCGTTCTATCTACCCCGAAATCTCACTTAAACAAGTTATATATTAGAATTACTGTTAAGGAATGTTTTATTAATTACTTATTAGTTTTCTGCTATCAGTGAGCGTAACTGATTACAACTGAAAGCAATATAAAACTAATTGTTTTATTTTCAATTATGAGTACATATGTGTCTTGTGTGTGTTTCTGCATGGAGTAAATTTAGTGTCTGTAGACCCCAGAATGGGGTATCAGATTCCCCAGAGCCACCTGATGTGAGTCCTGACAACTACATTTGAGTTCTCTAGGATAAACAGTATATGCTTCTAACCCCAAAGCCATCTCTCTAGCCCCTAAATAAATTTATTTATTATTATACGTAAGTACACTGTAGCTGTCTTCAGACACACCAGAAGAGGGCGTTAGATCTCATTACGGATGGTTGTAAGCCACCATGTGGTGCTGGGATTTGAACTCAGGACCTTAGTAAGAGCAGTCAGTGCTCTTTGACCGCTGAGCCATCTCTCCAGCCCAATTCATGACTTTTAAATGTTGACTTTCCCCTTCTTTGGAAGTATGCTGGGATTTGAACCCAGAGCCTTGAGCTGCTTACATTTAAGGAAAGATACATTTTCTTTTAAATATTAAGGACATATTTGACCTTCCATGATGGCAATTTAATTTTCTGTGCAACCACTGTAGATATTTCTTTATACATATTTTGTATTTATTTTTAAAAAGTTGGTTTTCCTTTCTCTCTAGTGCCTTCTGCCTCCATGTATAAGTAATTGTGTTTATGCAAACCACATGGATACTGTGATTGGGCGGGATTTCCAGTGAGGCGCCCTTGCATCTGTGCTTACTTTTCCTCACATTAGATGTTTTTTTCCTGATATTTAGTTCAGACTCTGCTAAATGAGGGAAATTTAGGTAACAAGAAAGCTAAGTCCAGATGCCTCTTGCTGGTCTTCAGGAGCATAACACGGGAGTAGAAGGGGTGAGGAAGCTCGGGCATGTGACAGCAGTGTCTTACCCTGGCGAGGCCTGGCCTTTCAGAACACTTAGGGTGGAAATTTCCTCAGCACTGCTTGAAATGGAGACTAAAGAGATGAGCTTTTTTTCCTTTCTCCTTTTTTGACTTCGGTGTTCTCCCCTGGAAACCGTGGGGTGTTGCCGCTTATGGAGTGTTAAATAACCAATCCAGTGACCTTTCCTGACCTTCAGATCCCCGTCCAGAGCACCCTGAGAACCAGCGCTGCCGTGCTCTCTGAAGCATGCCTAAGCACAGCGAACTGTGTTGAGCGCTCTTCTATTTCTTAGTCAACACTTGAAAATCCTTGGCAGTAGCTCCTGGCTTCGCACTAACTTTGAGGTTCTTTGTGCTTCTTAGTGTTTATTTTTAAACTCAAGTTGGGTAAGGCTAGGTGAGTTACGTGTCGGTTTAATTTCCTTTTTTTACAAAAGTAGTCAAGTTTGCCGAAGAAGTTAGAAGAAGCTCTCACTTGAGTTCAGGTGGAGCTTTAATTTGCTGTGTTTCAAGGGGCAGTGACTTTCAATATTTTACAATTCTCATTATTGTGTGTGCATATGATGTATGTGCATGGGCCCACCATGACACGTGTATGGATGATCAGAAGGTAGACAGCTTTATGGAGAAGAGGCTCTTCTTCCATTTTTACATGGGTTCTAAGTCTCAATCTCCGATAGCACGAGGCTTTTGTAGCAAGCGCCTTTAGCCACTGAGCCATCTCGCCCACCCAGCTTTCAGTGCTTCTATCTTTTTAGCTTGCGTCAAAACCTTCCAGATAACTCTTCAGATCATGGTACTAGACTGCTGATCCCAGCTAGGATTGCCTTCGAGAGGTTCTTGGGGTTTGGGGAGGCAATATAGGCAGACATGTATCACATCTGTGGAAGAACATGGTGGTCATGGTCATGTGGTGTTGAGCTAGAATCCAGGAGCTTCTGTGACAGGGAATTGTTGTTTGTCTTAGGCCCTGCTTTCTGGCTCTAAAGCTGCCGTTGAGGCCCCTTACTAGGGCAGCACAAGTGAAAAGATGAAGATTCTCGGGGGATTAGATGGCCCTGCTGCTTCTGTTCTAAACTATGGCCAGGGATAACGTCAGTGAGTCTATAAAGTATAATGCAGGGAGGCACTAGTAGAATTGGGTTGGGATCAGATGTGTTGACTCGGAGCAAGAGGGCTGGAGAAATCATTTCATTCATTATCCTGGGAAGGTTTTTGGAAAATTACTCATCGATAAAATGAGAATTGGTGGCTCATACCTGTAATCCCTATAGCACCTAGAGCTGTTAGCGCATAAGACTCATCTCAAAAACAAACAAAACAACAGCCCCTAAAACCAAACCACGAAAGGAAATGGAAATTTACTGCAGAATGCGTGAGTCAATTTAAAAGGCATCTAACAGGTATATTGAATTTGAAAGCTGATAGACATGCAGGGTTATATTAAACCTGAATTTGAAAGCCAGTTAGGTTATTAAAGTCAAGCATATTTACTCATCTCCAGTGGTGTACATAGGACATGTGGTAATACTCTCAGAATATTCTGAAATTCCTGTCGTTAGATGAAAGCACAAGTAGGAAATAGAAGGATCATGTTTGCACACATGCACACACGCACATATGTATACATGTACACATGTACACATGCACGCATGGAGTTAAAGGTGGTATGTATCTATGTAATCATGCAGAAATTTAAAGAAAATGTCCTTATAGGAATTATGAGAAACAAGGTGATAAATCTAAAGAAAACATTAAGGCATGTTTTTTTCTTGGACAGTAGTTACTTCATTTCATTTATTTCTATTCCTAACATAGGTTAGATTTGAGAAATTTAAAAATGTCTTTATAAATGATACATTTCTCATTCTGTTTCCAAAGACATATATTATATATTACATATATGTATATAGTTATTTTATCAATTTTATATATATAGTATATGATATTAATTTACTAATTTTATGTAAATTTAAAATTGTATATATAAAATTTTGAAAGTATATGCACATAATTTGCTATGGGAAAATACTGTCTCCAATTAAAAAATCTTTTCTTAATCTATGTGAAATAGTTTTATATGAAAATGTAGTAGCAATATTATAGTTTTGAGTTGAGTTTCACTGAAATAAATACAGCTGTTGCTGCTGGCCTGGTTGGCTGTGGGTGAGGGTACGAATGGAAAAGGAGGTATAGATGTCCTATACCTTTCCAATGTTTCTGTATGCTGTGAGTAAAAGTTTAGGTCAGGTAAATTTGGGTTTTAAGTTTGAACTAGTGAAGTGTGAGCCCGTGTGCATGCAGGTGCCTGCAGAGGCTAGAAGAAGTTATTGGAACTCCAGAATGAAATTATAGATGGTAGTGAGCTGCCCAGTGTGGGTATGGGAAATGGAACCCCAGTCCCTCTGCAAGAATACTACGTTCTTAACCACTGTGCCATCCCTCCAGCCCTGGGTTATCTTTCGGTCTGACAGTATGTTTGTTTTACATTCACTCTTCTGGTGTATATTCCTGGCTGTTTTTGCCTTGCTCATGCATTTAATATCATGTTTCAAGTTTCAGTCATTAAATGACCCTTCAGTTAGTTTTAGTCCCTAGGAAGCCCCACCCTTACCTCTAATAGGTTGCTTTTGATTAGAGAAATTAGTTGAATTCTTCAATTCTAAAAGTCAAAAATACAGGGATAACTTTGGCCCCAGGGAACCTTTGGTCCTATCTGGACACATTTCTGATGATCCAGAAGCGAAGAACTTTTCCCCAAGGGATAGAGGCAAGAGTGCTCCTCTATATCATACATTGCACAGGATATTTCCTGTGTCACAAAGAATTATGAGATTCATAATATTAGTATTGCTGAGGCTGAAAAACTGGCATTGATTTAAAATTATTATGCCGATTAACCCTTAGTACAAATGAAAACCTGGGAAGTATAGTTTTTGCTCATTTCTGTAAGTACTAAACAGAAGCTTGCAAAGAACAGACACAGAGGACAGAAGTAACTTATTACATACAACTTGAAGACTAGGGGCTGGAGAGATGACTCTGCGGTTATGAGCATTGACTGCTCTTCCAGAGGTCATGAGTTCAAATTCCAGCAACCACATGGCTTACAACCATCGTAACGAGATCTGATGGAGTGTCTGAAGACAGCTACAGTGTGCTCACATATAATATGTAAATAAATCTTATTAAAAAAAGAACTTGAATCTAGGGATCTTTTAGGGGAGGTTCATAGTTTTCACTTATATATTTGTTGGGGTCAGAGGTCAGCTCTTGACCCCAGCTGTGTCATATCTGGGCCTCTGTTCTGCAGTTCTGCTGTATACTCTAGGCTAGCTTCTGTCCAGGTTTCCTGTTGCACAGTAGGAGTGTAGAGATTACAGATGTGTGCCAAAGCATTCTGCTTTTTAGATGGGGACTGGGGACTGGGCTCAGGTCATCAGTCTTGCATGGCAAGCACATTTACCTGCTGAAGCATCTCCTTGGCCTCAATACCAAAATTTCAGGCAATGTCTTGCTTGTAGGCAAGGAAGAATAATTTATTGAGTAATGCAGAGAGTTCAGAACATGTTACAGGAATGGCTTGGTATGCATTATTTGGATTATATGAGGTTGGTGTTACATGGAACATATTAAAAGCCAGAATACCCTGGAAATGGAGTTACAGATGGTTGTAAGATGCCACATGGGTTCATGGAATCGAACTCAGGTTCTCTGGAAGAGCAGCTATTGCTCTTAACCACTGAGCCATCTCTCCAGTCTGAAAATTTATCTTTTAGAAGCTAAGTGATATTTCCATTTACCCTCGCACACTTTCATAATCTAATTTTGTTTTCTGTGGTGCTGAGGATAAATTGCCTTGTACTTGGTAGCCAAGCACTCCCGCATGGAACCACACCCGGCTTCTCTTTATTTTTAAAGTTGTCTACTCTCTCTTACTCTGAGTTCACATTTAGGGCCAGTAGCAGCGAGGGGCAGGAAATGCTTCACGGTTGCATTAGTTATCGTGCTATTCATTTACTTCTCAGTCTTTTGAGAAGAGCTTTGGCAACTTTCCATCAGCAGAAAGCTCAGATGAACTCCTCGTCCAGCATAACGAAGTGAGATTCTAAGGGACCTTGTGTCTTCTCTGTTTTGAAGACAATTTCAGGAAGGAAATTACTGTTGACCTCAGTAGTCTTTGGAGAGAAAGTATAGACAGCAATATATTAGGATATGATACTGTTCTTTCCAGTATTAGGAAGAAAGTGTTTTTTAATTATTATCATTATTTTTAAAAGCTACGGTAGAAGGAAGGTGCTTGTGACTACGGAGGCAAAGTCTTGAGGCTGCCTGGGAATCACATTACAACTTAATAGTTGTTTGGATTTGGAAAGGTTTAACTTTTAGAATTTGGGTCTTAATTTCTAATTAAGCTTGAAGTGGATTACATGAGAGAGCAAGCCAGAACAATATAAAAAGTACTCAATAAAGGTGTCATTCCAAGTCCATGTGGTAACTAGTTATGTATACTACGGTAGTGTGTCAAGAGATCAGGGCTGGAAAATGACTCATTAAAAGCAATGACCTTAATGATGCCAAACATTTAAATGGTGAAAAATTCAAAATATAAAAGAAATAGCTCTCTTGGTTCAGAGTTTCTCAAAATTTTAATTTGGTGCATATTCATGAGATGACAAAGTATATAAGACTTTTCTAATTTTCTTTTCCTTTTTTTTTTGCCCTGAATTCTTGTTATGATGATGCCAGTTTCTTGTTCCATGACACACAATTATTGAGCAAAAGTGTGTCAGTTGGCACATGATCGTCAACCATCTACCATAAGCTTCCCAATTAAATGTTGTGTATTTATTGTACTGCGGTTGAATTCCAACCATAGTATAGACATGACTTGGAGCGTGCTCTCAGGACTAGAGAGACACACACCCTTCAGAGATATGGATCAGTGTTCCAGTATGCTGCATCTCGCACTGAATACTGTTGATAAGAATACTGTTGGTGGCCATATTTGACCCCGCGCATCTTTCTTTGCTGAGGAAGTGCTCCTAGTGGTTTAGTAACTGTGTTTGGGTGTGTTTTATGATATGAAGGATAAGTTATGAACTAGTTGATTCTCAGATCCCCTGTCTAACTCTCAGGAGTGTCGTGGATAGAGTCTGTACTTCCTTGTTTGCCTTTGCCTCAGGAAGCACCACTCTCCCTGGGTGGTCCTCCCTAGGTTGCTTGGCCTGGGTTTTCTGCTTCTTAACCTTTCCATGTTTAGGGCTCAACCCTTGGGCCTCTCCTCTGGGAATACTTACTTTTCAGGTGATATCATTCATTCATGGCACTTGCATTTTTACCTGTGCATTGGCAACTCCCCCAAATGAAATCCCCACTGCAGATTTCTTATGCCTTGAGCATCTCATTTAATGATTACCTGAGACCTACAGTAATTTGGTTTTTACCTGCTAAATGACTCGACCATCACATCTTACCTCATACCCACTGTCTCTGGAACTATAGCTACCTTGTATTGGTAGGTACAGGAGAAAAGATGTGGGTGGGTAGTTGCCCTTCTGTTCTCTCTGAACAGGTTATACAGTTGTGTCCTAACTATTTAATAAACAACAGATCATATACAGTTGGTCTCAATCTGTGTTTGGCAGTTATACTGTGTTATTTCTGTTTGTCATCTGATGGTATTTAGTCCCAACTGTGAACTTGCCTTTGTGTCTTAACAAGCTTATAAAATAGAATAAAAGAGCTACATGATCTTTACTTCATTGGTTTGAACCAAACCCACCTCAGTTCCTGAAATAGCATTCTTCATTTGTGTTAAGTGGCATTGTGTGCTTGGGTCCTTTGAACGCTTGCTCTTTCTCCCCGCTTCCCCTTTAAATAAAACTGTTTTATGTTATGTGGGAGGGATGTGAAATTTAATAAGTTATTTTTAAAAGTAGGAACTTAGTCATACATGATTGGAATTAGCCTCATGTTGTTAGGATGAAACTGTTTAATTTCCAAAAGCTTTGTTTTTCTCACATATGTAAGTATAGATATTAGGCTTAGGTATTTGCTTACTAATTATTTCCAGGGGTGTTGTTTTCCTCTTGCCTTTCTTGAGGTTCCCCACTGAACAGATAGAGCTGTGTTCTGTAGGTCTGACAAGTGAGTCACAGAACTCCCAACATCATTGCGAGTTGTCAGCAGGAAGGCAGCTTCCTTTATAGTTGGAAGGTGGGAGGGAGGGAGGGAGGGAGGGAAGGGGAATTGGAGCTACTTTCCCTTAGCACAGTTTTCTTTTCTGAGAGGAGGAAAGAATGAGGGAAATTATTATAAGAATTCATCTCTGTCTTCTTTTGTTCTCACTTTCATTTGATGCAGTGGAAGGTGCTAGTGTTTGTTCTATTTTAAATGATGGGATGGATGGATGGATGGATGGATGGGTAGATGGGCTTCCATTAATAGAAAAGGAGCTACAATGTTGCTACGGCATTGGGAATGGAAATGGCCCCTTTCTTTTGAGACCCTAGTGTTGAGAATTTTCTTGTGTTTCTTGAAAAGTCCCATAATGTTCCAGGGTTGATCAGAATCCTTCGATTTTTTCCTCCCTTTTTTGGAGATGGACTGCCTTGTGATATATGTGTTGCTGGTGTTGGGGTGGGGAGATGGTTCAGTTGGTGAGAACACTGGATCTCCAAGCATGAGGACAGAGTTTGAAACCATGGCACGGAGATAAAAAGCTAGACATGGCTGCCCATGTCTCTAATCGCAGTATTACAGGGCAGAGACAAGCAGATCCTGGAGCCCTCTGGCCAGCCAGACTAGATAAAAAGCTGAGCTTTGGGTTCAGGCAGTGTCTCAAGGCAGTAAGGCAGAACTATTGAAGAAGACACTTGGGGTCTTGCTCTAGGCTTCATACGTTCCTGCACTTATAAGCATGTGCCATTTTCATATACCACACACATACATATACATATAACATACACATTTTAATATATAGGTACAACTCATACATGTAGCATCTATAACATATATATATTACACAGAGCACACACAAGCATATACACATACACAAACATATAACACATATATACAAATACAATATATAATGTATAAACACACATATATTCTTACATGCATACACACATACACGCTTTCATATACATATTCAAATCCACTTTGTGTACACACAAACCCACACATATACACATATGTATATATACACATAGAGACATTCCACCCCTCTCATACTATACAAATCCACATACACATCTGCTCATATACATACCATTCATACATGGATACATCCACATCAATAATTACATTTATATCACACACACAAGCAAAAATTACGTTATTGTGGTTTGAATGTGTCTCCCAAACTGTTGGGAACTTCACCTTAGTGCAATAGGTTTGGGGGTAAGATGCCTAAGGTGACAAGGCTCCGCTCTCCTGAGCGGATTGGTTATGCAGCTATGGAGGGGCGGGTTACATAAAGAGAGAGTGGATTCTGCTGCAAGGACTTGCTTGGTCCTCTTCTCTTCTTTTTCTCTAGCCATTCTTTCTCACTTTCCATATCACCAGATGTGGGTCTCCAGACCTTGGACTTCCCAACCTGCGGAACTGTAAGAAATGTACTTACAAATGATCCAGTCTGTACTCTGTTCTAGCAACCCAAAGGCATACTGTCCTGTCATTAGAAGGACATCTGCTCTGACTTGTCCCTGCTGTCTCCCAGCACACCCTTGCCTCCTCCCTCTCCCCGTATAGCAGACTTGAATGGGACAGTGCTCACAGCCCCGCTCTTCTTTTGGCTGAATGAATATCAGCATTCAGGACCCCATCTCCTGCTTCCTTTTCATTAATTTCTTTTTCAAAAGTTACGAACAGGTGTCCAGTGGTGGAAGCAGTGGTTGGAAAGCAGAGATTATTTGGTGGTTTGGAGAGGGACCAAGTATCTGGGGAGGTCAGCTTCTCTGATATCAACATACTTTCCCAAAAGGCAACGCCCAGGTCAGCTGGTGCCACCCAGGGCAGGGCCAGCTAGGCTGGGTCTCCAGGAAGCTTCCTGGCTTTGCTCTGGGAAGTGCCCTGGGGATATAATCATTTGATCTGCTGCAGTTGTTCTGTGAGCAGAGGGAGCCAAGGAAACTTATTCTGGTAGCAGGGAGGAGTCTGAACGTGGGACTGTGCTTCAGCTCCTGTGAGAACCTCAAGAATTCAGATGTGCTTTTTGTTTTGACAGAGGAGGCCGGATTGGAGGCTTTGAGTGGTGGTAGGTGGGGCAAGAATTAAAAAAAAATGTCTGTCTGTCTGTCTGTCTGTCTGTCTGTCTGTCTGTCTATCTATCTATCTACCAACCATCTCTCCTCCTCTCTCCCTTTCTCCCCCTCCCATCTCCCCATCTCTATTTATTTATGTAGGAGGGAAAGGGCCTTTGTGTTCCATATTGAGCTCATAGAGGTGGAAGGAAAACTAATAGGAGGTGTTTCTCTTCACCAGCACGTGGATTTCAGGGATGGAATTCAGTTCAGCAGTCTGAGCAGTAAGCTCCCTTACTTGCTGAGCTATCTCACTGGTCCAAGGTCAGATGATTTATTGCGTTATGCTTTTGCCTGGGGTTACTTGTGGTGAATTCTATTCCTATTCAACATGAGGAATTCCAGTATGAGTCTTTGGATGTGTGCTTTCCTGTGGAATGGTACAGTCGGAGCTACATTTGAGTAACTGAGGTTGGACTTGAAAATGGAGGTTGAGAGTTGGGGAGAAGAGATAGTTTTGGAGAATGGAGGAGTCATGTCTTTAGAGAATTATGATGCTGGGTCGAAGCAAGGGGAGACGGGGCCTTTCTGTTGCATGTGGGTATGGGCAGTGTCTTGAAGGAAAAAGGAGTTCTGCGTCACAGAGGAATTCAGAATGCTGCAAGGTCTGACTTGAGGTAATTTCCTCCTGTCTCTTGGCCCTCGATCAGCCAGGCTGGCTCTGTGAGTGGAGGTAACACACATAAACAATCAGATGCTGTCTTTGCCAGCCTGTGAGTAATTCTCTGATAAACCACGTTGGGATGGCTCCAGTTTTCCCTGGTCCCCAGGCTACTGGGCAAAGCTGTGGTGGGTGTGGTGGGTGGACCCAGAGTTAGCTCTTTGAAAGATTTTCAGAATGACTTTGGATAGAGCAGTGGATCCCTGCTGGCTGGCACACACTGGCAAATTACACTCTCTTTAACATTTTGTTCTTAAAACTGCTATCAGATATGATGAAAGCATTTTGTTTTGTTTTTATTTATTTATTTATTTGACTGTATAGACATCCCTCCCTCCAGTGATAAGGATCTGAGAAAACTTAAAGGACATTTGGCTGTGGCAGACTCTGGTAGCCCAAGGATGGGTGGAGAGGACAGGCTTGGTGCCAGCCAGTTTATCTATGTAGATGATGATTGTACCAGGGTGCTATGCCCTTGGTTTTAACCTTCTTTTGGAAGTAACTTCTGATCCTCATTTAAAGCTATCCAGAAGAAGTATAATGTGAAAGAGTATTGGGCACTATGTCTCATTCAACTGTGTCTTCTTGAGGGGAAAGGAATCTGTGTAAGGAAATCAATGGCTAGTTTCCAGCAACTACCCCTAACTCAATAGACCAGTTGAGGTAGATAAAGATAATTAGGGATAGTCATGAAGTCTCATTTCCTTGCTTGGCCTGGTCTTAAGCAGTTTGAATCTCAGTGATGTCCAGTGAGGCTAGGCTCCTGTTTTGCAGAAGAGGATTTGGGGCAGGGAGTTCTCCAGTCTCTCGCAGATGGTTAAGGAGGAGTCAGGATATGCACAGAGTTGATCCAAGAAGTGCCTTCGGAGCCAAGCTGGCTCCTCCTGGAAGGACTTCCCTTCAGTTCTTTAGCAGAGTCAGAGATCTGGGCAGACCCTTATTTTCCTGGTCTTCCAATTGAAATTCACTTCTTGATTGATTCAGACTTGAGTAGTAAAGAATGGAAGGAATGTTATAGCTTCCAATTTCGACATATGGTGAATAGCTGTTTGGGTCAGGTGATGACTATTGTGTGAGCCCACAGACTGCTCAGTCTGGAGGTCCATGATGGACACAGGTGTCCCAGTCCTTTGTCAGGCAGCAAAGAAATTGCCAGAATGATTCAGTTAATGTAATGGAGTAGTTAGCTCTGCTTAGTATTTTATGATTATTAAATGTGGTTCCTACTGTTAGGGCATGTTTATGGGTTAAATAGGGGCTATCCATATACTTAAGACAGCCATTTTTGAATATTATCTGTATATAACCACTTTATCCAATTTATAGCAAAACTTTTTAAAACATAAGTATGATGTCTTTGACTATGATTTTTTCAGATATCACCATACAAGATATGGCTTGTGTTGTGTGTGTGTGTGTGTGTGTGTATATATGTGTGTGTGTGTGTGTACACATATATGTGTATACATACATATATGTATGTATATATATAGTATGTATATATAGTATGTATATACATATGTATGCGTAGCCGCCTGCAGCTACATGCGAACCGGTGACCTGAAAAAGTTACTTAGGGATGGGTGGGGAGGATGGCGAAAAAGAACATGGGACCAAGACAACATAGCTGTTCAAAGTCCAACTTTACTCAGGAGAAACAGGGGATATAAGCTTTGGGGGCGTGACCCTCCCTCCCAAAGGTGCGAGTCTTCTCAGCAGGTCTCCGGCAGGCTGAATGATGTTGCCAAAACAGATCTCAGGAAGGTGATACTTCCACAGGGTCTGCAACGCCGCAGGAGATGGCGACTTTTGCAGGAAACTGTAGCTCTTTTGAAATGCCAGAGAAGCTCTGACATCCCTGTCAGGTGGGAGGAGATGTGGCTGGAATTTCTCAGCTCCGTGTAGGTGAAATGCAGGCAGCTGAATTATTTTGCCTAGAGGCATTACAGTGGCTCACTACATGTATGTGTATATATAGCATGTATATATATATGTATATACATACATATATATATATGTATATACATATATATATATATATATATATATATATATATATATATATATAAAATGTTTTTATTTTTCTCTTTTTTGGGTTTGGATACACAGTTTTACAGAGTTGCATTTTACTTCAGTGTTAGAGGAAATGGGGAGGCTGGGGAGGTGGCTCAGTGTAGCTCAGAACAGGGATCTGAGTTTTGAGTTCCCAGCTCCCAACCTGAGCATAGTATTGGAGTCAACAGTGAGATCGTGCTTCACTGGGAGACAGTGAGGTTGAGAGCCATAGAAGACACTCAGTGTCGTCCTCTGGCCTCCGATGAGTAAACGTGGGTATATTCATCCCCCCCGCCCAACCCTATCCGTGGGTAGCAGTGCAGTCGGAGTCAAACTGGACAGATGTTAAAAATAAGCTAGTGCAGTTTAAATTTTTTCAACAGCATATGGATATTAAGAATGTCCTAGGTGTTTATTCTAGGACTTTTCTTGACAACTTACCTTTCCAAAGTCCAATCAACGCATTCAGTGAATGAGAACGTCTGTGTATCTTGCATTACGCTGGTTGTATAAAATATTTTTATGTGTTTCCAAAGTCCGCAGACCTTTTATTCGTACACTAGAGACTGCAGCGAGCAACACCACACAGAGCTATTCACATACTCAAGGCAGGGCTTGAGCCTGTGGCTCAGTGGCAGACTGCTTGCCTACCATGAAGTCCAGCTCAGTTCTCAGCACCACAAAAACCAACAAACAAATGCAGGCTGAAGATGGCTGTAAGTGTAAGCTAAGTAGGGAGTAAAAGGAAGTTAGGGAGGGTCATGTTAGGCTAGATGCAACTTAAATATCAGAGTCCAGCATAGAATATTACTAGGAGGCCTTTGTGGGAAGAGTGGACAGAAGAGGCCTTCTCTCCCAGGGCTACAGTCTGAGAACTGGTCTTGATCAAGTTAGGGTTCCTATTTTGTGTGTTCCCTCTTATCTGTTGAAATAGGGGACATTGTGGGTCTTTCATTTATCAATATACAATAGAAACCTTGAAAATAAATGGTCCAAATAGAGACCATGGGTCCCACACCCATTCCGAAAGTGCTCCCTCTTCACATGGTACCTACCTCGAGGTGTCAGTTCTGGGCCCACCTGCTCTGCTGGGGCCACTCATTGAGGGCAGATTTACTTTCAGCTTTGGCTTGTGCAGGCACTTGGCTTGTTACCTTGAGCTTCCTCTCTCTACTGGTTAATTTAAAAGCTCTTAGGGGTGTGCCCCGTGGCCACCCAAGCCCAGGAGCTGTCTGTTTCCTGGCTTCATCCACTGGGGTGTGTGTGTGTCACGGTGAACTCTACTCCAGCAATCTTGGGCCATGTGAATTCCTGGCATTATGGCCTTCAGTGATAGGAAGCTGATTTGGTTGGCCTTTGTGCCTTTGTGCTCTGGAGCATGTTGTAAATGCTCACACTTATAAAGGAATGTAAAGGGAAGGGCCAAAAGGCAAGGTCACTGCTCTTGGACCTGTCACGGAATAGCCTTTCCTTCCATTTCCAAAGATGGCTTATCGTTATAAAAAGTCAGAGGCTGAAGGACTGGAAACATGTATTTCAAGCTGTTGAAAGGAGGTAGGTTCTTAAGGTCTCTATGATTCCTGATGCTCAAGTGTGCTTCTGATAAAAGGGAGATCACTTTGAGACCCACACATCCGTGAGACTACACATTCATGGTACTTTTGTACTTTAGATAATTCACTATTTGAAGTGATATGGTGGTCACCATTAGAATTATGGACCACAAGTTCACAACCACTTCAAGTGATATTCTCCACTTAACAATTTCCAAAACAGGATTCTCTTCAGTTTTACAAGATGGTTTTCTTTTAGTTGAAGAGATTTATAACCTGAGCATTGCAGCTGTGAAGTTTCTCCATATTACTTTTTCTGAAGTATAGCACACAAGCAGAAAAATATATGTCAACTCAAAGATCAACTCCCAAGGGCTCGAGAGATGATAAAGTACTTGCCCTGAAATCAGGAGGCTTTGAGTTTGATCCCAGAACCCATCTTAAGAAATGACCCATAAGCCTGCTAAATTTACAGGTTGGAGATTCCTTAGGAGACAAACACAATTAGGTAGCCAGTTTATGGATCAAAATTCAATTTCTCAGCATCAGAGAGGCCTTGTTCTCTGCCCCAAGGGTACCAGTCATCATTCTTTGCTTGTTTTAGTTCTTTTCTATTAACCTATCCATATTACCCGTATTCTTCTTTCCTTGTTTGAGAGACTGAACCATATCCTAGAATAGAGTTACAGGCTGTTCAATCCTGTTGCTACCTAGTGTTCATCTGTGTATGTATTTCATAAGGACACTAGAAAGTCTCCTGAGTGTAACTTTGGCCAAACAGATAAAAAACAAAACAAAACACACTGTTCTTAAGCATGAACCTGGAACTGTATTTACTGGGCTGTGACTATGGGCTTCAGTTTAAGTAGCTGCTACCAAGTGAGATCACAGTGAATGTTCCAGGTGTTTCCACCAGCAATGTGGGGACTTATGGATTTTCCTGTTGATGCTTTTCTGGGTTGGGGCTGCATATTAAGTCCATTTGTGACGTGCTTGTTCTGTGAAAAGGAAGAGTTGTCGATGCTGGAAAGCTGAGATCAACCATTGTCTGTCTTTACTCTCCCCTCATTTCTCTTCTTCTACGTATGAATGTGTGCTCTGTATGTTACCAGCTTGATGTATGGAATATGCACCATATACATGCTGACAGCAAATGCATGTGTGTATGATTTCTTCTGCTACTTAAGTCCTGCTGAAAAGCTAGCTATCCTAGGGATCATCTACTCAGGCTTCTGCAGTGAGGTTCTCACTGTTACCCTGTGTTGGCAATGATGGAGAATACTTACTTTAGTACTTGCGGGAGGCCCCTCTGCTCTGCTCAACATTAAGTCTCTTCAGCATTGAGGTGGTATCTGTTTCCTTTTGACTTTCTTGTAAGCATCATGCTCTTTTGCAGGCCAATAAAAATGTCCTACATGCCTGTAATAGAATAGAGACTGTTCAGGTCATAGTTCATGACAGTTTTTGATAGGTTTTTTTTTTTTTTTGAAATCGAGTCCTGGCTAGAACTCACTAGCCCTAGTGGTCTTGAACTCAGAGATATGCCTGTCTCTGCCTCCCTGGTGTTGTGGTTAAAGGCATCAGATTCCACACCTGGTTTTTGGCCTATTTTTTTAAACTATAATCTGCAGGGCCAGGATTTTTAAGCAGTTTGTCAAGGGTTTTGTTGCGTTAAAAAAGTTGTGGATGGTGGAGGGGAAAACTCAATACAAAGCCTGTGTGTGTCTGGTTTTCCTGTCATATACACGCTTTGATTTTTGCTTAAAAACCTACAGAGTGGGTTTAAACATTATTTAAAGAAAATTGAACAGCTCATCAAACTATCATGGATAAAACAAGAAAAAGCAAATGATTTCTTTTTATAGAAAACTCAGTGTAATATTTAAGTCAATGGCTATGGGAAGACTCTTGTTCCGTGTGCTCTCAGATTTCAGAACATTCAGGAGATTTTTAGCACTGATAGGACTTTATAATGAAAATGAATTTTAGTCATAGTTAATAATTTAAGGTTCATGGATATTATTTAATCAATATGTTCTTTTTCTTCACAGGCAAGAAGAGACTGACAGGAGACTGAAAAATGTAAGCTGTATTTAATGGAGTGTTATAAATAGCTTTTCCTTTATATTCTGTAAAGTCATAATAGATCTAAGAATACACGCTGTGTCATCTTTTCTAATTAAATTTTACCTAGAAACCAACCAGTTAGAGTCCAAGAGCATGTATTATAATGCATTGTTAGATTTTGTATAGACTGTATTTTGGCACAGAATGGAAGATTAAGTTTCAAGGGCTTGTTGTTATATTTCTGATCTGGCAATACCAAACTCAATTTTAAAGTTTTAGGGAAACAAGCAGGAGATTGTCAAATTAGACATTAAAAGAAGATACTGATTGCTTAAGAATTCAGTATAGGCATCATCATGTCCTTAATATTCTATAATTATTGAAGGATATCTAGAAGTAACAGCTCTATTTAAAAATATGGTTATCAAGCAGTGAGAATTACTGACTTTAGGTGTTTATTATACAGTTTTATTGGAAAAATATTGACATAAAAGTTTCCCTTGTGGGCCAGGGAGATGGGCCTCAGTGGGTAGAAGAACTTCCTACACAAGCCTGGTGGCCTGAGTTTGGATCCCTGGAACCAGTGTAGAGAGCTGAATACAGTAATGTATGTGTATGTGTATTCACAACACTCTTAGTGTGAGATGGGGGTCAGAGACAGAGAATTGCTCAGAAACTCGTGGCCAGCCGTGCTTAGTGGAACAGCAAGCTACTTGAGAAAGTGGGAATCAGCTTCCAGAAGATGTTCACACTCACGAACCTGTGTGCATTCTTTCTGTCTCTCTCACACACACTCACCCCCCCTTCCAGCCCTGAGTTTCACTTGACGTTTATACTCCTCTGTTTTTTTGAGACAGCTTCTCATGTAGCTCAGTCTGGTCTCATATACACATATGACCTTTGAACTTCTGGCCCTCTTGCCTCCGTCTTCTGAGTGATGGGGGTCCAGGTGTGCACCACTAGACCCAGTTTCATGCAATGCTGGTGACTAAACCCAGGGCTGCATGCACACTAAGAAATCATTCTACTGAGCACCACAACCAACCCCTGTGTGTTCTTCTTACTAAGCCCTCCTCTTCAAGGGTAGAGTGTATGGTTGACTATTGAGTTCTGTGCCTTTTGATCTGAGAACCCATTTCGTAACACTGAACTATATCAAGAATATAATTATATTTTAAATGACCACATTCCGTACCATCCAAGAGTCTGTTTCTCATTTGTGACATATTATCCACTGCAGTTTAACCACCTGCAATTGAACTGGTACTTGGTTACCAACTCACTGGTCCTGTTCTTTCCATTTAGGTTTTGATAACTTTGTACTGGCTGGGAAGAAAAGCACAAAATAACCCCTACTATAATGGTCCCTATCTCAATTTGAAAGCTTTTGAGACTCTTTTAGGACAAGCTTTGACTAAGGTAAGAACACAACCAAACCAACATCTGTATGAAATGACTACTGTTACTTTATCCCACTCTTCTGCTTCTCCTCTGTGGCAAACATAGCGAGTTTGTCCTGTCTAGACAGGGCTGTGTAGGCAGGGTAGTCATTTGTTTTCTGGCTTTATGTGTTTCTTCCAAGGAGTGGGCTATCTATCCCAGACCAGTTCCAATGTATAGAATTTTATGTCCTTAATTTTAGGTAATTTGATGGCACACACATTCTTTTTTATACACTATATAACTTAACTGTTTCTATATTCATTATGAACTCAACCTGCAGTAAAAAGGCATTTTTAGGGCTATTAACATTTATAGGCATTACTCAATTTCTTTAAATTAATTTGTTCTTGCAGTAGGTAATTATCTCTAGTGACTACATTCTAATATCACCATGGTGCTAGTGTTCCTTGAAGAGTAATAAATATTAAGTGAAAGTGGACAAAGTTTTGCTTATTTTAAGGCAGAGTTTCAAATAATCTAGGTTATCTAAAACTTGCTATGTTGCCAAGGATGGCCTTGAACTGCTGATCTTCCTGCCTCTACCTCCCAACTGCTGGGATTGCAAGCATGAGTTATGACTGACTACTGAGGAAGCTATATATTTGTGTGTGCATGTGTATGTAGGGATACCTGTGAGAGTGCTGGTGACCTTGGTGGCCAGAAGAGAGCATCAGATGCCTAGGAGCTAGTTACTGGAGTTGTGAGTTGCCTGATGTAGATGCTGGTAATTAAACAAAAGCAGCAAATACTCTGAACGACTGAGCCCAGAATTTTGTTTTTTACATGTATTGCTGCTCTGTGTTATTGCAACAGGCAGGCATTAGAAGCTTGTAGACTATTTGAGAAGAACCAAGTGCTGAAAGTAAAATATACTAATTTTTCTGTAAAAATCTGTATTTATAAGGCCCTAGTGGAAAAACTAATTTCTCTGTAGAACTATTCGTCCAGGATAATTTATAAGAATTGAGAGAAAAATAGATGCTCAAAATGATAAAATACTATCTACTTAGTAGTGCTTGCTTTGTACGATTTCTCTAATGAGATTAAACAAGAAAGATATTTAGTGTTTGTTTCTGACACATTGTGAGGATGAAATAAACGCTAGTTATGATTAGAATAGAGGAATATTTGGTCACGATGACAATAATTGCTTTCTGCTCTATCTATCCATGTTTTTCAAAATACTTTTCCTGCGTTTGTCGCCCTATTACGTTACAAAAAGATGGGATTGTAAGGTTTTTGTTGTTGTGATTTTTTGTTTTTGTTTTTATATTGTAAGAAATTGATAGCCCTTTAGGTCTGAGGAGAAAGCTAATTTTTTAAATGCTTGCCATGCAAAGGTGAGAAAGAGTCTGAGCCCTCAAATTCCTGCAATAATGTGCAATGTGGTGATATGCATATGTTATCCCCGTACTGGGGAGGCTAAGACAGTAGGATTCCTGGGCCTTGGCCAGACAGTATAGCCTGCTAGGCAAACTCCCGACTGACAAGATATCCTGATTTGGTCTCAGGAACCATAAACCAACCAACAAAACCCAAGGTGGATGTCTCTTGAAAAACAACACTGGAGATTGGCCTCCGGCCTCTGCACTCATATCCCTGCATGTGCTTGAACACTCACACGTATATGTGCATCCACACCTGTGCCGCGCAGGTGTCTATGAACACTCAGAAGTTGAGATATTGTGTATATGTGTATATATGTTGAGTATATGTGTGTATGAACACTCAGTAGTTGAGATATTGTGTATACGTGTTGAGTATATGTGTGTATGAACACTCAGCAGTTGAGATATCGCCACATATACATATTGTGCTAGATGTTGGAGACTGATTCATCTACCAGAGAGCATAATGGTCTGACACTGGAGAGCAGATCAGTCTTTGCTGTGGAAGAGAGACTCTGGTGAGGGAATTGCCAGGAGTTTTGGGTACAAGGGAAACCTGGTTTTGCAGTTGTTTGAACTAAGGAGCCATGCAGTTAGAAGCTACAAGGGACATGGATTTGAGGACTGGTGCTCTTTCTGGCTTTCCTAACTTTTTAAGGCAATGACTTAGGGTAAGTAATTTCAGTGCAGTTTGTGTTAGGAATGCCTCTTTAAAGGATGTTCGCACTCAACGATGTCAGAGTCAGTGTGGTCAGAAGACTTTTTTTTTTTTGTAGATAAGACTGTGGTTGTGGTCCTACTATTCCATTACCTGGTGGGAATAGGCATGAGAGGCATGCAAATCTATCATTTCTTTTGTATCACTTCCTTTAAAATGTAAAGCATTATGTAGACTGTACTTTCCCAGTTCCCTGGCAATGATAATGCCAACCGGAAATAGCAATGAAACCATACTCACTGGGAGCAGTTCTATTTGAGTCAGATTGTAATTTGTAGATGACTCACTTTGGGGGACTTGTCAGGGTGAAGGTGTTCAGGCTGCAGGGACAGACCTGGGTTATTTATAACAGGTCACATAGTTGTTAATCAGTCACTTTAACATTTATAAGATCAGAAGTCATGTTGTATTAACACTGAGGTTTCAAAAAGTATGGAAGTATGTGTTTGAAAGCCTGATGCATCTGAAGATGGACTTTAAAATGTCAGTCTCATATCTTGAGACATAGCCTGTTGGCACTAAGCTTGGAAATGGCAGGTGAAAGGTAGATCCTGGCCGCGTTCACGCCAGGGTGTCAAGGTTAATGATGGCAGGACGAAATCTCTTTACTGGCCATTCTTGGCATTTCAAACATGAGTCAGACAATCGACTCAGGAATTGAAGGATCTGATTTAGGCAGAAGTCTGCTTGAAACAGCTGCTAGTTATTTGTTCTGAGTGCTCGCCAGCTTTTCTTCACATGTTGACAGAATTATGATAAATGTTAGGACATTAATAACACTTGCAAACCTCTCATCTTTATTATCTGACATAGTGTTTCCATTTTGGCTGTTTCTAATACTATCTGCTCACCTATCTGTTTTTACTTAACCATTTAAAGATGAATTCAGGCAGCACACCTCATTCTTATATTCTCAGTGTCCATCTCTTAAAAGTAAAAATTTCTCTCTATAGCTTTAATGTATACTTTAAAAAGCTAATCAGTATTCATTATCATTTAATATTGACTCTTTTTCCTCATGGTCTCTCAACTATTTTTTTTTAAAGTTAAATCATGATTTAATCAATGATTGTGTAGAGGTGATTAGTTAAATCACTTTGTGTTCATAGCAGGTTGTGCAAGAATGAAAGACACACACACACACACACACACCAATTAATTTTAATATGCCTTAAGGAGGCCTAGTTGCCAGCATCTTATATATATCTTATATATATGTTGTATAAATAAAATAAATGAAATTCTATAATGTAATGTGGTAATGTGTATACTCACTGATCTTTATAATAATAAATTTTTTTTGAGGGTTGATGGCTTTATAAAATGTTATTCTGGTCTTATGTTTAACATAAACCACCCCAGATATTTCCTGGAGAGAGAACAAGACATCTTAAAGATTTGCCTACCTTTGGGTTGTCAACATTAAGAATTTTTTCTTTGATTTCTTTCATTCCCCCTCTGCTCTCTCTCTCTCTCTCTCTCTCTCTCTCTCTGTGTATGTATGTATGTATATATATACATACATACATACACACACAGCATTGACCAGTACTTCAAGGCTACTATAATTTTGTTTTTATGAGTAGTTTCATCTTATGTTTTGATTATACAACTTTGTTAATAATTTCAGGTATTTTTTCTTTATGGAATCTTGAATACCCCCCTATTGTACAGTTAGTGGGGGACAGAGTACTTTTAACGGCTTTTGTTTTCTTCTTTTGTTGAACAGGAAACCCCCGGTCAACAACTTACCCCTCTAATTGATGAGAGCCTCTTGCACCTCTGCAAGTTCTTGTCCATTCTCTGATCTTTGTACCATGTTTCTTTCAGGCACTTGAAGATTCTAGCTGCCTGAAAAGAAGTGGCCGGGACAGTGGCTACGGGGATATCTGGTGTCCTGACAGAGGAGAATTTCCTGCCCCTCCAGGCAGCCACAGGAGGGACGATTCCTTTGAAAGCTTGGAGTCCTTGGGGTCTAGATCATTGACCAGCTGCTCCTCAGACCTCACTCTTAGAGGTGGGAAGGAAGGTGAGTGGGTGTTGTGTCTTGGGCTGTATGTTTATTTTATTTATTTGCATATGAAGCGAAAGTGGAAGAGGAGAGAAAGTAGAAAATGAAAGTTATTCAAAGATTTTTTGCTAGGATGTAGATTTTCATAGGGCTGGGTTCGTAGGTATTCGTTGTGGTTGTAGTTTCCTTTGTATTTGGACAGAACCACTGAGGAGCTGTTCCGTGGCTCACTGGGACGGGATTTTGTCAGTGAGACACTCTTGAGATACACTTAGCAACAGGTACCTAATAAGACCGTTAACTCAAACATCTAACTAAACACAAAATGCATTAAGACTCTGTGAGATGTCTGATTTACTTCCCAAGTAGTTTCCTTTCTTGTCTTAATTTTAATAGAAATACTTAAATACTAAGGAGGAAAAGTATTTCAATAGTTCTCTCTATGCTTTGATTGGCTTGTTAGCAGGGAGGTAGGAAGCATCTTCCAGGTGTGCTCCATGCTAATCCACAGCAGAGGATGAGGGGGTGAGTTACTCCAAGTCCTGTTGTGGGAAGGAAATGTCACTCAAGCTTGAAAGCTTCGGGTCAAACCCTTTCCTGAAATTTATGTCTTCATGACTTGGAAGATTACTGGTGGTTAGAGTTGCTCACTGCTGCTGAGTCTAAGTTCCATTTCTGGGACCCACAGAGTGGAAGGAGAGAAAAAAAAATCAATCCCTGCAAACTCTCCTCTTCCTTCTATCACAGCATCACAGCAAGAACAAGCACACATACATTCACACAAAATCAGTAAGGATTAGTAAAGTTGTAAAAGTGGAAATGCATGCCTTCCCCCTTCACATTGTAAAGAATTGTAGAGAAATACATGTCTTATTCCTATGGCTATGGGGTAGTACTAATAGTTTCAGAGTAAATATCTAAGTAGTCTGAGTTCAGTCTAAGTAGAAACCAAAGGTAACAGTTCTTCAAATATGGAGGTTATCTGTCAGCGATAGAACATGTGGCCAACATCCATGAGACTCTGCAGTTTAAACTCCAGCACTTCCAAGACCAAGTCTTTCCTGAACTTCAAGTATCATCATTATCAGAAAGGAAATGAGGGTTCTGATTGTGAACTTGTGCTCCATCTTTGACGATTTTCAGTCTGTTTATTATGGACATACATATTTGACCCATGACTTTTATTATGCAAGATCTCAAACATCACAAATAATATTCTTGTTTTCTAAAAGTTAGTTTTCTAAAAGAGGCATTAACAAAACTAAATTCCTTTAGAGTAGTGATAGGAGAAAAGTATGAATGGCTTAGGGTTAACCTTTGTACCTGTCACTGTCCTTACTGAGGTGTGACTCTAAGAAGATGATCAATCATTCCTATAAGGAAGTCAATCTAAGTTTATAATTCATTGGAGTAATTACAGTTGTAAATGAAGACTGAAAAATCTCAACCTACTGTGTTCCTTTGTCCTGACCGAGGAACCTATGGAATGCTTTGTTTGAGTTTATATCTACTTGTCAAAGTATAACAGAGAGAATGTGGGTTTGTGGCAAATGTGGATTTCTCATCAAAATGTACAGATATTGTGGTGTAAGATCAGAACCTCCTTTATATGTGGCCTATTGTGTGTGTGTGTGTGATGCAAAGCAGAGGGCGGCACAGTCACAGTGCAAGGGAACCTTGTTTAAGGACTACACAGGTAGACAGTTATAAGTAGGGTAGTGGGAGGGAGCTGGGTTCCAGGAGAATGAAGCTTTTCTGTGATTACTGTACTAAAATTCTTCCACCCACACAATTATAGTGGGTGGTAACCACAGTTAGGATAATATTTTTAGGATTAGAAAATTGTGCATTTAATGAGTTTTATATGAAAACATATCAGGTGTGGTATTTGTATAGACTAAAAAAATAATATTTTTAAGTTTAAAACTTCAAAAAGCAAATGGTCTGTGATTTCCAAATTTTACGAGTAGGTTTTAGTAAGGAAAGCATCTTTTTCTTTTTTTTCCTAAGAAAGTGCTAAATAAACAAACGCACAGCAGGTAAACTAGCTTAACGACTCTGGTTGTCCTGGCTGTGGCCACCTTGTCTTTCTACCCAGACTCCCCTTTCACCAGTTCTTGGGACACAGCTGTGTCAGACCACTCCCTTTGAACCATATCGGCATTGTTTGCTGTTCATTCCTGCCAGGCAGGTGACAAAGGCAAACGGCTCTAGGTCAAGTTAACCTGGCAGGTGTGCTGAGAGCCAGTAGCGCGAGCACACCTCCTTCTGCAGCTGGGAGGAAGCTCGCAACACTTACCAACTACCCTTGTTTTACAAATGCACCGGAGGCAGGGAACAAAGGACAGGAAGGAGGTTACTCTGGTCTACTTGTGTGGTTACTCTCTCTGCTCTCACCTTGTTTTTAAAAGGGCTGGTTTTTTTCTTCTTCTTCCCATTAGAGAATATATTATTATTTGTTTCTGTCTGACCTTGGGATCGATCACAAATACTTTCTGGTTCTTTTCTTTTTCTTCTTTTCTGCCTCCTCTCTTTCTTCCTCCTCCTCCCTTTCCTCCTCCTTCTTTCCCTCTTCCTCCCTCCCCCTTACCCCCCTTCTGTTAAACCTTCTTTTAAGTAGGTTTTTAACCACAATTCCTGGTTTCCATTACAGCTTCTGTGCTTATCAGGGAAGCTTTAGTTCTGTGCTCTCCTGTAGGCATAAGACATAATTCGTTAGGACTTCAGATGTCATCCAGCCTGTTTTCTCTGGTGTAGGATCCGTGTCCCTATGATTAGCCTTACAGGACTCTGTCTATCACCACTCAATCTTGCTCAGTCTTCCTTTGGTTTCTATGCTTGCCTGTCATTTCCTGGAAATCTGATGGCTTCTTGTCTTTTGTTTATATTACTGAGTTCCTGTAGACTTGGGCTGTCTCATTAGATTTTAATAGGTAATATTCCTGAGCAAATTTATGAAGCATTGTGGTGGCAAAAGAAGGTTGGAATGAGAAGGGACTGTCCAGGGGCTTGGGGATTTATTTGCTTATCACGACTGCAAGTCCCTCCTCATGGGTCTTATCACAACTTCTTGACAAAGTTCTAAAAATATTCATGCCTTTCAGCAGCATGCCTGGGTTTCCAAGGGAGAGGAGAATATGCTGGCGGAAGGGGGTTCAGCAGGAGAACCCTGGAGAGTAAAGCAAGTTCTTGTGTCTTTATAGGTTGCGAAAGTGACATCGATTGGGAATTTACATTCAAAATGCAGGATTATAACAAAGATGATATGTCCTACCGAAGGATTTCAGCCATTGAACCCAAGTCGGCTCTCCCGTTCAACCGTTTCTTGCCTAACAAAAGCAAGCAGCCGTCCTACGTGCCAGCGCCTCTGCGGAAGAAGAGGACAGACAAAAATGAGGACAACAGAAGAAGCTGGGCGAGCCCTGTCTACACTGAAACTGATGGGACATTTTCAAGGTAGTGTCATGAGATGTGGTTACGGAGTGCTTTCCGAGTTTGTGGAACCGTCTGTCTAATGAGGTTTAACGAGGTTAACCTCGTTTAATGGCTATTTAAAGTATAGGTACCACATACCACTAATGGGAATTTCTTTTCTTACCTGTGTTTTCAGTCCTATGTTGAAGACAGTTACTGTGTTTCAGATGCCAGCGTCTGATGGGATGACCTGGGCTCCTTTTAGATGCATGCCCTCAGTTTATTGGTGTGTTTGAGCTCACTGGGTCACCGATGTGGTCCAACGTGAGCTCTGCCGTGCTCCTTCCACTATTTTTCTTTCTTGTTGATACTAGTGGACATGAAAAAAAACTCTGACTGTCCCATCAAATTAGCAGAACAAAGGGTGATTTTTCAAATCCAGCTTTCCATCCGGAGTCACGTGTTTCTGAAAGCGGTTCAGACACGGTGGGTGAAGGTTGCCTGATGTGTTTTTGGATGACTTAGCCAACCAGAGAACCCATGTGGAAAAGAGACCTGAAGGTTTCATCTCACAATCCACCTCTGTCAACTCTTGTCTTTAAGTATTTTCTCCTGATATGTTAGCCTCTGGGCTACATACACTAACAAGGTCAGAAATGTATTTAGCCTGGGTCTGGGTATCTCTCATGCTGCTGATTGACTTAAAAAAAGCAACACCTAATCTGCCCGGAATTTGTCTTTTTTCTAGCACAGCCCTGTGTATCTAGCTTTTCTCTAGCTAAAGTGAGGTGATGCTGTGATGTCTGATGTTGGTCCTAGGAGCCGTGGTGTTGAGACTTGGAGTTAACAGTATTTCATTCACAGGGGTGCAAGCCTTGTGAGGTAGAGTGCATGCCTTTCGGGTTCTTGGCCACAGAGTGCTCACACAGTATCTTAACCTGGTTGGCTATTTTGAACAGTACCCAGAGGAGAACTTGGGGTTCCAAGATGGAGAACTGGCACACAGTCCATGAAACTTCCACCTCCTCTTGGTGTTTAGAAGAGGAAGAAGAAAAAATCACACGCACGCCCAACATTGTGAAGGATGATCTCTATGTGCGGAAACTTAGCCCAGCCATGCCAAGCCCAGGGAGTTCTTTTGATCAGTTCCTTCCTAAATGTTGGACCCCAGAAGATGTGAACTGGAAAAAAATAAAAAGAGAGACTTATAAGCCATGGTATAAGGAATTTCAGGGATTCAGGTTTGTCTCCTGCATGTTCCTGGCCTGTAGTGTTTGTTCCCTATCCCATTCTGGTGGAGTCTTTATGTCTTGTTTTTTTCAGTTAGGGAGCAAGAAAGGTTTATCTGCCCTCTAACATCTGTAGATCTTTGATAATTAAAGAAAAATGTTTACATTTTATCCTTAGACTATACATGGGGGCATATACTTAGAATCTTAGCACTCTGGAGACTGAGATAGGAGGATTAAAAGTTTGAAAAAAGCCTAAGCTTCCAAAACAAAACAAAACAAAACAAAAAATACTTTTTGACCTACTTGTAAGCTCCCTTCCACCCCTGAGATTTTTTTTTCTTTTAATAAACTGACTGTGGCCTGTGTGTCTATTAAGACACAACAAAAACATCAGCACAATAAAATATTTCAGATTCTAGACTTTAAAAGGACCCCATTTATTTCTGTCTTAGGATTGATTTCAAAGCTTACATTCTTCTCTGTTTCTTTGTCTGTACCCGCACCCCCCTCCCTTCCCCTGTCACTTCCAGCAGAAGGAATTCAGACTCTGAGGATGAGGACTCAGGTTCTTTCCGAAGCTCCACCATTTTTAGTAGACTAGAAAAGGCAGAACATAGGTCAGGCAGCAACTACCAAAGACCTTCACTCTTGCTGGAGTTAGCTACCAAACATGCTATGAGTTCACGGGACACCCATGCAGCCGGGAGGACCAGCAGTGTTTTGGAGGAATCCAGGTTCACTTGTCTGCATGAGCTACCTGCTTGTAGCCTTTCTGACTGCTTCTGCCGCTACATTAACCTAGGCCCTGAGTACCGAGTCACTGGAACGCAATGACACAGGGTTGAAGGCACAGTGTATAACATACTGCCTTCCGCATGAGAGTGTTGCCGCAAAGTCTATACAGCAACGTGCACAATGGTTAATATGCAAGAATCCTGTTTGAGAAACCATTCCAAAATTGCTTTTTAAAATATTATCTAAATTTGCTGTTGTGCTGTGTATGGAGATGTGGAGAAAGGAAATATTTTTAGGTAGACACTGGGAAGGGCAAGTCTGGAGAATACAAACCAAAACCCACCTCGGGGTCTTTTATAAGGCTAGACCACTTTGCTATTTCTACTTACCGTGATGTGCACTGTGGCATACAGTATATGATGGCCAGCTCTTGGCATTTTCTAGGATCACATGTCCTCTAGGGAGGGGAAGAGGCCATTGTGGATAATGGAATTAGGAAGAAAGTTGGTACAAGGAATGGTGCCCAGTGCTAGGCTGGGAGATACACATGATCTGAGTTGTAGGTCAATCACTTGACCTTGATAGTATTCCCTTTTCCTGGGAAGTATAGCCTGGAGTTTCTTTAGATGACAGCCCAGGAAAGTCAGCGATAGTTTTGAGTATTTGTCTTGTTTGTAGTACTCCCTTCCATCGCTCCTGAAATCATTCTCCTGCGATAAATGCTGGTTGGTCTGCTGCCTAATTACCTTTCTCCTCACACTTACTACGATTCTCCCTCCCTTTTTTCTTTTCTGTGCATCAGTCAGTTTTTATTGCTTCAGGCCCTCCAAACCTACTCTGATGACATCTTGTCCTCGGAAACAAATGTCAAACTCGATCCTACCTCTGGCCCAAGGCTCATAACTCGCAGAAAGAATCTCTCTCCAGCACCAGGCTACCGAGTCCACGACCTTGAGCTGCCAGCCCTAGATCCCGACTTAGAAAATGACGATTTCTTTGTCAGAAAAACAGGGGCTTTCCACGCAAATCCGTGTGTTCTTCGAGCCTTTGAAGACTTTCGACGGTTCTCTGAGTCGGATGATGCGGTGGAACGAGATATAATTTTGCAGTGTCGGGAAGGTGAACTCGTGCTTCCAGATTTAGAAAAGGATGATATGGTTGTTCGCAGGATCCCAGCTCAGAAGAAAGAAGTGCCCCTTTCTGGGGCCCCAGATAGATACCAGCCAGTTCCTTTCCCTGAACCCTGGACCCTACCTCCGGAAATCCAAGCGAAATTTCTCTCTGTGCTCGAAAGGACATGCCCACCCAAAGAAAAAAGCAGTAGCTGTAGAGTGTTAGTACCTTCCTATCGACAGAAGAAAGACGACATGTTGACTCGAAAGATCCAGTCCTGGAAGCTGGGCACAGCCGTGCGTCCCGTCAGTTTCAAGCCGGGCCCCTGCAGCGAGGCCGACCTGCAGAAGTGGGAGGCCATTCGGGAGGCCAGCAGGCTTAGACACAGGAAGCGGCTGATGGTTGAGAGGTCAGAGTGTGTTTCTGCAAGGATTTGGCTTGTGATGGATGCTCGTGTGTAACTTTCCTTATGAAAAAAAAAAAAAGCCGCATTCGTTTTCAGCTCTGCATGCTGTGTGCCGTTTTGAAGCATCCTGTCCAAAAAAAAAATTATTTGGCTTTGAGAAACTTTTAGTCAGTTCATGGAAGAAGTGCAATTCCATATTTACACGTCTTAGGATGATTTGAGAAGGTATATGCAAAGCTTGCCTCTGGCTTGACAGTGTCCATTTAGTACATTCCAATGTGAAATTGGATAAAAATATTTTCTAATTGTGCCTGCAGGTTTTTATCATCATGTCTAGCATTTTTGTGGCAGTCCAGCTGTGGTTTGGTTTTATGTGTTTATCATATCTTGCAGTGTCTTTTTTTTTAATTGAGCTAAATGTTTTTCTTAAAAATATGTCATTGCAGATTTCATTTAACTGGATTTTTTGTGGTCAATCTAGGTTTTGTGAACTATCAGTTTGTAGAGCTTTTTATTTATAAAGTTCAGCGCAAATTCCATTAAAATGCACGAGTCTGTCAAATTTTTTATGTTGGTAGTTGTGGCCATTTGGTAAAACAAGCTATGCAGCTTCCTGATAGCTGTCCAGTTCACTGTAGGTGGGGAATGGGCAAGTTTGACCAGGCTGAATACAGTGAATGGCCCTGAATCTAACTTAGTTCCTGGCAAGTGGAGGCATTTTCTTATGAACTTGTTGGCTCAGAGTACATTTAGAAAATGATATTATTTGACCTCAGTTCGTTGACATAGGAGACTGACTAAAAGTTGATGATTAAGAAGTGGCTAAGGGCAGCCTGTTCAGATTTGCCCATTTCCAGTAAGACTCAAGTTAAAGACATTGAATACTTAGATGCGAACGCCTCTGGAGAGAATGACCCTTATTAATGTTTGGCTTTTGGTTTCTTAGACTCTTTCAAAAGATTTATGGTGAGAATGGGTAAGTTTATGGTTCTCATTAAAAAATAATTCCTCGTATCTGTTTGTCTCCTCTGTAACTCACTGCACCTCTGTCCTGGCATGTTACTAAATGGGTGCTGTGTGCAGTGCATGGGGACTTTTATTTTACTTTTTATTAACACTGTAACCCCATAGCAATATTTTTGTATCTAAATGTCCAATGCATGACCTGTTGTATAAAGCAATAGTTTTTTTTTTTTTTGCTGTATTAAAATTTAACTCCATCCTTTTTTCTTTTTTGTAATTTAATGACTGAAAGTAACAAAAGCATGGGACTAAGACTATGTTCGCCTTGGTATTTAATTCCTACAATACACTAAGCTTCTGGTTTCTAGTTGTTGAAGGTCTCCCCCACAAATTACTTCTTAGAAAGCCTGTGATAGAACATGACATTAACTACTTGATTAATGGGAGAATTCATGTCGCTGCCAAAGTCCACATGCTTAGCTCATGAGCTTGGCTGGTGGGGAGGGTGAGCAGTTTTAGGAAATATTATCAAGATCCTTGATTAGGGTAGAAATTTAATTGTAATGTGGCTCCCTATAAAGAACAAACTAGACTTTCAACATCGTAAAAAAATAATCTTGGTAGTTTCCAATATTATTACAAGAACTATATTTAAGTTATTTCTTAGGTTTGGTCTACTGGTATTTAATATTCAGTAGATAAACATGTCAATTTAATATAAAGCTGATTTTTCTTACATGCTTTTTCCAGTTCTAGACTATTTTAAACTGTTATTTGTTCTCAATGCGATATTACCTGGCTTTCTGTAACTGAAATCAATCGGTAATAGTTTTTGAGGAAGAGAGGTGAAGGACACCCAATAAATATTTTAATCAGCCTCAGCAGTTGATTATTGTCCCCTAACCATGGTTGGTTTGTTTCAGCTCTCTGAATCTCTAATTTTAATAATATTTATTAATGCTAATAGTTTGGAAATTCTAGAAGCTACCAAGATTGTCACAAAATTCACCATAAGAACTCTAGATATGGAAGACATGATTGACGGATAGGCAGCTATTGCTGTTACTCTTTCCAGTGTGACATTTGAGGGTGAAGAAATTAGTCTTTGGCATAACTGACACTTCAATATCCGTTCATCAGTTCGTCGTAGGAAGGCTGTTTTAACTTGATTTAAAATCCCCTTGAAGCTTCAAGCGTTCTGACTAACTTTCATGAGGAGTTTTCATTTGTCATCGCATTTGTAGCATAAACACATCTCTGAAACAGGTTGTGATATGACTTGAATTACCCAGGGCAAGAGTAGGTTCCATGGTAGAATTCATGCCTAGCTTGCCTGAGGCTGTGGGTTCAGTCCCAGCACCGTGCACCCATCCTTACCACAGACACCCTTGAAGAAAACGTAAATAGTCCACCTCAGAATACTGAGGAGCCTGCTTGGAACCCACAGCAGTCGGCAGTGTGCGCTTCCAGTCGGCAGTCCCAAGTAGTAATGGTATTGGTGATCAAAAAGGCTATTTAAAAAATCCTCCTGTAGTGTGGTGCTAAGGCAACTACACAAATACAGCAAGATAATCTGTTAATTGAGACTATGAATAATACATGACTTTCAGATAATGGGGCCTCATGTGTCTTAGAAAATGCAGCCCTGTTTAGAAGCAGTTGTAAGTTTATTTAATTTCCCCCCTTTACTCCTATGTTTTTTTTCTTCAAGTTACCAGTGATTTCCTTACATTGATTGCTTGCAATGAGAGTAAAATATAAATTAAAAATGAATTACCCACAGTGACTCCATTTCACATTTATGCTGGGTGAACTTTCTCCAAACATAATATTGTGGAAAAGTCTGGTACTTTGAAATTAAAAACTAAGTGTCCATTATAGGAATGCTTTATTTCTGCTACATAAGAACTTGAAGGGGAATGTGTAGGGTTTTTTGTTTTTGTTTTTTTTTTTTTTTGAGTCCTTTGCCTATTAAACCCCAGCTTGCATTTTGTGCGGTTTTGGGCGCTTGTGCATGCTGGGTAAGAGTTTTACCACGCTTTGGTTGGCATGCAGTCCATCATGTTTATTAAGATGCTTTGTGTGTGAACTGTCAGTTCTCATGTGTGTGTCTTTGTGCTGCACGAATTTACATTTGTTTGGTTTTATGAAGTTTGGGATGTGGTCATATATGATGGTATAAGCGCAGTACTGACAACAGTTTATAAAAATATATATAAACAGTCTTTCAATGTAATAACCACCAAATCAGCTATTAGTAAATACCAATTAATTGTGAATTGACAGTCAAAGACAGCTAAGACAACTCTATTTTTCTTATAGAGATTGGCCAAATGGCTTTGTAGGGTTATCAGGTCATAACAATCAGGACATACGATCAAGGCAGGCAAAAGGGTGGGAGACAAGTTGACCTGGGCTATTTTCTGAGAATTTTCTTTCCCATGCTAGATGACATCTAGGTATAGCTAGAAATACTTCTCATATTATAGCCAAGTGTATGTGCTGTTTACACTTAGTGCATTGTAAATGCCCTACAATACCCAGGCTAGCCCTCTACAGGAAATGATTTTCTGACTAAAATGTGAATAGAGTTGGTGTTCCCCAAATAAGTCGTTACATCTATAGATGAAAATTCCTTGTTCTTTTATTCTACTTGATGGTAATTTCAAAGTGTCCCACATAGGTTTGAGCACTGGATAGTCATCACAAGATTCTATAGTGTCTAACGAAAATATATGTTCAGATAGATAAATTAGCATATTCATATTACTTTCAAAGCTAGAGACCCTTAACTGACTCTTTTTGAATTTCTATGAAGGCTGTGAGTAAATTCCCATTTAGGAAAAAGCGTCTGATGCTGTCTCTTTGGACTCTCTATTCTATGGACATCCATCTGTAAGTTTACTGAAGTTGGAATTTAGGATAACCCTTATTTCCAGCAGAAAGTGCTAGAAGCACCATATGCAGTCGGAGGAATACAAGGAAATGATATCTTTGTGATTTATAATGATTTCTTCTTAAACTTCTTCCTGCCCTTCCCTAATACTATTAAATTAACTGGAAAGGCAAGATACACCTGCATTTGCAGGGGGCGAATACAAATGAAGATGTAAACCGGAGTAAGGGAGTGTAAGCCATTGTAGCAGGTAACTTTAAGAGAACTGCGTGACTCACCTGTGCTGTGCGTGGTCCATGCTAGGCGTGTCCTCCATGATTTCCCTGATGCTGTCTTCAGGGCTTATCTCAGTTCTGAGAGGCAGACAAGGAGGTATTATCTGCATTCCACAGATGTGGAGAAAGAGACAGAGATTGCAGCTTTCCCAAGCACGGAGGCTCTCAGGTAGTAGAACCGGACTGGGACTGTGCCTCAGGAGAAAACTCACAGAGACTGCTTGGCAGTGCTGGTGCCACTCAAGGAGCTTGTGAGATTCTAAAGTCATGTGGTTAATGCCGATAACGAAAGACTTCATCATCTTCGTACTCCAGGAGCTCTAGATTTTATCTCTGTGGTCTGGGGCAAACCTTTCTAACGTGAAGCAGTTTTACAGAGTTAGTATCTACGAGGTTCCATTTAGTCAGAATGTGTGCTTTAATAAGAATTAGTACATAGCACCAGATTTTAAAAGACAGTGCGCCAGCACAGCCTTTCCTAGGTATCATAAATTAGTGGTTGAGGAGCTGGAGACGGAAACTGATGTATGTTCATGGGTGGACGCCGGTCTGCAGCTGCTCTGGAGCCCTCCCTTCTTGGCTTTTGCTGGCGCTTATGGAGACTGTTACGGCCTGTGCTCTTGCTTTAATGGGGGTAACTATATACCCCGGGAACAAACTGTGCTCACATCCCTGCCTATGCAAAGCCTCGTCTACTCTAGCTCATGTTCGGCTCACTTTGTTCCTGCTGTATGCGTCTGGGCTGCTAGACCCAGCTCAGTGTTCAGGCACTGGGGGAGAGAGGCAGCCTTACCTTTGATGGGCACATGGTATGGGAAAGGGCATAGTAATGCTTCCCAGCCCAGGAGGAGGAGAATAAGGAAAGAGTCCATGGAAGGTTCTGGACTCATACAAATGGTTCAACTTTCTTCCCTCAGAAAGGTTATGGGAAAATTAAATAGTATTTTATTCTTGTTTTATAGTTTATACAGCTTCATGTGTGGCATATCCAACCCCCTCTCATGCCTCTAACCTGCAAATTCCCTTCTTTCTTACTGAACATTGTTGTTTTAATTCAAAATGCCTCTTACCATATAGGCATGACTTCAGTGAGTTTATATATTCTCAAATGCATATAATTCAATTTGGCATGTAGTTACACCTAGTGAGAAGTATTTTATACATGTATAGGTTCACATGTTTTTGTATAGTTAGAGTCTACATGTAATTAATTCCCTACTAAATCTATATAGTGCTATAAAACTTGGAGAGCAGTTATGTTTTCCCACAGAGTCAATTTGGATTTTCTGTGCTTGATTATGTTTAGATTTATCTCATTCTTAGCACAGATACTGAGTGTATCTGCATGCATGGTACTGCACTCATGTTTCCTTTCCAAGTAGCATATGGCTTGCGAGTGAGATGATCTAGGCATGCTTGTGCATACTATATAAGATGAAGCCAAGAATTAGTAAACATGAGAAGTACTTTAGCTGAAGTACTAGAGCAGGTGAGGGAAGGGCAGTCCACTTTTTACATGGAAGAACCATGGAGACCGTATGCAAGTGGTAGAACACTACCTAGATCATCAACTGAATGTGTTTATGGAGTACGTACTATGGACTAGGCTTTGTTTTAAGCCTAGTGATCTATCAGCAAACAATCAGATGTAATGTCTGAAAATCTTACAGGACTCAGCAGGTAATAGGGAAGTAAATGCCAGTAAATGCCCAAGGAAAGGAGGACTGGGGTTGGAGTCAGCCCAGAGAGACAGACATTTGTAGGATGGGAAGAAGGAAACACTGAATACCATTTAAGTGGATACCTGGAAGTGAAGAGAAGTCATGTAGATGGATGAAAAGCATTTTGGGCAGATTGAAGAACAAGGGGGAGAAGCAAGACAGCCACTTAGCAGGAGAATAAGTGTTAGAAATGAGTGTGGAGAGGCAGCAAGGGACCATTTTGTTTCAGACCCTAAAGGTCTTGAAGATTCTACTTAGAACTTTGATGGGAAAAAGAAGCTCAAGTGTAGTGGTAGTTGAGTAAACTGTACCTGCCCAGGAGCTATCTGGATTCTTGAATGAAAGACACACACACACACACTCTCTCACACACCTAGGCTGGCTACTCCTAAACATTCCCTTACTAGAAAATGCTCCCCTCCAGTACTCCGAGACTCCTAAACTTTCCCCTGTTACCCCAGGCCCAATCTGGGAAGTGGCCAGTGGCCATTTACCCAAATCCTTACATGGCTGGTTGCCTTTCTCTCTTGCAGCTCTTACATCCCATCTTTCTCCCTGGAGTCATGGTGATTCTCCGTCTTCCTTTCACCTAGTTCCTAGCCTGTGCAAATCTAAAGGTCCTGCCTCAGTCTATCTGTCCAGCCATTGGTTGTTGGCTCTTTATTGATCGATCAAAAACCAACTGGGAACAAGAACCTTCAGCATTTGTACACCCAGATTCCCAACTTTGGGGGCCAGATTAATTCAAAGCATTGGAACCAATTCCCAACACTCAAGTTTGGGGCTGAGGGTTCCATGACCTGACTGTGACTCAGAAACCTACTCTGTTGAGCGTGTTGAGTTGAATAGTGGAAGCAGATAGATCTTTGGGGTTCTCCAAGTGGATGATGTGACAGTGTTGATCAGTCTGAGGATGGGGGAGGAGGGTAGTAGTTGTTAGATCCTAGAAATAGAAAGCAGAGGAATTATGAATGAATTAAGTGTCTTGAGAGTAAAAGAGGACTGAGGGTGACTAACAGTAGAAGGATGGAGTTGACCTTAACTGAGATGAGGAAAACGGATGGTGTCTTAGTCAGGATTTCTATTCCTGCACAAACATCATGACTAAGATGCAAGTTGGGGAGGAAAGGGTTTATTCAGCTTACATTTCCACATTGCTGTTCATCACCAAAGGAAGTCAGGACTGGAACTCAAGCAGGTCAGGAAGCAGGAGCTGATGCAGAGGCCATGGAGGGATGTTTCTTACTGACTTGCTTCCCCTGGCTTGCTCAGCTTGCTTTCTTATAGAACCCAAGACTACCAGCCCAAAGATGGCACCACCCACAAGATGCCCTCCCCCTTTGATCACTAATTGAGAAAATGACTTACAGTTGGATCTCAGGGAGGCATTTCCTCAAGGGAGGCTCCTTTCTCTGTGATAACTCCAGCCTGTGTCAAGTTGACACAAAACCAGCCAGTACAGATGGTGAGCAGGTGAGTGTGGAGAGAGCTTAGCTAAGATTCTGAGTGGTATTTTGAAAGGCAGAGAGGCACCAGCAAAGGGCTTTTGAGTTGGAGGGAGCATTTGAGGGAATCCTTTTCCGATGATAGTGTAAGCAGCTGGTTTGGAAATGCGGGGGAGGGTTGTACTCTACCTAGACTGCTGGCAGTCCAAGTGGAAAGAAAGCGCATTAAATGAGAAGATAAGTAATTGAAAGTGAGGAGAAGGGAGAAACAAAAGTGAAAAGTGGTTCTGAGCTTTCAAATGTGGATGGCTGGGGCGCAGGTACCACCATTAACCATCACTGAGTACAAGCAGATTGAGATTGGATGTATCAGCAATAATGTGTTTGGTGAGGCCTGGTTTTTGTTTTTTAAAAAAATCCTTTCCAGATAGCATTTCAGCTGGTCCCTATTCAGGCATAAGTGCCTATTCACAAGCTGTTGGAAATGAGTCAAAGAGGGGGCCTATCCCTGGCTGGGGCCTCCAGAGGCATTTGCATAGTAGTTACAACTGCATTCCTAACCAGCTAAGAGCGATTTAAAAAAGAATGTGACAGTAGATCTGGGGAGAATACAAAACTTAGGTGCTCAAGGATATAGTAATATAAGGGAAAATATGGTTAATTACAATGTAATTAAACTCAGAGGACAATAAAGAAGACTTCCACTAGCCCACCTTTAAAATTCTGTCTTAGACTCTCACAGCTCTCAGGGCTGAGCTGGCCCCAGCCATCCTGAGAGATCTTTCTCATCTGTGAGGTCTGCACACAGGGGTAGTAGTCATATCCCACCTCAGTCACTAACTCAAGTGAGCAGTCTATTGCTAGGGAGTACTCTTGGAGAATTAGAAAGTCTGTTTGGAGATGGTTTTTTACATTAATGGGGGGAAAAGGCTTTGAAACCCTCCATTCTGTCTTTATTCTGTCTTTATTGCCTGATTGCACATATCAGTATACAGGGGCTGCCAGCTAAGTGTGAACTCTGCCTCATGGAGGAGAGGGTAACCGAGGTGTCTCTGATGGGCTGTGGGAACTGCTCGTGGGCTGTGAATGAGTCCAGCTGCACAGCGCCAGAGTGGATCTTAGAGAATGGTTGAGAACATTGTTTCATGGTGTTGAACTTGAGGAGAAAATATCAGGTAGTCACTAAATTATTTAGTAAGGGCCTAGTAAAAAGAAAAAAAAACAAAAACAGCCAAACTTTTGCTAGGCTATTTGAGGGAATAGAGACAAATTCCGACAGGTGATGTTAATGACTGATATTCCCCCCCCCCGACATAATTTTAGAGTTGATCCCTCTAAATGCAAGCACCGGATTATCACTTTTAGAACTGTTCAAGATTATTTTGACTACTTTGTGGAAAAGAAAGAAAAGCAAGCATCTCACATCTGAGTTGAACACCAGGCTCTTGTTTCCGCGCTTTGGAAAAACACCATTTATCGGTGTGGTGCTATTTCAGGGACGCTATCACTGAAGCATCTGGGTAGGGCGGTAGATACTTAGGTGGAATTTCTAAGTATAAGTCTTTATGTGAACTCTCAGGCCAGCCATGAGAACCTTTGTGACTGTGGGTGTTTCTGTGACAGGAGCAAGTCGATGAGCGATGTCAGCGCAGAGGATGTTCAAAACCTGCGTCAGCTGCGCTACGAGGAGATGCAGAAAATAAAATCCAAGTTGAATGAACAGGATCAGAAATGGCAGGATGTGAGTATTCTACAATGAGGGGCAGGGTGCACTTCTTGCTTCTCTTAAAAGGAAGTGTACTTAAGAGACAGTTTTCCTTGCTATTATAGCATCCAGTACTATAGAAAATGAGACCAAAGTACTGTCATATGTCTTAAAGACTATTGTAAAAAAAATATAGAAGCCTGCTTATCTTCTAAGAGTCTGTGAATTCTCAAAGAGTGTGAAGTTTCTTCCTAGCAAGGGAGTAGGCTGCTTATTTGGGGGAGTGGCTGAATTGGGGGATGACTGCTAATTATACCTCTGCTAGAAAAAGAGCATTGCTCAAGATTGAGATAGGAGAGGAACAGGATGTGTAGCTCAGAACTTGGCATTAGTGGGGAGAGTTCTCAAAGTTACTTGGAGACCAGGATGAAATATAACTCAGAGTAATATTTTGGTCGAAGTCAAGATCTAGTGTAATTCAAAATTAACCGTTTCAACAGAGCTGGCCTATACAGTTGTTTATATGGATGTACATCTAAATGTATCTTGAATCTTAAAGAAGAAAGTTGAACCCTTCCAGTTGGATGAAGCAGTTATTGTAAGCTGTAGGAGTATAAGGAACTGTAATTGATAGCCATATTCCCAAGCCCAAAGAAACTGGAGGACCACTTCATAGTAAGAGAGTTGAGCAACAACATGAGCAAAACCACCAGAGAAAGTCAGTGCTAATGTACAAAGGCACCACTCTGCTAAACTTTAGTGTCCTCTAGCACACAGGACTCAGGGGGTGGCTCTATGTTAGGGTACTTGCCTCATATGTGTGCTGCTCCTAATTTCCATCCCTGCAAAACCCAGCAAAGAACTCAGCACCACTTTGCCAACTCACACAGTGAGTTTTTGATAAAATAATTATCAAAACCCTAATTATCAGTTAGGGGAGGGCAGAGGAATGTTTGGGCCACTTTATTTGGTTTCAGGTTGTAGAAAAGCAGGAGAGGCCCTGGGTGCCCCCAGAGTTCAGTGGACACACTTGCTTTCCAAGCCCTGGGTGTGGGGTGCGGTCTGGTTTGGTCTGAGAACTTGGGTATCCTTCCCTTTGGACTGGAATTTCTCTTGGAACCTTTAGTATGGTGTTTCTCCGATTTGGAAACGGAGAAATAGTTGTTGCATTCAAAATGCCTCAATCCCTGAGTGTCACAACTGGCTTACGTAACTAGGGATAATTGAAAGCCTGCATTAGGTATGTTGTCCTGGCTGCTTTTAAACATGTTTCCGGAGATGTGGGAAGCAAGTTTGGACTTATGCCTACATGATATTACCTATTCCCTCCCAGGTGGACTTTTTTCTCTGAACCTAATGGGCAGTCCAGTTTAATCTGTGATTCCACCTTCTGTAGGGAGAACTGATTTTTTCCTTTAGGTCCCTCATTCTCCTTGGTAGAACTGCCACACAAGGCATTTGTCTTTATGTATAGTCTACCTTGTTGAGGGAACCACATCTTATGCATCTTTGTGTTTCTGGGGATTGAATTAGATGACCATTCACTTGAGCTAGACTGTTCCAGGAACTTTTCTCCCCCTCTCATCATTGTAAACATGTGAATCAGGGGTTTGGAGTGCTGTGAAATTGAATTTGAAATATTTCCCAGCCAATCAGATCTAGTACCTAATTGCAAGCATTTAGCATTCTTTGAGAAATAGACATTGCTGTGATACTTTCTAGGATAACAAAAGTGGGCTCCATCTTATTAGGTCAGGTTTTTCCGGCAGACACATGAGATAAAGGCTTAGTACAGAAACACTGGCTATAAAAAGCAAAATTAGGGCACCTTGGCACAAGTGGGAGTGAACGGTTTCAGCACTGTAATAGGACACTCTAGCATGCTCTGGCTGCAAGGAAAAGGGTGTGTGGAAATTCAGGTATGACCGGGCTGATGTGATTTCTTGTCAGGACCTTGCAAAATGGAAAGATCGTCGGAAGAGTTACACTTCAGATCTGCAGAAGAAAAAGGAAGAGAGGGAAGAGATTGAGAAGCAGGCACTTGAGAAGTCTGACCGAAGCTCCAAGACGTTTAGGGAAATGCTCCAGGACAGGTAAAGAGCCGGACACTCCTCGTGTCTGGAGAGCCCAGTGTCAGGAATGCAGGCTTTGTATGTGGTGGGCCGTATGGCCACCAGTTTTAAACTATAGTCACATATGTACCATAGCAGCCAGGGTTTTGAAGTATTAAAACAATATTGCTGAATTAGTGATCCCAGTTAACAAAAGAAAATAATATTTAGCATTGGTGAGCAGGTTCTATAGAAGGAGAAAGTATTCTTAGTATTGGGGGGGGCACCACTAGATTTCTCTGTTTAAAGTGAATTTAAAGATGGGATAGCCAAGTAAAATAAAGCTTTACTTTTAAATGAATTTTATGAACTCTTTAACAATTCTTTGTTGAATTGTAGTGGTAGAGGAAAGTTAGACTTTTTAAGGGCATCTGTGTATGTGTAGATGTGTGGGCTTATTTATTCCCTGCGTTGTAATAGCAGGATAAGAGTGAAATTACAGACTTCCACATGAGAAGTTAACTGTGTGGGCCTGGAAGGAGATTGATAGGTCAGAGAGAAAGCAAATATGCTTTAAAAATAATGTCACAAAGGAAATATGCTGGCAGGTGAAATTAAACAAAGCTCCTTTGTTTCCAAAATGCCGCGATGAAGAGCTTCATTCACTTAACTCCAGAGGTTGGCCTGGGGTGGGGGTGGCGACTCCCGCCTAAGTTCACGCTGAAGCTGTTCCGTCAGTTCCGTAAGCATGGATGATAACCTGGAATCTATTGTAATTGCCCATGGGGATTCTGTCAAGCTCCATGAACTGACCGGATCTCTGTAAAGGCTCGACTCTTTTGTGCTATTATTTTTATCAATGCATTATAAATTTTATGAAGCAAAACTTGGCAGAATCAGATTAGTTGACAGCCACCGAAAGCATTTTGAAAGGCATAAATTTGTAGCTAAAAACCTGTGAATAATCAAGCATTAAACCTTCCTTATTTTATTATTAAAACCTTTTATGATTAAAAATACCCATTTTGAGACCCTCCTTAATAAAAGGTCAGATCAGTTTCTCGGTTGACACTTAAAAATTATGCATGATCACGTTAATGTTGTACTGATTTTTGCATTCGCTTTACATTTTTGGTCATTATCTTACCCCATCTGGGATCAAAAGCATAGTTCTGTCATAATGCCACATTTCTCTTTGCTAAGGGAATCTCAAAGTTCTACAATTACATCTCGGAGGAGGATCTATTCCTCTGATGACATCTTGGATGATGGAGTGCTCCCTCCTACAGTGACTCTGTCAGAAACTAGTTACCAGAGCGAGAGACTAGAAGACAAGACAAGAGCTTATGCTGCTGAGATGCCCAAAGATTCCACGACATTCGCAAATAGAGAGGACAGTGTAGCAGCTGAGGGTCAGCTTGCTTCTCCTATCCCTGAAGAGCCACGTCTGACCCCTTCGCCTTCTGCAGAACCACGCCAGGCCTCCTTATCTTCTGCAGAATTGCACCAGGCCCGGTTGTCTTCCGCAGAACCACACCAGGCCCCGTTGCTTCCCGCCGAACCACGCCAGGCCCCTTTGCCTACCGCGGAACAGCACCAGGCCTCTTTATTTTCTGCGGAATTGCACCAGGCCCGGTTGCCTTCCGCAGAACCGCACCAGGCCCCGTTGCCTTCTGCAGAATCATCCCAGGCCCCGTTGCTGTCTGCAGAACCACGCCAGGCTCCATTGCTGTCCACAGAGTCGCACCAGGCCCCGTTGCGGTCAGCAGAACCACACCAGGCCTCTTTATCTTCTGCACTGCAGCGCCCGTCCTCACTCTCTTCTCAGCAGTCATGGAGTACAAGAACAGAGTCAACTCGGATTTCAGCTTCTCTCCCTAGAAGTTACCAGAGATCCGATACAGCCAGGTTAACATCTGTGGTCACAGCGAGACCTTTTGGCACATCATCAAGGGGAATCTCATCACTGCCCAGATCCTACACGGTAAAAATGCCCCGGGCTTATTTAATCCGTCCCCAAGCACAATGAGTTGGGGAGCTTGCACAGAGGCCGGGTTGGACGCAGATATTGGGTGTATAAAATGTAGATGATGTACGTAAACAACTTTCACAACAGTTTAGAGCTGGTAAAAATGGGCGATTAGATTTTAAAGAACCAAATAAGATACATTTTGAGACAGAACATTTAATTTTTTTCTTGTCATATATTTTTGCTTCTGAAGTATTAGGTTGAACATTATGAAACTACCAGTGGTCAGCTCTGTTTGACCTACAATACTCAAATTTTACATGCCTCTTGTTAAATGTTCTCAGAGTTATATATGTAAGGTTTTACCCTATCCTTCCTTCCTACCTTAGAACTTGATGACTGAGCACACTTTCAAAAAAAAAAAATGTCCAAACCTCTGATGGGGTTTGGCACATGTGGGACATTTTAGAATTATGTATTTGAAACAGCATGGTCTGAATATTTTAAGTTCACAGACGGTTCTGTTGGTTCTTCCCATCTACACTTAAGATCTTAAAGTCTTGACATTTGGATGAGAAGAATTATGGCTTAAAATAATTAGTGCTTGGGGTACAGAAAGCCTGCCTAAATCAGCCAGGAAATCCCTGACCAGCCTACTAAGAAAAATACAGACCTATTTGGTTGAATATATATGGCAGACACAATTAGCATAGGACAGGTTGAGTTACTGTTATTATTAAAAGGCATTGCAAATAAAGGGTTGACAAATCCAAAATGCAAGGCATTTCTATAATTTGATAAGAAATAAAGATAAACATTGGCAATGGATGTAGAAAAACAAGCTGGCCAATTCAATGCAAAGGAATTTAATGAAGCATGAAGAAGAATGTTTAACATGAGGGCAAGGTAAACAATTTTTTCACTCATTGGACTTCCAAAGATTGTCAACATTCAAACCATTTGGTGTTGAGGAGGCTGAAATGCAGGCATCCGTTTTCTTTGTAAAGATGACAGGCAGGTATTACATAACTAAAACCTTTGATCCGGTGAGTTTTTGGAGCATCTGGGCTATAAAATAAAAGCTCCGTTTACAAAGGCTTGCTCCAGTTGGCTGCAGTGCTTTTGGGGAGTGATGGATAGCTCGAAACAATTTAAGTAGATATCAAATGGATGCGTGATTGATATCCACACTCTGGCATTTCTGACAAGTCAAAGAGCTAGTTTGGAATTGTGTCTTTTGGCCTGCAGCGGCGTGAGCACACAAAGCGAGTTTTAGAAATCTATTCATAATAATGCTTTTATCAGAACAAGTGTTTCTGTGCGGGCGCATATTTGGTAGCGTGAAGGAAGACACTCTAAGCCTTTAACAGTAGTTACCTTGCTGTGGCAAATATATGTCACTTTACTGGCTTTAAAATATGAATAAGTCTGTTAAAAAACTGACCCTAAGACTGGCAGAATGCTGAGTTTAAAATGATGTGTCCTATTTAGATGGATGATGGCTGGAAATACAATGGCGATGTTGAAGTTGTCAAGAGAGAGCAAGTCGATTTGGGCAGAGCCACTGGCCCGAAGCCTGACTCCAAGCACTTTATCTCGAGCTCATCCAGTGAGAAGGAGGTGGCCACAGGAGATGTGGTCAGCTTGTCCTCGCCCACACTCCCTTCCTCGTCTCTCTCCCATGACCAGGCAGCATCTTCCAAAGCCTCGTTCTCATCAATGTCTGGTCTGGATTCAGTGTCTGACTCTGGAGAAGGGAGAGGCTCACCACTGAGGGAAGTTTCCAGGTCCCTGGTAAGTTTAGGAGGGTTCTTAGCCAGGTAGCTCAGATACTTCAAGATTCCAATCTGGAAACAGTTGTTCCAGCCGTTAGCTTTACAGTACAGGTTGCTATTTATATTGCACAAAAATATAGTATGGTCTATTTTTAACAGGGTGTGGGGACAGTCGGTCTGTTCCAGCTCTTAGTTTGTAGATCCCAGACAACCTTCATGAGCTGTGTCTCTAGAGACTTGGTAGACTAGTCTCTTGGAGGGTTTGCCTAAAGTTTTTATTATTCCACACTTCTCTAGTTTCTGCTGCAGATCAGAAATGTACGTGTGAGTAAGCAAAGCCCTTCTCTGTGAAAATCAACCAGCTGCCAAGAGAAATTGCCCCATTTAGTGGGTGCTTGTCTCTAGGGACACAGCATTTTGTTATCTCGTAAATTTTTTGTAGCTCCTCATACTAATTGTACTTCAGAAAGGCCGCATTTGCTGTTACTCCTGTCTCTCAGTGGGGTCAACGAAGCTTGGTTAGAGCTTGACACCTGTGATTCTGAACATTTGGACTCCAAACACAACATACCAGCAGACTACAAACGAATGGAATGTTTGTAATTTTTTTCCTATTTAAAACCCTAACAGATGGCTTTCAACAGAATTATTAGGTAATATATGTTTTTATCAGTCTACATGTAAAACCTACTGAAAGTCTTTGTCAAGCAAACAAAGCTTCTACAGTAAAAAACAAAATAAAATATAACAAAACAACCAACCAAACAAACCAAAACTTAACAATACTTAAGTTAGGTAACTTGCTAGTTGTATAAACCCCTCCCATGGAGGCTTTTTTTGTTTTTTTTTTTTAAACAAGGTTTCTCTGTGTAGCCCTGGAACTCACTCTGTAGACAGGGCTAGCCTTGAACTCAGAAATTCGCCTGCCTCTGCCTCCCAAGTGCTGGGATTAAAGCCATGCGCCACCACTGCCTGGCCTTCCCAAGGAAGCATTTTTAATCCTTGTCTTGCTTACTCCCTAAATCCTTGCAGTCTGACTGGAACATAGTTGTCTTCCAAGTCAAACGATAAAATGTCACTTGAATATGTGAATAAAATAGATTAATATGAATTAGTTTTACATGGCATATTTATTTAGGTTTATTAGATTTTTAATTGTTTAAGAAAATTAAAAAAATTTTTTTCAACCTCCCTCCCTGCCTCCAGGCTATGACACTTACTTTGTATCTGAGAAATAGGAGGGTTACAAGAAAAAAAAGATCCTTGATGAGTATATTGTTCAGAAAGAATCAGTGTTAGCACTTACATAGCTTTTTTTGTTTTGTTTTTCTTTGGCGATAGGCATTTTCTAGTTCTTGTTGTTTAGCTGTTTTTCTTGTGCATATTTACAAATGTATCTCTAAGACATTTTTTTCAGCTTGTAAAAATTGTCAGTTATAATTTACAAATGCATTTTAAAGGAATTAGGAGTTTATGGTCATCATTATAGGTCTCAATGGATGAGAACTGTGCCTCTGTGTCCTACACAGTAGTACAGTAGGTGAATATAAAAACAAAGGCAAGGTGTCTCTTGTGCTATGCATTTGTACATTGCCTTCCCGCTTTCAAAGATCAAATGTAACAAAACAGCTTGGCCAATGTGCGGCCTGCTAGAAGCTGAGCCCTCCTTCAAGGTGGCAGCTGGCAAACTTCACCCGTTAAGAAAAATAGGGCATGTGTGGTGTGTGCGTAGGTGTGTCCTCTGCTCTGGCAGCTGCAAGAAGCCCAGATGAACCTAGCTTGTTCCGGGTTTCATCGCAGTGGATTTATGCCGTCGTCATTAGGTTTGAAGCCGTATTCTGCCATGGAGGATTTGACTGCATTTAACCATTGGAGCTGGTGGAGTTCTTGAGCAGTCTTGTATTTTCCATGGTGACTTGCTTGTCGCTATTTGGACTATCCATTTCTATGCCACCAGGAGAGCGTCTTAGGGAGCTGGCTGAGTCCAGAGAGGCTGAACATGGGCAGCAGTTGATGAGCGCCATGGTCAGGGCCTTGCACATCACTCTATCAAATTCGTGCCCAAGCTCTCTCTGTAACTCCAGATGTTCATAGGGAAGAAACAGCGAGTGGCCGAACACCTCGATGCTTTGGTAGCTTTGCAAGAGCACGATCTTCTGGTCTTTCTCTTCACTCCCCTGTGGTTTTGCTCATGTGCCTCCTGGACCTCCTATGCCGTTATCCTGTTTAATGTCAGTTGCCACTGTTCGAATCTAGGACCTTTTCCTGTCAATGCAAGTGGTTAGAAGTAGTCTCAGGTGTGTTTGTTCTACCAAAGACTCAGTAATTTTGCTGTTCTAGAATCTCCTGAAGCGTTCTGTCTTTTGAACGAAGTTCAGGGAACTCTGTAGAGTACTGGTGTTCTTCATGAAGGAGTTCAGAGTCCCTTCATCATACTTCAGTCAGAACACGTTGAATGAGTGCGTGCCGTGGGCTAGCCAGGCTTCACAGGGCATTATATACCACAGCCTTGTGACGTCAGCACCATCATTTTTATTCTTACCCACAGAAAACTGAAAGCGTAGATGGCCCTGAAGTGAACTCAGTTTTATCCAAGATTGCCTACCTCTTACCACATCAGGGAAAGAGAGGCGCCTAAGAAAGCTAGTTTTGTTTGGGCACATCAGATACGTTAGTCATTATTCTTCTCTATTTGAAGATGTTTACTCTGCTTATCTCTGTTTAATGCCTTTCAAGTTCTTCAAAGGCAGGCAAAACCACCTCTTCCATGATCCCTGAATTTTATCTTCCTGGTTGGAATTGAACCAACCACCCTTGAAAGTTAACTTCTTCCTTGTTGCAAATATCCTTGTCTTCCTCCTTCATAGATAGTCTTTGTACCTTTCAGTCAACATACAGTTGTCAGTTAATGCTGACTTGACCTACACCAGTGCTGGCTCGAGCTACATTCAAGGCCTTGGTTACCAGCCTCAAGTATGATCCTGATCTTGGAGGCGATTTCAGATGCTTTTTGGTTCTTGAGTGTGGGGACTCTTGGGTTGAAGGATGCTTTTGGAATGCAAGTTCTGTGATGTTACACAGAAGTATTTTAAGAATGCACGTGAGGAGACGGAGGATGGGAAGCCATCTTAGAACTGTGCTGATAGGGTGGTTTGGGTCACAAGGCAGGGAAGGTATAGCCACGAAAAGACTTGGACATGGGTGCATTCACCTCTGCCCACAGGAGCTTCCTGTTCCTTCTGGAGGCTGAGCTACAGGTTTCCTAGGTCAATTTAGGTTGCCAGGGACCAAAGAAAAGAGAAGGAGATTTGACTCAGTCTTCTGAATTCTTCAATTGCCTTGCCTTGCGTAGTTGGCTTTCAGGAGCTTGTTTCACTTATAAGTTTCTGTTTTCTATCCTTTCAGAGCCTCCTGCTCTCACTCCACACCCATCCACCTCCCAGAATCTCTGCCTCAGCCTTTGAGAACAATTCATAGAAGGAGAATAGCAATAACAATACATTTGGAAGTAGGAAACTTTTTACATGATTTTGATTCCATTTATGAACTGGATAAGGCTCAGTGGTAGAGCATTTGCCCACTATGGGGTTGTAAGTTTAATTCCCCAGGGCTGACAAGGAATCCTGTTAAATAACAGGGGTGTTTCTTACTCTAGTTAATCCCATGCCTTGTTTGTTACACCTCTGGTGAGAGCCAGTTTATCGTGAAGGTGGGAAGCAAGCCCATCTTTCTCCTGTTAGCATGGGATCCAAATGTGACTGTGTCTTGTTGTCTTTCAAACTACAGCACATGAGTTAAATAGGATTTTATTTAGTTCATCTGGAAACTGCTTAATCAGCATGTATATTATGTTTATTGTGTTTCCAAGGGAAACAAAGACCGTAGGTCTTGAGCCTCAGCCATGGGCATTGGCACCTTTTAAATGTTTCATTTAATCTCAGTACCCCTCAAAGGAGGTGCTATTGTCTCCAGCTTTACTGGTGAAATACTTGAAACTTCACTTAGTGACTTGCCTCATGCTAGTGAAATCCATGGCTCTCACTCTGATAGCCTAAGCACCAATCTTGATTAGTTCCTTTCCTCTTCCTCCTCCTCCTCCACCTCCTCCTCCTCCTCCTCCACCTCCTTTTCCTCCAGTATGGCATGCTCAAAGGTGAGGATTGCTGTATACAATTAGGACATTGTCATTGACTTATTCTTTAAAAAAATCATTTGTGTGCATGTGTCTGTCTGTGCGTGTGCATGACACATGTGTACAGGTGTCCACAGGCTAGAAGATGGTATAGGATTCACCAGAGCTGATTTACAAATGGTTGTAAAGTAGCAGATATGGGTGCTGGGAACCAAACTTGGGTCCTCCATAGACCAGCAAACACTCTTTACCTCTGATCCATCTCAGCCACTTCTGACTTATTTTTAACATTGCCATGCTTTTTGAATTCTATAACCCATAGACACTGGAGTGTCTTCTGGCCCAAAGTAATAAAATTATCACAAACTGGCTTCAGCCTCTCAATTCTTATTCCTCAACCTTCCAGGTATCGTGGTTATAACCATCACCCTCATGCCTGATAGTGAAATCATTCTTCAAATGATTCTGGGGAGAGGTGGCATATACGTATTGAAACTCACCTGAGCTGAACTTATTTCAGAAATGCAGAATTTGAATTCAACCAAGCTGGCACTAGGGAGCTATTGGCATTGTAAGATTTGGATGTAGAATAATCAGTATGTTCTTTAAGTAGATTTCTGACAGCTGTGGGGAAGGAGGGCTGAAGATACATGATAAGAGAAGAGAGGGGAAATACGCCTCTGAACTCTGATGGGGGTATACAGAAGGGCGAAGAAAGTGGGTTCATTCAAGGTCATAGTCTGTGAATTTGAGAGCACATTATTAAAAGTGTAAACAAGGCAGCAGAGGAGTATTTGGTCCAGAAGGGAAAGAAAGCAGAGAGAGGCATTTCTAACTCTCACTGTGGTTGGGTAGTGCGCAAGTAACCAAGGATATAAAAATCCACAGGAGGGCTGGAGAGATGGCTCAGTGGTTAAGAGCATTGACTGCTCTTCCGAAGGTCCTGAGTTCAAATCCCAGCAACCACATGGTGGCTCACAACCATCTGTAAAGAGATTTGATGCCCTCTTCTGGAGGGTCTGAAGACAGTTACAATGTACTTACATATAATAAATAAATAAATCTTTTAAAAAAACTAGAACTGTTTCTTTAAAAAAAAAAAAAGAAAGAAAAGAAAAAAGAAAAGAAAATCCACAGGAAGTAGAACATGTCTTGGAGAACCACGTTTTAATTTTGAAACTGTTGAACCTAGTAGTTTAAGATGTGTTGGTGAGTGCAAGTAACTTAGGAAAGCCTATGGTTAGAAAGGTTGTGACTGACTGAGGAACTCCGAGATGAGAGAGAAGGGGAAGGACACATTGATAAGACTAAGATGTTGGTAGAGAGACCGTGGGGGGTGGGCAAGGTGGAGTGGGACAATAGGTGACTTAGAAGAGTGCTCCCCAATTTCCAGAAACATTGGTAGGGTCTGGTAGGACCCATGCACTTTAGTTGGGTTTTGTAGATAGAAGCTTGGAAGGCTTGAATCAGTGGTAGGGATGGGCAAGCTGCCTGCTGCTCTACAGTAGTAAAATACAGAGGATGTACAAAAATTTAGGTCTGTCTTTGGTCAGGGAAGATGGCTCCAGTGTTAGTGCGGGGCCATGAAGACCACTTCCTTCTTTTTTCTCATTCCAAGGAGAACCTGGCATGCACTAAGGAACCTAACGGACAGAAATCTAAAGATTATTTCCTCTGGACTGTGTCACCCACATCTATTTGTAGTGTATTTTATAAATTGTAGGGTTTCCTAAGCCAACACATTTATCTAGTTGGAAACACTGGAAAGAAATAGCTTTCTTAGTGCATAAGATTGACTTAGATTTTCATTAATTCCCATTGGTGGGGACATGGAAATCATAATTCATCAACTCTAGGAGAAATAATTCATACTCTGGTGACACCAGGCCACTTTTGTCTGTCTGTAGACAATTAGAAGTCTCCTTCTGGCTTGTCAGTTGGAGAGTGAGTAGTGCAATCTCACGTTCAGTGGGATTCTGTGCCAATTGTAGCCAGTCTGAGGGAAACTGCTCTTAGCTTAAATGCTGTGCTGTTGATGGATGACTATTATTTTCTCTTTTCTGGCATGGACAACTGAAACTCCTTGGGTCATTCGTAGTCATCAAAATAATCTAGGTCTCCCTTGATAATTTATACTTTTGTTCCATCTAGTTCGAAGAGGTAATTCCTCAATTGTCTTCTGTAGCTCAGATCCTTTGTACCACACTCATATGGCTTAAATTTTGTAGTGAAAGTTAAGAAATGAGAGGTCCTGCCCGAAATCATTGTTAAATAGTTCACGCACAACCAAACTGTAGCTATGTTTTACATGTAAAAAGTCTTAGGCATGATCTAATAGTACAGGAACCTAGCGCTTCACAGGAATGTCCTAGAGCAGGCTCTGACATTGCATTCAGTGTCATACATGAGGCAATTGGATATTATCAGAGATTTACCAGTAATTGTTCCCGCCTTGCTCTTTCTTTGCTTGTGCCTTGTCCTGAGTGTAGACACTGCAGTCCGGCAGCTTGTAGCCATAGCAAAACCATCCTCCTGTTAGTAGGTTCAGAGAGGTGGGCATCTGTTCTTTTATTTCACATGTTCAGAGATTTCTTTATTTTCAAGCTCAGAATAGCCTTTTGGAGAGAACTTTTCTGATTTACTGTAATTGTATCGCTCTTCCCTCTATGGTTGAAACTCATTCTCCTTCATCTTTTATTTGGAAAAAAAGGACATAGCAGTCTCCCACAGAGCACTTTTTTTTTTTTGCATGTAGCTTGAGACTATTATTAAAACACCATCTCCTCTTTTATTCTTCAACTAATAAAACTCCAGTTAGTGGTTTGACTATGTAGCCCATCATTTGTCTCTCTGTCTTTGTATAACAATAGACTCTGTACTGCCCTTGGCTTTAAGTCAGATTTTTGTGTGTGGTGAAGATGACCACTTCTTTCTACTGGGTCCCCTCTAATTTAGGTGTGTGGTGGTTCTTGTGAAAGCAGTAGAACCAACCAGTGCCTTTCTCTGCTCTATCCCCAGCCAAGCTTTTGTTACCTTCAGATCGAGACTCAGCAGCTCATCAGTAACGCCTGTCATGGCGACATCTGGATGCCTCTATTTAAACTCTTTCCAAAGGCCTCCCAATGGAAACTTCTATTACCTGCATTCTGAAACTTCTATTAGCTGTGTTTTCGTCTTGCTTTAGAAAGCCCTCATGTCCACTTTTGAAGAGTTACAATTATTCTTAAGAACAAGGATCAAGCCTCATTCATCTTTCTTTTCCCAAGTGCTAAGTACCATGTCTCCAGTGTGTACATACAATAAGTGTATGTTACACAGTGCGTAACTGAACTGTATTACTGTACTTCCATGCATTCATAAAGATTAGTACCTGTTTATGTCTTTGCCTTCCTTTCATTTCTTGTAATTCCTACATATACAGTTTTTCTCAGAGTACTGTTACTTGAATCTTAAATTTACTTTATGGGTGAAAAACATAGGCAGAAAGCTTATTACTGCTTTGGTTAGCCCTAGGTTTAAGGGTAACTGCCAAATTAAAATGAAGAATTGGCAGTCTGTGATCTGGAAACTAAAGTAGATTTGGGAAGATTTTTTTTTTCCAAATAGGTGTGCCTAAGTTCTTTATGATTAGAAAATAAAGAAAAAGACTAATCTGGTAAATTCATTGTTTGTAATCTGTTTTTACCTCAAATAAGGTGTATGTTAAGGAAGATATTTAGAAATTTTAATTACATCTGTGTGTGTGTGTGTCTGTCTGTCTGTCTGTCTGTGAGTGACTCACTCAGAGGACAACCTGGAAGAGTTGGTCTCTCCTTCTACCTGCTGAGGCCTGGAGACTGAACTCAGGTTGTCAGGCTCAGTAGTAAGTATTTTGACTTGCTGAGCCATCTGCTGGTCAGGGAAAGATGAATTAACAATGGTAGCTTACTGTGAAGCTGAAATTTGGTTTAGAAAATGATTTATGAAAATCCTGGGGGCTGGAGCGACGGCACAGCAGTCAAGAGCTCAGTTCCTGGAACCCATGGAATGGCTCACGACTGTCTGTAACTGCTATTCCAGGGCATCTAATACCCACTTCTGGCCTGTGGACACTGCACACTTGAAGTGCACACAAAGTCAAAACACACATAATAAAATATCTTAGGAGGAGAGTGAGGAGGGAGAGGAGAGGAGAGAGAATAGAATATGAATATGAATGTAAATATATCCTGGGCAGTTTAGGATTTGTTTTTCTGTAGTATAGTAAGGAGGGTGGCATAATGTTCTGCCTTTCCCCAAGATACTATTGTTCTTGGGCTCTGGTTGGTACTGATGATACTTTAAAGGAGCCATGATCTGTTACTCTGGGTGTCTTTGTGTCATTTCTCTCCGATGAGAGATTAGAGTTCTGTATTTTATAGCATGGGTACCAGCAATGTCTTTGCCTCTGTATCCCCATGAACTGTTTGAACCAACAAATGTACCTAGTGAGACAAGCCTGGCCAATTCCAGATGGATTACCTGTACTGATAACTATGGTGCATTTGCATGCTTCAGTTATAAATGCTTGATATTGGAGATAGATTATTTTTCAATATGCTGTCATTTTAAAAACAACTAATGTTAAGTTACTCTTGTTTTAGGTGATGAATAAGTGGTTTGTAAACTAGACTTGTTTGTATGGTGAACAACAAATTTGTCAACCTATATTTTATTTATGGCCAACCTGTTTGCAGGATTATATTAAAAGGAAGGAAAATGTTGATTGATGATAAATTTGCCCTTACCTTATTTTAGCGGAAAAAACTACTTAATGACATACATACAAGAGGACATTTTATCAAACCCAAGGAAGGAAGCGTTTTATGATGAAGTAGCGAGGGCGTACCTTGGTGTAGCCTCCTGTCTTTCATGGATAGGTTTTCCTCCTTTTGGGTGCCAGGGACACCTGATACTAGCGTTTCATGTTTTACTTTCAGGATCAGTTCAGCGATATGAGAATCAGCATAAACCAGACGCCCGGGAACACACACGACTTTGGGTTTGCAATAAAATGGGATGTTTCTGGGATCTTCGTAGCATCAGTTGAAAAAGGTAACTAACTATAGACCTAGCTATAGACCTGACTATCTTGTGCTATCTTTTCTTCTGTGTATGTGGGAAATGAGAAACAACTTGATTTGGAATGTAGTGGGTACCTGTGGGAAAGATGTGTTTCAGTGGAGGCAAAAGATGAAGTTTCTTCCCTGAGACAAATAGTTGGAATTACAAATCACATATCATTTATTTTCCCTTCCTAATTCATTTTAGTTTTGAGGAATCTCTATTTTGTAACCTTAGAGATTTTTTTTTTAAAAAAAAGATTCAATTTCTAGAAATGTTAACATGTAATGCTTACCTGAAAATTTAGTTTAAGTTTTCTGTGAGTAATTATGTTTTGTGGTAGATGTATAAGGCATACAGTAGACCAACGTGTGGGTTGTTTATGTTGTTTGCAGTGGCTTGACCCAAATGTATCACACATGCTAGGCCCACTGTCTGCGGTCACCTCCTGCGAAGAATGGTGTTTTCTAAGCGTTGTTAATATTTTATCTGTCACTTTTTATATGTTAATGGTGCCTTGGGATTCTACTGGCTGATTACTTCTTCTACAGCCAGGGTTATACCAAGGCAAACCCAGAAACTCTTCAATAAGTCCTCAAGGCTGAAAATTAAAGTGATATCTGTCTATTTGAGAGGATGTCCCTCTTTACATATTTTTATTATACACAACTGTGTGCTGATTTGACTCTTTTAAAATTTAAGATTGCTGTAATCATGATGCTTTATTGGTAGTTTTATGTGGTTTGAAGGTACTCTTTTTTTTCTTGTTTTCCCCACCCCCAGAGTTCTAAGTGATGCTCAATTAAAGTATAATATATTTCACATTTTTAATTTAAAAATAATCACACTTCTTTTCTTTGTCTCTTGGATAGTTAAATTATTTTTTTATTGGCTGAACTTATGATTTCTCCTTTCCATGTAAATGAAGATAGAGACTCTGAAATAAATAATGTCCTCGGTACTTCATGTGGTGTAGGAATTCAGATATAAATATATCTGATAGATGATATAGTAGATATAAAAATATTAATGTTGCTCCTCTACTGGAAATGAATAGGACTCACTGAAATGAAAAAGTCATTCTCTTTAATTTAAAGAAACGACAAAGGGCAGGCTGTACAGGTTTCTCTTTATTCAAACTGTTCCCTTTATGCTGTTTAGGTAGCCCAGCAGAATTTTCTCAGCTGCAGGTAGATGATGAAATTCTCTCCATCAATAACACTAAGTTTTCATATAAGGATACAAAAAAGTGGGAGGAAGTTATGGCAAATGCCCAAGAAACTGGAAACTTAGTGATGGACGTCCGGCGCTATGGAAAGTCTGGTGAGTTCGCTTCCCACTGTGTCTGGCTTTCTAAATAGGGAAACCCAACTTGGGCAGGTGGTTCTAACAGCTGACTTCACTGATCCTCTCCCCGCCCCATCTTACATAGCTGTGTGCTTACAATTGTTCTGTCATCGTTGTTAGGGCAAATCATGAACACTGTCTCTGAATATTCTTTCTGAAAACGCTTCACTAGCAAGTCTACTGAATTCGACACCGTTTGACTTATTTCTGTACCTGATCTGGCCGAGTGCACATGAAAATTAGAAGCAAATGTACCTGTACCTGGGAGTCACAACTATTCTTTCTACTTTAGCATTTATGTGTCTTTGTTACTTGATCTTCATGACCACAAGCTAAGCATTAAAAATGGCGGTGTGAGGTGAGCAGTGGTGGCTCACACCTTTAATCTCAGCACTTGGGAAAGCAGAGGCAGGTGGATATCTGAGTCTGAGGGCAGCCTGGTCTACAGAGTGAGTTCCAGGACAACCTGTCTCAAAAAGAACAGCCGTCCAATTTACTGTTCTCCACAGTATTTTACTATACCCCTCTCTTTGAGCTCCCACTAGGACACATTCCTACCTAATCTCATAGCATTTTAATCTGCTTTTTTACACCATTGCGTTTCTGTGTCATAGTGTGATGGTTAGGTGGGAGGGGGCATTGAGTCTCTTCAGACCAGCCAGTTTTTGGTGTTGGCATATAATATGTAGTCCCAATTAAAGAAAAGAATCAGCACATTTGCTAGTTTTCTTGTTACTAACTACTATGATTTTTAACCTTTGTGTCTTGGGAAGGTGGTCTGCTGGTTAAAGTCCTAAAGTCTCCATGTCATTTACACACGACTTGATTCATCTGTCTGTCTGACTGTACATCTGTCTGTGTACATTTTGTATCTGTGCATTCAGTAACTGTATTCTTTCCACTTTACCGTCTACGTGTATTCATTACTTGATCTTCATGTGCCAATCAGACTGGGGCAAAGACCAACCTTCCCTGCCATTTACACGACATAAAACCCTCAATCTTACCAGTGTGGCCAAAATTATAGGTTCACCTGAAACAAAGTGGATCGATACAACTTCAGGAATTTACAACACAGACAAGTCTTCAAGTCTATCAGTAACAACTGATTTCTCTGAAAGCCTTCAGAGTCCTGTAAGTAGAACAGAGTAACACTAGATAATAATATAATAATATAGTACTAGTATTTTATATACTACTATATAAAATAGGGTATACTGAATATGTAGATTAAGTGTAGCTTTGAAAATATGTTTTTATTAGCAACCTATCATTGAGTTATGTAATGATAATGAAATCCCATAATGATATTCTGCCAGTGGTTCTTACCAATGTCATCATCATCACAAGCCTCTCTCAGATCTGTGTGAATGAGAAAGAGCAAATGTGGTAGATACATGCTATAAGTTATCTGTGTGCTCTCTATTCTACTGGTAAAGTGCACACTGTGGAGCCTCACTAAGCATCTTAACTCTTATGTGGTGAATCTGATAGGTTGGATTGCTTGTGCGACTGAGACATCATGAGTTTCGTGAATTGATTCAAAAAGTATAATGCATGAAATTTTAAAACGTTAAAAGCAGTATTTTTTTTCATACAGTTTTTGAAAAAAAAGTTTCTATTTCTAATCATAATTGTTCATTTTCAACTGATAATTTAAGCTTTGACCTGAATAAACTTATCTAATATAAGGAAGTATTAGTACAGTTTGAAGGATTTAAATGTTAAAGAATCATAAATGACTGTTTTACTACTCATAAATATAAACCAAATGAATGACTGATTATTTTATCTATCATGCCTCTTAGAATATTAATGACTGATTAAACTTATGGCCATCTCCAGCTAGTCATTAATCCTTTCACGAGTATTGGAGAGTAATGAAAAACATTAAGATTTTACTACACATAAGCAATGAGGAATTAATCAATACCCTGAAAAACCCATCTTGTTTAAAGATATTTTTCCCAAATGAGAGATGTATTATTTAATCCCGAAGTCCAGTTGGACAGAATGAGAATGTTAATTAGCTTCTTTTTTTTCCCCTTTTCAGTATACCGAATCCAAAGAAATCAATGGGATTCATGAGGAAAGCAACACCTTTGATTCAAAAGGTAAAGATCACTCTTAGATTGCTTCTGTTTGTTCCACATGGTAAGTCGTCAGCTCAGGATCTGGCATAAAAACTAATATCTGTAGGAGAAGGAAAATTGGATGCACAGCAAGTTACAACCGAGACTAGTGTGTCGATGCAATTGCGGCCAGGTGAGAGAGTCAGTTCCAGCTTCAGGAGCTCCAAACAAGTTCAGCAGCCTGCTGGGTGCCTAAGCCAAATGAGAACGGGTTTTCCCAGGGCCAGCAGCTTCCTGGCTATGGAGTATTGGCAGAAGGATCTTCATTAAACACAAAATGATGAGGCTGCCCTTCCCCCTCCTCATTGTTCTAAAAAGGACAAATGTGCAGGGAGATCCTGGCAGACAGTCACCAAAGGCAGCAACAGTTGAGGGAAGTCACACTTGTCTTGAAAGGGATGGCGGAATGGCCAGGGTGGTGGTAGAGTTCTCACTCTCTGCTACGACCATTCGGAAATAATTTAGCTACTGAATATTGTGTGCTATTCTTTAGACATACCAGGAAGAACTTTTGGGTCCATATAGGTAGGAGAGAGGCCAGAAGAAGCTACAGGTTTTACACCATGAGGCTGGGCCTCTTGTAGTGACTTTAGATATGCTTGGGCAGTTCATAGGTATGCTTAACAAAGCTGATCAGAGTTTGTGGATTTCCCTCTTCTCAGTGATTATCATCTCTGTTCTTCATTTTTAATAATTAGAAACTGGGATGGTTTTTTTCCTTTATCCACATAGTTTTAAAATAAGAATTGCTTATGTCCCTTCATGATACTAAAATCTAAGGAATCCCAGTTCTGTTCTGCCAGTGGCCCGAATAGTAGAGCCAAGTAATACAACACCTTCATGGTGGCCGTGGGGCCCTATGCTTCTTGAGGGTTGTTTAGTTAAAAAATCAACAACTCTCAGGTGGTATTTCCACCTTCCAGCTTGTCCCATAGACTTGGGGACTGATCCTCGGGAGAGGTCAAATTATATTTTCTTTATCTTTCTGATTAACATGAATTAAGAAGGAAATGATACTTAAAGTAACACAAAATATTTTAATCAGACACACCTTAATTTTAGCATTTGTTTTCATGTGATTGTTCTTTATGTTGTATTGCTTTTTGTTGACTTCTTCTCTAGATGCTTTTAAATTTTCCTTTATCAAGTTGTAAGACCACTTTTGTAGAGATAATTTTAGGTTGATTAACCTAAACAAAAAGTGCTTGTTTCCATTTCTCAGAAGCCTTGGGCTTTAAGATGACGGACAATATGTCTCTCCCTGCTGTGAAAGTGCAATGCTACCTACTAAAAATAATTAATACAAGTATTTGTTCCTTTTACTAATTGGAATGTAGTGTAGAGTACTCAAATGTGTGTGCCTGCCTTGAAATAATCTCTTGTCTTCAATGGTTACCAATTTTGTTATTTAAAAGAATAATATTGCTAAGGATTGAAAAGGTATAGCAAGCATCATCTAATTTACCCGTGGTAAAAGATTAAAAATGAATGACATGGTATTTATTTTCTTATTTTCCCAACTAGCATCAGAATCTATTTCTTTGAAAAATTTAAAAAGGCGATCACAATTTTTTGAACAAGGTAAACCGCCAAGCTAAACTATTCCTGGGCTCTCATGATGTCATCTCACACTCCAGTCTTCTGTAGCCTGTGCTTCCAGGCACCAATCTCCTTCCATCTTGCTGTTCTTGTGACCTAGCAACGTAACCCATTTCCCTTCTTTCCCCAGGATCACCAGGCTTTTCTTACAGCTCATGGGTCTACCTCTGTGGTAACGGGGTTTTGCGTGTCCTTTGTCTAGCTTTCCAGGTGTCTCTGTCTCTCTCTCTTTTAACCTTGTGACATAAACAAAACAACCTAAGCACTGAGATGTTGTTACACACCCGTGTTGTGTTTTTCCACTGGGTAACAGTAAGACACGAGGAATTTCATTTTCAGCTTCCTGCTTCCTGTCACTTGCACAGCGTTTTCATTAGATTACACCAACATATGTTTGGTAGACTTCCAAAAACAATAAAAACAAAACAAACAACCCTGGCTTTGGTCATGGGAGAGACCATTATTGAAGAACAGTTACTTGTTGCTTTTGGAATGATGGGGTTGGAAGGCCGATAATGATGACTCTGTCGATGTCAAAGGAAATTTAAAATAAAGGAGATTTGGTTACATCTAAATACAGGAGCATTGAGAAATCATCTATGTTGGTGTAGCTGCACGAGTTGCCTCGTGAGGTGTGATGCATGCGGCTTTTCTTCATCCTCACATCTGTCTAACCCTCTGTCTCCTGAATGTGGTTCCGACTCTGTTTTGCTACAAAGAACTTAAAAGTAATATCTAACATTTTAGTTGCAACATCACAGGAGATTTACTGTTGCTATCTGAAATGTTACTATTTCTTTAAAGATTCATGAAACATTTCAAAAATTGCTTTATGATACCTACTGGGTTTGTGTCTGATGTGTTTATTACCTCTTCTTAAAGTAGATTAAGATTCGTCTCAGACAATAAATAGAGTTTATCAGCTGTCCTTGGTACTTTTGATTTATAGTTTTTTTTTTAAACCAAATGTATTGTTTTCTGTGGCTATTGAATTGAAGTGATAACACACACCTAATTCAAGCCGAATATAACAAAATAATTCCTTGTCTTTATTCTAGTTTTCTTTCACTTTTCTTTAATGAGCTATTTTAGGGACGAACATTTTCCTAGGTCTTAAGACAACTTTTAAAAAGATAGTTATATGTGAATTATTTATGCGACAGCCAAGATTTCAGGAAATTTTCTAAATACTGTATAGTAGTATAAGTTCTGAAATTTCACTTTTCTAGAATTTTACAATGAGTTGACACATTTATGTGTTCTCTCTGATGAAAGAAGGAATAAGCTATCCTAGTGTAGCCAGTTGTACACAGCTCTCGAATGCCAAGACTAGGCAGGGAAACTAAAAGTTCAAGGCCAGCCTGGATTAAATAGTGTCTAAAACAGTAATTAACAAAATTAGCCAGGCAGGGGAGTGTCCACACATACTCCCAGCACATGGAAGATGAAGACAGACGGACTCAAAGTTCACAGTCAATGTTTGCTTCATCAGTGAGCTTGAGGTCAGCCTGGGTTTCATTTCTCAGAAAGCAACAACAGAATATGATGGTGATGATGATGATGATGATGATGATAATAATAATAATAATAATACGGTGCCCTCTGGCTCACACATCAAGCTTGAATACTTGTTTTTCAAATAATAGAAGTGGTAAAACTGTCTGGAAGTTGCTTTTCACCATCATATCAATTAGAAAGCTGCTCTTAAGCAAGAAAACATGGAAAATGAGAATGGTTCCTGTCATACTTTTGGTGACTATTTGCAATAATTGGGTTTGTGTTCTTTCCCCATCTTGAACCAAACTACCAGACCCTGATTTTTTTAGTTTAGTGTCATTGAAACCTTTTCTGAAAGACTCGCGGAGTTGGCGCTGTTCCTAGAGTCTGAGGCACTTCTGGTTTCCTCTGTTATTAATTTGAATCTGGGTGACGATTACAGAAGGGAGTGAAGGGATAGGTGGCTACGTTACACAGAAGGCTGGTGTCACTTAGTATACTGGCAGGGACAGCTAGTAGTCTAATGCCGTGAAAAGAATTTCTTTGGAGAAATGGAATCTCACGTCATGCTTTTCTTCCTTCCTTGCCGGTGTGCTGAAATGCAGGAAGCGCCGATTCTGTGGCTCCTGATGTGAGTATTAGACTTTTGCAGTTGGTAATATGTAAGGGAAGTTGGGTGGACCTGGATTATTACACAGTGATATTTCTTGCATTGTCTTAAGCTGGAAAGATTGACGCAGACCCTGTCTGCGCCATTGTGGTTTAAGCCTGCGTGGGATGAGTGATCGCTGAGTGTGGTGGATGTGAAATTCAATAGATGACTTAGTGATGTTATGTTGTTCTGTGCTCATATTCTCTTATGCCACAAACTGTTTAGCTTCCGGTTCCAACCCTCAGTGCCCCGAGTCGCTGGGCTTGGGATCAAGAGGAGGAGAGACGGCGGCAGGAGCGGTGGCAGAAGGAGCAAGATCGCCTACTGCAGGTAGCGCCCGCCACACAGCCTGCGGGACTCGAGGCTCAGCTTTCATTGAGCTCTTCTGGCCGGTGCCACCCAGCGCTGAGAAGCAAGCTTACAAAAAGCGGACCCGAGCTATCGTCCGCATCACTCGCAAACACTTTGTGTATTGTGTGCATATTTTGCACTAACCCTTACTTTTCCATTTTGATGAATTTAAAAAACGATTAGGGATCAACCCTTATGGACACAGTCAGTGAGTGGCCCAAACTGAGTACTTGTCCCTGCTAGTAGTAGGTGAGATCTGGTTTGTCATCAGCCTCCCTTATCCTGGCTGGAGGCCTTGATAAGCTACATCAGCAGTAAAGCTTGGGCATAAGTGTCGATCTACGTGACTATTCTTTGTTGACATCTATATTTTAGCTTTAATGCAAAATTATATATATATATATCTTTATCTTTCTTCTGGGGCTAAACTTTGATTGGTCACATGAAAGGCAGACTGACTGACATGGAAGTTTAGAGACAGCAAAATTGTTAATGAAAAATATCCTGCTTCTCTCGAGAAGGCAACCTTAATTAATCATTGGGCCATATTTCCTCACAGGAAAAGTACCAACGTGAGCAGGAGAAGCTGAGGGAAGAGTGGCGGAGAGCTCAACAGGAGGCCGAGAGAGAGAATTCCAAGTACCTGGATGAGGTAGGCCGGAGCATGCTCCCGTCCCTCTCTACCTTGTTGGAGAACCTAGTGAAGAACACCACACCCCGCTTTCCTAGACACACTCTCACCTCTGGAACTCTTTGGAAATATATTGAATTCTAGTATGTTAGAAATTTGCCTTCATATTTTAACCTTTCCCCTAGTTTTTCTAATGTAGCATCAAGTAATTATTCCTTAGAATTTTGGAGTGGTCTTTCTGCTCTTAGACTCAGTCATGTGACTTTTTTTTTTCTTTTTTTGGGTGCTGTAACTATCTTTTTGGCTGCTTGCCATTACTCTCCGAAGATTTACAGCTGAATTTGTACGAAATGATAGAGACAGTCGGTAACATGTTTTATCTTTTTCTTTTACTGGCTGCCTAGGAGCTGATGGTCCTAAATTCCAACAGCATTTCTCTGACCTCCCGGGAGCCTGTGACTGCCCCCTGGGAACACGCCTGGAGTGAAGGGTCCAAGTCTGTGGACAGGGAAGGCACCCGAGCGGGAGAGGAGGGCAGGGGACGGCTGGAAGACCATGCTGGGTATGAGGACCAAAGTCAGAAGCTGCAGGAACAGCTCATGATTGAGCAGGAGAAGAAACGGAAGGAGCGAGAGGCTGAGGAAGAGGAGCTCCGGAAGCAGCGGGAGGCCGAGGCCCAGGCTCAGGCAGAGGCCGAGGCCCAGGCCCAGGCGGAGGCAGAAGCCCAGGCTCGGGCAGAGGCCCAGGCCCAGGCGGAGGCTCAAAAGCGCTCTGAGGCACAGAAGCTCCAGGCGGAGAGGGAACGTGAAACTTCAGTCAAAATATACCAGTACCGGAGGTCTGTTCCCATAGATGAAAGAGTTGTCCCCAAACCAAGGAGTGGCTTTGTTTTGTCTCCCCTGTATGTCTTCCCTCCTCTGCCATTTTTTGCTTTGTACAAATCAAACAGTTCAACGGAGCCTTTGCACCACAAACACCATTGTGTCCAATTCCCTCGGCTCTTGGATGACTTGCTGACATCAAAACCCCTTGCCAAAGGCAGAAAGCTCATGCTAACTCTATCTTGGTCTGTTTTTGTTGTTATCATTGGTTTTTTGGTTTTTGTTTTTAAAGATAGCGTTTCTCTGTATAGCCCTGGCTGTCCTGGAACTCATTCTGTAGACCAGGCTGGCCTCGAACTCAGAAATCCCCCTGCCACCGCCTCCCAAGTGCTGGGATTAAAGGCGTGTGCCACCACTGCCCAGCTTGTCTTGGTCTTTTTAAGGCCTTAACCTTTTGGCTCTTCCCAGGTTTTCTGTCTCCCTTGTTTACTTGCCTTCTGTGAAAATTATAGCCCTCTGCCTTGGATTTCACTATGTTCTGTTACCTCTGAAAAGAACTTCCCTCACGCATGTGTGGCCTACTTATCTGATGTAAACTCCCCGACATTGCCCTCTTAGCCTTCCGGAATACCTGATTCTGCCTCCCCACCATTTCTTTCTCCACCCCACTAGCCTGGATTATGTTCCTCTTGGCCTGCCTACCCTAAGAAGTTGTATTACAAAGCAGCAACTCTTGAAATACATTTCTGTAGCCCTAGATTAGTACCAGAGCATGGTGCCCCCACCCACCCCAGTGTATACTTACACAGTGAACGGGTGAGTGGACATGTGGTTAGCAAGTGCCTATAGGTCCGTTTCCCATAGCAACTGCTTGTCTGGCTCTTAAGCCATGAACAATTTACCTGAAGAGACCAGAATACTATTTTGATATTTCTAAAGTCAGGGAATGTCTTAAATTTCAATATTTCAATTAAAAAAAAATCCTTACTTTTTAGGCCTATTGATTCCTACGATCTACCAAAGAGAGAAGAAGAATCTTCAGGATTGCTTCCCATTGACAGGTGTGTGGACTATTTCCTTTTGGGTGGTCCTAAGTTGGCTTCAGAGGAGTGTTCCTCAGTTTACCTAGATGATTTGTAGAGCTACTATAGCCCCCTGTGGGCTTTATGGAATACAAGGAAATCTTGAAGACTGTTTGTTGTATCCATTTGTTTTTGCTGTGTAACAATAACCTTTAAATCTAGCTTCTGATTTTGTGGGTTGGCATTCTCTGCTGAGCTCATTCGTGAGCTTCTTGTTGTTTGGGCTTGGATGCACATCTGCTGTTAGTTACCAGAGAATGAGCTCTGCTTTGGGGAGTTGGTCAGAGAATCTGGGGAAATGAGAGCTACAGTCTTCAACATCCTATAAGCCAGTGAAATTCCGAATACATGGTGGATGGCAGAGAAGAAATAGAAATGAAGATAGTGTCCAAGACACCAGAGATCGAAGTTATTCTTCAAACTAAAAGGCCATTTCAAGCTAGAGTCATTTGCAGGTGATGTACATTTGTAATCTCAGAATTTAGGAGGTTGAGATAAAAGGATTAATGCGAGTTCAAGGCTAACCTGAACAACATAATAAGCCAAGGTTACTGTAGGCTACAAACTAAAACCTGATCTCAAAAATCAAAAACAAACAAACATCCATAAAAAGAAATCTCGAAGAGAAACAGGTGTTTTACTCTCCTTCCTTGTGGGAAGAGTCATTTTACAAGAAGATGCGACATTAACAAAAAAAAATTGTTCTTTTTTGGTCACTCAGAACAATGTTTTAAATTAAAAGTTTGAGATAGGGTCTCAATAGGTACCCCAGGCTTGCCTGGAGCTCACTATGTTGCTCAGGCTAGCATTCTTCCTTCCTCGATTTTCCCAGCTTTTGGGACTACCTTATCCAGGAGACCCTTTGCTTTGAGAGGTCACAAAGAGTGGCTCAAAGATACCAAAATAACGATGTTTTTAGGGCGTCTGATGAGAATTGTGACCTCTTTTTGGACAGTATGGTGGGGACCACTGGTGAGGTTTAGGCAGGAAAATAGGATTTCAGCTATTAGAAAAGGAACTTGTGTTTAAACTTGCCTAAAGCATTAAGCTTTAATGTTTTCAAGTAATCGAAAACAGAAAAGAAAGTTTGCAGCTTTGAAATCTGTAAGGACTTTGGAGTAGCCCTTGTATAAATATCCAGTCTGTAGGATCTTTCACATCTGTTTACTGAAATGCTTCCTGTCAGATGCTTGCTTTCTTCGTTAGCTATAAGGAAGCAGGCACATTTACTGGTGACAAGGGTGAGTGAAAGGGCTCAGAGGAGAGGAGGAGGAGCAGGAATAAGGAGGACCCACAGTAGCAACAGAAAGGCCTCCTGATAATGGCGAACCTCCCAGAGAACCTAGAGTTCGTCCAAATGTCCCTGTGCCTCTCGCCGTTTCACCCACTTCACATAATTTATTTCTCAGTGTACTCTATGAAGAGCTGTACAATGAAGGCGTATTTAGTCCCATTTTACATGCCACACAACAGCAGCTTACATAGGTCAACAGTTTGCTAAGAGCCTCAAGATAACAAAGTCTACGAGTCACCCTCCTGTATCAACTTTCAAAGCTCAGACCTTTAGTCACTGCCTGCCTGGCTAGAGTGGAGGTAGTGAGACAGCAGCTAAGAAAGCAATCAAACCAAGAGAAACCAGTGAAAGGTCAGAATTATGATTCTAGTGCTCTGGAGACAGAGGCAAGGGCATCTCTGTACATTCAAGGCCAGCTTAACCTACATCTATCTTTTAAATGTGTGACTGGATTTATACTATATTATTATATATATATATTACTATACTATATAACATGTGATACATAATATTATATAACATATAAAATATTATATATATATAATGTAGTATATACTTTAGAGGCATTGGGAATGTAGCCTAACATCTGGTGGCAAATGTTTTCTTGTAATACCTTGTAAATGCAGGTATAACTACTGACAGATCTAGCTGTCTGGCAGTTATCGCACATTATCCTGCATTATAGGTCACTGCACAGGATGTAACTATACATGGTGTATACATCTGTGTATGTATATATGCATATACGTCTGTATATGGTGTTATTGCTGTTTCTGAAGTTCACTTAGTTTAGGAGAGTGAGGAGATGAGCCTGTGTACTTTTAGAGACCTGAAAGAAAATACCATTTTCAGAGTAGCCTGTACAGTCAGCATTATGCCTTACGATCTGTTTGGAATGCCAGGATAGCATCTGGCAGATGGATGGTGAGGGGTCTGTGGCCTCCTAATGCCTTCGCCATTCACATCTTCATCCTGGGCAGTGTGGAGGAGGCAGCGCAGGCTGACTCTGGCTGATCTGGTAACTGGTGCTTTGTAAACCTAGCAAAACTGAGATCTGGCTGGAGCCAGCATGGGCAGGGCTGTTGGGCACTCTCCACTGTCTCAGGAAGGAGAGACATGTAAGGATGTGGAGAAAGTAGAAAGGGGTGCATGCCTTTAATTCCAGCCCTCAGGAGGCAGAGGCAGGAGGACCTTAGAGTTTGAGGCCAGCCTAGGTTACAGGTCTACACAGTGAAACTTTGTCTCAAACAACCAAACATATAAACAAGCTAGGAAACAGCAAAACAAACCAACACCATCTTTTTTGAAGGAAAATAAAAATGTTCTTAATAAGACAAATTTAATATATTCTGCTTTAGGAGTAAATCAAGATCTACTACGGAACTAAATGATCCCTTCATAGAGAAAAATGGTAAGTGTGATTTTTGTATTCAGATGTCTTTTCCTCCTCCTCCTCCTCCTCCTCCTCCTCCTCCTTCCTCTTCTTCTTCTTCTTCTTAAAAAACAATTACTTATTTGTGTGGTCATACACTATGGTTGGTATTTTTAAGTGCAGGAAACTTTAGATACATTAATATTAGATAGTGAACATGCTTTTTTAGGTATCTATAATAAAATAACTATCTTCTGTTTATTTTGGGTTTCTGTTTTTTTGATTTTTTTTTTAAATTTTATTTTATGTGTGTTGGTGTTTGTCTGCATGCTGGTCTGTGCATGGGTGTGGGGTCCACTGGATCTGGACTTATAGACAGTTGTAAACTACCATGTGGGTGCTGGGAATTGAACCCAGCTCCTCTGGAAGGGCAGCCAGTGCTCTTAACCACTGAGCCATCTCTCCAGTCCTATTATGGCTTTCTTTATAGTGGAAAGAGTTCTGTATTGGGCATTTGAATAATTAAGGAAATGTATGGGGACTTTGCAAAGAAAAATGTAGTCACAGCTTTGCATAGTAGACTTTATCTTACATCTGAAGAATGAGGACAGAAAATAATGTAGAAGACTTAAAGATTATATATAAATTTGAAATCATACCTTTAAATGGCAAAAGGTCTGAAAATCCAAAGTGACAGGGCTTTTTTTTTTTTTTTCCATTTCACAAAAATCATTTGGGGCTTGGAGCATGATATAGAATATGGTTCTGGTTAACCTCACATGACTGGAGTTATACAAGTAAGGAAAAAGCCCTAAGCAGTAAGCCTCATTTGCACAGGGTTTGCGTAAGGGAATGCTTAAGCAAATTATTGGTTAGTTTTTGTACTTGAAGAAAGGCTCAGGTGGGGCTCGAGGCAGACAGACAAGCTTCAGCTTCAGCCCATCACTGAACTACCTATAATGCAGTGCAGGTCTCGAATGCTAGCTTATTCTGTTCTTAAAATGAAGAAATAATAATCTGGATTTCATGTGTTGTCTTTAAATTGCTGAGGAAGAATTTTTTTATAAGAAAAGCATTTTGTATTCCCTGTTGACCTGGGTGGTCTGGTGGCAGCTGGTTTGTATCTCTGGTCAAAGCTCATAGAGTTAGTTGCCACTGGGATAGGTGGCAGTATTTTCGCTAGATAAGTAGGCTCTTCAATGGTCTTGGCCCTATTTAACTTGTCAGCATTTTGGAGCCACTCTCCCTTTAGGAAACAGAGCTCACAATTATCCTGCCCTCTCTTAGGTTCTTACTCAGCAGATACTTCTAATGTGGGCCTCTAGTCTTTGGGTCTCTTTTCTATTTGGATTTCCCAGCTCTTCTCTCTTGAACTCGGCCCTAGCTATTGCTAAAATTACAGTTTAAGCACACTTGTCTCATGTGGCGTGCTTTTAGCCTGTGGTGTTTATACTCTGCCCAGAGTGAGACCTGGTTGACAGTGCAGAGCCCGTGACTGCCTGAAACAGCTGCTCATTCTTCTGGTTTTGTATCTCACCCGGATAGTAGTTAGTGTGTGTTTTCTTTCCTTTACTAGCCCCAAGTTTTTGAATTAGCAAACATTAGAAATTGTTACATATTTGACGATGACTTGGTTATGCCATTAACCAAATGAAGACTGTTTTATTTAAGTGAAAAAGGTTTAATTTGAATGTGAACACATTGATGTTGTTATTAATATACTAAGTGTGGGTGTATATAAATTTTTGTTTGTGGTCCCGATCATTGCTTACATTGAAGAAGTACCTAGATAAGCTAAATATTCAGATTTAGCTTAGAATGATTTAGTGATTTAGGGAAGAAAGAATATCCTTAGTTAAAATGTTCTTATCCAGACTAAAAGAATGATGATGCCTCCAGGCTGTATGTGTTTTACATAAATAAGAAATTAGTCAACAAACCCTGGGGATGAAAGCTGACATAATTATCACTAATAAACTTAGCAGTTATATTACAGTTGTGTAAATTTCTTAGAGCACAAACAAATTTGATAATATTGTGTATGATATTTTTTTTCCCACCAGGGCTATGTCAGTGACTGAAAAATCCAACAGTAAAGTCATGACTCATTATTCTGTGATTTATACCATAAACGCTTAGCCCCATGTGAACTAGAGATGTGTGCATTTATCTTGTTTCTCACCACGCTTGGGGATAGGGCAGAGAAAATACACAGGAAAACTCTGTTTCCCTGTAGACTTTTCATAGCAAAGAATGTGCTGATTGAAAGTAGGAGGGACTAGATGAACATTTTGTAATTGAGCGTTTCTAGGGTCTGTAGTTTTTTTTTTTTTTGGTTCTTTTGTGTGCACCCCAATAGGTGTACTGGAATTTCCACTGGTTGCTGTCTGTCCTCCTGCAGATGATGCAGAGATGGATACTCCCCAGAGATGGATAGTATCAGCACATGCATTGTTTTTGGAGGCTCATCCTCTGTCATTTCTTGTGTACTTATACTGAAACTTTTGGTATGGTTTTCATTTAGGAAGCAGCAAATATTCAGAGAGAATTGGGACCACTAGCTTTTCTCAAAGGAGTTCTAAAAAGGGTCAAGGCCCCTCAGAAGCAGAGTTGGAGAGACAGCAAATCCTTCAGGAAATGAGAAAGAGAACGTCTCTCCACAATGATAACAGCTGGATCCGACAGCGCAGTGCCAGTGTAAACAAGGAGCCCATTTGCCTGCCTGGGATCATGAGGAGGTAAGAGACAGTTCCCCATCACTTCCTCTTCACTGTGAGGCAAAGGTCTCATTTGTAGTTTCCCCCTCCCTTTGAGAGGGGGGGGGAGAGGGAGAGAGGGAGAGGGGGAGAGAGAGAGAAAGAGAAAGAGAGAGGGGGGAGAAGGGAAGAGGGAGAGGGGGAGAGGGAGAGAGAGAGGGAGAGAGACAGAGACAGAGACAGAGAGACAGAGAGAGAAAGAGGAGACAGGCAGACAGACAGGGTGGGGGAGGTCATTGAGTGCTATTTTGTGTGTCACAATAAGTTGTGTCTGAACCTTCTCATTTAAACTGACAACAATGTTTTGAAGTAGGCACAGTTACTCTGTTTTTCTCTGTGAAGAAACTGGTTGAGGCAGATAAGTCAGCTGGACAAGATCACATCATGAAGAGATTCTAAATCTGCACGTTGGGTTTTGAAATGGGATTCAGATAATTTAATACACTTTTGACTCTTGCATATTAAACTTGAAGAGAATGAAACCTACTTACTTATATTCATAATGAGATTAATGACTAGGTTGGAATCATGATAATTGGGTTCACAAAAAAGTGTGAAAACATAATTTTGTAACTTTTTAGATAGTAGAGCTATGTAGTTATGAATTGGAGTGAGTGATGGGCATTTTAAGAGGCCTGTCTTGGCAAACAATACTGCAGTTACTCTGGGTTCTATCAGCTAAGCTATGGAGACTTATTTATAACATGTTTCAGATACAGAACTAATTGTTTCAGTATACAAATAACTCATTTAAAACCCACAAGGCAGCTAGGCAGTGATGACGCACGCCTTTAGTCCCAGCACTTGGGAGGCAGAGGCAGATGGATTTCTGAGTTCGAGACCATCCTGGTCTAAAGAGTGAGTTCCAGGACAGCCAGGGCTATACAGAGAAACCCTGTCTCGAAAAACCAAACCAAACCAACCAACCAACCAACCAACCAACCAACCAAACAAACAAAAAACCACAAGGCAATCCCAGTAATTTCCTCTATGTCTGTAGATAAGCTTCACAAGTGGTGTGAGTAAATAGTTCATCGGAAACAGAAACAAAACCAGTAAATATATAAACGATCAACACTGTCAAACAGCAGTATGTCCTTTTGCTTCTGAATTTTGTACAGCATTAAGGCGTTGATTTCAACTGGTACTGGCAATGCATAAGAAAATAAGAATTCTCTTTTCCACCAGTTTCAATCATTTCTTCATGGTAAATTAAACCCAGTATACATTTCCTTACCAGGGCTCTATCTTCTAGATTCTGTTAAATATGCAAGCATACAAAAAGACAAGGATACACACTATTGGCAATTGTGAAAAAAACCCAAACAAACCAGAAAATTCAAACCATGCCACCCACAAGACACAATATTATTCCTAAAGGTGCACCTAGTTAATAGTGGTACAGCAGTTAGGATACTGTACAAGTGTTAAAAAGTACATGTTGCACTGTGTGTGATCACCACCTCAAGAGGTAAGGAGGAAAGGAGTCCAGTTCTCTTGTGCTTTAGGGATGGAGTATATGTGGTGTGCTTTTTCCTCATTAACAAGCACGCTAAATTTAAGATAATCCTTCTCTCGCATGTGAGGGTTGTCTGGTCTGTTCTTTGCCTGGTGTTGGCTTTGGCAACCTTGGATCTGGAGTTGGCAATTTTTTTCTTTCTTTTAAACAGAAGAGATAGTAATGGTTTGGCAGCCTCTGAGCTCAGATCTCCACCACATACTCATTGTTTTCTTTAATGACTCTGAGAGTGTAAAATGTCCCTGAGCTCCGCATGTCTTAGCAATGGACGGCACTTTTGGTGAACCTTCTTGAAGAGATCTGTGATGGGGCTCAGCCAGAGCTCTTGGACTGTGATCCCCTTTCCACACACCTCATGGTGTGGTACTGACATCCAAGAGGTGGCGTTCCGAAGACAGTTCCAGACACGAAAATGCTTATCACTCCCTATGTATATCACGTTTCCTGATGCCCTACACTGTAAAATAGCCACATGGTGAACCCCAGAGTCAGTGGATAGCACTGGACAGGGGAGCAGATACAAAAATGGATGATTCTGTGGGAACCATTGACTTACAGGCAGGCTATCATATGATGAGGCAAGAACACCACTGTATTAGGTGTTAAATATGTTAAACTGGTGTAAAAGAATAAAAACCATATTGTCCCCATTTTTGAGGACTGTTACACAGTACATCTCTAGATAAGCCTGTATTAATTTACATATGCAAATTTGTATGTATGTGTAATTATTTCCATCCATATCTGAGAAAAATCTGTAAGGACTCACAATTAAGGATTATTAATTTGGAGGATTAGTGCAGATGTTGAAAGTAAGGGAAGAAGAAACCCTTCTCCACCCTCAGAAGACTATTATGTGCTTCTTAACCCATTCCCTGAGGAGGGTTATATTGTGATGCTACATTACTTACAGTGTGAAGCTGAAAAGAAAAACAAAATGAAACAAAAAACCAAAATAATTATTGTTTAAGCTTCGGTCAGGAAGAAAGATTTAAACACACTAACAAAATTGACCAGAGCCAGAGAACCACTCACCATTCAGAGCTCGCTTTTGTAGATGAGCTCAGTCCTGTATTCAGGGTGTCTTCTGTTTCCTGTAATGTAGACACTGAACAGCTGCTGACCCATAGGGCTTGGGTGGCAAATGAAAGTGTCAGGGAGGCAGGCCTGGGTTGCACTGGGGTCAGGGGACTTTGGTTTGAAGCCAGGGCCTTGTCCATATACTCCTGCTTGGTCAATGTAACTTCCATGAGATTAAAAACATCCTTGTATAATGTGAAGACTAAGTTAAATGTGTCTGTGAAAATATATAGTTCAATACTTAATGTGCTTAAAATATATTTTCTAGTTGAATTTTAAAAGACTGAGGTTTATATGTCTAAACTGTTTAAGGAATGAGTGCCTGCTAGCATTAGCTTTTTATTTAAAAAGTAGTTTTCTTCCCACTTTGATTCTTGGTCTTTTGTCTAAGGACCGCTCCAAAGAAGATTATGGAAATATAAAATGTTACAATACCTCTGGTGCTGAACAATTTTATTGTTAAAGGTATACATAACTGGAACCAGATTAGTTGAGCCTAGAAAATACATAAAGGGGGTCTTATATTCACCCCAATGATGCATCTGTTAGGCAATCTCCAATTGTGTGACGTGACTCCTATTACTTCTCTGACCCCCCACCTCCCTCCTGTGTTTCAGAGGGGAGTCTCTGGACAATCTGGATTCCCAGCGGCCGGGTTCTTGGAGGCAGTCCCCTTGGCACAGCCAGCCTGCAGGAGTCTATGCGTCTTCCTCTGTCCAAGACTTCAGTCGCCCCCCACCGCAGCTGGTGTCTACATCGAACCGCGCCTACATGCGGAACCCATCGTCTGCGGTGCCGCCTCCAGTAGGCTCCGTGAAGACCTCCCCAGGGTCTCCCTCTCCACGCAGCCATTCCCCTTCCATATCGCAGTCAGGCTCTCAGCTACGTAACAGGTAAGGCCCCTTGTGCGGTCCCCTTGTCTTAGTTTTAAGGGTGTTCCTTCATTAAAATGTTCCCCAAATCATCAGGTAAAGAAGAAAAACAAGTCCTTTCGGTGCATGGAATTTGATGTTCTTGTATCAAAGCCGTTGAGAAGGCTTTCTCCTGCCTCTGTCTGCTGCCTGCCTAGTGTTTACAGATGTCTGGTAAAGGCACCGGAGACCTTTGACTTGTCTGCACGTTGCCAGGCTCTCTGTTGCCCGTGCTTTTGGTCAGTGTCTCAGATGGCAGATTTCTCTGGATAGATCACCATGTGGCATCACCAAACAGTATAGCAGCTCGTGAATGCTTTTCACATTTATGAGCGAGAGCAGTATGATGAGGTGTTGGACTTTTAATGGCACTTGAATAGAAAGTCATCGGAATGGAATGTGAAAGAAAAGCATGGTAAAAAGGCTGCATAGCCTGGGCAGTTTTAGCAAACTGGATTTAAAGAAAACCATTCTGTAGGTTTGATCTTGTGTTTGGAGTTGTGGATTGCTTTGAGTATTATCTGACCTGCTACCATTCTGCTCAGGCCTCATCACTTGGCTCCTGCAGTTACTTCATGTATTATAGGGAGGTGGGGAAGTTAGCTGGCATCCTGCATGGCCACGTACCTCTGGGCTATGGGGCAAAGCCTTGATGTCCGTGTGGGTCGGGTTTTCACAGTCCTCTGTTGTCATCCCAAAGGAGTTGGAGTTTCTGTCACAAATGTAATGATTAGAGGTAGCAATCCATTTATATTTAGACACTTTTGAGCTGTTATGTAATAGACTTAGATAAGAAAATATCTTCTATCAGCCCAAAATAATGTTACGGTTACCGAGATCCACAAAATACATTAGAGAGTTGAATTAAAGGAAAAGGGGTGAGGAGGACTTACAGTCAGTTTTTTGGGGTAGATGGAGTTTGCAGAGGATAGGAACCACCATTCATGGACTCTCCCACTGGGGCTCCATGTGTGAGAATAGAACAGGGGAGGGCTTGGGACAAGTCTTGGGATTTTCTGCCCAGGGAAGGTCTTTGTCCAGCAGATCGCTATCTTCTCCAACTCTCAATAGCTATGCACCCTGCACTCCTTAGTGGGACTGTGGGACTGTGCTCCTTCTGGAGGGGTGGGAAAGTATGGATGAGGATGAAGGGACTGTCCCTTTAGCAGTAGGAAACCAGCCCCTGATGTGGAAGTAAAGCAGGAACCTCTATCCCCAACTCATCCGCAGCTCTTGGCAGTGATGACGTCATTCTCAACGGAGGTGGAGTTAAGAATGTGTTTAGATTTCTAATGAGAAAAATGAATAAGAAGGGCTGAAAAGTAATTTAGAGATGGCAAACCACAGAGAATCAATCAGAGGGCCCCCAGGATGGAATGTGCTGAGTGGAATTTTGTGTATCCAACTGAATTAATTAGCATGAGGATGTAACAGATCAGAGATACTGGTGAGTCCATATGTAACCAAAGGGAATGCCATCAAAGTCCCAAATGGACCAACTGCATCCCTAGAGCCTCCATGGAGACTGGTCAAGATATCATGAAGGATGCTTTAGTTAGCTACTGAAGGGTTCTCTCCTCCAGATATCTAGATTCTTTAAGTTACCATCATTGTCGCCAATGCCGAGTGTGACTTTAAATGCCAACCTTGCACAGCATGCGTGAAAGCCTCCGTTCCGTTCTTGTTCCACATCTAGGTCAGTAAGTGGGAAGCGTGTGTGCTCCTACTGTAATAACATTCTGGGCAAAGGAGCCGCCATGATCATCGAGTCCCTGGGTCTTTGTTATCATTTACATTGTTTTAAGGTGAGCCTGAGTCAGAGAGCTTGCCGGCCTGCCACGCCATGCCACACCACACCACGCCACGCCTTGCTTGGAGAGTGCATGGCTTCTATGCACCCCGGGGTTGTGGGTGTGCCGCTAACAAGCTTGGTGCTGTTATTTGTCCTTCGGTCTGCGCTGCTCTGGCCTTGCAAATTGCTTGCTACTACCTAGTTCTCAAACCTGGAATCTTCTTATAAAAGTCAGTCTGGAAGGCCTATGCTTTTTGTAGCTTTAATTTGCTAGGATTTCTATGAATAAAATTTATAGTGCACAGTGTGTTCTCTAGCATGCTGTCATGGGTAGACTTAAATTTAATTTACCAGTGTTATTAGCAACATGGAGACATGCAGTTATCAGTGTCTCAAACGATAGCTTTTAATAGTGTCTGGAAGGAAAACCACTGTAAATATTTTTACAATTGCACAGCCTGCCTATTCCTGATATATTTTTTTTTCTATATAGGAAAGAGTTCAGGCTGTAATTCTTTGTTTTACAGTGTCTGCCTATAAACACACATCAGGTTTAATTTTTGAACTTTCATTGGGCCAGAAGAAAGTCTCCCCATTTTCGATCCTGGAATTAGCATCCAAAGTTAGCAGCTTGCTTAAGCATATAAATTTGTGCTGTATCCATGCAGAGCAGAATGAGTTAGAACAGTGTTTGAACACACCCAACACAGACACACACACACAGACACACAGACACACACACACAGACACACACACACAGATACAGACACACACACACACACACACACACACACACACACACACACACACTCACTCAGAGATAGATAGACAGACAGACAGACAAATAGTGGGAGACAGAGAACACCAAAGTCCCTAGCCTTGACATAAAGCACCCCTTATGGAATACTTGCTCCTCCAGTGATGTTAGGACACTGGGAATGTTCCTTTCCAGACTGGAACGTCAGAAACCCAGATTGTTTTTCTCTCCTGTTCTTATGTGTGTGTTAGTATTCATTTCCTTGGAGCAATGAAGACTGAATTTCTTTAAGCCAATCATCAATTTGTTTTTAAATTTCATTACCCCCAGTATATTTAGAATGATCCTTTTGGCTCTTAAAATTTGCTTGCTGAGTTCTTCCTGTCTAATCTAGCAGGCTTGATTTGAATCCACTAATTTCCTTTCGGCCTCCCCCACCCCTTTGCTTTATTGTAGTATACTCCAGAGCTGTCGAGCTGCATCCTGTAATCCTCTTGCCCTCTTCTGCCTATTCCCTCACTCCCTGCATCTCTCATCTTCTGAGAGTGCTCCTGGCTCTCTGGAGTTTCCTAATTGTATGCATTCTTTTGTCTGTCAGTGTGTCTCCTGTGGGTGTGACCTTGGAGGCTCTTCCTCAGGAGCCGAAGTCAGAATCCGAAACCACCAACTGTACTGCAATGACTGCTATCTCCGATTCAAATGTAAGAGAGCAAATCAGAGAGAAAATTTCTTGTCTTTTGAGGAGACCACGGGTTCCTATGTCTTTCCCTGAGCCTACAGCTACCTCCTCTTCCCCAGGGTCCCTGCCATAGGATCCTGGGTTCAGGGCTCATAGCCTGTCCTGTCCTCTACAAAGAGGCTACATAATGCGTTTCAGCCACTTAGGAGAGGATGTAGGGACAGGGAACTGGAGGGGCTTGTATCCAGAAATCAGACATTGACTCTGGTTTGCAAAGGTCCTGGAGAAACTTCTAATGACGCGTGGAAACAAGATACAGGGTTAAGGCAAGTCCCCTGAACAGACTTTGGTCTGCCTCCTGATTAAGGTTTTGTCTTTATCATCAGCTTATTTCCACATCTAATGATAAGACCTTAATGTGATTTATAATGTAATCAACTTTGAAAATGCTTATGTTACTATATAACCATGTATCCATACATAAAATTTTGAAAAAGAGAACCTTAATTCTGTTTATATGGTGTTTCAGTGTTACTGAATTAAAAAAAAATACTAAGTGCTACTTTCTTTCTAAGCATGTGTTTGAGTATCATAAAGTATAGGGTGGCATAACTCTGTTGTGTGATGTTCATAGCCTCAGTAAGACAACAGCTATTGCTGTATATATAGTTTTGAACTTTGATGCTGGTAACGCTTTTCTTCCTTGTTGTGTAAGGATGTTACAAGTGGTGTCTACAAACCTAATGCTTTTGAACCCAGAGGTATTTATATGGTCCCTTACATGCAGAGTGTTGGGAATGATTTGAACCCGTCAACTCTCTTTTACCTGTCGGCAGCTTCTCTCCTGGTTGTTCAGGCCTTCCAGAAATGCTGACCCTGAAGTTGGGAGAATGTCAAGGCTGGGCATGGGGTCTTGGGAGTGTGTGTGTGTGTGCACTTTTCTCTCTTTAATCCAAAGCCAAATATAGTTGATTTTTGGAACCATGGCCCATGCCTTTTCTCTCCTTCAGTACAAGTAACAGCGAGTTGAAGGTTTTGTTTTTGTGTTCTGACTTAGCAGTCCATTTATCCTCTGTGTGTTTTTTTTTTTTTTTTTACAAATAAAGAATTCTAGACTGCAGAAGCGCCATTGCCTACCTTTATCCTAAAACTGAGTAGCAGGTAACTCTTTCTACCTCACTGGGCCGCTCTGAGTGATGACTGCTTATGTATGTCCTCCCCTGAGCTGACTGACGTTCGTGTTTCTGAATTTGAGTGCTTTTCTCTCTTCTCTCCCTGCCTAATCAGCTGGCCGGCCAACCGCCATGTGATGTAAGCCTCCATTCGAAAGCACTGGTGCAGAGAGAAGAGGAGGCGGTTGTCCCTGATGCAGAACTATAAAAATGCTGTATGTTTTTTACCCTCTTTTTTTTTTCCAAAAAGAAGAATCTTTGCCTCATTAGATGACATAGGAACACTGTGGTGTTAGTAGGACCTGTATTTTTGTTGTTTATTTATAAGAAGGTAATTATGTGGGGAGGGGGGGGAGAGGAGTGCAGTATTTACCTTTTGAATTGAGCATCCTAAAGCACAAGTGGAAAAAAAAAACAAAACAAAGCTCAAGAACTTTAAAAAAAAAAAACCAAACTTCTCATGCTGATGATATGATGATCTAGTTTGACTCGCTAGTGGTTTTTCGAAGAGGGTATTTTGTTTTAAATTTTTTTAAGTTCTTAAACATTATTTGAAATAGTTAATTTAAATATGTAATTGTGTTTGTTTATTATAATGTATTCTAAGTTAATGTGGAACCATATGAAAAATTTCACTTAAATCCACCCATAAATTTGCTTTTTTGTGGTTTTCTTTACATGGAAATAATCCAATTGAAAAATAATTTTGCTTCTGTAATGGTTTGTTTGCTTGAGGAGGACACTCGATGTTCTTTACAAGGACCTGTTGTTACTAAGCAAATGCCAGGAGAAGGCTGTTTATTTTCAATAATGAAAAATAACCGTGGTTTGTATACCAGTAATTTCTCCAGAAACTAGTGAGCTTTTCTGTTCCTCTGCTTTTGTAAATAAAATTGGTGATGCATTTAAGGAACGTTTTTTTTAAAACTATTGTCTCTAATTATTTAATGAGTTTGTGGTTTTAAAAAACATGTGGTGTGTGTGTGTGTGTGTGTGTGGCGTCTGTGTGTGTGTGTGTGTGTGGCATCTGAATGTGTGTGTGTGGCATCTGAATGTGTGTGTATGTGTGTATGTGTATGAATGTATGTATGTGTGTGGTGTCTGTGTGTGTGTATGTGTATGTATGTATGTATGTATGTGTGTGTGGCATCTGTATGTGTGTATGTGTGTGTATGTATGTATGTATGTATGTATGTATGTATGTGGTGTCTGTGTATATGTGTATGTATGTATGTGTGTGGGTGGCGTCTGTATGTGTGTATGTGTATGTATGTATGTGCATGTGTGTATATGTGTATGTGTGCTTGTATGTGTGTATGTATGTGTGGCATGTGTGTATGTGTATATGTGTGTGTGTGGTGTCTGTATGTGTATGTATGTGTGGTGTGTGTGTATGTATGTGTGTGTGGCATCTGTATGTGTGTTTGTGTGTATGTATGTGTGGCATGTGTGTGCGTGTGTGTGTGCGTGTGTGTATGGCATCTGTATGTGTGTTTATGTGTGTATGTATGTGTGTGTATGGCATCTGTATGTGTGTGTGCGTGTATATGTATGTATGTATGTATGTGTGTGTGTGTGTGTGTGTGTGTGTGTGTGTGTGTGTATCAGGAGCATGTGGGTGTCTGTGGAGGCCAGGGGAGAGTGCTGGATTCCCTGGAGCTGGTGGATATGACATGTCCATTACGGGGACTGGGAACTGAGTTCAGATGGTCAAAGAGCCACAGCTCTCCTAGCTGCTTTGCCGCCTCTCCAGCCCCCTTTCATGCCTTTTAACTTAAGTATGCGTGCCTTCTTGATTACATTTTATAGATCTTTACTAAAGTGCAATTGAGACATAACACAAGCTGCATATGTTTATATTCAGTGTGTATAGCTTGACAAGGTTTGGTGTGTGACTTCCTGGTAAACTATTACCACAACCATGAAGATCCTGTAGAAAAAGTTTAATTTTAATCAATAATTTTATTTCAGATAATGTTATGATTTTGAATGCATTTTTATGGCAATGTAAGTGGCTGTTGGGTCAGCTTTTAAAAATCTATTCTTTTGTTCCTAGGGAGTTTGGGAAAATATCTAGAGCAAAAGTAGTGCTTTAGAACAAGAAATCTGGATCAAAAATAAGTAATACAAAATGTTAGTGCTACTTTCAACAAGGTGACCCTCGGCACCTTGGTGAATGCAAATAGCATGAGAGCTATGTTAGAGGAGGCATAAAATACATAATAAAGTATTTTTATTACTGGTCTTTTTAAGATTTATTTATTTATATATGTAAGTACACTGTAGCTATCTTCAGACATCCCAGAAGAGGGCATCAGATTTCATTATGGATGGTTTTGAGCCATCATGTGGTTATTGGGATTTGAACTCAGGACCTTCAGAAGAGCAGTCAGTGCTCTTAACCACTGAGCCATCTCTCCAGCCCAATAAAGTGTTAATACGGGAGAAAAAGACAAATCAGTTTCAAAGTTTTTGGTTGCTGAGCAATTCTTTTTATTTCCAGTTATTAAAGTAATAGGTACCTATTCAGGGCATTTTGCCAAGTTCCCTGTAGCATTTAAAATGTAGCTCACAGCTCCAGACTCCAGTGAGAACAGCCGGCCTTGAACTCGTTCTGCCTGTGGGTCTTGCATTCTTAGCAACACTGGGGGAGTTTTCCATGTTCTTAAACTCACGTTTCCTCCCCTTTTCTTCATGCACACTACTCAAGCATTCTACCCCAGCTTACATCCGTAGGCCTCTGCTTCTTTTTATTTATTTTTTTATTGGTGTTTATTTATTATACACAGTCACGGGCTTCATGAAGATACTTCTATCCAGCAGCATCACATGCTTCAATTGTTTACACCCTTCAAAGTCCCCTCCTTTCCCCAGACAATAGAACATATGTAAAAAATCATTGGATATGAAATGTAGCGTCTACAAATAAAAAAACATGTGATGTTTGTCTTGAGTTATTTGACTTCAATAGAATGGTTTCCATTTGCAGTTATTTGAGCTATTTTCTTTTACATTTTGTGTGTGTGTGTGTGTGTGTGTGTGCGCGCGCATGCATGTGTGTAAATGTAACAGTGTAGTGCCACTGTGTGTATGTCTGTGAGAGAGGGGGGAAAAGAGGGAGGGAGGGAGGAAAAGGAGAGAGAGAGAGAGAGAGAGAGAGAGAGACATAGACAGACAGAGACAGAGACAGACAGACAGACAGACAGACAGACAGACGGAGAGAGACAGAGACAGAGAGGACATAGAGCCGGTTCTCTTCTTCCACTGTCTAGGTTACAGAAACAGCTGGTTCTCTTCTTCCACTGTCTAGGTTACAGAAACCAAGCTGATCATCAGGTTTGGTGCAAACATCTTTACTCTCTGTGGTACCAACTGACCCCTGCATTCATTTTCTTAAGATAGTAGTTTACTTTTCTTCATGCAAACAAAGCACCATTGTGTATGTACACCATATTTTCTCTACTCATTCATGTGTTTGTGAACACCTAGGCTGAGTCCATAATTTGATTATTATGAACCAAGTTGCAATAGAAATATCTCCTTCAAGTGTCTTTTGGGTATAACCTCGGGAGTGGTATAGTTGAGTCCTATGGCCATTCTATTTTCAGTTATGTGAGGAATCTCCATACTGATTTCCATGGTGGCTGACTAATTTACATCCCTACTGACAGTCCATGAGGACTTGATGGTACCCTTTTACCCACATAAATAATCCCCCCTTCTCTCTCCTCTCTCTCTCTGTCTCTGTCTCTCTGTCTCTCTCTCTCTCTGTGTGTGTGTCTCTCTCTCAACCTCTCTCTCTCTCTCTCTCTCTCTCTCTCTCTCTCTCTCTCTCTCTCTCTCTCTCTCTGTGTGTGTGTGTGTGTGTATGTACAGCTGGACAATTTCCAAGCTATATGATTGACTTGTAGAGGTCAGATTTCTTTCCCCTCCTTGTGGGCTAAGCTTGCAAAGCAGAGAAGATTGATAATCTTTGGCCAAGCAACTCAAAAGGTGAGATTGCAGAATCATCGAGACTTATTAAGGGCGTGTGCAAGTGGCATTTTCTAATATTCACTCTTTTCTACAGAAACTAGTACTTTGCCTCCCTACAATGGTAGAAGCGTGGGAGAGAAGTTAGAAGGGATGGATTCTTGGTCCAGCATTACTTAGAAGGTGTTTCCAGTTACAAGTATGCATGAACATAGTGAATCGTAAAAGAAGCTTTTACTCCATACATATGTTAAAGTGTGAGTTGTCTTTGATACTAAATTAAGGAAGGAAAGTAGCATGCAAACTAAATTTGTTTTTTCAAGAATTTAATCTTAGTATTTTGCTGGAAATATTCCTTGGTATCAGAGTGATTTCTAATCTTCAACAAAAATGAACCTGTGAATTTCAGTGAGTAACAGTAAAATAGCTACCTTTGGTGTTTGTAGTTGAGAGACATGGCTAATAGGTATGTTGTTTTAAAATAGCACTTTTACATCCTTCCTGGAATGCTCACACAAGTCCAAATTCATGCCAATGAACATGGCATTAAAAAGTAATTTGTGCACAGATATATGTATAGTCAAGAAAGCAACTTTCAGGTGAGTTTTTTTTCTTTTTTTGTAAAAAAAACCATGTGAGTTCTGAAGTACATGGACACACTCATTTCAGTCTGTGGTCAAGGAGACCTGGGCTGGGAAAGGAATGCAGTATGTGAAATCTTGAGAGTTGTGGTCAAACTGGAGGCAGAGTTGCTACTTGATTTTGTTCAGAGTAGGTATGATTCTAACTGGTCAAGCATTCAGGGCGGGGGTGGGGGGGGAATAAATACATTTCTGAGTCAAGTCCACACCCCATGGATCTCTCTCTTTTGTATCCTCACCAAAACCTTACATAGTCTGGCCTGTTCTGCAGAGGAATGGGCAGGTCAGCAGCTCTGTGATAGTCTGTTCAGGGAACGGAAACCATTTGACATGGTACCAAAGGAGAGAGAAAAGGAGCACTTTCCAGTATTCTCCTGGACAGTGGGATGCTATTATTTAAAACATTTTAGTACATATTTCATAGACAACAGAAAAAGAGGAGTTGAAGGGTCCCAACACAAAGATGTTTCAAGGAAATAAAACTATCAGAGACTTGCTCATTGTCCATAGTAGATTTGTGTAGAGTTAGCAGCCAAATCCCATAAATCTGTACAGTGATCATATGCTCACTTAAAATACACTTATGGATCTACACATACCAGATGGAAGATGTCATGGGACCAAATGAGTTCCAGAACTACTTTCCGGAGAGGGACAACTGGCCTATCCTCATTTTAGGCTTCTTGTCAAATGTCATCTAGGAGGATTTTGGTAACCAGCTGGAGTCCTTCTCTGAGGCAGCTTTATGACTTTAGGGTGCATTTCAGCCTGTAATTACTTTGTATATTTTTTCTTATTTGTTAATTCTTTTTGGACCTCAGAGCAATACAAGTTTTACAGGTGCGTGGGTTTTGGTTATATCACCAGTATTCAGATTAGTGACATGGCCAAGCAGTGGTGGCTCACACCTTTAATCCCAGCACTCAGGAGGCAGAGGCAGGCAGATCTCTTGGGTTCAAAGTCAGCCTGGTCTGTAGAGTGAGTTCCAGGACAGCCAGGGCTGCAAAGGGAAACCTCATTACACACACATAATAATGCCATAGTAGGGTGACAATAAGCAATGAATAAAAGAAATGTCACGGTGGGCAGGTTAGGTAGGTGACTGAGAGGACGCATTCCAGCAGCCTGCTGGAACCCAGAGAGCTGGAGACAAGGTAGTTTGGAAACCAGAGAGGAGACAAACTGCAAAGAAGGGATTGAGCTGAAGCAGGAGACCATGCTATTCATCCTATGTGTGGTATTAATATGGTCACGTCGACATGAATATAAAGAAATTGACTTCTTACTCAACAGGTAATCAAGAAGTTCAATTTATCTCACAGTTCAATAATGTTCAAAGAACTTCTCGTTCATCTCAGCCTGTGTGACCATCTACAGCGTTGGCTCATCCCAAGACTAATTAATTGATACTATGGATGCTGAAGGTTTTGCGCTTCCTTGCCTATTGAAAAAGAGACCAATTTTCTATTTTTCTCCACTGTGTAGGAGGACTTCCCAGAAGACTTCATCAAAACACCGCAGTTATGGATAAAGCTTGAATTATTTGCTTATTTTGAACCAAGGGTGATCTTATATTCATGTCCATTAGGATTCCTACCCTTGGCTTGTCAGAACAGTCTCAAGCCACATTTTTGTTAATCCAGAAGGTTATGATGGAATAAATGCCGGGTATCAACCACAGTGTTTGTTATAGTTAACATTTAGGAATTCTCAGAATACCTTATCTTGATTTCAGGGAGTTTTTTAAGAACCAATACATAGAGAAAGGAGACAGGGCAAAGGTCATGTGTTGACGTGTTCCTTAGTCACAAATGGCATGTGTTCTACCAACTAGAAAAGACTGGCTCAGGGCGATGGTGAGGAGAAACTTGGGTACTTTGCAAACGCCTGCTCTAAAATCCGCAAAAGACAATTTCATCTTCAAATTTCTTATATAAACTTCAGGACTGCCACACATGGATTGAGTGTTCTTTTCCTACAGTTAAATTCTAAACTCATAAGGTTTGGTCTTAGTTGCTACATTTAGGCGATTTGGTAACTCTTATTCCGTTTTGTAACTCGATGAGGCTCTTTGCTGCTTATGTTACAAAGACCCTTCAAGTACTTTATGGACAGTTAAATTTATTTTTCACAACTTATTTCTGGAGAGGATTATCCCAAGTAGATTAGAGTAAAAATAGAATTTACTGAAAATGCCACAGTAGAGCCTATTAAGATCATAAATTGATATATTTTGTGTGCTATTGCATTTCTTAAAATGGTGAAGCTCTTTATTAGCTCCTAAAGATGGCTGTGTTGCAGGTTTGCCTGTGAGACACTGATTATCCACATGTTTCCATTTAAACAGAGTTATCTTTCCATTTGTTAGGAGCATGTTTGCCTCTTCAACCTACTATACAGCACTCAGGAAAAGTCCTTTGGAGTGGGCCTGAGGGATTTTGAGTTCAAGACCTTGAGTAATGTAATCTCTTCTTACTTCCAATTCAGTTTAGGATGTCTTAGCCATGAAACTCTCTAACTGAGGCTGTCTGAGATTTAGGTCAGTGGAAGGGTTTAGAATGCCCACAGTGCTTGAGTCCTTGTCTCAGGAGTATAGATGACAGTGGCCTCACAGGGTTCATATTAGTACGTGTTGAGCACTCTCTAAATGCCAGGACTGTCCAAAGTAGGATAGTACATTGCATTTTCACACTATTAAGTACAGCTGTGAACATTTAACTTCTTTTCCCTGTATGGTTAAATTTGGTATCTATTTGAATCCCCATGTTCTCTGAGGGAGAGGCTTTCAAATATAATCTAGTCTATGCTCTGCAAGTTTTTCAGATTAAAATTACTCAGGTAGGGATTTCTCCTTTTTATAACGGGTAGCCACTGAGCAGTGGGCATGTGTACAGGGTTGTTCGTGAGCCATGCAGGCCCTGCGTCTGTTCCACTGGTTTCTGCAGGCATGTTCGAAGCATCCTTATTCACTAGAAGCACGGATGGAGGGTGTGGGCCACACAGTCTAGCCATGGTCAGTTTCAGCCTCCAACCTTGGTCCTGGCTTAAAACTCTTGGGTCAACATTCCTACTCTGTAAACTGGAGCCCATCTCTCTGCCTCAATCCTTCTATCCAGATCTACAAAGTTCCTTCACTGTATGAGGTAACTTATTTACAGATTTTACAACTTAGGATGAGACATTTTTTTTGGGGAAATTATTCACTATATACTTGGAACTAATTTGATATTTGCCAGCTAAAATCATGAATTAGTGTTATTTCCTTCATGACTGTGCTTCTTTGAGGAGAAATTAGTGTGGTTGCAACTATAAATACTAGTGTTTGTGAAGTCATATTTATAAATACATACTCATATCCAAAAGATAATAATACAATGGCACCTGTGATCTCAGTGGGCTTGTCAGTTGACAGGCGTGCTTTCCGTGACCCCAGTGATGCCTGTTCTGCTAAGTTACCTGCTCCATTAGTGGAATACAAAATGAGCTACGAGGTGATCTGACTCTAGGCAGAGTATGACAGCATCTGTTCAAATATTTAAACATTGATCCACATGTATTTTAATGTTTGAAATGAAGATTTAAGGTTTCCCAATATCTCATAGAGGCATGACTGACACAATGCCGGTTTCGACTGTCTCATTTGTCACCCGTGCACAACACATGACATCTCAGGACCTGACTGGGAGCGATCACAGTGTGCAGGACTTAGCAGCGGTCCTGCCGTGGGTCTTTAGCTTTGAGCACATTGCCATGTCTTACAGTCTGCTCGCTGTATCACCCTGCCACCTAGACAGTGAAGTGCATGAAGAAGATGAATTCATTTTTACAGTGCAGGTCAAAGTCATCGATATAATCCTCTCACGATGGGATATAATGTAGCTATAAGGGCAGGTCTGCAGCAGTGTTCTCAGAGTAGGAGTGTGTGTAGTAGGGAGTGGCGAGCATCCTTGGTCCTCCTGAGAAGATGTAATTGTTGCAGTTATGTAGTGAAAAGAACATGGCGAGTCCTTTGTCAGCGAAAATTACTGGGAGAAGCACAGAAAATGTTTCTGAAGAAACAAACACGCGGAAACTAATTATTAAGTGTGGGAGGTTGGCTTTACAGTGCATTTGTCTCCCTCACTTCTGGAGTTTGCCAAATTATGACCCAGCGAGGAATCAGAAAATGACTTTCCTATGAGCCAGTCGAAAAGAAAGCATTCTAGAAGGCCAAATATACAACAGCAGATCTCGGATCGCTTCCCTATTAAAAACAATTGGCAGTAAAACCATGCAGTCCTGGCCATTGACTGAATTGTTATTTTGGATAAGATGTTCCCAGAATACAGTTACCCTTGTACTCCCTTTATTTCATTTATTGCAGGTTTTTACCATCAATGACGTTTAAGCCAGAAATCCCCAAAGGTGGTTAGTTGTATGAAAGCCAGATCCTACTAGGGTGTAACAGCACTGTGTAAACAGACAGGAAGTGGCCATCTTTTCCTTCGAATATGTCTGATGGCTGCTTTCGTGATTTCCTTTGGCAATAGCTGAGGTTGCTGTGTTGTTCTCATCTACAAAAAAGCATTTAAAATCTATTGATCCAGCTCCCTGATGAGTGGCCTGTTCTTTGTTTTCTAGCATAAACTTAAAAGTAAGCTTTATCATTTCTTTGTGAGGTAAGGAGAGCAATTTTAAAACATGTGAAAAATAACTCCCATTTGAAAAAAAAATATCATAGGCCATTTTGAAACTGTTTAAAAAGTTTTCATTGTTAAGAGGTCTTTTGGAGGAAACTAAGTATAACAAGTCTCATCCACAACTAATATTTTTGAAAATATTTTTAAAGGCTACACATCTAGTAGGGTTCCAAATGCCAATTTTCTGCTCTTTGTACAGGCAATGAGGCAGTGAGGGTCTGAGTTTCGATCCCGGGAAAGAGCTGCCCGTGGTCGCACCTCTAGGTCTACAATCTTAACTCCCCTAAGGCTAGATAAGAGGCAGAGACTGGAGGAGTCCAGCATGCTTGTGAGTTGTGTAACCAGATACAGGCCTTGCCAACAGCAGGAGACCCTGTTTCAAACAAGATGGAAGGTGTGGACCTGCAAGTGTGGGAGCTCCCTAAATGTGTGCAGTGTCACACTCATATCTTCCATCACTCAAACACGCACACACATGCACATACATGTCCACATACATGCACACACATTCACACACATACAAGGTTTTGTAAACTTGCTTTTTAATTTTTCTTTCATCTTTAGCATATTTTAATGACATGCATGTTTGTGGGAATCAATATGTTAAATGTGCACGTTGGAAGCTATATGCATTTAAAAAAAAACCTGAAATGCATTATTAAAAATGGGGAGGTACAAATGCTTCTGTCCAAACAAAGACAGAAAGTAAAATGAACTGGGGAAGTAATCTCAAGTGCCTTACATCTTTTCAGTCTATTTTGTGGCCTTCTCATCTTATAATATTATAAATATATCCCATTGTTGTTCAGATTACCTGAAATTCAGCTTCTGTTTCCTAAGCCACGATAGTGCTGGGATTACAGGCACACAGCTGAACGCCTGGGAAGGCCCTTTGATGGCTGTCCTTGGGGAATACAGTGTCAGATGCAGCATTCACATCTGTTGGGGAATTGGACTGTTAGCTGGTGTGGAGTGATGCTTAGTTATGCTAATACTTGGTGCCCAGACTCGAGCTCTGATACACTCACTACACTCTGTGTACAAAGCTCCTGACAAACAGATAATATAAACTTGCAAACAGATAATATAAACAGTTTTACTGTTTCCTCCATGAGGAACTCTGCAAGTCCTTGTGTATCCCATGCACATATTTGCATGGCAAATCACAGGTGGAGTGATGTCAGGACCTGGGAAGTAAGATAGGGTCTTGAGTTGTCTCCTGTGAGGCTTAGAGGTTTCCTCTGATGTAGTTTCCCTCCACGTGTCTCACCTTTTTTAAAACTTGTAAATGCAAATTAAATGAGCATTACAGCCTCCATCCTGAGCCGCTTGCTATACAAGGACAGTGAATTCAATATTGAGAAAAGTTTATTGCAGAGACCATATCATTTGACTTTGCTGAACGGCAATTGCAGTTTTGAAAGGGGGAAAAAACCCTATTTTGTAAAATGTTGAGCTGTTGAGACGAGATGATGGGTAGAATTTTTGAAAGTTCGTAATAAAAAGCACTTCTGCGGTAGCATTTCTAAGTTTTCTTTTTCTTTTTCTTGTTTTTTTTTTTGGTGTAACTATTTTTTTTATTTTTTTAAATTTTATTTTCTATATTCTTCATTTATATTCCAAATTATTTCCCCTTTCCCAGTTCCTCCCTCCCCAAAAGTCCCATAAGCCCTCTTCCCTCCCCCTGTTCCCCATTTGCCTAAGAATTTCACGAATTCATTGTTTTTAATTGCTGAGTAGTATTTCATTGTGTAAATATACATGGAAAATATCTCTGATAAAGTTGAAGAAATATATAGAAAAAAACACGTTAAGATTGACTATTTCATGGAAAAATTATACAGATAAGATAGTAGGCATAAAAATATTCCTAAATTGATTGAAAGTAGAAGTAAAAACATTTTCTGATAAAATTGGAGATTTACATGGAAAATATCTCTGATAAAATTGAAGAAATTTATACAGATAAATTGGTAGGAATTAAAATATTCCTAAGTTGATTGAAAGTAGAAATATAAACATTTTCTGATAAAATTGAAGATTAACATGGAAAATATTTCTGATAAAATGAAAAAAATATATGGAAAAACATTAAAATTGCAGATTATCAGGAAAAATTATACAGATAAAATGGTAGGCATAAAAATATTTCTAAGTTGATTGAAAGTGAAATTATAAACATTTTCTGATAAAATTGAAGATTTACCTGGAAAATATCTCTGATAAAATTGAAGAAATATATAAAAAACGTGTTAAGATTGAGTATACGGATAATATGGTAGGCATAAAAATATTCCTAAGTTTTTTGAAAGTGGAATTATAAACACTTTCTGGTAAAATTGAAGATCTACAAGGAAAATATTCCTGAAAAAATTCAAGAAATATATAGAGAAACATGTTAAAACTATTACATGGAAAATTATACAGATAAAATGGAAGGTATAAAAATGTTCCTAAGTTGATTGAAAGTAAAATTATAGACATTGTCTAATAAAACTGAAGATCCACATGGAAAATACTGACAAAATTGAAGAAAAATACAGAGAAACAATAAAATTGAAGATTATCATGGACAATTATCCCGACAAAATGGTAGACACAAAAACATTCCTAAATTGATTGAAAGTGAAACTACAAACACCCTCCCCCGATGAAACCAAAGATCTACATGAAAAACACCTCCAACAAAATCGAAGAAATACACAGAAAAAATGTTAAAATTAAAGATTATCATGGAAAATAATACAGTCAAAATGGTAGACACAAAAAGCATTACTGAACTGAAAGAGGAGTCACAAACATTTTCTGATAAAATTGAAGCTCCACATGAAAAACATCTCTATTAGATTATGTGTTTTGTTGGGGAATTGAGTCTATTGACATTATAAGATATTAAGGAATAGTGATTGTTGCTTCCTATTATTTTTGATGTTCTTTTTATGTTTGTGTGGTTACTTTCTTTTGGGTTTGTTGGAAAACGATTACTTTCTTGCTTTTTCTAGGGTGAAGTTTCCCTCCTCATGTTGGCGTTTTCCATCTAATATCCTTTGTAGGGCTGGATTTGTGGAAAGACATTGTGTAAAGTTCGTTTTATCATGGAATATCTTGGTTTCTCCATCTATGGTAATTGAGAGTTTTGCTGGGTATAGTAGTTTGGGCTGGCATTTGTGTTCTCTTAGGGTCTGTATGAGATCTGCCCAGGATCTTCTGGCTTTCATCATCTCAGGTGAGAAGTCTGGTGTAATTCTGATAGGCCTGACTTTATAGGTTACTTGACCTTTTTCTCTTACTGCTTTTAATATTCTTTCTTTGTTTAGTGCATTTGGTGTTTTGATTATTATGTGCCAGGAGGACTTTCTGGTCTGGTCCAGTCTGTTTAGAGTTCTATAGGCTTCTTGTATGTTCATGGACGTCTCTTTCTTTAGGTTAGGGAAGTTTTCTTCTATAATTTTGTTGAAGATATTTACTGACCCTTTAAATTGGAAATCTTCACTCTCTTCTATACCTATAATCCTTAGGTTTGGTCTTCTCATTGTGTCCTGGATTTCCTGGATGTTTTGGCTCAGGAGCTTTTTGCATTTTGCATTTTCTTTAACTGTTGAGTCAATGTTTTCTATGGTATCTTCAGCCCCTGAGATTCTTTCTTCTATCTCTTGTATTCTGTTGTTGATGCTTGCATCTGTGACTCCTGAATTCTTTCCAAGATTTTCTATCTCTAGAGATGTCTCACTTTGTGATTTCTCTATTGTTTCTACTTCCATTTTTAGATCCTGGATGGTTTTGTTCAGTTCCTTCACTTGTTTGTTTGTGTTCTCCTGTAATTCTTTCAGGGATTTTTGTGTTTCCTCTTTAAGGGCCTCTACCTGTTCACCCATGCTCCCCTGTATTTCTTTCAGGGATTTTTGTGTTTCCTCTTTAAGGGCCTTTACCATTTGACCCATGTTCTCCTGTATTTCTTTAAGGGAGTTATTTATGTCCTTCTTGATGTCCTCTAACAGCATCATGAGAAGAGACTTTAAATCCAACTCTTGCTTTTCCGGTGTGCTGGGGCATCTGGGACTTGCTGTGGTAAGAGAACTGGGCTCTGATGTTGTCAAGTAGCGTTGCTTTCTGTTGGTAGGGTTTTTGTGCTTGCCTTTTGCTATCTGTTTATCTCTGGTGTTAGTTGGTCTTGTTGTCTCTGGCTGGAGCTTGCCCCTCCTATGGGCCTGTAAGCTTGTGTCTGTACTCCTGGGAGACCAACTCTCTTCTGGCAGGGTCAGTGCACAGAAGTCTGTGGAGCTGTCTGGTTCCCTACTGTAAATGGCGGCCGGAAGGGAAGACTTCTGTCCCAGCTACTCCAATGATCATATGCCTTGTGAGCTCCTAGCTGTACCCCTCCAGAGAGAAGGTGGAGATCTCACCCCCGCACTCAGAAGTGAAATCGCTGCTGGGAGATTACTCTCTCCTGGGGGGTTAAGCACAGAAGGCTTTGGAGCTGCCTGGTTCCATGCGGCAGATGGTGGCTGGAAGGGAAAACTCCTGTCCTAGCTGCTCCACTGATTGTATGCCCTGTGCGCTCCTAGCTGTACCCCTCCAGAGAGAAGTTGGAGATCTCACCCCCACACTCAGAAGTGAAATCGCTGCTGGGAGATCATTCTCTTCTAGTGGACTAAGCACAGAAGGTTATGGAGCTGCCTCGGGAGTTTTCAGTTTGCAGGTCTTTTCTGCGTTTTGAACACTAGGTGGCAGTGTGGACACAGGAAGGAGACCAGATGCTTCTCTCAAGGGTTGGTAATTTACAAGTCGATGTTGCACAGCTAATTTCGTCCATATTAGAAGTCCAGTCACTGAGCGCCGAGTCCTACAGGCCAAATATTAACATGACCCTTAAAGAACAAGGATCTGGAGGGCAGCAACATCTTCCTCTGGCTGCGAGCTCTGAGCTTCAGGGGTGTGCTGTGAGACCAAGACTCTGGCTTAGCAAGCAGGGCTGAACCACTGTAGGCCAGAGCTGCCCTCTTTCATGGAGGTTGTTCTGTTTCAGGAGTCGCAATGCCCTCCCAGTTAATGAGACCACAGCCTTTGCAGGTGGGATGTGGTTGCAGTCATTTCTGATTCTCTTTGTGGGAAAGTCAATACTCTAGGACAGTGGCTTTAAAACACTGTCCAGTTGTTTGTTTGTTTTTTTTAAAAAACTTTTTAGAATCTACCTCCAAAACAAACAAACAAAAAACCAAAAAACAGAACAAAACAAAACAAAACCTAGTGCATCTTTGAGATGTGCAAATTGCTGAAATTGCCTGTGTTCAAAATGAAAAACAAAAACAAAAAAACAAAAACAAACAAAAAAAATCAAAACCCCTTAAACAAAGCAGTTAACCCAGTAGGCAAAGGCATTAAACACAGGAGTGTAATTGCTGGTTTCTTCCTTTGTTTTGGATTCCCAGGGCTGAGTACTCCCTTAGGCAGATTGGTAACCCTATCATTCCTTTGGGTATAAATGACAATCTAAATATATAAATACCTCTATATATCTAAAGATGGGTGTGTCTTTCTCTGGATATCTAAGCCAAAGTCTGAAATAACAGTGAGCCCTTTACTCTGCCTATGGGCATCATGCAACTCCAAACAGCTGGCCTGATGACCAAGATGGCTCTTGTAGTGTGGATGGGAAATGTGTGTCCTATAGAAAACAGGCATGAATCTTAGACTAGATAGATGGAGCAGGGTGGTCGGAGACTCTATCTTGGAACAATTCAAAATGTGGGGATTGTTTGTTGGTCATTGGTAGTGAAACCAAGTAAAGCAAAGCCCCAGTTCTGGAGGAATTACCTTATCTTTTAACCTCTGAGAATTGAAGACCCACTATGTGAAGGCCTTGCTCTCCAGGATGCAGACAAACAGAAATGTCCTCATGGAGCATAGATTTTGATGAGGGAGAGTCATACTAAGGTCAGGTCAGTGCTGCCGAGGGCAGCGGGTGAGGTGGAGGGGAAAGAGTGGGCTTCTAGTCTCTGTAGGGATTGTCTTGGATTCCTGAGCCTAATGTCTAAGCAGACATCTTCATGAGACGAAGGAGTGGAGACTATTTTACTGAAGGAGGGGAGAATCAATTGCTTTGAAGACCATGGGTAGGAAAACACAGAGACAAACAGAGGCGGACTGCAGACGCTGATGCCTGTGGAAACTTGTTGGCCTCTTCCAAAGAATGTAGAGTTCGATAAGGAAATAGGATATCTTAAAATAAAATCCCAGGAAATTACACATTTAAAAGTGCGGTTGAGTTCCAGCATTAATAAAGTGCTCAGAGCAATCTGGTGCATCTACAGGACAGGCTTCAAAGCCTTTGGTCATTTCTTTCTACAGCTCTGGTGATGCCGTGCATTTCCAGGGACAACACGTAATTTAGTCTTTCCTTTCAGCATGGCTGAACAAAATACTGAGGGTTGCTATGATTCTTTCTGCTGCATGCATTTGGGTTATGCCCTGTAAATGTCTAAACAATGCAATATTAGAAAAGCATCCCTAAATTTCTTTTGCTTCACTAAGAGACGGTGAGAACTTCCCCACTGTGTTGCTTCTGGTGCTTTTCATGATGAGTTTTGTTTTCTCCTATGGCCAAGATTTTCTAAAGCTAGGTACCACATTTTCTTTTTGTTTGGCCCTGTTCTCATCTTTTTGCAAGATGATATTGTGGGTAGAGCGGCTTGGAGGAGGAGAGGCATTTCCTGGAAGTCGATTCTCTACGAAGAAAGAAGACACTGTGTGAAACTCATTACAAAACTGCCTGGTATTTCACAGAGAAAAATCTCTAAACCTAAGCTTGGCCAGGTCCCCCAAATGCCCACAGTCACTCTGTGGTGAAAGGTCTAGTTGACTGTGATTACAATATTTTTCTTTTGGAAATTACATACTCTTTTTCTTTTACTTTTTATTAATTTATTATTATTATTTTTCTCCATTATTTATTTTTTATATCTTGATTGCTGCCCCCTCCAAGTCCCCCACTCCTCCTCCTCTGAGAGTGTGGGACCCCCCTGGCTGTCCCCTCACCCTGGTGTATCAAGTCTGCAATACATTAGGGATGTGGCCCATGATATGGGAATCGAACCCACGACCTTGGCATTATTAGCACCACATGCTAACCAACTGAGGTAACCTGCTAGCTTATGAAATCTTGAGAAAAGAAGTTTACATGCATGGGTGTTTTGCCTGAATGATGTGTTTGTTCATCATGTGCATGGGATACCCAGAAAGGCCAGAAGAGGGTATCAGACCTCCTGAGACTGGCTTTACTGAGCGTTGTTAGCCTCCACATGGGTGCTGGGAATCAAACCTTGGTCCTTGGCAAGAGTGGCATGTGCTCTTAATTCCTGAGCTCTCTCTCTAGTCTGATCGAAGTTACAAAGTCTTACGACCACATCATTATTGCTGTTTGCAAAAGGGCTACGAACAGAAAGCCTTATGAAATCCTCAGTAACGCACCTATGCTGCGATGAACAGCTCTGCCTACCCAACTCTGAAGCCTTCGGAGAAAAAGAAGCCCAAGGGCATGGATTTTTTTTTTTTTTGGCACTAATATGGTCGAGTGTACTAATATACTAATCTAATATACACAGTGTAGACAGATTTCCCATCTCAAAGTCATGCCTCACAAGTGTGGACCATGAGTCCATGCTGTGAACACAGCAGCTCAGGGATGGTGATTTTACTGAAAATCTAAAGTGTCCATGAAGCTCAGAAATAAACAGTCTTTGATGAGACACTTGACACTGACCTTAGATCTCCAGGGTTTGTGTGTGGACAAGCACATGCACGGAAGCCAAAGGCCCATGACAGGTGTCTGCCTCCGTCACTCCAATTTTACTTTTTGAGAAAGGATCTGCTGTTGAACCCAGAGCTTCCCTGTTGGCTAGACTAGCTGGTCAGCAAGCCCCAATTATCCTCTCTATGTCTCTCTAGCTTTGAGAGGATAAGGGTATATACTCTCACTTTTGCTGCCCTAGTATTTGGGTTATTGGGGTGTACCCCAACCTCATCTTTGTTTCTGTGGTTTCTGGGGTTCAAACACAACAAAGAAAAGACTTTACCAACTGAGTTATTTCTCAGAACCACCCCCCTGCCAGCTAAATCATTTATAAAACATAAATCCCATTTATAAAGTATGCAGAACACAGAAGAACCTTTTTCTGGCAGTAAGTATTTTAGAGACATCACGACTCACGGCCTTTTCTGCAAAGAGAGCTCTCAGAAGTTTAGACAACAACAATTGAAGTTTCCATCCTATTATAGTTTTTGATCCATTTCCTACCAGTGACATCCCCCAGCAACATTAGAGCTCTCTGGTTTTCTTTATTTCTATAGTTGTTTACACGATCTGTTTGTATCATGGAAAGCAGCCTAACAAATCTCATCTCCTTGTACCTCAGTTTCTCCCCTCTGTAAAATGCTCATAATACAGCTCATGTAGTATGAGCTGTCATGGTTTTTTGTCATGTCATGGTCATGGTTTTGACCAGTCACTGGAAACTGATTTTCTATGAAGAAAGCAGACGTGTGAACAGCATATGACATGTGATTATTGAATTTGTCCAAGTTGCTTTAGGTTTTCAAACTATTTTTAACCATCACACACATACATATATCCCTGTGCTGAAGAGTTTTGAGACTGAGGTTCCAACCCCGCCTTTTAGACACTATAGTCTTTACTTCATCTCTCCAGGTTTTAATTTCTAATCAGCAAGGAGTCCTGCCCAACCTTCTGTGGAAGTGGGCTCATTGTAACACTAGGGGGCAGGCAAATACAATCCCTGAAATGTGTGTGCCTCTTAGATACCAGAAATAATGAAAAATTATATTATAAATTGTAAAAATCCAAATAAAAGTTATATTTCTTATAGAACCTTTGAAGACCCTGTTGTAGAACAGCTTTCGTACTTGAGTTCCATTGCCTATATTACATACTACAATAGCATTTAGCATTATTGAGTGCTTTCCTTGTGCAAAGGCATGGTGTAACACACATTACCTTTAATAATAGGTACATCGAATTCTGCAACCAAGTATGGTCCAAATTTACCTAGAGAGATCCCAAAGTCCTCCAGCCCACAACTGGCAGACCTAGGGCTAGAACATGCATTAAATGATTACACTTAACCAGGGTTCTGCACCATTCCTTGCTAGTTCCCATAGTCACCGTGGAACCCTCCCACCACTGGGACTGCAGTCAGCATCTCTCCATCACTGTAGCCACAGAAGGGAGGTGATGTCATAGAAATATTTCACATTGTGCATGAGTGATTTCAATTCCATAAAAGCTTAGAAGCCTTGATTATATTAAATATTAAAATTAAACCATGAAATTATTTGGGGGATGATATTGGATTCACTTGCTCTGACGATAGTCTACTAGACCAGCACAGATGCCTGTGTTGTCAGTCCCCAGGTCATGTACTACTATGTTGAGCACCTCCTGCCCTCGCCTGTCCCCCTGCTGCTGCAAATGCTGTGACACTCACCATGGCCTGCCTTCCCCTTCCGTCATATTTCCTTTCTCAATCTCCACTGGGTTTTGCATGAGCCTTCTTTAGGCCACTTGTATCAGCGTATTTCCTAAAATCATCTTTTTATTTGAAGCATCTTTGTCTCTTACCACTTAACAGTTAAATTTATTTATTTTTTTTACTTATGAAGAATTTATGCATGCATAGAAATCCACATTTCTCTCCCTTTCGGTTCCTCCCCTATTTCCAGCATCGCCTTTGCCTCTCTACTTCATGCGCTCATTGCTTATAAACTCCTTGATTTCCCCTAGTGTTACCTGTGTGTGCATGGGCGTAGGACCATATCCTGGAGCATGGGCAGCTTTTCAGGGGCTACATCCATGAAGGAAACTGACTCTTCTTCCCCTAGCAGTAACTACCTGCCAATAGCTCCTCAGCTATTGGGATTAACTCCATGGGTCCCTTTCCCATTCATGCTGGGACTTGGGTTGGCTTGATTCGTCTCATGTGTTGGTGGTACAGTCACAATCACTGTGACCTCATATGTCCATCTGCCTTGTGTCTGAAAACATTGTTTCATTGTTATCATTGACCCTGGGTCTTTTTTTTTTTTTTTTTAAAAAAAGGTTTATTTATTTTATATATGTGAGTATAGTGTTGAAGTCTTCAGATACACCAGAAGAGGGCCTCAGAGCCCATTACAGATGGTTGTGAGCCACCATGTGGTTGCTGGGAATTGAACTCAGGACCTCTGGAAGAGCACTCAATGCTCTTAACTGCTGAGCCATCTCTCCAGCCCCAGCCCTGCTTCTGAAAATCATCCAATGTCTGCTTCCAGGATGACCCCTGAACCTTGGGAGCAGGGATGTGCTATAGCTGTCCCATTTTGATCCGGGTACTCTGCTATCTCTTATGCTCTGCACTTTGAGCAGTTGTGATGGTGGGAGCCTAGACTAATAGTAGGGGGATTAGAAAATATCAGGATTGTCCCAGAACAGGTCAGGCCAGTGACAGATAAACCTGGATGATCATCGCAAGTCTCCTTTAAATTATAATAAATACTTCCTAGGCTGCTTAAGACCAATGAATCTTTTGACACAAGGGATAAGAAGTTGCATTAAATAACTGTCCCAGTGAGCTGGATAATTATTTAGAGGCATCCATCACTTGTGGGAACACTTCCTAATTACTCTCTACTTTTCTTGTGAGATGTGTCTCTTTCATTTCCTGGTTGGGATCTAGTGTCGTTTTCTTTGTTACAAAGGTCAATTATTTAAGGTCACTGTGTGTGTGTACATGTCCTGGCACTCATGCACAAGTGAGAGGGCAACCTCAGGTGTCAGTCCTTGCTTGCTTTTTGCCTTTTTTATTTTATTTTTTTTAATTTTTATTTATTTACTTTTTAAAATGTATTTACATTCATTTCAACTATTATCCCCTTACTGGGTTTTCCCCCACTCTTGGAAACCACCTATCCCATCCTCCTGCCCCCTGCTTATGTGAGGGTGCTCCCCCACCCACCCACCCACCCACTCCTGCCTCCCTGCCCTTTATTCCCCTGCACTGGGGCATATATCAAACCTTCATAGGATCAAGGGCTCAGCCGTTATCATTACCGGCTAGGCTCACAAACAAAAATACAGCAGTCCTTGCTTTCTACCTTGTTTGAAACAAGCTCTCTTGTTCATCACTGCATATGCCAGGCATTTATAAGCAATTCCACCCTAATTGGACATGGTCGCTAGGAGTCCCGTGCCTCTGGAGTATATAGGCCAGGGAACGTTAACTGAAGGCTTGGAAAGGGCTCCGTACATACAGCTGTGGGAAGCCTTTCGCTGTCTTGGGTAAAGAGTTTTCAGTACAGCTGCTTTGGAGTCACTCCTGCTCCCACTAGGGACCCTTCTCCCTTGTCAGTGAAGCCAATGAACTCACTGCTGCCCCTTAGTGAACTTTGGTAGAACTGTACCTTGTTTTACCCACTGAGCCTTCCCCAACTGTTTGGGTATCGTGACACACTACAGCTTCCACAGTGAGATTTCTTCCTTCCTTCCTTCCTTCCTTCCTTCCTCCTTCCTTCCCCCCACCTCCTTAATTTTTATTTTCTCTTTTAGGGAGGAGGCTGCAAGGGCAGGGGGATGATATGAAGGGATGGGGAGATGAGTGGGACTGGGGTGCATGATGTGAAAATCACAAAGAATCAATAAAAAGTAAAAAACGTACTGGTAAGGAATGTATTATTATTTTTTTAAAGGCCAAATAAGAAAGTACTTCATTTATGTTGCTTTGGAAACAGCTTTTAAAAACAGACATGGAGAAGTATGAATGAAAATGACCAAACATTAAATGAATCAAAGGATTGCAGTTTCCTGAGAAGACACTTCTCATTCAGAAAGAGACTGGGTTCCATGAAGGCAACTGCATTTTGGAACAGACTTGACTGCATCATATATAATAGGTGTTCTGAACTTCTTATTAGTTTTAGTTAATTATCTACTTAATTAATGTGTGTGTGTGTGTGTGTATGTGTTCACAAGCATATGTGTAATGGCACAAATGCAGAGATCAGAAGCCAACCTTGGGAAATCGGTTGGAGGCAAGCACCTTTACCCACAGATCCATCTCACTGACTCTAATTTCCTGGCTTTTTAAATGCACTAAACTCAGTTATTTTCTAGTAGCTCTTACATAATGATATTTAATCTCTTATCACACAATTATGGCATAGTGTATAATTACAAAATCACAATGGATTTAATGGCACTTCATTTTGGTATTTCATAAATGAGCAGTTATATGAGTTGTATAAAATTAAAAGCAGTAATAATAGCTATATGTGTGTGAGACATTATGGTGTTGATAGTGTTTGAAGTGGTATATTTTGAACACATGGATTCTTCTATCACTCCTTATAATATACTATCCTAATATCCAGGGGGTTCATGACCTTTGTATTGGGGTTCCCCACTTTATAAGATACAAACAAGAACGTTGAGTTGGGTGATTTATTAACTTCTTCAGACAATGTACCTCAATATTCTCTTGCTGAAATTTTTCCTTTCTTATTTATGTTTGTGCCAAATATCAGCTACATATGACAGAACCCATCTTATAGACTTGGGTCTGTAGTCTTGTGTGTCCCCACAGAATGATATCCAACATTGGAAGAGCGTGAGAGAACAGAGAGTTTCTAGAACCAGGGATCAGAATTTGGTGATAATTCTTTTGTTTCCATTGGTTCGTGACATAAAGTCTACACCATGCTTTTTATTATACATAGTTCACAGGGACAGAGAGAATGCAGTTAATATGAAGGGGAAATCTGAATGCAGTGGCTGAAAGGTATTTCAACCTCTGAAGAAAACTGTCCAGTTGTGATAAGGAAGTAGAACTGATGCTAATTAGTGCTTTTTAAAAATTTATATAAATTAATAAGTCCCAAACAGGCAATTTTCTTACATATGCTTTGTTATTTTGCTAGTGGATAAAAGTAAGGGCATCTAGGCTGTGGGTGAATGTGCAGAATAGCGAAAGGGAAATAACTCTTGTTTTTTCTCTCCCATGGCTAGCCTGACCTGTAATTCATGATTTGGATTCTGGCGGAGCACCCCCAGGGCCATGCAATACCCAGTGTTCAGTGGTGTGTAAAGAATTCTTTGCAAGTGGCTTAGATGAATATATAATGACTTTTCGTACATTCAAAATACTGTTTATTCCTGGAAATCACAGGAGAGGAACTGGAATGATGGCAATATTAAGTACCATAATGAAGCATAGGGTAGCCGATGGGCCCTGGGGCAGACAGCTCTGTACTATTGATTCACTCATTTGGTTTCCTTGTAAAACGTCTGTGACCTGAACCATTGCTGTGGAATACGAATGCAGGTTTTCAATTCAGGTCAAGCAAGAAGATTCTTCCTTATGAGGATCTGAGTGTTCTCTGGAATGCCCAGGGAGACCACTCAGTGTCTCAGACCCTGGGAATCAGTGTCTTCTGTTTACTCCCATTGAGAGCTTCTCTACGGACAGTGCCATAGCGTTAGTTTGGTTTCATGTCTAGAAGCTTCTCTGAGAGCTCACTATCTGTAGGGCATGCTGTTGCATACTACTATGATCTAAGGGTGCTAAGATAGGATTCTTGTTACTAAATAAATGCACAGTTTATAATATCTATATAATTCCTAGAGTTTATAGAAGATGTTCAAATGTCATCTGTAAAGCTTATTGCCTGGGGGTTCAGCCACACAATGTTACTTGTGGAACTGCTTGTAAGGAAAGAGGGAATTGTTAGACTGTTTGTTAGACTGTTGCTGACTGGCAAATAAGGTAAATTCCCATATTAAAAATCTGCTCAGCTGGTGAAGTGAAAGGTATCTGAGGGCTAAATTTTCCTTGTCAGCATCTTTTCTTTTTTAGGCATACACACTCTTGTTTGAGCTTCCAACCATGTGCCTTAAGTTATGCAAGCTAACTTCCTGACCCCTTTGCAAATGAAGAGATAGGGGCTCTGAAGGGTGAGGTCGTTGGGCTATCACATGGAAGGGTACATGACGTTCAAGTACATGAAGTTCAAGTTCTAGGACTTCAGTTCTAATTATTTTTATTTTAAAAATTTTTGGCGAGGCAGGAAGCAGCAGAAATGGTTACTGATTACAGTAGTTCTTGCTTTCCTCATGTCTACTGAATTCATCATCCATGGGGGTGGGGGGGGCGGTTCTCCACTCCGTTTCTTCATGGTTTCATCCAAAATTAAAAAGCACAGTCAGTGTCGTCATTCATTATCAACAAGCGTCTGACACAGCAGAGGTCTCTGGATTGACTTTGATACATTGACTTTCTAAAGTCAGAAGTTGCTAAGCTAGAGGTGATGTCAAAGAGGAAGCCATTGCCCTGAGAACAGGCTGGTTTATCAGCAGGGAAGCCATCAGATCTGTTTGAGTACATTTCTGTGTGGATGTTGAGGCTAAGAGACAGTTAGAGACTTAAGTTTCTCTCCGTAGGCCAATCGATGCAACAAAAGCATGAATTTTGGAGTCAGGAATAGAGAAATGGGTGAATTTGAGCAATGTAATCAGAACTTGAAACATCAACTATATTGCTTAAAGCTAAAGAAAACGCCACAGAGTTAAGTCAGTGAGTATCTTTAAGGCAGGCTGTGAGTGTGGCCATTAGTGGATCAGTTGGGTCTCCATCCTGCAGCCTTGTTAGCTATGACAGCTCACGATCACAGCCCCCACCAACAGTGTTACCAGGGACAATCTCTGCTTTGGGAAGCTTCTACCATTTTGTCACTGTTGAAGGACACTGATCAGGAACTAAGTTTTGAGGAACAAAATGGAGTTTCTGGAAACTGCTAGCATAAAAGTTTTGACAGGGTCACACGCGGATTAGCATAATTTCTATTCCACGTTCTATTTCTGTCCTGTGGTGCTCGTATTAGATTCCATTGCGTCCATTGAGCAGCTTTTGTTCCTCGGCTGTGAGTTTAATTATTTAGTTATTTATGAGTGCATCTGGGCATAAGTGCCAGAGTTTTATTTCTGTGACAAATTTATGGTCAGTGAATTTTAGTAATTAATGAATAAATTATTCTCCTCCACAAATGCCTCTGCAATTTGTGATTTCCATATCAATTCATAATTCCAAAGAAGGGTTCTTTATTAGTTGGAAAGCCAGTGCTAATGAAATCAGGAAAGGGAGATTTTAAATTGCTTTAATTAACTTTATTAATTAATATCCAACACATGTAAGATATAGAATTGGCTTTGGTTGGCTCTGTTAAAACTTAGTTGTTTAAAATCTATTTAATACATGAATGTACTTTATATGAAAGAAATTCTACTTCTTTTATGACAGGAATAGAAGGATTTTCCTTTTGTTGTCTTTGATTCGTGGGATAGTATTGAATGTTTGAACTTTTCGAAAGTATAAACAAAAACCCTGCACATGTAAGTAGATCCACACATTAACTTTCTAAAAAGGAAGACTTCCATGCTACTTCACATGAGATGGAAAGGACTTAGTGAATCCTAGGACAGTTTGTATACGTACATTTCTCCTTTTCTTTTCTCTTCTCTTCTCTTCTCTTCTCTTCTCTTCTCTTCTCTTCTTTTCCTTTTCCCCCCTTCCCTTCCCTCCCCCCATCTCTCTCTGTATCTCTGTTTCTGTCTCTCTGTCTCTGTCTCTCTGTCTCTCTATCTCTCTCTGTCTCTCTCTCCCTTCTGAGAAAAAGCATCAGGAGTAAAGTCCTCTCCAGAAATCACTCTTGCCAAGTGGACTGGAGCAAAGAAAGCCAAATCAAAACTAGCCCTCTTGGAGCTCGCAATGCGCAGAGATGTACACTGCCTGCTCAAATGAGCTAAGCCAGTGTGGAAGAGCGCATGCGTGAGGGCATCCCAGCGCTCTAAAGCAGAGTCACACACCTTTGTGTGTTAGGGCCTGTTCTCTAAGTTATACCTGAACACAGTAAGCCAAAGGATCGTTCCTTTGAGGATGGAGACTCCCATGATCTGATTCTTTTGTGCTTTTCCTTCTGATCCATTCTAAAATCCCTGCCAGTTCCACTTGAAAACATGTGTTTCATATGGGCAGCGTTTACTCTACTGCATGCCCAGAGCTTCTGCCAAGACTTCCTGTTTCTGTTTCTCTCTTTGCTCGTCAGTAGTTTTCCATTGCTCAGAATGATTCCTTTTCAAGTCTGTTCAAATCTGCTCTTCTGTTTCCAGTGCTCACTCTTGTTCCATACCCTGGCCCTTGGAGTCTCTTTGTCAGGGTAATTTCCCTCTATCTATCATGCTTATTCTTTTGCTTTATTCAGCATTCTGTCAAAACATTGTCTCACTGAGAAGCTCATTGGACTACTCTAAGACTCAATCTTGGCACCTGTTGACACTTTCCATGACTCTTATATTGCTTAGGTCTAACTGGAAGTTACATCACGATCTACCTACCTATCTATTATCTATGTATCAATCTATCATTTGTCTTTGTCACGATCTCATCCATCCATCATCTAACCTCATTATCATCTCTGCCATCTATCGTCTGTCTGTCTGTCTATCATCTCTCTTCTGTCATCTCTTGCATCTATCATCTATCTATCTATCTATCTATCTATCACTTATCTCTGTCATGATTCCATCCATCCATCCATCCATCCATTCATCCATCCATCCATCCATCCAAAATATAACATCATTATCATCACCTATCTATCTATCTATCTATCTATCTATCTATCTATCTATCTATCTATCTATCTATCTATCATCTATCTATCATCTACCATCTGTCTGTCTGTCTTTCAGCATCCTCCCTTCCTGGCCAAATGCTTATACTATACAGTAACTGTCAGGAGTGGAAGGTAGGAAAGATCAAGTCTGTCTGGAACCCACAAGCACAAATGGGAATCCAGTAATGTGACCTGAAAATTTTTTCTGTTCACTTTTATTCTCCTTCTCTTCTTACCCAATCTTCCCTACTTCATTTCCTTTTCTTTTTTGCCTGTGCTCTTGTATACAAGAATATGGTGTAGATTCTAAAATGCTTTATCAGAGAGCTGAAGAACATACCTTGGGACTTCATTCCGCCTAAACATCAAAGAAGATGAGAGAGAAAGCTCTTGCTTCATGCCGAGGCAATTCGGATCAGCAACAGCATTGCTGAGCTACGAGAACATGATCCTGTCTCTCTGCCATCTACTTCTTCCCAAAGACCTCCTTTGAGGTAACCAGAAACTTCTAAAAAAGACAATTCTGAAAACTGTAGGTGAACCCAATCTAATTGAAACAGAACAATGCCATCACAATGTCTATGGGAACTATATTTCTATTTTGTCAACGTATGAAATGTTTCTAGGTACAACCGAGTAATACTTGGTATTTGTGATGTTTAATTCTGATGTCAGCGTGGTAGGATCCAGAATCACCTGGGAGACGAGCTCGTGAGTACACCTGTAAGGGATTATTTAGACTAGATTAGCCCCTGGGCATACACATGAGGGACTATCTAGATGATATTAATAGATGTGAAAAGAGCCACTTTCACTGTGGTGACACCTTCCCAGTTGCTGTGATTCTAGACTGACTAAGAAGGAGAAGGCAAGCTGAGCACTAACATTCATCCCCACTGCAGATGGAATGTGACCAGCAGCCTCAAGTTGCTCCTCCTGTGAATCCCCTAACCACAATGGTTTGTACTTTCTTGTGAGTCCAAATAAACTCCTCCTAAGTGGCTGGTTTCAAGTTATTATATAACAACAGGGAGACAGTTAACTAAACATACAACTGCCACCAAGCCTGAGATCATTGATGTGAGAAAAATTGACCATGTGGTTTGTAGGATATGGAAGTATGTGGGAAGAATTTGGAACTTTTGAGCCAGAAAAATCCCCAGTGTACTGCAAGCAAAGCTTAATTGGCCATTCCGGTGGAGGGTTTAGAAGGCTAGAATATCAACAGAAGCCAGACAGCAGAAATCAAGTGCAGAGGAGAAAAAGGACTCCATTAGGAGCTTCTGCCCACATTTTTAGGACAGGCATGGTGCTGAACTCAGGAATAATGGACTGAATCCTTTATGTGGAGAAAATTACAAGGCAGCATAGCCTCCCTACCATGGCACTGCTAATTCTTACTGCTCTTATACAGATCTACACTGAGAGAGCAAAAAGACAAGAAAAATATAAAGAGAAAAGTTGTATGAGAAAGTTTAAAATTGCAGATAAAGAAAATGCAGACAACAAAGTATCTGAAACTGTTCTGAGAAACCTCAGTCTATGGATCAGGGCAATAGAAAAGGGTCCTTGAAGATAGTGTCTTACACAAACCTTTGAAAATGCAAGCTTTTGTGAAAGAAAAGCTCTGAACTGAGAATCTTGCACAAGGGGATTCCTGATCTAAAACACCTGCCTAGGAAGGTAATTTAGCATATTTAGTCACTGAAGCATGCAGAGGCAGCAAACAGCTGTGGTGTAAGGAGGCCAGGTTCTATTCCAAGATGTCAAAAAACCTGTCACCCTCAGGGTACTTGTTTTGCAGGACATAAATGTGTGTGTGTGTGTGTGTGTGTGTATGTGCGCATGGTATATGATATATGTGTATATATATATATACATACATACATATGTATGAGACAAATAATGAATATATCATTCTACAGATATTTGCTGAGTGAATTTAATTAGAAGTGTTTGAATTTATAGGTGAATATATAGTTACCATATTGATTGGTCTGAGCATAGAAACAATGGTCAAATGAAGAGATGAAGAGCAGGCTAGGCCCAATGTGATGCTGCATCATCTTTCTCCCAGTGCTCCATAATTGCATGCTCTGGGCTCAGGGTTTGCTATCCCAGGTTGTAGGTCCTGTAACACTTCTTAAATGCTTTGTCATAACCCCGGTCTTGTTTCAGTCACCCTGACATTAAGTTGGTTTTTAAGAAGGCTGCACTCCTCACTGCAAGCCAGCCCTGCTTCAGGTTAGAAAGCCTGCAGTTGGAGACTAAGACACTGCCAACCCTCCTCTCCTCCATCCTTCCTGTTCTGGTCACCACATCCTAGAGCCTTGCTCTGTGCGTTCAGCATAGGACCATGCAAGGAAAGGATCATGGGAAGTCTTCAGTGATGCTTAAATACAAATACATCTGTTGCTTCTAGGTACAGGGATGTGAAATGCTCCTGTTCTTTGAGGCTTCTTTATCCTGGAACTGAATGATAGAATTCTCTTTCTAGAATGGTGTCTCCTCTGGTTGCTTTCTTTGGGAGATAGGCACCTACCCCCTATTTGCCCTCTCATTGCGCACCTACTGAGCTTTGCCAAGTTCTTCAGCCTTCTAGCTGCAAAACTGAGTCAGATCCATGCACCATAGTTCTAAGGCCCCAGAGAACATGGCAGGCTTTCCAGACAGAGTGCTTTCTTTTATGTCTTCCCACCGGGGCAAGCACTCTGTCTCTCCTACTAGGATAGCGAATTTGGAAACCAGTGGGCTCTCTCTCTCAGATTGTCTTTTCTGATTTCTTCTCTCCACTTTCAATGAGTAATTCCTCTTTAGCCTACTCCTCTCTATACTGTCAGTGGGAACTTGGAAGTAATGCTGGGTTAATTGGTTCTAAATTCTCTTCACATGTACTCTAACTCACTGCATCAGGATGCGAAGTGATAATACAGTAATAAAGTAGTGAGCCACTTACTTTATTGTTCTTTTGGAGTTCTTCTAAAACAGAGCCAGAGAATCTCATTTGAATATGTTGTTATAAAGGGGAGGTGTTAAATACTCCCAAGGTATGTGGGGCATGGCACCATCACCTGGATTATCATCTAATTTCTAATCATCTTCATAATCCTAAAACAATATAACAACACTGCTTACTCTTCCCTTTGTGTCTCTAGTTTAGTAGTTTTATAGTGCCCAAATGACTTCCTCATTCAACTGACTAATATGCTTCATGCTTAACAAATATTTTACTCCTTACATCAACTCTGAAAGAAATTCTTATCACTATTTAGAAACCAAAGAGCTGAAGCTTAGGGATGTTGATACTATATTGAAGGCACATAAATCATGGGTGGGGGCTTAGGATTTGAACTCAGATTCCAGATCATTCTGGCAAACTCTGTATATGGATGTATAGATATAGTATAGTATAGATATTGGATCAGTGGAAATAACCAGTTGTCTTTTGAGCTGAAGGAATCAGCCTTTGGAGGTCTACATTCTATTGTGTGAGGTTGGGAAGGAAAGAGGCAGAACCCACTCGTTAGCACTGCTGAGCAATGCCACAAAACTAAACTAGTTAAAGCCAAACAGGGGAAAAATCTATATGAAAGAATATTGTAACATGACTAAGTAGAACAAATAATTCAAGAGAATGGCTCTTTGTCAATAAATAGTGATTTTAAATTGAAAATAAATATGTATAAAGTTGCGGATGACCTAAGAATATGTTCTAGGAAACAGGAAGAATAGAGATTTAGATAATGGACAGAATTATCTGTTTTCAAAAATATCTTTGCTCTCTTTTCTTTCCAAGACTGAGTCAGATCCTTCCTCCCTTAGGCCCTTAAGCTAAAACAGGTAGGCTGTCTCTAGAACTGATCTTCTTGGAAGAACTGACATGGACTTTGAGTTGAGAATCAATGTGATTATGCTTTCTTGTACACCGAGGATTATGTTACATTAGGAAAAGTTTCCCCAAATTGTACTGTGTTTAAATATTCTGGCAAAACCCAACCTGGCACCAGGTTCCCAAGGTTTGACCCTGACTGCACTGAGTTTCCCATGTCACCTCTTTGTGGGTTCATTTCCTCCTACACAGAGAACTACAGGCAGCTGAATAAAGCTGGAAATGGCGGAGATGGTCCTCTCCAGGGAAGAGAACATCACTTGATTTTCTAGTACCAAATGGTAAGCCCAGAAAACGCATGTTCAAGTAATATCATATGTTTTCAACATGTTGTATTTAGAAACATATTTCTCTATATAAATACATATACACATGCAATAACAGTTACTGAGAAAAAGAGGCCATGAATTTGAAGAAGAATGGGAAGGGGGGGAAGGTTGGAGGGAGGAAAGGGAAGGGAGGATATTGTAATCAAATTACAATCTCAAAAATGAACAAAACAGAAAGGTACCACTCTAAGATACAAAAGGTCTGGGGGCCTAGGTTCTATTTCATTCATGCTCTCCTGTTTCTAGCCTTTCCTCCATGCAAGAATGCATGTTCAGCTATAACATGATGAGAAAAAAAAAAGGCTTTGTTAAGTCTTTGAGAATCTAGGTTTGTCTTCTATAAGTCAAAGATAATTAACCTGTAAGAAAAGCATGCATAATTATCTAATTATCCAAGCTCTGTTCTGTTCTTTCAGTACTTCTCAGCTTCTCTCTGATCTCTCTTTTACATTCTGGCTCCAGAATTTAAGGTGTTCAAAGGCAGCTACAAATCAGAATTCAGACACCTGTACTAATAGTGGAGTCAGAAGTGCCAGGCCTGCATCCAAGCATCTCATAGTCAGTGTTTGTGTCAGCTCGGGTGTTGGATCACAGAGTTGTGCTTTTTACAGAGGAGGGAATGGGTAAATTTGGGAACCTAGCATTGACTGCCAAAAAGATGTGTTACTGAGGGGAGACATCATAGAGACATAGCTGCAGTGTCATGGCGGGCAAAGTTGACAGAGAACTGTGAACCTCTGTGGTTTTGGAAAAGAACTGCAACAATAAAAATATGACTGGCAAATGAATTGATATTGAGTAGTAACTTTTGAGGACACTTGAGGTAAATTGTGAGATGAGAGATTGAAGAGATGTGTTAGACACAGAGAGAGGGATAGGATTTTAATGAGTGTTCGGGAGAAACCAATAAGGTGAGAAGACATGAGGAGAAATCCACAGCTTCTAGACTTGAAGATCTGAAACAATGAGTGTCACTGTCATGGGCAGTGACAAAGGACTATTTTTGATGAAAACATGATGAATTGTGCATGGATTTAGTTTGCCATGACCTTGAGTCTCCCCCACACCATATACACAATGCCCAGTAGGCTGTTGGTAAAGTTCTTTCTAATGAGGCTGACTTTCAGTCCTCTTTCAAGTACAGTCAGAATTCAGCCTGGATTGTCAATTCATTGTTTTACTTTTCATTTGCTTAGAAATCAACCCACACTCTCCAAGTACTTGATATATATGTCACAATGGTAGAGACATTTAATATCTATTCTTCTGTTGCTTCTTATTCTCTTTTCTTCCCTATCACACAATTACGTAGTCTACACTGTTCTTTCTCAGCTAATGCATTTATAAAGCCTGGCCCTGCTGTTCCTCCATGCCCTTGCTGGTTGCAATTTATTTTCTGCCTTGGCCTTTCTGACTTGGCCTCAGCATGTGTCAAATTGTCTTACATACGCCCTTGATCTTTTGCCCTGCTAACATTTTGCATACAATTACATTTCAGAGTTTGCAATCTTCAATCATGCGGCGAAGAGTGATGCTGTATTAGTTAGTTTTAAATTCAAAAGATTGAAATGGGGTTACTGTGGAAATACAGATTGAGGGAAGTTCTGTGGGAGGCAGACAGCCTTAAAAATTTGCATTTCAGCCAGATAATTTTCTGGTTCAAAACGCCCTTGACATTCTCTCACTTAAGGTCTCCCAGGATTGTGAGAAATGGACCCCTAGTGACACATCAGCTTCTGAGGTGTGTTAGGACAAGGTAGCTGATACGCAAAGTGAGAAATAATGATGTGCTTACCACCAAGTCAGCCAAGAACTCTTTGGGCTGGAGACACTGGCAGATTAGGTTTCCGTTGACTCCCGAGGCTGCATGGGATGAACATCTGCCTGATGGAGCCAGTTAGTACTTCTCCATGTCTCTACAAACAGCATAAACATCTGAGTGCATCGCCTTGATCTCCCTGAGCCTGTCTTATACTAACCTCGCTGGCCTTGGTACTCTGTATTTCTTCTCATCTCTGTACAGATGTGGTGCAGTTGGCCCTGGTCCATCTGTCTCTGAGCTCAGTGATGTTCAGTGAGTCAGGGAGGATGGAGAAATGCTCCTTTGATAATTCTTTTGGTATGTTTATTCCATCATGTCCTCAGTCCACCAATGCCTGTGGAGTGACCTGTCATTATTTCAAAGGCTGGCCTTTTTGTTACTGCATGGTGTGTGTGTGTGTGTGTGTGTGTTGCGGGGCAACTGTGTTTTTCAATTTAACATCTCTCCACCTCCAGTTTCATCATGAAGGCATGAAGATAAAAGATATAGCCTCACCCCTTTATTACAATCAGTTCCCAGATACACTCCACATCTACAATGACAAACTGACTTGGATTATGACAAAAAGCAGTAATTAAATGTCTGCAAAGTGAACTGTTCAGTGCAAAGCCAGAGTTTCAATAAGGTTATTTAGATGGTCTCAGAGGATAGGGGTACTTCAGTAGCAGTTGGGTGACTCATACAATATAGGCTCCATTTCCTCAGCCTGCAACAAGCCATACCAGATGATAAAGTGGATGACACACTGAGTAGCTGATGAGTGTGGAAGAGAAAATGAGGAGCAAAGCCCATGTGACAGATTTGAGGAAAATAAAACCACTGTCTAGGTTGAAGTTTTTATTGATAAGAATAAAAAAACCAGACAAAAGACACTAGTAGAACATCAAGTTTCCAAGTTATATGGACTGAGAGTTGCATTGGGCTGCTTTATGCTTAAACTGTACTAAGACTAGAAAAACATGATGCAATTGTACATGTTTGGTAAGAAAGATTAGTTGCTATGTGATTTGATATTGGTTTTGATTTTTTTTTTTGGTTTTTTGAGACAGGGTTTTTCTGTGTAGCCCTGGCTGTCCTGGAACTCACTCTGTAGACCAGGCTGGCCTTGAACTCAGAAATCTGCCTGCCTCTGCCTCTCAAATGCTGAGATTAAAGGTGTGCGCCATCACTGCCTGGTGCTATGTGATTTGAAATCCTAATTTTATAAAGGAAAATTCTGAAGCAAATAGAAACGGTGCTTGCCCATGGCGAACATGGTTGGTGCAATGCAAACATGGCTGATTTTACAGACAAAGAATATGAGTCTGGACAGGAAGTTAATGAATAGAATTCAAACTTGTTTGGTAAGACAAAAGCTCCCATGTATTTCTGGTCATATAGCAGATAATGGATTACTAGGGATTGCCACTCTTATTACAGGGACTTGAAGAGTCAGGAATGGAATCTATATTGATATTTGCAACTCAGCCTTTGTTCTGAATCATGTGGTCCTTGAGCCAATTTCTTGTGAATAAAACTAACACTTTATAAAATTTATGAATACATTCGTGTTTGCTGTCTGTGTGAGAAAAAAGATTTGCACACAGGTTAAAATCTAGCTGTATTCATAGTAGACAAGGGTTTTGGAAGGTTAAATTATGTGTGCAATCATGGTAATGAGGAGCAAAGTTGGACTGAACCAAACCCAGAGTGATCTAGTAGGATATAGTCCCCACAGGGTTGAGTATTTAACATTTGGTCCCCAGTAGGTGACACTGTTTGGAGAGGTTTAGGAGATATGACCTTGCTAAAGGAGGTGTATCACTAGGATAAATCATAGATTTCATAACATTTCTCTATTTCCAGTTTTCTCTCTCTACTTCATGCTTGTAGCAGAAGACGTAATCTCTCAGCTTTCTGTTCTAGCAACTATACCTGCCATAATGGGCTCTTATCCCTCTGGGATTGTTAACCTAGATAAGCACTTCCTTCTAAAGTTGCTTCTGGTCATGGTATTTTATGACAGCAGTTGAAGATTAGCTAATACACTAAGGCTCCCCACTCTAACTTTATTGCCTTATAATCCACCATGTTTTCCCAGTCATCGTTCCACTATTCCTAACGGGGCCTACAAACATTCTTTCTTGAGCTACATCTCTGATAATCTTTCCTTTTTTTTTAAAGATTTATTTATTATATGTAAGTACACTGTAGCTGTCTTCAGACAGAAGAGGGCGTCAGATCTCATTATGGATGGTTGTGAGCCACCATGTGATTACTGGGATTTGAACTCAGGACCTCTGGAAGAACAGTCAGTGCTCTTAACCGCTGAGCCATCTCTCCAGTCCCTGATAATCTCTTTATGATAGTAATGTAACTGGTATATTAAATATACTGTGCAAACAGTAAACAACTCTGGGTATGTGAGTTCTGTAGTGGAAGCCTCAGTCGCCTTCTGACATGGCATGTCTCACGTACTCAGAGGTAATGAGGTATCCACTGGCCCCAGGGACATCACAGGGATGCTTCACTGATTCTGCCAACAGAAGCAACTGTAAAGCAAGATAAATATCTACAGTGCAAGCCTTTCTAGATGATTTTTACAGATAGTCTCCTGTATTCTTACAATTATAGATTTCTTGTATTGAATCTCAACTTCTGGAATTACAACAAAACAGCACATGTTAATAACCCCTATGTTCTCTGTCTGTCTGTCTGTCTGTCCGTCTGTCCGTCCGTCCGTCTGTCTGACTGTCCGTCCGTCCGTCTGTCTGACTGTCCGTCCGTCCGTCCGTGTGTGTGTGTGTGTGTGTGTGTGTGTGTGTGTGTGTGTGTGTGTATGGGTTAGGGTGCATGTGCTTGTGAAAACCTTAGGTTAATGCTGGATATGTTTCTCAATTGCTCTCTACCTCACATTTTGAGACCCAGTCTCTCACTGAACCTGGAGCTCACCAATTCACCCAGGGTGCTTAGCCCACACTGCTTCTCCTTTGCTGGGATCACAAGTTTGCTTCCATGCCAAGTTTTCACTTGGGTATGGAGGATCCAAATTTAGGTCTCCGTGTTTGCACGGTAATCATCTTATTGGTTGAACTCTCTCCCCATACCCCCTAATTCATACCTTTAAGATCCCATGAAACATTCAGTGGGATCTCCTATGCAAAGTCCATATCATCGAAGATCCAGATTGACTTTCTTTACCATAAACAATACCCTTCATGAGAGGAGACAGTGATGGATTCCTACCCTGTAAAGAAGGCTAGTGTGCTCCTAATAAATATATATTTCAAGGTTTTTTTTGTTGTTGTTATTGTTTTTTTTCCTTTGTTTTTACCATAGGCTTCTGCTTCTGTTTTAACATTGTCCTAGATATAATTCTGATGTCATTCTTATACATATCCAGGGGTAAAGATCAAGTTTCCTTATCAGTTTACTCAAAGCTCCTTTGTTTACCTCTTTCCTTCCCTGTTGGGGAGTATCTTAGTTACTCTTCTATTGCTGTGCTAAAACACCATGACCACGACAATTTATAGAAATAAGATCTTATTGAAGACTGCAGATCTAGAGGGCGAGTGCTTGAACACCCAAAAGGGTGGGGAAGGTGACATCAGGCAGATAGTCATAGCACTGCAACATGAGAGCTTATATTCTCACTATCAAGTGGAAGGCAGAGAGAGAGAGAGAGAGAGAGAGAGAGTTAGTTGCATGGGCTTTTGAAACCTCAAAACCTTTCCCCTGTGACATACCTTCTCCAACACAGCTCTACCTCCTAATCCTTCCTAAATGGTTCTACCTAGCACCCAGGTAAAAAGTCCCCCAGCACCCAGGGACAAAACATTCAAATATTTAAGCTGATGGTGGCCATTCTCATTCAAATCACTACGGGGAGAGGAATATTAAAGGGCTCTTATAGCTTTGCAGTCATTCCACTCTTCCAGAACTCTAGCTTTAATCCTTTTACAGCCTCAGAATGACTGATGAGCAGGTCCTTGGAAAGCTACTTCTTATTATTTTGCTTTGCAAGTTTCACTGAAGACATCTTCTCCTTCATTTGGCAGAGTGAGGGCACTTAGTGCCCCACATTTGATTTTTCCCTTTCTGACGGAGGCAGGAGTTTTACATCTTGCTACACAGAGGGGGCATTTTAAGGCTCCAGCAGAAGACCTTTAGCTGACATTCTTGGGTTTTTGAAGCAGAGCACTTTTACTAAATTATTGGCTGCAGAGAATCTGTCAGAAGCTTCAGTTTGTCCACAATTAACTTTAATGTCAGATGTGACATCAGAGTCTGAGATGCTTTCAGGAGTGAAGACTTCGTTTTTCACTGTCTTTCTGCTGCCTACAAACAAACAAAAATGCTAACTTGCATGCAAGTTGGTTCTTTCTACATTTTCATGTTTTTAAAATAAAAACTTCATTTAAAAATAAAAAAAGTATTTAATCATAGGCCAGGGCAAGTCATTGCCTCTTTGTTATTACAAGACCACTTGAAATTATGCCTCTTGTGATTGATTAATAGCATTTGTTGCAAAAATAATTCTATGGGACTGAAGTAAGATGACCTGTTCCACGCCAAGTTGTGTCAACCATGATGGGTAGGCCTGACTTTCCTGATGGAAATGGTAAGGAGTGTAAAAATCAAAGCAGATCCTATGAAGCTGTTGAGGACTATGAGTTTCTTTGTAAAGAACAGATTATGTCCTGGGAAATTGAATTTCTTTCTTCCTTGCCCCCTGCTTTTTAATTCCTCTCCAAGTACTGTCTCTGTCACAAAACTATTCTTTAGAGGATCCCGTATTCCATCTTGAAGAAGGTAAATGGATCTGGCGTGTGTCCCACTGCTCCTTCTGACCCACGCCTTAGCAACAACATCAAAAATAAGGAGTGACAAGTGTGATTTCTGTCTTCGCGGGGTGGGGGTGGGGTGGGTGTTGGAATACTGTGTAGTATGAGCTACACAGCAGGTAAAACTCGGTAACAATGGCGGCAGTCAAACCTAGGTGTGGCAGGAATTAGAAAAAAAACATGCTTGTTTAGATAAATTCCAGAGAATGGCGGGGCTTTTCTCTCTTTCTTAAAAGAGTACTTCAAGAGTGGAGCCTTGTGAGATCACCCCATCTACATTTGCCTGGCAACTGATGATGTCATTATGTGGCTCTTATTAAGCCAACCATAGTTCATGATTGCAGCTCCTTTGTCCCAGATAGAGTTATACTGTCTCACAGCACACATCCTGGTTTCTTCCTTTTACAATCTTCCCATTCCCTTCCATGATGTTTGCTAAGCCTTAAGTATCAGGGTTGCCAAACACTATTGCTGATGCCAAGAAGTGCTTGCTGACAGGAGCCTGGTATAGCTGTCCCCTGAGAGGCTCTGCCAGAGCCTGACAAATACAGAGGCGGATGCTCGCAGCCAATCATTGGACTGAGCATGGGGACTCCAATGGAGGAGTTAGAGAAAGGACTAAAGGAGCTGAAGGGGATTGCAACCCCATAGGAAGAACAACAATATCAACTAACTGGATCCCCCAGAGCTCCCAGAGACTAAGCCACCAACCACAGAGTACACATGGAGGGACCCATGGCTCCAGTTGCATATGTAGCAGAGGATGGCCTTATCGGGTATCAATGGGAGGGGAGGCCCTTGGTCTTGTGAAGACTTGTTGCCCCAGCATAGGGGAATGCTAGGGCAGTGAGGTAGAAGTGGGTGGGTGGGGGGAGCACCCTCAGAGAGGCAGGAGTAGGGGGGATAGGATAGGGGGTTTGCAGAGGGGAAACTGGGAAAAGGGACATTTGAAATGTAAATACATAAAATAACTGATAAAAAAAGTGTCTTTGATAGGTTATCCAAGTTTCAAGCTGTCACCCTTAAACACATATATACCTAAGAGCACCACTAAGTGGACTTAGCAGGTGACAATTTGAGATGGAGTGGGAGAAGGGTACAGTAATGACATAAATACCGTATGCATATAAGAAAGCCTCAAAAACTAAATGAAGGAACCTCTTAGAGGAACAAAACCTAAGTCCTTGCCTGGAAACTGAGAGTGTAGTACAGGGCTTGGCATGGGCATTTTCTCACAAAGTTTTGTTCTGAGAATTGAGAAGAAGTCTAAATGAAGATTTTATTGGCAAGGCAATTTTCAGAAAACCCTGTCCTTGTTAAGATGGCAGTGGGGCTTCAGGGAGCTTCTCTATCTTATACACGCCACAAAACTGGCTACGATACCTGGAGCAAAGGAAACTATCAGGAAACTCGGACGGACAGTTATGAACACCTGGAAAATCGACAGTGTTCAAGTTTCTGAACTGAGTTCTTTGTTACATGACTTACCTATCACTCATTCACTAAAAGTACACCTCACTTATGGATGCAAATTTCAGATGAAATTAAAAACAAGGACAAAAGCAACACAGACATACACATGCAAAGTCACTACTAGAAATGATAAAAATAAAAGAATATACTGAAAAGAATAAGTACCGGCTATATGTTGTAGGTAAAAATGACAAAGAGGTTATTTCATTTTTCATTTAGGAATGAGTCAACCACGTTCATGTGCTAAGATCACGAAGTGGAAGCATGAATACATATGCAGGGTTGAATAAAAACAAGGGGAATTGTGACTTGACAGAGTTCAGGAAAGGGGAATAAATAATAAATAAAAGCATTGCAGAACTGAAGGATAAACTCATGGCCATGCAGCAGACAGTTGACACTGGTAGGAAGCCTACAAGCAAAGCGAATGTGGTGACAGAGAGAGAAAGTAAAACATTAAACAGTTAGAGGGGGAAAAGGCCAGACAGGTAAAGTGATGTGTGTACTGTCCACCCTACAAACAGAGAGAGTGATGCAGGGGAATAATTAGAATGTTTTATATACAGAAAGATAATGGAATGCATAGGTTTAAAGGGCTTTTTCCCAGGTAAGCTTGACCGAGAATAATAAAAACAGATTTCAAGAAAGTTTCTAGTAAAGAAAAGTTTGTAGGCCCAGACTTTTCTACAGAAAATAGGAGGTCAGCGCTTAAAATTTTCATATCTGTACAACACACTGTTTGCTTATTTAAAAGCAAATATTTTTGCAGTTGTCAGAGTGAAGGGAGTTTTGATTCAGCATAGTTTTATACTGCTAAAGAAATGTCAAAATATAGAAAATATCAGAGACCTAGGTTGCACAAGTCTAAAACTCTAATGAACTCATTAAATATATGCAATAAGTATTTTTTTAAAGGAAAAAAATTGGGAAAGACTCAATGAGCATATCAGGAAACTCGAGTTAAAATGTAGAGAAACTATTTGTGAAGGACTCTGGGTTGACATCTTTACTCAAAAGCAAATGCAGTGAAGACGGCTGTAGATTACAACAGAGGGGGTCCACGCTTGGAGAAGCCCATCGGTAAATGGAAGAAGAGAGAGGAGGGAGAGAGAAATGACTTATTGGTGCCATAATACTTATCATTTCGTGTAGGGGCATGTTTGGAAACAGGACAAACATGAATACTATGATAGGAGACAGTGGGTGTGACCTTCCCTTCTGAGGACAAGTATCACTGCTGGTCCCCAAGTACATGGTGCAGATGGCTAGACCGGCCCACAGTGGCCTTTACATTTGTGCAGTGGCAATGCCCTTCCTATTGTTGGTATCTGGCTGGGGCATTTCTCATAGCTTCACCCATGGTGATACTCTGGGAAAATGGTAGAGTATGGGAGACAAGGGCAAACATTAAAGCTAAGCTAATGAATTAGATAGGTTAGCAAAGTGAAGGGAGGAAAAGAAGAAATTGATAATGTGTGAATTTTCCCTTTGGCCATTGTACATAATAATAATACTGTAAACACAAAACAAAACACAACAGCATAAACACCTCAAACAAACAAACAAACAAACAAAACCCAAAGTTATTCCAAGCTGGGCATAGTAGCACCCACCTGTAATCCCTGTATTGAGAAGATGGAGGCACGAATGTTAAGAAGATGAGGCAAACCTGGGCTACATTGGGAGTTCCAGGGCTAGCTTAAACCTCCTAGAGAGACCTTGTCTCAGAAAAAAAAATACAAGAGCTTAAAATAAAAGAATAAGGAACAGATATTCCAGTGTAACTTTGAATGGCAAAGATTTATTGCTCAATGAAGCTCTCAGCACAAACCATAAAGGAATGATTTATAGTCTGGGTTAATTAAAAAAAAAACAGCTGTTTCTTGGAGAATGTATTAGAGTATTATGTAGAGTTACAGATATGCATGCCAGTACCAGAAAATCCCTCTAAATTTTCAGAAAATCTCAGACATAAAACAAAGAAAACAAATTGTAGAGATGTCAAACAACAAAACCTAGCACACACGGTACTTCCTTTGTGGGGAAACTGGCAGTTTCCTCTTCCATAATGAGTCAATCTGCTCTTTTCTTACCTTATGCTTCTTTAAACTCTTCCCCTTCCTTACGTATCTTGCACAATGAAGTCATGGCCCATTTCTTCTTTGGAAGACCTTAAGAACCTGCAGTGGGCTCAACTTGAATTATGCCAGGAATTGATCAAGGCTTACTTGTGCCGCTGGCCTGCGAGTCAACATGTGTGATGGCAAGAATGCGGCTCTGGCGGATGGCGTTTCAGAGTATAAAAGGTAGCTTTGTCATTTCCCTTTTGCTTCCTTCATATCCAGGCTCCGCTTCCTCCTCCAGTAGATTTCAAAGTCAGCACGCGTATCTGGTTGTAGGGTCTTATATTCTGTCATATTAACTCACTGAATTTTCAAAAGAATGTCAAGAATCCACCTCATCAACGTCTGTGTACATGTATTTTTGCGATTTTGTAAATAAATAAATGGAGTAACATAAAATAATAAGGTATTGTAAGCCATGGAGTTTAAGAAATGGGAGATTAGGATCATGAACTCTCTCTTTTTCTTTCTTTCTTTCTTTCTTTCTTTCTTTCTTTCTTTCTTTCTTTCTTTCTTTCTTTCTTTCTTCCTTCCTTCCTCTCTCCCTCCCTTCCTTCCTTCCTTCCTTCCTTCCTTCCTTCCTTCCTTCCTTCCTTCCTTCCTACCTTTCTGTCTGTCTGTCTGTCTGTCTTTTCTTTCAACATTTGGTTTTGAATGCTTATTTATTTTTTGAAGATAATTTTTTTCATATACTATGTTTTTTATCATGGTTGCCCCTCCCTCATCTCCTGCAGGATCTTCTCCATCTCTCTACCAATTTAAGTCCATACTTTCTCTCTCTCTTTAGAAACAAACAGTCCAATAATAATAATAATAATAATAATAATAATAATAATAATAACAACAACAACGATAATGATGATGATCATAAAAACAAAGCCAGAGTTAAAACAAGCAAACAGAGGGGGAAAAAGCAAGAAAAGCATGAGAAACACACACACACACACACACACACACACACACACATACCATAAAACCACAAAACTGGAAACTATAGTGTACAAGCAAAAGATCTGTAAGGTAAAACAATGCCCATACAGAGCATCCTGAAACAAAACTGTGAGTCAAAACTTCTCCAAAATCACCATTGAGTTCGTTCTGTGTTGGCCATCAACTGCTAGGCATGGGATCTCCCTCAAGTGTGGTTTATATACCAATTGAGACTCCATTGGATAAAACTAATTTTTTCTTTGAGAGAAGTTGGGTTAGTGACAGAAGCTTGTGTCCAGCCCCCATCTCATTGCTGGAATCCGTGCAGCTTGAGTCTGCATAGTCCCTGTGCATGCTGCCACGGTCTCTATGAATCTCAGTTTACCAGTCCTGTTGTGTCTGGAAGGCAGTGTTCCCTTACTGTTTTCTGCCCTCACTAGACTTTAGGACCTTACTGCCTCCTCCTCCACAAATATGCCTGTCAGTACCAGAAAAGTCCTCCAAGTTTTCAGAAAATCTCAGACACAAGCCAGAGAAAACACATAGTAGTGGTAACAAACAAACAGCCCTGAGGAGAGAGGTTTGATGAAGACATCCTATTTAGCCCCGAGTTTCAAAGATCTCTCACTCTCTGACATTGTCCATGTGTGTGGTTCCTCATTTGTTTTCACCTACTGCAGGAGAAAGTTTCTCTGATGATGGTTGAGCAAGGCACTGATTTATAAGTGTAGTAGAATGTCCCCAGGAGTCATTTTATTGCTACATTCCTTTTAAGAGAACAATAGTATCTTGTCCAGTTTTCCCCTAAGTCCATGGCCTACCTAGTCTTAGCCTCTTGGTCACCCAAGAAGTGTCATTCATCTCAGAAGTAGACCAAAGATCCAACTAAATGGTGGTTTAACACCTCCACAGCTTTTGTGCCACTGTTATACTAGCACATCTTGCAAGCATGTCACCATGGTAGACTGCAGGGTTTGTAGAGTGAAGGCCCTAGTTAGGTTCTAATTCAAACTCCATGTTCGGTGAAATAGGTAGGTGTTATCTATAGCAATGGGGCCTTACCATCAGTTTGCAGTGAGCCACCGATAGCCTTGTCAATAACCTGTGTGGTTTGGGGGTTTCCATGGGGTCCCTTTGGCCAGCAACTCAATTAGGTATAATCTATTCCTGGCATTGTCAGTTTAAATTAGTGGTGAAAAAGGTCTAGTTGGAGCTTTGGCTTCCCCATTATTTGGTGATTCCATTTAGATGTCTGTCATATATGTATATATTTTAACAAGCTTATTCTGTAGTAGGTTTTCATATGACCCTTAGTGATAACTGTCTATTCCCCTGTATTTCTTTCTTTACCCCTATCTTCCTCCCATTTCCTACTCCAGTCCCTCTCCTTGTCTCTGCTTAACTATATATTCTATATATTTCCTATACCATAGGAGTTCCTCCCTTTCCACTTAGTTTCTTAGTCTGTACCTAACCTTTGTGGTTATAATCTAGGTGTTTACCATGGCTACTGAAGGCTTAAATGCTGATATCTATATATAAGAGACAGTACATTTGCCCTTTTGGGTCTCAGTTACCCAAAAAGTGGTAACTCAGAATGACTTTTTTCTAAGTCTATCCATTGACCTGAGAATTTCATGATTTCGTTTTTTTTTTTTTTTTTTTTTTTTTTTTTGGCAGCTAAGTTCCATTGTGTAAATGAACCAGATTTTCACTATCCATTCATCCTTTGGTGGACATGTAGGCTTTTCCCACTTTCTGGCTCTTAGGAAATAAGCAGCAATAAACATGGTTGAGCAAATGTCTCTGTTGAAGGACATAGAGTCCTGTGTGTATATGCCCAAGAGAGGTATAGTTGGATTTTAGGGTAGATCTATTTCTAGTTTCTAAATTTATGCCACATTGATTGCCATAGTGGCTGTACAAGTGTGCCTTTCCATCAACAACGGATGTTCCCTGTCTTCCACATCCTTGCTATCATGAACTGTCACTTGTGATATTGACCTTAGCCATTCTGACAGGTATAAGATGAAATCTTAAAGTAGTTTGATTTTCATTTCCCCAATGACTAAGGATGTTGAACTTGCTGTCTTCACCTCTGTGATATTTTGCCTGATTGATTCTGGGGATCTGATGTCATTTATACTTTGTTTTTCACTTCAAGCTATGCTTAGAGGAGAATAAACTATCCCTGAGTAGAACTAGCCTTGTCTTTCAAAGCCTCAGAATAGAGAAGTAAACCATTGACTTTTGAGTCACTACAGGAAGGAGGTGAAGAGATGCAAGGATCATGAACATTTTAGAAAGAAGGTTTTAGAAACAGGAATGACCAGCCAAGAGTTTGGAGCAAATGTCTCCAGCAGAAGTTGTTTGAAAAAGGAATTTCCAGAGAAGGCACTGGGAATGCAGAAGATGGCTTTGAAACAATCTCAGGAACAGTGTACAGATTGACAGGTTATAGAAGTTCACATCTGGAAACCCAAAATTAGTTTCATCTGTGATCACCTAGCAAAACTTTATCAGTTTATTACTTTAATAAAAGGAAGAAGCCTATAAAATTCACTCACACACACACACACACATACACACACACACAGAGAGAGAGAGAGAGAGAGACTGTAGGTCTCAACCTCCTGCAATCTATTGACTTGACTTCTGTGCATCAATACCCTCTCCTTGCAGCTCCCTTTACTCCATGTATGAATTCTACCTTTAAAACATCCTTCTGAGATCACAGGCACTGACATGAACTGGAAAGCAGATGCTCAGAAAAAACAAAAAGGCAGTTGTTCAATGCCCTGCACATTACATGCAAAAGCTTATTTTTGGATTTAGAGAGGAAGGTCTTTCATTCTTTCCCTGGCCTCAGCTGGGGCCCAGGTGCCTGCTGGCATACATCCTACCTGGCACCGGGCAGAGAGCAAAGCCCTTGGCCTTTCTGTTGTTCCAAGTCTTCAAAGCTCCTCAGGAAAGAAAACCCTGTTTAGTTCACCTCATCTGCTGCCAATATCTTCTGTCAAACTACCAGGCTCTTAACAGTTACGACTCTAGATTTTTGTCCCCCAAGCCATTTATCCAGGTTGCAGAAGCACCGCTGGTATCCCTGCTGGTAACCACAGTTGTTGTACCATTGGCCTGCTATAGTTATCTCCAGCTACACTGTGATGCCGAGCTGAAATGGATGCATGCACTATGCTTGATAACTGCAGTACAGTCTCTATGGCTCCAGAGCTGTCTTCACTTGTCCCCTGGTCACTCTTCCCAGGACAATCAATGTGCTTGAAGAGGTGACAGGAACGATTCCCTACTTCCGAGTTCCCAAAGTCCCAGGCTGAACTGCTGTCTTCACTATAGTTACCCTTCACACCCCTGCTCCATGTAGCAGGGCCAGTTGGCGGTCTGAATAAAGTGAGGCTCTGCATTTAAAGCCCCACAGGCATGAAATTATATTCTGGGTAGAGAGCAGAGACAGACCTGCCTCATCTGTACTTCAGCCAACCTCCCACCCCCAAGATATTGATGATCTTTTGCTGTTACTTCTGAACTCTGAGACGGAATAAGCCCTAAGCAAGAGTTGAGTTGAAAGTCTTGATAAGAGCAGTTGATAGGCACCTGCAGGGGTTAGGGGCCTCAGTGCTTCCTTGTGTTTGACAATATTCCTTTTGCAAGTGCAACATCGACTATGCTGTAAGATCCTGATCTATTCCAGATGTGTTCTGAATTTTGACAATCACGTTTTATAAATTAGAAATAAAAGAAGAAATGAATTAAATTTGATCATCATCAGCAGCAGCAGCAGCAGCAACAACAACAACAACCTCAGAAAAATGCCAGAATATTCGGAGAGAATTAAAGAGATTGAGATGACTTTTTCCTAGGCGTGCTCATTCAGTTACTTATTGGTGACTTATTGGAGACAGAGGTCAGCTCCATGGGTGGACTGAGTTTGTCCTAAGGAGGAGAGGTAGAATGCTTCCCATTTAACAAAGAGATCAAAGGGGTTCGATGTCTTTTCCAAGAAGCATGGATGGATATCTGTTGAGGAATGTATTACTGGATGGCTCTCTATAATTAGAGGATTATCTACACTTAAAGATATCTTGTCCCTGTGCATTATGAATCTTCAGGGAACCAGACCTACTTTTGCATCAGGAAGAAGCAATATCCACAGCCTTTTGGTTTTCTGACTTTCCATTTAAGAATGGAGCAATACCTAGACTTCTCAGAACCTGTAATCTATTCTAGTGGATGCAAGGACCCTGAGTAAGGGCTAGAGAGATAGCTCAGCAGTTAAGAGCATTGACCACTTTTCCAGAGGACTGGAGTTCAATTCCCAGCATGTACATGGCAACTCATGACTGCCTGTAACTTTAGTCTCAGGGGGATCGAACAGACACATATGTAGATAAAATTCTAATGCACACAAAATATAATAAAAAGAAAAAGTTTGAGCGTCATGTCCTTGCATCTCTCTAGAGACAAACCTGACTCAGGCATCGAGGGAAAGAAAAAAATTACAGACTCACAGACAAATTGATGGAAAGCTAGGATCAGAGTTCTTAGAGGGTAAAACCTCAGTCTAGAAACCCAGAATGTTTATTGGATAGTGTCTTAGTCAGGGTTTCTATTCCTGCACAAACATCATGACCAAGAAGCAAGTTGGGGAGGAAAGGGTTTATTCAGCTTACACTTCCACATTGCTCTGAGGTCCCCTTGGAGTAGGGTTAAGGGTGAGGAAAAGCTTTGTCATTCTTACATGGGGTTAAACATAGAGTCCCTTAGATGGCTATGACCATGTCAATGGCACACATAGTTCCCCTTCTGCTCTCCATGTGTATTGATACGTACTATTACTAGTACTCAGTACACAGAGCTGAGCCAATATCTCTACTGAAGTTGCTAATGCACTTGGTTACATCCACATGTAAAAATCAAACGTAAACTCATTATGTTGAATCTTACCTTATGCAGCAATTCTGCCTTAGCAACAAATGATTGGGAGAATTCAGCCAGCACCAGGCTAAACAATTGTCCTTTGAGAATTATCTTCAATTTCACAGTAAGGGGAGAAATAATTAGCTAAAATAAAAAGTTTCTCCATGCCTTATAAAGTTTGTGTTTTATAAGTATGAATAAAAATTTGCATATTGGAGATACAGACTCAGTAATGGTGGAGACAACTTTTAAGATGCATGAGTTAATGAAAACTATCTTTGTTTTGTGCCACATGGATACCTGAGTCTCATAGACTCCCACCTGGGAGCCTAAATTAGTCTAAATTAGTCAAGCTGGGCATCTTATAGAAATTTATCTGGAAAGAGTACCGTTCTGGATCTTGCATTACCTGTTGGTTTCAGACTAGATGACAGATGTTAGCACAGGGCTATGCTGCTCACAGGGGCTTTGCCTGCAGTCTGTAACATTGGCAGCACAGTAGGGTTGGCTGTGTGGCTCTGATTTTCTTCTGGTACTGTGGATTTGGGAAGGGTTTGTGGAACAGATTTTTCCATTGCCGCTTTCAGGTTATAATTTGGTCTGGGATGAATCATTTTATATAGACCACAACAATAACGATTATTTTATTTGGTGTGAAGAGATGCGACGATCCGGGCAACTCTTAAAAAGGAAAACATTTCATTGGGGCTGGTGTACAGTCCAGAGGTATAGCCCATTATTTCCTTGGTGGCAAGCATGGCAGAATGCAGCAGATATGATGCTGGAGAGGTTAGCTGAGAGTTCCATATCTGCATCAGTAGGGAGCAGGAAGAGAAAGAGCCACTGGTCCTGCCTTGAGCTTCGGAAATCTCAAAGCCCACTTCTAGCCATACCTACTACAGCAAGGCTACACATTCTACTCCTTTTAAATAATACCACTCCCTACGAACCTATGGGAGCCATTTTCACTCAAACCATTACAACATCACACTTTTTTTTTTCAGATAACTACCATTTGGGGAAAGGTGTGATGAGTTATTTTTACACATATTCTCACATTTTTAATATAGCTCTATAGCTGTAGTATGATTATGTTTATTATGTGAGTGAGGAAATTGAGGGGGGCTGAGATTCAGAAACTTGCTCATGGATGTTGGTCTGGTTAGGAAAGGCACAGGGCACCAACAGAGCAGTGAAGGAAGGTGGGTATCTTAGTTAGGGTTCCCACTGAGCAGACACCATGATCAAGGTAAGTCTTATAAAGGACAACATTTAATTGGGGCTGCCTTACAGGTTCAGAGCTTTAGTACACTATCATCAAGGTGGGAGCATGGCAGCTTCCAGGCAGGCATGGTGCAGGAGGAGCTGAGAGTTCTATATCTTATTCCAAAGGAAGCTTGCTATGTTTGATCCAGAGTAAGGTTTCCACAGCTCAAATCACCCTCATCCCCAAAGTCTTCTATATTCCTACTAGGATGACACATTAACCCCCACTTAAAACATTCCATTGCTTTCCAAATCCAAAGTCTCCAAATCCACATTCTTCCAAACAAAATTATAGTCAGGCCTGTACCCCCAATCCCTGGTACCAATTTCTGTATTAGTCAGTGTTCTTTAGAGTAACAGAACTTATGGAATGTCCCTGTATATTATGGGAACTTATTGTAATGACTTAACATTCTGCAGTCCAACTAACCCAACAATGGGCAGTTGTGAATGGGAAGTCCAAGAATCTAGTAGTCGCTTAGTCCCATGAATATTTCAGCTGGTCTTCTGTATAAGTTGTAATTCTGAAGAAGTAGGTTCCACCAGATGTGCGGGCAAACAGGTGAAGAAGAGTGAGTCATCCTTCTTCCATTGTCATGTAGGCATCCAGCAGAAGGTATGGTCCAGATGAACGGTATGTACCACCACACCTGGATTTGGAACTTGCTCTGTCCCAGGCTGACCTTGATCTCAGCGTTCTGCCTCAGACTCCTGGAATTAAAGGCATGTCCTACCTTGCTTGGGCCTAAGCTTTTCATGACCTCTATGCCTCAATATTTGGATCAAAAGCATGTATCATCCCAAGTCAAGATCTGAGTCAGAAGCCCGTGTCTTTCATCCTCAAGATCTGGATCACAGATGTTCTTTCCATTTCTGGATTGTTATTCACTCCAGATATAGGTCAAGTTGACAACTAGGAATAGCCATCATAGCAAGGTAAATTCTGCAGAACCTACTGATCGTGGTCTTGTAATGGATACACATCATATACTTCTTTCTTTCTTTCTTCCTTCCTTCCTTTCTTTCTTTCTTTCTTCTGTCTTTCCTCAAATGTGTGTGTGTGTGTTATATACTTGGGCCTACTGATGATGCATTGTAGAGCCTAAATGGAGTGATGTTTAAGTAGAAACAAAGGACTTATAGATAATTTATCATCTACTTTGGTAACTAACAAATAAAAATGATTCATGCTACCCAGCAGAATGCTTGGATGACAATTTGATCATAATACCAGCCCTTATTTTGGAGAATAGTTCTTCCAAATTGATTCCCCTAAACCAACATTACAGCAATGTTCTTGTAAGGTGACAGACAGCTGGAAAGCATGTCCTTAAAGTGACAGTCTTGAAAAGTCAAGGGCAGTAGATTGGAGTAGCTCTCAGCTTCTTTTTCTCTTTTTGCTGAGCCTTCTGGGTTTTATTCCACAGTGACTCCTTTCCCCATCTTACTAGGAAATATCATTGACTGGAAAGTGAAGTGAGAAAGAAGAGAATAACAGGAACATTCACAGAAGGTCTTGTAGATGATATAGCCCAGTATGTCAGCTTCTCTTTAGTGTAGATACAACATTGTAGACTATGCCCAATATAGTCTACATTTAAAACAAAGCCAGCAAGCTGAACAATGGATTATTTCTATAATATCTCTTGGGAAGAAAGGGAGTAAGTTGCTTGGGACAGAACATGAGACCCAATGGGTATTTCCAGGTAGAAAAAAGTCTCAACAGCAGCTATATGGCAAGAAGGAATATTTTGTGGTTTTCTGGATGTGCGGGGATAGCAGGCAGCAGTGTAGTTGGAGAGGATCTGGGAAACAGAGACGAGCTCTGTATATTTCTAAATTGCTTGTTGTCTGTGCTCTGCCATCAGCTTCTGCCCTTGGTCTCCGCAGCAGAACAATCGCCAGTAAAAGCCGCATCTCTCATTTGGTTTGAGCGCAACAAGGTGGATTCTTCTGAGAAACTAGAAAGGATAGTTTTTCACATCTGGGTTCTGGTGGTTTGCATTAGAAAAGATAGCTTTTTACATCTGTGTAAAACAGGGGTAGAAAAGAAGGATATAGAGGGGCAGCTAATATTGGCATTAGATTGACGGACACAACAGAAAGCTACTTTAGACAGCAACATAATTTGGGGAGGGTAATTTAGAACACTGGATTTTGTATTCAAACTTTGTAACTCAGTTCTGCCTGGCTTAGCATTTTATCTTTTTTTCTTTTCTTTCTTTTCTTTTTGCCTCTCATATCCTTTCCACCAGGAGAGAGAGCCGGTCCTGACTACATCTTGGCAGGAAATGCCATTTATGGGTTATCTCCTCCTCTTCACTGAATCCTGTGTTTTATGCATTTTTTTAAAAGCACAATTCAATGCTTGGCAGGCTGTCAGCATACTTCCTTATAGGGTAGAGTGCAGAGACAGCATGCCCTCCTCCTCTAGCCCTGGAGAGGATTAGTTCTGGGTTGCAAAATAAATAAAATAAGATTACAAGTGGGAATGAATTGTTCATGGTGGGAGAAAATAAATACAAAACAGATGGGAACAAAGAGCTGTTTGCCTTGCCTGGAAGAAAGCACTGGAGAGACTTCTGGCAATAATGCCCTTAACATTTATACAGCTCTTCACATTTTCTAAGTGCTTCCTGGTAATTAAGGGTCCTTAATTACCTAGGTGCAGATCATTCAATGAATTAGGTGTTGACTTATATTGAGAGCACTGTGTTATTCTGAAGCCTAAGAGCAAACATGACTCATTTAATATTCCTCAGAATTTCCTAGTTTCCTCCCTTTCAACAGAGATCATTACACAAAACCACAAGTGGTCAAAATGCAGAGAAGCATGAGAAGCTTGGCTCCTGTTGACCCATATACACATAATTTCCACACCGAAGGTTCAAGGACCTTCTCAGAAGATGAAGTGGGGAAAATTGTAAGGACTGGAAGACCAGGGAACCTGTGACAGGGCAGGGAAGAAAGTACAGGGAAGTGTTACCAATGTATCTCAACAACATGGCTGCCTGGACAAAAACAGAAAATGTACAACACCGGTAGACATACTAGCATGGAAAGTGGAAATCTCACTAGTACCCACTCATAGACAAGGATCTACAGACAGCTAACAGTCTCTGAGAGGAGGAGAAACAGTTTTTCCTAGGGATGAGCACAACCCCTTTCCATCAGTTACCTAATACAAAGTGGTCAGTCCTGAAATCATATAAATACAAGTAATGCTCAGCAGACCAAGCAAGTTGTAGGTACATATTTCTATATATGTAACAATCAAAACTAAAAATAAAGAGGTCATGAATTTGAAAGGGAGCAAGAGGGAATGATATAATTATAGTTCAATCAAAATTATTATTATTATTATTGCTATTATTAATTTAAGTTATTTATTTTAAGTTATTGCCTATACTCAAATTTATATAAAATACTAATTTACCAGCCTGATGCTTGTAATAATTTTTGTTTGTCTATTTGTTGCTATGTGGATCAAGCAGGCATAAAATTCAAGATCTTCCTGCCTCTGCCTCCTGAGTGCCAGAATTATAGATGTGGACCACTTTTCTAGCCTGCAACCATATTATGAGACATGCCTATATAGAGAAGCTCCAAGTTCCTAGAATTTTCACAGATATAGCAAGTTATAGCTGCCATCCCTCTTCACAATGAGACATGATGGTGTTAGAGTCAATAAAAGCAAACAACTTACCCTTCTTTTATCTCCAGAGTCAAGGTGTTCATCTTAGGTGCACCACATAGTAAGGGATCTGGATTAAACACCATCTTGCTATGGGTGAATGCCATGTCTGTGTGACTATTTTTTAAGATTCACAGCTCAGTTCTCCCCTAGCTGGATGATTGCAATCTATTTGGCATGTTCATGTCTAAATGTCAAGAAGTGCTGACTTTTCATTTGTGTTTCTACATACTGTCCTTTGATAAATAATCCCAAGAAATTGAGGTCCAAGAAAGGCCAAAGATATTTGGAATGGAGTTTTAAAAACAGGATGTTTGACTATTTGAAGACCACTGTGGTTCTTATTGATTAACCTACTAAAGCTTGGACACTTACCATTTCTCCCTATAGATCCTTCACAGTCTCTCCTTCAGACAATGACATACACATCTCAGACTTCTCCCCCTATCTGAGAAAGCATGAATTTTTGCCTAGAACCTGAAGATGACAGTGTTCACTGTCCTCCCTAGATCTACTTAAAAGCTTGTGCTTCTTCTGGGAGTGAAGCTAGGGCAGCCTGGGGTTTCCTAAGAACGGATGGATGGTAGTTATCTCAGATCCCCTCCAAGAGTCTGGATTTTGTTTCACTGTTTGTGGGAGATCTAAATAGAAAAGAGATCATGAATGAATGCGAATTTCCCTGAGTATAAGGTAGCTAGGGATATGAAATTTGTCCCTGCTCATCTCTAGAAGGACTTTCAGGTCTTGGTTCATTTGAGACAATTTACTCACCAGCTTCTTTGGTTGCTCACCCTTCCATAATCTGCTCACATTGTGGAGTCTGCTCTGCCTTGTGTATGTAAATATATTCCACCCAGACTACAGGTGAGACTATTCACATTTATGACGAACTTCTCAGGTGCTATTTCCCTCAGTAACTCCCAACACAGTCAACCTGTCAATGAAGATTAACCAGTATACTAGTAAAGGTGAAATAGTCCTGCTTCTTGCTTCTGCTTGGTGCCAAGCAGAATCAACTCTCTAACGGACTCATGGATATGCACATTATTTGATTTTTTTTTTTGTTAGAATGGGAGCAATGCTCTCTTTAAGCTGTATGCAGTTCAAGTAGAAATGTTGCTTTACCTTTTCAGGTCTCACACTGCAATTCCCCTTTTGGGGTGAGTGTGGCAGGAAATAGTCAAACGCCAAGGGTTTCAGAAGTTCAGGAAAACAAATTATATTTGACCTAACTAATCAAGCATAGTCTTATTCATCTTTTTTATGATGCATGGAACTATTGACTCAGTGTGTCCTACAGTTTGCCATATGTTCCAAACTTTCCCATTATATAGTACTTGTGTGGGGAATTTGTCACAGACTGAAGTCAAATCCACTTTCATTTTATTCCAAATACACTTATTTTTTATTTATTTTATTGGATATTTTCTTTATTTACTTTTCAAATATTATCCCCTTTCCTGGTGCCTCCCAACCCCCTATCCCATCCTCCCTCCTCCTGCTTCCATGAGGGTCTTCCCACACTCACACCCACTCCCACTGCCCCACCCTAAATTCTCCTACACTGGGGCATCAATCCTTTACAGGACCTAGGGCCTCTCCTCTCATTGATGGCCGATAAGGCCTGGAGTTAGAAAAAGGACTGAAGGAACTTTCAACCTCATAGGAAGAACAACAATATCAACCAACCAACCCCCCCTCCCCCCAGCCCCCAGAGCTACCAGGACTAAACCTCCAAATACACTTTTTAACATCTCCCTCATCCAGCTGTAAGCTGTCCAGCAGCTATGAGCAAACTGGGCTTACCTGAAAGGGAGGCTGGAAATAAGGTAGGGGGTGAGAGAAGAATGAAGTCAAGACAAAGTTCTGATCAAGGCTCCAAGTTTAATAATAAGCTTTGGGTTTATAAAGGAAAAAAACCACAAAACCCATCCCCTTCTTCAGTTGATGTTAGTTGTAGCAGTAAGGTCAATGCAGGCAGCCAAAACTTGAAAGTTCCCATAGGAATTGGCAACTACAGCCAAGACAGATGTCTCTGTCCAGGTTGATAAGACCTGTCATGGTGAATGTGCAAGGTCTGCTTAGCCTGCTCAAGGCTGGGAAACTGCTCAGCCTTTTCAGGGCTGGGAAAGGCCTACTCAAAGCTGAGAAGGCTACAATTCCCCCTTTTATGTTTATTTTTATTTATTTATTTATTTTAAAGATGAGCAGTACATTGTTGGGACAGGGGCACAAGATTTACTTGTTTTCTATAATCTCACCTAGGGCATAGAGTAGCTAGGCAACTGTGTCTGACTTAGGTTGGTGTCTATATTACTCCTTCTTACCTGTCCTGGAAAACAAGCAGAGCTTTTTGGTGTTTATCTCTGTCTTAGGTCGATAGGAGTTCAAGAACACTCTTACCCATTTCTGACTAACCAGCCTTCTATAGCATATTCTTTCCTAGACCAAAGCCATGAAGGACATATCAAAGATGCCTGCTGTATATGTTCTTAATGCATCTTTCCATAGTGATGAACAACTGCCATTGTGAATAGCTGAGCTTGCTGAAAGCGATTTTGTATGAAAGCAACCAACCTGTTTAAAATACAAGGTCCAAAAATTAAAAGCAACATAAGTATAACGAATGGTCCAAGGAATGTAGAAATTAAAGTTGTAAGCCATGAAGAAGTAGAAAACCAAGATTCAAACCATCCCTGATTCTGTTCTCTTTCTCTTTTCCTTTCTGCCAGTCCTTCTCAAACTTTAGCCATAGAATCCTTTATTACTCCTGAATGATCGATGTAAAAACAACATTCTTTGTGGAGGGCTGCACACAGTCCTCCCTGTTGAAGGAATAAAAGATCAAGTCTCCTCTTGTTCTAAAGAACTACTTCAGACAAGAATGTTAGAGACTCTTGCAAATAAGAAATAGAAGTTTCTACCCTTTTTATATCTGTATCTATTGCTGTTCTAAGAAGCTCATAATTTTTTTCCTTGTAAAACTAGGGCAGAAGTACCTGTATCTGCACCTCCCACAAAAGCACATGGAGTCACTAGTTCCCAATCCTTGGTAAATAATTTCTCTATTGATAGTGAAATTTCCTCCAGCAGGCATATCCATCAACTTAATGTTATTTACCATAACCACAACTTCTAGGCCTTCCCATACTGTTGAATGTAAAAGAGAGGTGGATCAGGGACACAGGCCCAATACAGCTTTCCTATCATCATTGTCAGGACCCTCTACAAACTCACGATCAGCATCACTCTCTGACCCGGTATCAGCATGTTTCATTAACCACTCTGGCAGCTAGCACGCTCCTTCAGCATCCTGAAGAAAAAACACAAACATGCCCTCTTCCCCACACTCAGAGTGTTCCTTGGCATTGAAATTTTAAAGTTTTTGTGGTGTACAGGGATATGATTCCCCCCTCTTTTATGTAATAAAAATATTGCTTTAAAGTTCTGTGGACCTATTCCACAATACCTTGTCCTTGAGTATTATAAAGAATCCCAATAATATGACTAATATTAAATCGTTAACAAAACATGTCAAATGCCTGACTGCAATAGCCAGTTAGTTCCATTATCTGTCTTAATCTGATTTGGAATACCCAGTATAGAAAAACAACATAGGCAATGAGTAATTTTATTTTTAGTTGCTTCCCTGTTAAAGCGGTTGTAACTAGAAAGTCTGAAAAGCTGTCAATAGCCATATGTACATTTTTAATTTTTTTTAAAATCAGAAATATGAGTAGCATCCATTTGTTTTGATTAGGTACCAGTCCTCAAGGATTAACACCATTATGTGGTACATGAAGAATTGAGGACACTGAGGACAAGTCTTTATAATTTAATGTGTATATTTTCTAGAAATATCAAACTATTGTCTTAAGCTATTTCTATTTTGATGATGTAAAGAATGAGATTGTTTGGCTATTGTTGCTGTGTAAAGCCCATAATCTGCCTGATATGCAAATCTACTGTGGAACTGCCCTCATTGAGAGGTCTGGACAACCTAGTATGAGCTTTTAAGTGTCCTAAAACTAAGAAACAGTATGTGTTTCTTAAATTGAGCTGTATTTGTATAAATAATTGTAAAAGTTGAAAATTAACAATATCTAAAAAAAAAAAATACAATTTTAAACAATTGTAAGCCATGAGCTATATGTTTTGATTTTCAGTCTACAGATTAAAAGCTTGATTATTCAACGTTTCAAAAACAGTGGCTATAGCACATAATTCAATTATTTGTGAAGCAGGAGGAAAAGTCAAGAAAATAAACACGTGATCCAATTATATGTTTCTCTCCCATTAGATTAGCTGTTTATAAATACAGTAAATGCATTCTTAATTGGCTGCATGCATAAATTTACAAAAGTATGCATAGAGGCAAATTCTAATAACTTGTCTTTTGAATAATGATTATCAAATTTGCCTAAAAAGTTTGCCATGCAATAGGCCAAATATCAGTATTCATCAATAATCAATTTATTTGCTGTTTGGACTAAGGAATAAATATTCCATCAAATTCTTTTACGAAATATTTTCATGATTTTATCTTGCAGTTCTGTATTAACATAGCAACAACTTCATAATAGGGTGTTTAAACTTTACTTGGAGATGAAGAAAGATGAATCCACATTAATGGTTCGTTTTGTCAAAGGACTGCTGTGAAACAGTCAACAATTGACTTTCTGCAAAGCTATTCATCCCTCGTCAGTTAATAGTCCGGGGGATTAGGATTTGCATTCCCCTTGAGACTACCAAACAGAGTTTTAAGTTCTCCTGTGGCAAGGTTAAGGTGAGGTCTTAACCAATTAACATATCCACAAAGCTTTTGAAAATCATTTAAATCAGGTAAACTATCTTTTCTTATTTGAATTTTCTGTGCCACAATTTGTTTAGGATATAACTGATCTACTTGCCTGATTAATTTTTTAAATTACAAATATGGATGCATTAAAATCTTGAGCTTGTGATTGAATTGTAAATGGCAGCTAATGGAACATTGGCAGTTTAACTATATTTTTAAGTTTCTTTTGCAATATTAGAGCATATCCATAATTTTGAAAAGCAAAACTCAATTTTAAACAATCCATTCTCTTTAAGATCAATACCAAGAACATTACTTTTATGTACAAAGTTTGGCTGACAGTTCTTACATATGAATGCATAACAGCACAGCTTTTAATACATCATTAAAGAGACATTGTTTTCAATTCTGTCTTTTATAAGTCTAGTTTCTAGGATAAGAATTACATAAAATATTATGCCAATTTAGAAGTATCTTTAGAGACCTGTTTTCTTGGGTTGGCTCATGCCATGTGTTCTTTAGAATGACTCCAACCCTGGTATACCAATTTTAAGCTAACTTTCTGTTACCAATGTTACAAACTTTTAATCATACCTAATAACTTATAAGCCAATACTCTATAACCAAGACATGCAGAACATATTTATACCTTAAAAACCAGTCAGAAACAAAAGTGGCTATACACATTTACTTATTTAAATCAGACAAAAGTTTCTTACTATTTTTTATTTTATTTTATTTTTATTTTTTAGCTATAATTTCAAGAGAAAAGCATCTTGTACCAAAGATGCTGAAAAGTTGTTGGCCCCTTTAAGAGCGGCTTATGTAGATAATCAGTCCTTAGCAGGACCTCTCAAGCTGTACTTGATTTCTAGCCACAGTGCAGGGATGGTTAGCCAGCAGATAAAGTTTTAACCATTTTTTTTTCAACATGAAACACAGAACAACAATCATTCAAACAACAAAACAAAAACAAACATAAATTGACAGACATGTGGACAGATTGGTACACCAAAGACAGACAATAGAGAGGGAAGAGAACTTGATGTCCCAAAGAGACCCAAATCAGAACTAAGGATATCTCTAGTAGGAGCCAGAGAGGAAGCAGGATGTCTCCCGATTTCCTCTTGTCCCTAGGAGAGCTCTGAAATAGCTTATAACCATTTTCCTTCTCTTGATAAAATGTCCTGGATATGGAACAACTGCTTTTCTGAAACCTATTCTCTCTCTCTCTCTCTCTCTCTCTCTCGTTCAAGATCTAACGTCATCTCCTTCTTCTTCTGGGAATTCTGCCAGAGAAGGGAGAGGAGGTATGTGGTAGCTACTGATAGTTGTTCCCCAGCACCCTGCTTTTCTAACTTCCCCAATTCCTCCTCAATTTGTCTAATTCTTTCATTTATATATTTACCATTCCTACTTCTGGGAGCCATGCACAGCGTAAATATACTTGAGCTAAGAATTTTTCTAGCATCTGTTTTTTATTTTTGTTGTTATTTTATTTTAAAATAAAATAAAAAATATTTTATTTTATTTTATTTTATTTTATTTTATTTTATTTTATACCCTTCTCTCACCTGGAGCAGCTCTTGGCTGCAGACAAATGCCTGTTTAGAATTCCCCTGCCCCATTATGCTGCCACACCTAGGTGAAGTTGGCATTAGGCCAACACCTCTTCAGCCTAGCCTGTATCCCTCTGAATGCACTTTTTTTTACAGCAACAGTTTCAAATGATAAAATTTGTGGCTAGCGCTAGCATTAATTCTTTATGTTGCTTACCGTGCTTCTTGGATACTTTTACTTGTCTTCTGTTTTCTGTGGAGCTCTACCTAAGGCAGCATTTCTCAGTAGTTCACCCTGTTTTCAGGCCTCCTAGTTTGGGCATCACCTGTAAGCTGTCCAACAGCTATGGAAAAACTTTGTTTACCTGAAAGGAAGGCTGGAAGTAAGGCGGGGGTGGGGGGTAAGAGAAGAATGAAGCCAAAACAAAGTTCTGATCAAGGCTCCAAGTTTAATAATAAGCTTTGGGTTTATAAAAACCCATCCCCTTCTTCAGTTGATGTAAGTTGTAGCAGCAAGGTCAGCGCAGGCAGCTAAAACTTGAAAGTTCCCATGGGAATTGGCAACTGCAGCCAAGACAGATGTCTCTGTCCAGTTGATAAGACCTGTCATGGTGAATGTTCAAGGTCTGCTTAGCCTGCTCAAGGCTGGGAAACTGCTCAGCCTTTTCCGGTCTACTCAAAGCTGAGAAGGCTACATCGGTCCACTTGAGTTGATAGTCTCAGAGTAGTGGGAATGAGACTTCCAGTCTCACTGGAATTCAGGACCACTTACTAGCTCTGTGACCCAAGGTTGTACCCTCTTATGTTGCAGTATACTTATGTGTAGGAAAAGTAAGGTAATAGGTTTCTCTACCGGGTTCCAGTCTTATCATCTCTATACTTCTAAGAATGTCATCTGCAAAGACTTGTTTATACTAGGAAATGAGTTTTGGGTCTGCTCCACAAGAACTCTACAAATGCCCTACATCCCTAGACTCCCTTTACTCTTCTTAAACATGTTTTTTAAGAAAGTAACTCCAGCCGGGCAGTGGTGGCACACGCCTTTAATCCCAGCACTTGGGAGGCAGAGGCAGGCAGATCTCTGAGTTCCAGGCCAGCCTTGTCTACAGAGTGAGTTCCAGGACAGCCAGGGCTACACAGAGAAACCCTGTCTCGAAAAACCAAAAAAAAAAAAAAAAAAAAAGTAACTCCATTTCCCATAGTCAGCGCATGTAATTGCCCTAGGGGAGATGCTAACATTTATCATCCTAACAAGTGCTAGCTTGCATTGTGTTACTCTCTTTTATTATTCTCATTGATTTATAATCTTGTTATTTCCGCAAAATCTGTTGAATTAAAGAATTGTCTTGAGGATCTCAGTATCTATGGAGTTTTGAAAACCATTGATTAATTCTCTAAGGACTAGATATTCTGAAATCCATTATTTATCAAAAACAGGTATTGAATACCTACTATGTGTTGGGAATTGTTCTTTCCCAGATGTTAGTGTTGTTTTCATAAAGCTTTTGTTTTATGACCTTCTCAAAAATGAGAAAAGATACAATAGACCACTGTATTTACTAATGCACAGAATGATATCAGTAGGGAGTCAGGTTGTTATATCACTTTATGATATTGCTAGTTTCATTATATATGCTAAAGGTTTTAATACTCTTTATAGAATTGAGATACTCAATTTATAGAATTGAGAGAACATTTTTTTTTTGTACATGATACCCCTTCTGGGAAGGTAGGAGCTTTAATCATTAGTTGGGGCAGTGGTCCCACAGACATGATGGCTGACTTTCTGTAACAGACAACTAACCCAGTCTTGCAAAATCAAAATAGAGTTTCCAGAGTAATGAATTTTGAGCTAGGACTTGCCAGATATGTAAGAGTTAGGAAGAAGACAACAAATGAAGGTTCAGTGTGAGAGAGAATGATCAGGAGAGGGCAAAACACTGAACAATGGGACTAAACAGGTAGGTGGGCAAGTTTCAGATCTTGTAGGCCCCTGAAGGCCCTGTTTAGGTACTTCAGATTGCCTCCCGAGAGCTCTCAGGAGGCACTGGTGAGTTCTAGTAGTTGACAAATTAGCAAATTTGCAGTTCTCCCATGGGAAATAGAAGGGAAGTTAACAAAATTCAGAAACCAACCAGAAGGCTACTGCAGCTAAGAAGTTGTGCCTTGGACTGGGAAGTGGGAGATGGAAGGATGTGAAAGAGACCAGAGTTAAAATCAGAAGGACTTGAGAGAAGGGTGTTAAGGTGGAAGGAGGACCAGGTAACTTAGTAGTTGTGGAACAGAGAAGGAGAAGCTATTTTTTTGTGGGGCTTCTTTTTTGTTTGGTTTAAGGTCTCAGTACACAGCTCAAGATGGCTCTGAACTCACAATCTTCCTGCCTCTGCTTTCCATGGATTCGTATTATAGACAGTCCTGTACCTCCATGGCCAGCAGGTGAAGCTATTTGCATAATAAAATCAATTTTTTAACATACTTGAGTTTTGGATGTTATGTTGTTGTTGTTGTTGTTTTGTTTTGTTTTTTTAAAAGAAAAGGGTCTTCTTTGTAACCCAAGCTGGCTTCTAACTCATGTCCTTCCTGTCAGAACCTCTCAGTGATGTACACTGTTTCTATACTTGAAGAACATGTAAGAAGAGAACTCCAGGTGACAATCTAATGTTAAGTATTTAGGCCTCAGAAAATAGGGTCTTTGCTAGAAATAAAGACTTAAGTCTAGGGCAGAAATGGTGATTAAATGCACAGCAAAGTATATTCCAGGCACTCATGGGGTTATGTTACAAAAACCTATGAATACTGGAAGCAGGTTTACTGCTCCAGAAAGCTAGAGGAAGAGGAAGCCACAGAGGAAACTGAGAAAGACCAACCACACAGGCAAGAGAGAACCCAAGACAATGAGCGCTATTTGTCATATTCCCAGGAGGGAATAGTCCTGAGTATGGAGGCTGCAAAAACAGTTTAGAGAATACCAGCCACATGCCCAGGGGATGCAGAATAGAATGCCAGCAGTCCCCAGATTGGGGAGAGGCTCAGATTAGGGTAGGAAAGGTACAGTGGAGTGTAAGGAAACAGAGAAGGAGAATTGGACATCTCTAAGAACTTCTGTGAAGCAGAGAGGTAGCATGCAAAGGGGCTTTTGAATGCTGGCGGTTGGCAGCTGCAGAGTCTCTAGACCTCTCCAGGGTGGAAGAAAAGTGAGAATGTAAAACCAAAAGAAGGGCTTTGGGGAAATCTGTGGAAGAAGTGATAAGAGCCTGTGCTGAGAGGGAGACTGCTCCCTGGGTCACAGGAGCTGATTATCAGGTTGTCATTTCCTCCCCATCTCTGTCTCCTTCCTGCTCCTCGCCTGGCTCCTCTTGGAGCTAGTAGAGAGAAGGATCAAGAGTCATACCATGGAAGTAGCTCTGTGCCTTCAGAGGTCTTTCTGCCTGACTGTAATCTGGGACTGGGACCAGAGGTGGAGGAGGATTGCCTGGAGCCAGCCCCAGCTGGGAGGTTTTTCTTCTTTCTTGTAGGTTCTTCTTGAGGCAGCAGAAGGGGAAAGAACATCTGCAGGAGTAAGACTTGGTCTTATGAAATTCTGAGGTAAGACTTTGTCTTATGAGATATTTAGGGTTGCTGTATAATAAAAACTTTACTTATCTAAGTCTAAGTTACTATGCTATTGTAACTGACCTGCCTCTGTGTTCCTCTGAAGCCAGAGACTGAAGTCTCAGGCACTTAGCACCTCATCTTAAAACAGCAGGAGACTAAGTAAAGGGTTAATTGCTAGAGCCCTTTCCCTACTGTGGAGATGCCTCTTGCTTGTCAGGCTAGGGGGAAGTTAGGAGCAATAAATTTCTATTGAACCAGGAGAAGAGAATAACACTTGCAGAAAGAAAAACTTTTACACAAGTGAATATGTATAATCTCACATAAGTCTATACACAGATTCATGCATCCAGAGTTCTCATTTATGCAATTCCACACAAATTCAGTTGCATGCATTCTCCCAATTACTTACATACACACACATGCATACATACATGTAATTTTCATAATTACATACTTACACACACATTCATACTTACATATGCATATGGAACAAAAGACCAAGCACCAGTGCAGAAAGAACTCACTCATTCTGGATCTTAAATGAGCTCCAATCTTTACTGCATAGAAAAAGAAAAAACTTCTACCCTTTTAATGCTAAATGAACTAAACCCATGTTTGTAAGAAAAAAAGCTTTGTTCCTTTTAGTAAGACTAAGCTTGCCTTGTTATTAAGAAAGGACCTGTTCTGTCCCATGGTAAGGAAAAGCCTGCCTGCTCCTTCTGCTGTCTGCTGCTGCTTCTTTCCTCTTTCCTTCTGCATTGCTTTCCTAGTATTTATGTTACCTATAGTTTCTAGGTTATTCTACTCTGAATTCTCCTTCTAATCTTGCTCTCTTCTGACTAAAAACTTCTCCTCAGTTCGGTTCCTCTCTCAGCTCAGTTCTCACCTCTGTTCTGCTCCCCTAAGTTCCTCTGTTCAGACTCTTCCATTTGCCCTCAGCCCTTAAACATCTTTCAGAATACATTATCACATGTTAAAAAGTTCATCACAAGTTCACACAAAAAGTCAAATCCTAAATCGAAATAGAAGTTTACAAAAGAGAATGTTTACATACATATCCATTAGGAGTAAATATCTACCTAAACATCTATCACCTGTCTTAGTTCTATAGATTCATAGAAACCTTAAAACCATTAACTAAATTATTAATAAGGTTTTGTATAGATAAACACAGTCAATATTTTATCTTTGGTCCTTACACCTATAATAAATCATTAGTTCCCTTTTTATGACCTTTAGTTAATTGTTTTACAACCTCATGGAATGTGCTCTGAATAGGAGAAAGTCTGGTTGCCATCTAAGAGCAATTAGCTGGTGACACTTGGGAGACTGGCAGAGTTCTCATTGCAATTTTGACTATCAGAAAAGGACCTAATAGCAGTCCCACTATAAAGGATCTTAATAATCACAGATATAATTTTAGGAATTCTTGTAGGATCATCATTAAAACTTAAGTCATCTATTTGTCTACATAGCATCACTATAAGACAGAACACCTTTGTGAATCTGCAGAGATCTGCTCCAAAGGGGTGTGCTGTTACTTATTGATTATTATATATGTTTAATAATAACAGGAAAAGCATATTAATAGCAGGAATCTTTCTTAAAATTAGTCCCTCATAGCCTTGCTTAATGAGAGCTCACCTGTCGCAAATTATATAATTATCCGAAGCAGGCCATTTCAGGATGAGCTCCTGCTACTATATTAGCCTGTCCCATTATGGCTCCTGACAGAGGATCTAAGGACAGAATAAGAACAAAGGACTGGAGGCAGGGGTGGAAGAGGAGAGAAAAGTCTGGGAGGTGTGGAAGCTGTTCCTAGATGTGTTCCTGAGAACTACAGCAGTAGAGGGCTAGAATCTGGGAAAATGATGTAATGGGAGGCATCCCTTTGCCCACAGGTGAATATGGCTCTTCTCATCTTGCTGTTCCTACTGCCAAGTCCATTACATTCCCAGCCTACTTGTAGTATCTCCAAAGTGACCAGCTTGTTGGAGGTAAACTGTGAGAAGAAGAATCTGACAGCATTGCCTGCAGCTCTGCCAGCAGACACAGGCACCCTCTACCTGGGCAGAAACCAACTGGGTTCCTTCTCCACAGCATCCCTGGTGCATTTCACTCACCTCACTCATCTGTACCTGCATAATTGTGAGCTGACCAGCCTACAGACCAATGCTAAACTGTTAAAGCTGGAAACCCTGGACTTATCCTATAATAACCTGCAAAGCCTGCCCTTCCTAGGACGGGCACTGCCTGCACTCACTACTCTAGATGTCTCTTTCAACAAGTTGGGCTCACTGTCTCCTGGTGCCCTGGAAGGCCTAAGCCAACTCCATGAGCTCTACTTGCAGAACAATAATCTTAAGAGTCTGCCCCCTGGCCTCTTGGTGCCCACAAGCAAGTTGAGGAAACTCAATCTGGCCAACAATAAATTACGTGAGCTGCCCCCTGGGCTCCTAGATGGGCTGGAGGATCTTATGGTCCTCTACCTTCAAGGGAACTGGCTACGCACAATACCAAAGGGCTTCTTTGGGACCCTCCTCCTGCCTTTTGTGTTTCTCCATACCAACACCTGGTATTGTGATTGTGAAATCCTCTACCTGCGTCGCTGGCTCCAGGAAAATTCCAACAACGTCTACTTATGGAAGGAGGGTGTGGATGTCAAGGCCGTAACTCCTAATGTGGCCAGTGTACGATGTGCCAATTTGGGCAATGTGCCTGTCTACTCCTACCCAGGGAAGGGGTGCCCTACTAATGGTGGTGACACAGACTATGATGACTATGATTATGTCCCTGCCACAAGGACTGAGGTCAAGTTCTCTACTGACACTAAAGCTCATACTAACCACTGGAGCCTGCTCTCCACAGCACCTTCTACTTCTCCAGATAGCCAAATGATTTCTTTGCCTCCAACCCATGGATCCACTAAGAACCAACCTACATTCACCCACACACAGGTCCCGGGTTTCACCACACTTCCAGACACCATAGAATCTCACACAACCTTCTACAGTCTAAAACTCAATACTGTATTCACTTGTAGTATCTCCAATGTGACCAGCCTGCTGGAGGTAAACTGTGAGAAGAAGAATCTGACAGCGTTGCCTGCAGCCCTGCCAGCAGACACAGGCACCCTCTCTCTGGGCAGGAACCAACTGGGTTCCTTCTCCACAGCATCCCTGGTGCATTTCACTAACCTCACTCATCTGTACCTGCATAATTGTGAGCTGACCAGCCTACAGACCAATGCTAAACTGTTAAAGTTGGAAACCCTGGACTTATCCTATAATAACCTGCAAAGCTTGCCCTCCCTAGGACGGGCACTGCCTGCACTCACTACTCTAGATGTCTCTTTCAACAAGTTGGGCTCACTGTCTCCTGGTGCCCTAGAAGGCCTAAGCCAACTCCATGAGCTCTACTTGCAGAACAATAATCTTAAGAGTCTGCCCCCTGGCCTCTTGGTGCCCACAAGCAAGCTGAGGAAACTCAATCTGGCCAACAACAAATTACGTGAGCTGCCCCCTGGGCTCCTAGATGGGCTGGAGGATCTTATGGTCCTCTACCTTCAAGGGAACTGGCTACGCACAATACCAAAGGGCTTCTTTGGGACCCTCCTCCTGCCTTTTGTGTTTCTCCATACCAACACCTGGTATTGTGATTGTGAAATCCTCTACCTGCGTCGCTGGCTCCAGGAAAATTCCAACAACGTCTACTTATGGAAGGAGGGTGTGGATGTCAAGGCCGTAACTCCTAATGTGGCCAGTGTACGATGTGCCAATTTGGGCAATGTGCCTGTCTACTCCTACCCAGGGAAGGGGTGCCCTACTAATGGTGGTGACACAGACTATGATGACTATGATTATGTCCCTGCCACAAGGACTGAGGTCAAGTTCTCTACTGACACTAAAGCTCATACTAACCACTGGAGCCTGCTCTCCACAGCACCTTCTACTTCTCCAGATAGCCAAATGATTTCTTTGCCTCCAACCCATGGATCCACTAAGAACCAACCTACATTCACCCACACACAGGTCCCGGGTTTCACCACACTTCCAGACACCATAGAATCTCACACAACCTTCTACAGTCTAAAACTCAATACTGTATTCACTTGTAGTATCTCCAATGTGACCAGCCTGCTGGAGGTAAACTGTGAGAAGAAGAATCTGACAGCGTTGCCTGCAGCCCTGCCAGCAGACACAGGCACCCTCTCTCTGGGCAGGAACCAACTGGGTTCCTTCTCCACAGCATCCCTGGTGCATTTCACTCACCTCACTCATCTGTACCTGCATAATTGTGAGTTGACCAGCCTACAGACCAATGCTAAACTGTTAAAGTTGGAAACCCTGGACTTATCCTATAATAACCTGCAAAGCTTGCCCTCCCTAGGACGGGCACTGCCTGCACTCACTACTCTAGATGTCTCTTTCAACAAGTTGGGCTCACTGTCTCCTGGTGCCCTAGAAGGCCTAAGCCAACTCCATGAGCTCTACTTGCAGAACAATAATCTTAAGAGTCTGCCCCCTGGCCTCTTGGTGCCCACAAGCAAGCTGAGGAAACTCAATCTGGCCAACAACAAATTACGTGAGCTGCCCCCTGGGCTCCTAGATGGGCTGGAGGATCTTATGGTCCTCTACCTTCAAGGGAACTGGCTACGCACAATACCAAAGGGCTTCTTTGGGACCCTCCTCCTGCCTTTTGTGTTTCTCCATACCAACACCTGGTATTGTGATTGTGAAATCCTCTACCTGCGTCGCTGGCTCCAGGAAAATTCCAACAACGTCTACTTATGGAAGGAGGGTGTGGATGTCAAGGCCGTAACTCCTAATGTGGCCAGTGTACGATGTGCCAATTTGGGCAATGTGCCTGTCTACTCCTACCCAGGGAAGGGGTGCCCTACTAATGGTGGTGACACAGACTATGATGACTATGATGATGTCCCTGCCACAAGGACTGTCTTGTAGTATTGCTATGTAGACAAATAGATGACTTAAGTTTTAATGATAATCCCATAAGAATTCCTAAAATTATATCTGTGATTATTAAGCTCTTTTATAGTGGGACTGCTATTAGATCCTTTTCTTTTTTTTTTTTTCGGTTTTTTTTTTTTTCGAGACAGGGTTTCTCTGTGTAGCCCGGGCTGTCCTGGAACTCGCTCTGTAGACCAGGCTGGCCTCGAACTCAGAAATCTGCCTGCCTCTTGCCTCCCAGGTGCTGGGATTAAAGGTGTGCGCCACCACTGCCCGAGTTAGATCCTTTTCTGATAGTCAAAACTGCAATGAGAACTCTGTCAGTCTCCCACATGTTACCAGTTAATTGCTCTTAGATGGTAACCAGACTTTCTCCTACTCAGAGTACATTCCAAGACACTGTAAAACAATTAACCAGAGATCATAAAAAGGGAACTAACAACTTACTATAGGTTCTAGGACAGAAGATATAATATTGACTGTGTTTATCTATAGAAAACTTCACTAATAGCTTAGTTAAGGTTTTAAACCTTTAGTGAACTAGTGGAGCCATAACAGGTGATGAATATTTAGCTAGATAATTACTCTCTATGGCAATGCATGTAAACATTCTCTGTTGTAAACTTCTATTTCAATTTATGATTTGATTTTGTGTGTGAACTTATTTTTTTTTTTGTTTTTCGAAACAGGGTTTCTCTGTGTAGACCAGTCTGGCCTCGAACTCAGTAATCCACCTGCCTCTGCCTCCCAAGTGCTGGGATGTACCACCACTGCCCAGTGTGTGTGAACTTTTGATGAACTTTTTAACATATGATCATGTATTCTGAAAGATGTTTAAGGGCTGAGGACCAAGAGAAGAGTCAGAACTGAGTAACTGAGGAGAGAGGAATGGAGGTGAGAAAAACTGAACTGAGAGAGGAACTGAGCTAAGAAGTTTTAGACAGAACATTTTTTAGACAGAACTGAACTTAAGAAGAACATAGAAGTATAGGCACAGCATTGGGAGAAAAGGCATTGAGAGTAAGAATATTATTGTGACATCAGTGCAAGAGGAGAGAGCAAGATTAGAAGGAGAACGCAGAGTCGAATAACTTAGAAACTATAGGTAACATAAATACTAAGAGAGCATTGTACAGAATGCAGAAGGAAAGAGGAAAAAAGAAGCTACAGACAGCAGAAGGAACAGGCAGGCTTTTCCTTACCATGGGACAGAACAGGCCCTTTCTTAATAACAAGGCAGGCTTAGTCTTATTAAAAGGAACAAGGTTTTTTTCTTACAAACGTGTTTAGTTCATTTAGCATTAAAAGGGTAGAAGCTTTTTCTTTTTCTATGCAATAAAGAGTGGAGCTCATTTTTCATCCAGAATGAGTGAGTTCTTTCTGCACTGGTGCTTGGTCTTTTGTTCCATATGCATATGTAAGTATGAATGTGTGTGCAAGTATGTAATTGTGATAATGCATGCATGTGTGTGTAAGTATGTAATTGTGATAATGTATGCATGTGTGTGTATAAGTACGTAATTGTGAGAAGGCATGCAAGCTGTGCCCAACCGGGTTTGAATGGAAATGTATAAATAAGCAAGCATGAATCTGTGTATGAACTTATGTGAGATTATGTATATTCACTTATGTAAAAGTTTTTCCTTCTGTGAGTGTTATTCTCTTCTCCTGGTTCAATAGAAGCTTGTTGCTCCAAACTTCCCCCTAGCCTGTCAAGCAAGAGGCATCTGAAGAGTAGGGAAAAGGCTCTAACAATTAATCCTTTCCTTAATCTGCTGTTTTAAGATGAGGTGCTAAGTGCCTGAGACTGTAGTCTCTGGCCTCAGGAACACAGAAGGCAGGTCAGCTACAATAGCATAGTAACTTAGATTTAGATAAGTAAACTTTTTATTATACAGCAACCCTAAATATCTCATAAGACAAAGTCTTACCCCTGAATTTCATAAGATCAAGTCTTACCCTCCGCTGACGTTTGCTCTTCCCCCATCTGCTGCCTCAAGAAGAACCAGCAAGAAAGAAGAACCCTTGATGGGGCTGACCCCCAGTACCTAGTGCTACTCTGGCCACCCTAACTACCCCAGAGTCTAGCACCATCCCAACTACTCTAATGTCCTCTATCTCCCTAGTGCTTACTACTACCTTGGCCAGTCCAGAGTCTACTCCAATTGAGACTATTTTAGAACAATTTTTTACCACAGAGCTCACTTCACCCCCTACCTTAGAATCCACCATAATAATCCCAGAGAGGAACAGCTTCCTAAATTTCCAAGAGGTGATTCAAGCAAGTTCTGACTTGTTGCCTCCTTCCCCTGGGCTTCCATGTTCTGGGTCTCCTCTGACTCCTATTCGCCTCTGAGGTCCTCATCTTGTTGCTAACTCGGATCTGGCATGGGACACCACACAATTTGGACATGGACCAATCTGCTGCATTGGCCACAAGCACACACACCACAAGCCTGGAGGTGCAGAGAGCAAGGCAAGTAACTATGCCCCGGGCCTGGCTGCTCTTCCTTCAAGGATCACTCTCTACTTTCAGGTCTAGCCTCTTCCTGTGGGTAATGGGTGGCTTAATGGGTGTGTGAGGCCTCTGGTAGCAGGAAGGTGAGCCTCAGCTCTGAGTCAGGGTCATGGTCAGGACCTATTGGGTACAGTGGGCATAAGGTACTCAGGCCATAGTCTGTGACAGTGAGTGATCCTAAGACTTCACTGAAGTCTACTAGGATCTAGCTGGGATGGGTGGTTGAGACCATTACAGGATATCCTATTTATTTATCCTTTATCTGAAGCCCCCTATTTACACTAGACACCCAAATCTAGACCTCACAAATCAAGAGAGGTAGTGAGGTGACCATACTGTGTGGTCACAGGACCAACCTCCCTATGTTGCTTAGAACATTGCCAGGCTACATGGTCACTGCTACCACCTTGTGGGGGAAACAAAAAAGTAGAAAAAGCAAATAGAAATGGAGCCTGGCTCCCATTTGTTAACACTTGGAAGAAAACTTGGAAAGCCATTAACCAGGATGGGAGCACTATCTCTAAGTATCATGAGTATTTTTCCCTGTTTAACCGTTTTTGGTTTTCTACCAGTGTTATCATTTGTATAATAAAAATATTTTTAAAAGAAAATATAGCTTTTTGGGGAAAATGGGAATGGTTGAAGTACCTGTTACAAGAATTCCCAAAGTCCCAACCTCTACCATCCTGATCCCAAATACTGAACAAACCTCGAGTTGTAGCTGAGGGTAGGCAGGTAGGACACCTCCACTTTAGTGATTAATCTCCTGCAGGGTTTGGCTACTCACCAGGTTACCTCAAGTATCAACTCTAGAATAGAAAATATTCTAGAGCTTGAGGCAGAGCTAAAGCCTGCCTACCTGCAGCAGAGGTGGGTATGTTCCTCACATGCATAGCCTTTAGTACACAACTCTCCTTGCTGGCCAGGTCAGCGGGAAAGGGAAGGGGTGTGGCAGCCTGTTGGTTTGGCTGTGGTCTTAAGTCTTCTGCTTTTAAAGCTGGGCGTAATGGCATCTTTCTCTCTCCCAAAATGTCACTGATTCTCCCAGCGAGGCCTTCTTCCATACCTCATTTTAGTTCAATTTGGGACTTGGGGGCCAGATAAGGGAAAAAAGGTTGCACTTTTCTGGGTCTACAGAATGCCCTTCTCCAGATGGTTCTAGATCTTCTTGTGAACCTGACTGAATCTCTTTCCTGCCATGAAGTCTTCCAAGCAGAAGACAAACTTTAGAGGTTAGCTATCAAAGACTTTTCTCCATGGACTTCACCTTCCAGCCCAGTTTCATCTCTTGTGGTACCGTGTACCTACCTGAACCACTACAAATGTCTCATGGGTCACCGGTGCCAGCAGTAGTCCTCTTCTGAGCCCATCCTCGCTTTAGCTAAGTGTTCTGCCTCCTTCTCTGTCTATCTCACTACTACCATGAAGTCTCTCTCCTACGTTGGGCAAAGTGCAGTCCATTGTTATAGCCATTTCCACATGTTCCTGACATCTTCTTGCTGGACTTTAATATTCCTTAAGTAAAGGTGCAGGCTTCAACTGTCTCCAGGTAGCTACCTTGGGTGGCCTAGGACATGGTGTGCATGGGAGAATTAGGAAGGTAGCAGCAGAGGCACCAGGATGCTGCACTACCATCTTTTTGTGTTAAGGCTCTTCTAAGGGATCAGTTCGCACCTGCTGCCTGCCTGTTCTCTGGCCAGGCATACAGTCCTCAGGCTGCCTAGCACTTCTCCTGGTTTGACCTTTCCACAGCCTTTATCCTCCACGACATCTGTGGGATACTTAACAGCCTGGGAATCACCCTTCTTAAAAAATGGATGAAAAAAATTACTTTTACTAGCCAAACCAGTTTCTGATCAATATTCTTTTTGCCTCAATACTTGGGTTTGACTCCAGTATATCCCGTCAAGAGCTCTGGACCTCTCACTCAACCACTGTGGTTCTAGCCACACAAGTTCAGGGGTTTTCTTTGTTGTTGTTTTGGTTTTTCAAGACAGGGTTTCTCTCTGTGTCCATGACTGTCCTGGAATTCACTTTGTAGACTAGGCTGGTCTTGAACTCAGAATTCTGCCTCCTGGGTGCTGGGATAAAAAGGGTGCACCACTGTGCCCTGCTTCAATTTACACTTTTTTTTTACAACACTTATTTTTTAAAACACCTATTTATTTATTATATCTAAGTACATTGTAGCTGTCTTCAGACTTGTTACGGATGGTTGTGAGCCACCATGTGGTTGCTGGGATTCTAACTAAGGACCTTCGGAAGAGTACTCAGTGCTCTAAACCACTGATCTCTAAACCACCAGACTCAATTTAGACTTGTTATCCCTTCCCTCTTTATGCTGGAAAGGCAGATCCTGGAGACTTTACCTGAGAACTGTGATATAATTTGTGAGTCAGCTGCATTTTGGGGCAAATGGCTTGCAAGCATGCACAAGGCCCAGTTTTCTCTCCTCCTCCTCTCCTCCTCCTCCTCCTCCTTCTCCTCCTTTTCCTCTTCCTCCCTCTTCCTCCTCCCTCTTCCTCCTCCTGCTATTCCTCCTCCTCCTCTTCTCTTTCTCCTTCTCCTCCTCCTCCTCCTCCTCCTCCTCCTCCTCCTCCTCCTCCTCCTCCTCCTCCTCCTCCTCCTCCTTCTTCTTCTTCTTCTTCTTCTTCTTCTTCTTCTTCTTCTTCTTCTTCTTCTTCTTCTTCTTCTCCCTGTCAGCTATTGAGTTACAACTTATTTACATAGCATTTTCATAAAACCGGTAGGTGATTTTCTTACTAATTTTGTTAAAAATTCCAGTTTGTCCTCGAAACTACTATGGATGACAAGAAGTGTGTACTAAAAGGAGCCATTTATGGTTGTCTTTTGGAGGGACCCTGCCAGAGCCTTGCAGATACAGAGGTGAATACTAGCATCCAACCATTGGTCTGAGTGTGGGGTTCACAATGAAGGAGTTGGAGGGCAAGGTGGAGGAGCTGGAGGGGGCGGGTTTGCAGCCCCATGGGAAGAACAACAATGTCGGCCAACCAGATACCCCAGGGCTCCCAGGGACTAAGCCATCAACCAAGGGGTACATGTGGTTCCAGCTAAAAGATTGGCAGAAAAATGCCTTGTCAGGCATCAGTGGGAGGAGAGGTCTTTGGTCCTGTGAAGGCTCAATAGATGCCCCAGTGTGGGGAAATCGAGTGGGAGTCATGGGAGTGGGTTGGGTGGAGGAGCATATTCTTGGAGGCAGGAGGTGGGAGGATGGGTTGGGGGGTTTTCGGGGAGGGGGAAACCGGGAAGGGGTATAACATTTGAAATGTAAAGGAAGAATATATTCAATAAAAAAGAAAAAAAATGGAAAAAAAATTCCAGTTTGTTTTCCAGAGATAGCATCTTCTTTGTGCAGCTAGCTCCCCCTATCATCCTCAAGACTGTCCAGATTTGGGATTGATATTATCAATCCAATTTATTAAGTCCTCAGGGAGGAGGAAAGCTACATCCTTCCACCATAGACCCTTTCGTCATCTTGACAGCATCTGCTTTCTCCTGTCTCCTCAGCTCTGCCTTGGTTTCCCCCAGAGAGAGGGATTTGCTGTGTTTCTTAGGTCTCCTCAGGAAGAGTCAGGGGCAGAGGATCCTGAGCAGTGGGTCAGGCATGGCAAGCCAGAGCAGGAGGTAGAACAGATTAAAGTTCTTTACTGCAAAGGAGGAAACCACACTGTAGAGGGAAGGTAAATAGGACAGCCCAGGGTAGCAGAATCCAGGCCCCCTAGGGCACAACGACTGAAGTAGCAGTGCGTAACTTGGAAGCCTGGCACACTAGACCAGGGACCTTGTCAGATCAGCCTCTGAGGAAGAGATGCTTGTAGGTCTAGTTCATCTGTCCCAAGAAGATGAAGGTGAGGACAGTGTGGGGGCCCAGTTGGGCATTGTACGGTGTGAAGCCTTTCCACAGACTGAAGAAACCCTCATAGCGGACGACTTTCAGCAGCACATCCAGCCCAGTCTTGCACTCTGGCTTCCAGACGATCATTCACATGTTTTGGATCCGAGTTTTGACAATGTCCACAGGCATGGAAGCAGCAGTGGTGACGAGGCCACTGATCATGGTGGCGCAGAAGTGACACAGAATATTGTTAGAGAAGCAGCCTGAGTCCAGCCAGAACTGCTTAGATTGGGGGTAAGAGGCAAGCTGGGCAGCATTGACAACGGCAGCTCTAGCCATGGTGCATGGCTGCACCCCTGCCACAGTGTGGGGACTCCTCCTTCCCTGGCAATTCTAATTAGGGCATTAAACACGTTTATGTAGCCACGGCGCTGGTCAGTTGGAAGCTGGCCATCAGCAGTCATCCTGATGAGAGCCACCTCAGCTGGCGTTCCCACAAATGCTCCAGTTGCACCTGCAGCCATGCCAATCAGGGCTTTCAGGAGAAAGCCAGGGGGTGTACCACCAGCCTCAGTCAGGCGCTCAAACAGCACAGTATATTTGCCAAGGCGAGTAGTGGTGTCAGTGGCCTGGCACAGTAGGCCGGCTGACAACCCAGTGTAAATATGCCCTTCTGCCTTCAAGATGCTGGTGAGGGCATGGAAACTGGTTTTGTACTTTCGAGTCTTGGCCCCTTCACCACTCAACTGTGTCCGGTTCTTCACCAGGTCCAGAGACTGCACAAAAGCTGTAGCACCTATCCCAATCCATGTCCCCCAAACAGGAACTCGACCGACTTAGGGGAGGTACGGGATTTTCTGTCCATCTGGCCAGCCCCGGGACTCAGGCGGTCGCCGCCGTTGCCCCTTGATGGTCCTAGGCTTTGGGTCGGGTGCACGCACACGCCCCTCCAACAGGCAAATCTGGCTCGAGAACAGCCCCATAGGAGGAACAACAATATGAACCAACCAGTACCCCCAGAGCTTCCAGGGACTAAACCACCAACCAAAGAGTACACATGCAGGGACCCATGGCTCCAGCTGCAAATGTAGCAGAGGATGGCCTTGTTGGACATCAAAGGGAGGAGAGGCCCTTGGTCCTGAGAAGGCTCGATGTCCCAGTATAGGGGAATGCCAGGACAGGGAAGTGGGAGTGGGTGGGTTGGTGAGCAGGGGGAGGGTGTATGGGATAGGGTGTTTTCGGAGGGGAAACCAGGAAAGGGGATAACATTTGAAATGTAAATAAAGAAAATATCTAAAAAAAAGCATTATGATATGATTAATTAAATTCAAAGTGCTTGTCCTTACTTTATGTCAGTTATATTATTTTTTTCAGTGTTCAATCATATTTTTAAAGATTAGCAACCTACAAAATTTAAGCTAATTCTGTATGTCTTGATTCTCTTAAAATGTTCTGGATAATTGAGTTTTCTTAAGCATAATCTTGAAACTGAAAACATATGTTTTAACCTTTTGTTTGAAAATTACTCAGCCTTACTTCTCACTTTATGAAGGTGAACTAGATTTGGAGGAAGCTGTTCTTATGTTATTAAAGATTTTTTTGGTGTGTGTGTGTATGTGTGTGCATGTATATGCTTGTATGTTTGTGTGAGCTTATGTGTTTGTATACATGTGGAAACCAGATAATAGCCTCAGGTGTAATTCCTTATTGGATGTGTTAAATATTTTATATTTTATTAGTTTTTTTTACAAAATATTATTTTTATTGTTTATTTGGAAATTTCACACCATGCACTCTGATCACACTCCCCAGTCCTCCTGGGTTTGTGTCCCAACTGACTTTCCCCCAGAAGAATAAGAATGAGAATAAGAAGAGAAGGAGGAAGAAGGGGAGGAGGAAGACAAGGAGGAGCAAGAAGAGGAGGAGGAGGAGGAAGAGGAGGAGGGAAGAATGAAGAAAACATGTCCAATTTGAGTTGCCCATATACTCACTGGAGCATGGTCAAACTCCCAGTGGCCAGCCTCTAAAAGAAAAGTGAGCCCTTCTCCACTTGTACCCCTGCTAGAAGCTCTCAGTTGTGTAGAGCTATACTTCAGCATTCTTTTTTTTTGTTGTTGTTGTTGGTGTGTGTGTGTGTGTATATATATATATATATATATATATATATATGATATATATAAGTGCACAACCATCATTTATATATATAAGAAGATAAGCCCCAAATAAATGTTTTCTTTTATAAGTTACTTTGCTCATTGTGTCTTATCACAGCAATAGAAAAGCAACTGAGACAGTATGTAACCTTTTGATTTATTCACTATCTTATGTTTGGGTTTGAAAATTAAGACAAAATTTGGATTAAGCATAGAGTGGTATCAGGGTACATCTGAAAGGAAAAGGGACAAGCCACTAAGATGTTATTATTCCACCAAATGGAATACACAAGAGATGTAGAATACATGTGTGCATACACACGTGTACACACACACACGTAGAATATATGTATGTATGTATGTATCTATCTATTCCTGCTCAGGATTTTTTTTAACTCTATAGTCATGTCTCAATTTCTTCACCTTAGTATATCAATTTAAATATATGTCTTACTTACAATTTGATCACATGGTAACTACATGAGATTTTGTTCACAGTGAGTATGGCTCACTGTGTACATATATAAGTGTATATATACTTATTGTCTGTGACCATCTCTGCAGAATGTGAGCAGTGAGGCACCCATGTGTGTTGGTCCCAATGTATTCTGTTGGTTGCAAGAATCACAGCACTGCATACTCTCCATGACAACTTGCAGTAAATGGCTGTAAAACAACTTACTTTAGCAAATCATGTCATTATATTAATTTCCCAATAAATAATCTAAAGCAAGTGTCTCTGAGGGAGATGGGCCTTTTTTCAAATTACAAACACAGACTTTTTAGGCTGGATACCATTATCAGCACGTGGAACCCCTTCTGTCTACACAATGTTGAACACATAGAAGACTGGAGACTTCCTCCCATAAATGCATCACTTTTAGGAGGAAAAAATCAAAATCAATGAGGAGAAACGCACTACTGAAATAGCCATCATTCCATTTTATCTTATCCTCCTAAGATGATGTCCTGTTCAACCACAGAGTTTCTGTTCACACACAATCTGTGACCCTGACATATGCGGAAAGTGAAAGCTAAATAAAAAAGCTTAATAAACAATTGAGAAAAACAAGCATGTCCAATAGGATCAAAAGAAAACAGGAGCGATGCCAACCAACAAAGTCCCGCAAAGTCGGGAGAATGTAACCTATGACTAGGCCATTCACTTCAAAGTGAGGAAATTCAAAAAGAAAAATAGAAATTTCAGAGGGGTTGCAATGTAGGTTAAGTCAACATAATAGGCAGTAAAGCAACAGGAGAAGAAGTAAACATAAAACACCCACGAGAATGAGCTTACGTCGTCTACCACGCTAGGCGGAGAGCCCCAGGAAAAGGACGGGGAGAAAGGGAAGGGCTTGGCCCTAACAGCAGATGGCGAATTCCAAGTCTCAGAGGGATCCAAAGGGGCCCATGGGGGTGTTTACAATAATCATTTAAAAGGAAACTTAGTCAAGGAGCTCAACTGGGATTCTCAGCGCCAGTGATGAGGATCGAATACTTCCTTGGAGGTATAAGAGGTTAGGTGCAGAAGACTGCGAATTAAAATGCACCAGATCTCCGCAGTTGTAAAAGCCCATGCTGCAGGATACAAGGCATTCGCAAATGCAAAGGAAACATTCCACTTACATCCTTCAAGAAACCAGGCAGTTAATATGGTGTGAGAGAGATTTTCATTCCTTTCTTTATGATTCTTACCCCACTTTTCCTTCATTACAAACTTTTACAGTTAGGGGCAGTAAGGGGCAGAGACTCATGAAACCCTTCTGCCTCCGTGGTAGGTTTGCTCCTTGGCTTATGCCTATGTAAGTCAACATGCTTTGAGTCTATAAATGCAGAGGTCTTGTCATGTCCAGATGATACCATGTCACCCTTTCCTCTCTGACCTCTGGCTCTTACAATCTGTCCACCTTTTCTTCTGCATTGCTCTCTGAGCCTGGGGGAGGGAGTGTGACATTGATGTCCCACCTGATACACACTTCTGTGTCACATTCTGCACAGCCATTAGCTTTGGGAGGAGGAAGAGTCAGTCTACTTTAAGGCGTTGCTCCTGGTCAGTTAGCCAGGCTCTATACTTGGAAGTATTGGAGTCAATGGATTATTAAATAATTTTTATAAATGACATGAAGTTGGGGATATGGGGAGGTGGAGCAGATCTTTGTGGGGTGTCTGTCTTTTAGCTAAAAGATGTAGTTCATAGGCTGGGTCATGGATATTATACTCTAGATATCTCTCAGTCCCCAGGTTCTATCAGCAAGCTTTCTGCTGGAGTGCCTGCTGGAGTGGGCTTTTAAACACTTGACACTGCTGTCCCTTTTCTGAGGAGCTAGAAGGCTTTACTGTCATTTATGGCTCATACCAGCCCAGATTTCCACCCTGTGGATCAGTGTTCTGACTCAGAGGGCTTCCCCCAAGATAGAGGTGGCCTCTTGGCCCTTTGCTTTGGTCTCTTGGCACTTAGCTTGGGAACACAGAGTGGACTGTGGAAAGACTTTAGGTTCTAGAGCTGTTTAGTAGGTATCTTACTAAAGTGGCTGTTGTCACTGCTCGCTCTGGTGGAGTCCTGAGAAGAGATGGTTTTTGGAGTCACCCCTGTGGTAGGTAGACATTACGATTCCTGTCTGGTTGGATTGAAAATTGCCTTTGTGATGTGACTCACATCAGCTGTATTTCTTAGTCCCTGTCTTTTCCCCCAGTGTATCTCAAGTATGTGTTTGCCTTCTCTGTCTGAAAGTGCAGTGCACCATGTTTGAGGCTCCTTTTTCTTTTCAGATGTGATTCCATCCCTCTGCTGTTGTACTTCTACAAGGAGAGCAACCCTCCCCCACCATAACAGGGACAGGACCTTTCAGAAGGACTCTATTCTCTTCTATTCTTTCTCTTGTCTTCCTTAAAATGAATGTTTTCCCTCTGCTGCCTACAATGGTGTGGCGGTACCTGCTTGGTCCTTGGGGACTTTAGCATTTGGTACATGGTTGTCCTCTTCCATCTATGCAGCTCCCTTCCAGGTTTTATTTTTATGTTATTTTAATTTCTTAAAAAAGATTTATTTCTTTACTTTATATATATGGGTACTTTGCATGTACATGTGCACACCAGAAGCCAGCCTCAGACAGCTGTGAGTTGCCACGTGGGTGCTGGGAATTGAACTCAGGACTCTCAGAAAAGTAGTGAGCAGTCTTAACTGCTTGGCCACCTCGGCAGCCCCCTAAACTATTTTTCTTAAAAAAAATATTTTGGGTGCTCTCCTGAAAAATTTAGGAGTGAAGCAAGAAAAAAGAAGAGAAAAAAATTCAGAAAGCAGTGGATGAAATTAAGGAGGCTTTAGGTAGTTGACTATATATTAACTCTGGTGAATCAACAGCTTGATTGGAATAAGTCCCAGGAGGTGGCTTCTTAAGGAAAAGAGATAGTGAATAAAAATATAATAGATATGTTGGGGGTGGTTGAAGAGAATTCAAAGTATGTTGGAAGAGTGAGTAAGAGAATTGCTAGGAAGATGTCCAGCATTAAAGAAGTACAATTCAAAACCGGAGAAAAAGCAAACCCATAGAAGTGTACAAGGTGTGCCAACTATTCACACAGCAGTGCTTGATAGTGACAAATGTCCACACAATTGTGATGGTCACTGTTAATATTTCTAAGGTAATTATGTACAACTTGTTAGGTAAAAAGGGAAGATATGAAATAGGAATAGGAAAATCAACTCTGTCAGTTATAACCAGACTTAATTGATGCAATCTAAAACTAATAAGTTACAAATAACAATATAGGCATATTTGGAACATGGAGAGAAATTACAGCAGACATGTGGATTGAGGAGGAAGAATACAGGAGATACTATTTTTCATTATAAACCCAGTATTGGGTAGTGGTTCATTTACTATGTCCATGAATAAGCCTGGCAAAATGAAGAAACTATTTAGGTGTTGGTGGGATTTTATGTGAGGTGGTTTCTTGTACGTATGACGGAGATGCTGCATCCATGAACTCTTAACAATATTATTTTGGAGAAAGACCCACATAATGACAACACCAGCCAATATGTTCACGTGGAAGGGAAATCTCATTAGTTCGAAACTTCGAACAGCTATGGTTGTCAGTGGCTGCTAAGAAAGGAATATAGGTTTCCTCCAGAAAAAAGTTCCCATGCAGGCTATCTAATCTTGGACATATGCACAAGTGAGAAAAGTTAAATGGCCTGTAGGATATACATACATATATATGTACACACATGCATATACACATGTGTGCATGCATACTCATATACATACACATATAGTTGTAACAATAATATTGAATGAATATATGAATTTGGGAGGAAGGACATAGGAGGAGTTAGAGTGGAGTAGGAAGGGTGGGGTTCTTGTAAATGTAATGCTAATGTGCGAAATTCTCAAAAAACATTAAATTAGGGCTGGAGAGATGGCTCAGTAGTTAAGAACACTGACTGCTCTTCCAGAGGTCCTGAGTTCAATTCCCAGCAACCACATGGTGGGTCACAACCATCTGTAAAGGGATCTGATGCCTTCTTCTGGTGTGTCTGAATACGGTTACAGTGTGTTCACATACATAAAATAAATCTTTTAAAAAATGTAAAAAACCCCATTAAATTATTAAATAGACTACTTTAATAAAAATAAAATAGGTTTATATATAAATTTTCATACATATTTCATCTTTGTAATTCTCCCTCCCATCATTCTGCCCCCCTCCCTTTCCTATCATATCTGTCCATCCCCAGGACTGCCCCTCCCACTTGGCTGCATTGTCTCCCACACTCCTTCTCTTAAGGCCTCTTTCTTATCAGATGAGAAAGATAGGCTCCTTTTTAGTTTCCCAGGATTTACTCAGATTTCCCCCCCACTTAGATGCACATATTTAATAGAAGCTGGGACCCATACATGAACAAGGATATTGGGTATTTGTCTTTCTGCATTTGAGTTACTTTAATTCATGCAATATCTTTCAGTTCTATCCATTTTCCTGAATATTTCAGTTTTTCTTTACTCCTGAATAGAATCCCATTTTGTGAGTGCACCACGTTTTCATAAACCATTTGTCTGATCTTCATGTAGTAGAGTCTCACCACTGTATGAAATAATATGGTTTAGCTGGGGGCATTTAAATATGTCTGTGTATTTGTACATATGTGTGCATATAGATTTGTTTTATCTGATTTTTGACTGAAAAAGTTGAGAAAGGAAAAAAGTATATGGAACAAAGGAAAGAGAGGAAGAGAGCGTAAGACTCTACTACATGATTCCAAGGAATCAAACTCTCTTCATGTTTCTCTAACAAGCACTTAATGACAAAATCACATCCCTGTCCCTGATTTTTCTTTTTTAACCTTTAAGCTCTACTTTGTTTAAGATAGACCTATGTGACTCCATTTTGATACTAACAACTGTCATAGTGTGTACTTCACAGGCCACACATACTAGTATATGTTCAATATTTTATTGAAAGTACAGCCATTGGAGATATTCTTGGTAATTGTCTTGCTATAATACTTGGTTGAGTTTATCATGTACATAATAGGTGTTACATGGAATTCCTGGCATTGATTTGGTTTGTGAAGAGAGATAAGTGATTTTCTAAGAGTAAGAAAAATATTTTTAAGTTATTTTGAAATACAAACAATAATAATTAAAGTTAGCCTCTTGTGCTTAGGATGGCAGCTGTATCTACAATAGGAACGTGAAGTTTTCCAAGGAGAAGACTCGTTATTAACTAGCTTGATTTTGATATATATTTTAAAATGTATTTTATATAAGAATTTATACCATATATGTATAGTTATTAATGATAATTATCATTGTCTTCTGAGACTAGATAGCTTACATAAAATAAAAGATCATTTCTGCTCAAATGTTTGAACGTTGGGAAGTCTAAGGACATGACTACGTAGTCATCTCCTCAGGTCTTTGTGCCATACTATACCATGGCATAAAGTGTCATGTTGTGATGTAGAGCACCATAACTCATATTTCCATTTACTTAAAAAAACACTAATGTCAAATGAGTCCTACCCTTATGTTCTTACCAAATACAGATTGGAGTAATAAGTCTATGAACCCCATGTAACAATATCAAGCCAGAGGCTGAGGAAGACACGAAGCTGGTTCAGAAAGAGCATGGCCTTCCCAACCCCTTAGCTTATGTTGTTCAGAACTGTGAGACAATACATTTCTGTAGTTGTATGCCACAAGGTTTGTGGCAATTTGTTATGGTAGATTTTGTGAATGAATGCAAGGGCTGAAACATTGCCTGATTAACCATCAACCTCTACTTAGTTACAATGGAAGCAATGTATTTGGTAACCAACATGTTACTGTATGTGTTAAGTATATGGGGAAGTACATGTGTAATGTCATGTCTGATTTAATGTTCACAGGTCCCTCCAACCTTCTAGCATTAATTTGTGCTGATTCAAATGATTAGATTAGAAAACTGAATATTGTTGACGTTAAATAATTCTAGCCAGAAGCAAAAGGGAACTCAGGTGGATCTGCATCTGTAACTAGCTGCAGACCACTGCACTATGCTGATTAGGCACTGAAGCAGTGTAATTTTTTTTTCTTTGTTTTTCTTCCCTTTCTTCTTTAGTAGTTTGAACATTATGGTGTCCATCTAGCTTTCTGACTTTATTTCAATATATTGGATATGTTTGTTCCACTCTATTTCAAATACCCCAGCTTCTTCTGTTTCCCTTTTCATGTTTAAAATATAGCTCTTTAATTCCTAAGAAATACACAGAAACGGAGTGGGGGAGACTTTACTATGCTGTATACCTGATCCAGAGCACAGGAGAGAACAAGTCAGAGCAATTCCCTGAAGCTTTACAGAAAGAGGTCTGTCTAGATAGAGAATGTAAATATACTGTCTGCTTTAATGTCAAGTTATCGGTTGGTTTCACAGCTATTCCTTATAGGAGGAACAAAGAACGATAGCGAGTCCCTGGCTTCATGCTCTAAGGGAATGCTTTAGAAAGATTTTTGAAGTAACCTAAAACTTCCTATGGGATTGATGGAAAATTCTGGAAAGGAGAGATCTTTGTACCTGTTTCCTCTCTTTCATTTTGGTTATTTGATGTTTAAGCCTTTTTTCTTCTGTTATAGCTCAATAACATTTTTATGCTTTATTTAATTATTTATTAAATTGTTATTAATTATTTGTAAATAAATTATTATTTATTTGGTTTCCATTACACCTTTAAGATATAGTTGGGGGCAGGCATTGTTATCCTAGCTGTGGAGATGAGAAAACACCTGTAGAGACGGACTACATCTGAAGTTCCAAAGACAGGAAGTGGAAGTAGAACTGGTGGGCTCTGATCAGCGTGCTTTCTACTGTATCCAATGCACCTTCAGAGTAAAAATTAATATTCTGGTATATTGATAATATTGTAAATGCTACAGCTACACAATTATGTAGACTTCAAAACTTGCTATTTATAAACCCAATGACAGAGACATAAAACATGTTAGAGGGTTGAGTACCTAGCCTAGGACTTCAGGAAGGTGGTAGTGGTAGAGGTGATTTGAATATATTCTAGAAAACTCAGTTGTTTCTGTTCCTTTGCATATCTTCCTAAAGCAATGATTTATTATTAGATATGTGTAGTGGTTTGAATAAGAATGGCTCTCATAGAGGCCCTTGGTCCTGAGAAGGCTTGTTGCCCCAGTGTAGGGGAATGCCAGGACAGGGAAGGGAAGCAGGACTAGGTAGGTTGGTGAGCAGGGAGAGGGAGGATGGGATAGGGTGTTTTCAGAGGGGAAACCAGGAAAAGGGATAACATTTGAAATGTAAATAAAGAAAATATCTAATTAAAAAAAGGAAAAGAATGGTTCTCATAGGCTCATAGATTTGAATGCTTATTTATCAGCAAGTGGCGCTACTTGAGAATGATTAGAAGCTGTGGCCTTGTTAAAGGAAGTATGTCACTGAGGGTGGGCTTTGAGGTTTCAAGAGCCAAAGCCAGGCCCAATGTCACGTTCTCTTCCCATTGCTTGTGGATCTGGATGTAGGACTCTCAGCTATGTCTCCAGCACCATGTCTGCTTGTGTGTCACCACGCTTCCTGCCATGATGACAATGACTAAACCTGTGATTGGAAGCAAGCGCCGATTAAATGCTTTATTTCTAAGAGTTGCTGTGCTCAGTGTCTCTTCACAGCAATAGAACAGTGACTAAGACATCTATGGAATGGCTAAGTAAAACTACAAAATCAACCTAGACCTGGAAGAAAAACCAGGCCTTCAATGAACTAGTTGCAAGTAGGTGTGGGAGAATTTGATAAAAGGTATTGTCTTTGTTTCTTTTTCTGTATGTACATGCATATGTGCACGGGACTTTGCAGGTTTGTATGTGGAGGTTGATGTGTATGTGTACATGTGCATGTTTGTATATGCATGTTGGGGATACACAGGTAAGCCCACATGTAAGGGTTAGTGGTAAATTTCAGATTTCAGGCTTCGTTACTTATTTGTTTTTTTTTGTTGTTGTTGTTGTTGGTTATTTATTTCGAGAGTCTCTCACTTGACCTCAAATTAGCTGATTAGTCATCTGACTGGCCAAGGAGCCATGAAGTTCCCCCCCTTGTGTTTGCCTCTGTAGTACTGGGTTCTGGGTACCACACCCAGGTTCTATCTTGTACAATAAGCACCAAACTGGCTGACTTTTTTTTTTTTTTTGCACTAACACTTCGATATTCTTTTGGTTTCTAGACCACAGCCTTTAAATCATCTGTGGTCTGATCAAGCATTAACTGAATTTACTTGACATCTAAGTGCGTGCCCTCTTAAGCTGACTTCCTGTCTTGACATTTGCTCTTCAATCCTGATGGGACTTGAAGAGTAAAGTCCTTGAGTGATTATGTTGCGACGCTGCCTGACAGACAACCCCACTGGGACAGGGGGGACCAGACTCTTGAGACATTAAAACCCTCTTCACATTGCAATGAGATATAATGAAGATGTTTGAGAGACAAGCAGATGGCTAGTACTCATTCTTTATCATTATGCATATTGGCCACATTTTTTTTTCCCACAATGAACTCTTATAGATGAACATTTTTCTCTTTTAGAGGGTGAGCCTAGGTTAGGACCATTATCTGACTGTTTTGAATTAAGTTCTTTGGGATCATCTCTATTAAAGGATTAGACACCTATAATTTAAGAGAATTTTGTCTCAAAAAATCCTTTTCACACTGTCTTAGCTTTCTCCCCTGTCGCTGTGATAAAAACACTGTGGTAAAAGTAATTTAATGGAGAAAGCGTTACATTTTATGTAGTTTAGGGTGTTTCATGAAGACTAAACAGCAGGAGCCTGAAGCAGTAGGTTACAGTGCACCCACGGGGGGGGGAGGAGAGAGAGAGAAAGAGAGAGAGAGAGAGAGAGAGAGAGAGAGAGAGAGAGAGAGAGAGAGAGAGAGAGAGAGAGAGAGAGAGAGAGAGAGAGAGGTAATTTCTGGTACTCAACATTTCTCTATTTGGTCTCTATATGGCCAGGACCCCTGCCCAGGGATTATCCTAGCCACAATTAAGATATGTCTTTCCAGCTTACAATCCCACCAGCAGTGGAGGAGTGTTTTTCTTTCTCTACATTCTCACCAGCATCTGCTGTCACCTGACTTTTTGATCCTAGTCATTCTGACTGGTGTGAGGTCTGACAGGTTTGTTTTGATTCGCATTTCCCTGATGACTAAGGATGCTGAACATTTCTTAAGGTGCTTCTCAGCTATTTGGTATTCCTCAGTTGAGAATTCTTTATAGGTTCCTCAGAAAATTGGACATAGTACTACCGGAGGACCCAGCTATACCATTCCTGGGCATATACCCAGAAGATTCTCCAACATATAATAAGGACACATGCTCCACTATGTTCATAGCAGCCTTATTTATAATAGCCAGAAGCTGGAAAGAGCCGAGATGTCCCTCTACAGAGGAATGGATAGAGAAAATGTAGTACATTTACACAATGGAATACTACTCCGCTATTAAAAACAACGAATTCATGAAATTCTTAGGCAAATGGATGCAACTAGAAAATATCATCCTTAGTGAGGTAACCCAATCACAAAAGAACACACATGGTATGCACTCACTGATAAGTGGATATTAGCCCAGAAGCTTGGAATACCCAAGGCACAATTCACAGACCACACAAAGCTCAAGAAGAAGGAAGACCACAGTATGGATACTTTGATCCTTCTTAGAAGTGGGAACAAAACAGCCATGAAAGGAGATACAGAGACAAATTGTGGAGCAGAGACTGAAGGAGAGGCCATCCTGAGACTGCCCCACTTGGGGATCCACCTCATAAACTGTCACCAAACCCAGACACTAATGTGGATCCCAACAAGTGCTTGCTGACAGGAGCCTGATATTGCTGTCTCCTGAGAGGCTCTGCCAGTGCCTGACAAATACAGAGGTGGATGCTCTCAGCCAACCATTGGACTGAGCATAGGGTCCCCAATGGAGGAGGTAGAGAAAGGATCCAAGGAGCTGCAGGAGCTTGCAGCCCCATAGGAGGAACAACAATATGAACCAACCAGTACCCCCAGAGCTCCCAGGGACTAAACCACCAACCAAAGAGTACACATGGAGGGACCCATGGCTCCAGCTGCATATGTAGCAGAGGATGGACATCAAAGGGAGGAGAGGCCCTTGGCCCTGAGAAAACTCTGTGCCCCAGTATAGAGGAATGCCAGGATAGGGAAGTGGGAGTGGGTGAGTTGGCGAACAGGGGGAAGGGGGAGATGGGATAAGGGTGTTTTCAGAGGGGAAACCAGAAAGGGGATAACATTTGAAATGTAAATAAAGAAAATATCTAATAAAAAAAGAAAAGAAGGATATATCTTCCCACATTAGTTAAGGTTATCAATGGAATCCTCCACAGGCATGTCACTCCTGTCCCAGGTGGTTTTGGGTTCAGATTGATGTGTAACACTAACCGTAGTACACACCCTCAATTAATTGACTTCCCTGAATAATTTTCAGATGGGAAGATGTGGCAAGGCTTCCTTAAAAACATTCATTGAATGGCTGCAAAATCAGCGTAAATCCTCCAATATATTGATGAGCATTGTTTGTGTCTTCAAGAAAAAGGTAAGAACTCACAGAGAATTATTTGTGCTCAGACTTCAATGTGTCTGAGTTGTGTTTACCTTCGCATGTATCAAGGAATGAAATATTCAGAACAACTGAATAATTTATTCAATTATTGGAATAAATAAGCTTTAAACTACTCCCTAGGATATTGAACAAAATCTTTTTTTTCCTTGTCAGTTTAAATATATATTAAGACCTCTGTAAATTCAATATTGAATAAATGATTAGGGCTAATTTGTACAACATAAAACAATGTAGTTATGAAGACTAATGTTGAGGTGATACAGGCAATTATTTAAACTTTGATAGTAGAATGCATAATTTTAGGATAGTTGATGTTTTATATTGGTTGTCTTAGCAACCTAGCTTCTACACAAGCCAGATTGATTGAACATGTATCTAATCCATTGCTCCTGGGAGTGACTTCAATATAATCGAATGCAGCACTATAGCAGCAGTTAACACTGAGGAACTCATCAGCCATCCCTGCACAGTAATGGCTTTTTCATGTCTGTGTTATGACTTGGGCTACTTGATGATAGAGGGCCAATTTAAATGAACAGGTGTGGGATTGGAGAGACGGCTCAGTGGTTAAGAGTACTGACTGCTCTTCCAAAGGTCCTGGGTTCAATTCCCAGCGACCACATGGTGGCTCACAACTGTTTGTAAAGGGGTCCGATGCCCTCTTCTGGTGTGTCTGGTCTAGAAACAGTTACAGTATACTCATATAAATAAAATAAATATTAAAAAATAAATAAACAGGTACTTCTCCCACTGCTAATCTATAGTTGAAAAGCAACAGCAATAACAACTCAAAATGCTGCCGTTAGTTAGTGAAAACAGAACAAGAGTTACATCCTGATAGTTTCTTGAGGCTTCTTCTGAAGTATAATTTCTTAAGATTTATTTTCTATCTATAGAAATGTATTTCAAAGTTTTTCTTACATAAAACTATTTTAGGTCACACTTAAGAGTTTACCTTCCATATCTAACATGAAAATCTTTGGTTTCCCAGCATTATTTTGGATTCAGTTCGTATGGGGACCTTCGAGTTCACTAGCAAGGATTAGGATAAAAATAATTTGCTACTTTTGCAAAGTACTGAGTTTGTAGAGCTACAGAAGCACTGGGGGCTTTATCAGGTGTCATGAGTGTTCAAGACAATCTGGTTTTTAAGCCTGGTAAGCAATCATGTTTTAAGATTTACTTTATTTTAAATTGTGTGTGTGTGTGTGTGTGTGTGTAACTCAGGGTGTCCTCAGAGGCCAGAGGCATCTGATATCCTGGAGATGGAGGTACCAGCGATTGACATAGGTCCTACAAACCAACTTGTCTTAGACAAGAGCATTTTATGCTTTTAACCCAAGAGCCATTTCTTCAGCCTAAGGAGAACAGTTTTGGTTTGTGATTCCAGGTTCATCTTCATTATAGTGCTGATCTAAGCTTGTGAGCTCATTACGCATGCTTGGACAAGTAGCCTTTTAAGATTTAGCCTTCTCATTTATAAGATGGGGACAATTGTAATATTAAAAATACTAGTTATCTCTAAAGCGACAGAAAGGGAAAATACACTGATGTTATAAAATTAAATCGAGGACTTACTGCTTCATGGACTGAGTTATGCGTTTGAATGTTTGTCTATCTTTGTATCTATCTCATAGCGATTTTAATTCTGTGTTTATATTTTTAATGCCTTTGCAATAAATATTTGTTACTTTTCAATCCTAAAATTTGTCCTTTAATAATATGCTGCCTACTGGGTTGGATAAATGGCTCCGTGAGTTAGGTGTATGCTGCAAAAGAATGAGCATGTGGGTTTGGAACTCTAATACCCGTGGAAAAAAAATCTGAGCCTCATGGTATCTGCTTTTTGCTCTAGCCAAAGTTTGTTGAATGGAGACAGGTGGATCCTGATGCCTTTCTGGGGTTTCCTCCTATATCTGCACAAGCAAGTGCACCCGCACACATGTGCACATATGCATAGACTAACACATACACACACACACACACACACACACACACACATATACGGGGGGGGGAGAGGAAAGCACACAAACACATGTTAGTGAAAAAACCATGTGCCCTTGCACCCTTTTGTAATTTTGCCTCCTGGTAATGGAGCCTCTTGGATACGTCCATTAAGTCACAGAGGTTTTACAGGATAGCAGTTATTATTAATAACTAATATGAGTTACTTGGGACATTGGGAAAACAGTTTAAAGTAAAAAGAGTGTGTAACCAACAGACTGGGTGGGCTCAGGGATGTTACTCCATCTCTTCACATCTGTGTATCTACATTTTCTTATCTGTATAATGAGAGTGATACTGCTTTCTCCATAGGCATTAACATGTAATTCTTATACATTTAATATATAGTGTTCATATAATGGGGGCTACTGTTAGACAGAATGTCTGTAAATATCAATCTCTCCTTTAAACATATTCATATATGTGACATAATTTTGCTATGTATTCCAGTCTACCTTCTAATTCCTAATTCTTCTTCCTCAGCATCCTGAGTATTGGCTTTACGGGTGTGCCTCACTGTACCTACTTTAATCACTTTGCTATTTGAATAAATTAATACATATATATTTCCAGGTTTATTAATTAAAATTGTATAAAATACTTCAGTGATTTATTTTATTGTAACTACATATTATTATAAGCAAGTTGAATTCTGCAAAGCTAAAGCTTGGGAGAAGAGCTTATTTTTTTCTTTTTCTTTTTTTTCTTATAATTATAATTACATTTCCCCCTGCTCTTTCCCCAAACCCTCCCATATATCTCTCTTTTCTCTTTTTTACATTAATTGCTGTTTTATAATATTTACATAATATTCCCAACTATAACCTACGTAGTGTTTATAATATTACTAGTAGATATGTTTTCAGGGCTGACCACGGGATAGTATCGGCAGTTGGATAATAATTTGTGTTCTCTTCTCGAAGAGTGGTCACCCTGCTCTTAGCATTCTTCAATTGCCTATATCCACATTGAGCCTCTCTTTGAAACAGATGAAACCATTATAAATGGTCAATACCCAATCAAAATGTAGAGCTGTGGCGCCCAGTCCTAGTGTATACATTTACAGATCTCTTGCACACCCAAGGCTCAGAGAACATTGTGGAAGGAGGGGCGGATAACAACAGCCAAAAGATCAAGAGGTTTGTTGTGATATTGTGTCCCCCGGTAATGTCAGATGCTACCCCTACTAAGCCTCACCGTCACGACTTCCTAAATGTGAACTGAACAAGGATGGTGCCAATAGACATGCTGATATGGGAGAGGAGAAAAGAAGCTCACAAGGCCTCAACCCTATACAGAGAATTTTAAAGAGATAATAATCCTTCTGGCCATTAAAGAATTAGCATAGCACCCTGGCATTCAGGAGAAAGAAGGTGGATGTTAAGGATGATAAGGAATTGGCTTTTTTTCACTTTTGGGTATCAGGATGTGGGGCAAAAGAGGTGATGATTGCACATGGTTCAAGTGAGTGTGAGTGTGGAGTCAGAGCGAGAACATGCTGCTGTTCAGAAGGCGCTGAAGCCATCACTTTGATGCTCTCCAGAATGGTGAGCCTCCAGAAGCAACAGGCATCTTCCTTGCAGGCTATTCCCCAGCCACTCACTCCCTTCCACATTTTCTCACTCTTCCAGACGGTTCTATAGCAGCTGCTGCTGTTACTCTTGTGCTGATGCACTGGACATGAATTTCACAGCAGCCAGGCCATCCATTTCCAGTGACAGGTTGTAATGAACCGGGAGGGCTACTTTATCAAACGCACTTCTGGCAGGAGTACTGAGAGTCCAACATATACATTAGTCAAATAGCCGAAAATGCCCTTTTGCGTGCTTGCAAGGGATGTCAATAACAGGACCACATTCAGAAAAGATGGTGCAAGGAATGTTAGAAAAGAACCTTCTCCCCAGAGTTTAAGCCTTCAGGGCTTCTGAGCAATGTGTGAGTAATTGTGTTCTGTCGACATCAATAGTGTAGGAAGGTAATTAGGAGACTGCCCACATGAGAATAGTACATTTTGCCCTAGAAATAATAATAATAATAAAAAGGTATTCATATAACTAAGAAACTGGAAGGGAAATATTTTTTATTCACTTAAAATTAAAATTTTCCAGTTGTTGGGGGACCGGTGTGAAGACTAAACTGTACAACTGCTACATATATGCCAGGACTGGGGGCACATGGCTAGGTCCAGCTCAGTCTCTAGGCGCTCCCAAAAGTTCAGGTTAGCAGCTGGTCTTCTTGTAGCGTCCCTATCCCCTCTAGTTTCCTCATTCCTCCCCCCATCTCTTCCACAAGACTTCCTTCTATGTTTGACTGTTGGTCTCTCTATGTGTTTCTGTCAGCTGCTGGGTGAAGCCTCTCAGAGAAGTTATGCTAGGTGCTTGTCCGCAATCATAATTTTGTTGCCTGGCTGTGGATTCTGTTCTGCTAACTGGGTTGCTTTGTCTGGCCTCAGTGGGAGAGGATGTACCTAGTCCTGCAGTGACTTGTGCCAGGGTGGGTTGGTACCCAGGAGGGTCCTCTCCCTTCTCAGAGGAGAAGGGGAGGGGTGGATAGGCTGTGTGAGGAGGGGCTGGGAGGAGAGGGAGCTTTGGTTGAGATGTAAAATGAATAAATAAATAAATGAAATAATGGAAAAAAAATAAGCGTTCCCTGTCCTTCCTTCATATGTTATATTTTTTCTTTCTGGTGGGTGTCCTTTAACTATCTTAGCATGCTAGTGCTGTCTTGTTCCCCATGGTATAGCATTATTATTATTATTGTTATTATTATTAATTATCACCTAAGAAAGAGCTAGAAAAGAACATGTGTTAGATAGCTTGGTGTTCTTATTTATAATAGCCAGAAGCTGGAAAGAACCCAGATGTCCCTTGACGGAGGAATGGATTCGGAAGATGTGGAATATTTACACAATGGAATACTACTCTGTAATTAAAAACAATGAACTCACGAAATTCCTAGGCAAAGGTTCAGAACTGGAAAATATCATCCTTAGTGAGGTACCCAATCACAAAAGAACACACATGGTATGTAGTCACTGATAAGGGGATATTAACCCAGAATCTCGGAATACCCTAGACACAATTCGCATATCAATAGATTTCCAAGAAGATGGAAGGAAAGACCCCTGGTCCTGGAAAGACTGGATGTAGGGGAATGCCAGGACAGAGAAGTGAGAGGGGGTTGAATGGGGAAAAGAGGGAGGGAAGGGGGCTTATGGGACTTTCGGGGAGGGAGGAATTGGGAAAGGGGAAATGATTTGGAATGTAAATAAAAAAACTTAGAAAATTAAAAAAAAAAAAAAGATAGCTTGCTGTTGGCCATGACATAATACCCAAGATTAACCTAAAGGGATTATCAATGCCAAACACAATTTGCATTTCAAAGGGAGTAAGAAAAAGTTTATTTTTGAGCCAAAGATCAGTGGCCATAACCTAGAAACATGGATTCAAATTACACCAAATAATGTACTGAAATTTGTAAGCAGCTACATGACAAAGAAAGCCATATATCAGGACATTCCCCAAGGAGGGCAGGGGGTTATATAGCAAAGTGGAGAAATCTATTCTCACATGTTATCTGAGAATCTGGCAACAATATTGACCTTAAGATTTGTTAAAGCTAGGGATATCCTACAAAGATTAGGTTCTGAATGTTTTACCTGGCAGTCAAAAGGATTTTTTATCATCTAGTGCAATAAATAGCTAACAAGAGAGGCTAAAAGTGTTTGGCTCTAGATCTACAACATTCTAACTTTAGAAAGTCAAGAAGTTCTAACTAGTCAGCCATTCTTGAATTTCTAATGTAATATGTAACCTTTTAAATGATCTAATATGTACTCTCATAAATACATGGGAGGGGTAAACTGAGGTAAAAACCTGCTAGTTCAGTGGAGTTACTTTATTTTCTTAACTACGTACAAGACATCTATTTAAAAGCCTGATCATACAACTAAACTGCTAGCTCTTTAGAAATCTTTTTCTGTGTCATTCTACCAAGCTAGCCTACCTTTCTCTTTTTTTTTTTTTTGAATTTATATATATTTATTTATGTATGTCTTTTTTTTTTTTAATTTAATTTTATTTTATTTTTTTAATTTACATTCCAAATCACTTCCCCTTTCCCGTTTCCTCCCTCCCCGAAAGTCCCATAAGCCCCCTTCCCTCCCTCTTTTCTCCGTTCAACCCCCTCTCATTACTCTGTCCTGGCGTTCCCCTACATCCAGTCTTTCCAGGACCAGGGGTCTCTCCTTCCATCTTTTTAGAAATCTATTGATATGCTGATTGTGTCTAGGGTATTCTGAGATTCTGGGTCAATATCCCCTTATCAGTGACTTCATACCATGTGTGATCTTTTGTGATTGGGTTACCTCACTAAGGATGATATTTTCAAGTTCTGACCATTTGCCTAGGAATTTCGTGAATTCATTGTTTTTAATTGCAGAGTAGTATTCCATTGTGTAAATATACCACATCTTCTGAATCCATTCCTCCGTTGAGGGACATCTGGGTTCTTTCCAGCTTCTGGCTATTATAAATAAGGCTGCTATGAATATAGTGGAGCATGTGTCCTTATTGCATGCAGGTAAAGTCTCTGGGTATATGCCCAGGAGTGGTATAGCCGGATCCTCCGGAAGTGTCATGCCCAGTTTTCTGAGGAGCCGCCAGACTGCTTTCCAGAGTGGTTGTACCAGCCTGTGACGCTAACCAAACAAGTGAAAGATCTGTATGACAAGAACTTCAAGTCTCTGAAGAAAGAAATTGAAGAAGACCTCGGAAGATGGAAAAATCTGCCATGCTCATGGATTGGCAGGATTAATATAGTAAAAATGAGCATCTTACCAAAAGTAATACACAGATTCAATGCAATCCCCATCAAAATCCCAACTCAATTCTTCATAGAGTTAGAAAGAGCAATTCAAAAATTCATCTGGAATAACAGAAAACCCAGAATAGCTAAAACTATTCTCAAGAGTAAAAGAACCTCTGGGGGAATCAGTATCCCGGACCTCAAGCTGTACTACAGAGCAATAGTGTTAAAAACTGCATGGTATTGGTACAGTAACAGACATGTAGATCAATGGAACAGAATTGAAGACCCAGAAATGAATCCACACTCCTATGGTCACTTGATCTTTGACAAAGGAGCTAAAACCTACCTTTCTCTTGAGCTGCTCCAAACCCAAGCTTTCTTTCCTAGAATCCTGTTTCACCTGGATCCTGCCAACTGCTTCTGTGTTGTTCCTGCAGGCCCAAAGAGAAGATTCTTACCTGTTACTTGCAGTTCTTTCCATGAAGCTTCTTTTAAGCTGACAGGATGGAGAGGAGGGGGAGAGGGAGAGGGAGAGGGAGAGAGGGAGGAGGAGGGAAAGGGGGAGGAGGAGGGGGAGGGAGAGAGAGATCTCTAAGGTCCAAGTCTCTAGCTCTTCCTCTATACCATTGGCAGGCTGAACCATTTCACAGTAATGGTGGAGGTTGCAAATCAGTAGGGGCCAAACCATTTCACCTTTATGGAGGTATAGCTCAAGGCCATCCAGCTGACTTTGCCTAGGATCATACAGAAAAGACCACAAGAACTCTCCCAAACAACTTGCCTTAAAATAGGCAGGAACTTTCCAAATCTTTAGTATCTTATCTATGGAGGCTTTTAGAGGCATCTCTTCAGGATATACCTAACTGCATCTGACAAACTCAATATCTATCTAAACTTGTATATTTTGCTAACAATTTAGGTTTTCTATGTACAATAATCAAAACCCCTGTAACACAGGTATGATTTTTTTCTTTCTTTCTAGGAATGTTCGCTTATGTGGAAGAGACATTTATTTTGACTCAGATTCAGAGGTTTCATTCCATGCCTCTGTTACTTTGGGTTTAGGGTGGGGAAGATCATCATGGTAGCAGGGGTATGGCAAAGAAAGACTATTGGCCTCCTGACAGCATGTTTACTTCATGAAACAGTGTAGGAAAAATGGACAAACAATGTCCTTCAAAGTCATGTCCCCAGGGACCTCACTTTCTGTTGTCATTTCAAGGAGGAATGTCTCCACAGCTTCATGTATTTGAACTGTGGTCCAGTTGGAGATGTTGTTTTGGGAGGTTATGGAACTTCTCAGAGGCAGAGCTTTGCTGGAGGAAGTAAGTCACTGGGGAAGGTTTTGAGGGATTATTGCTTGACCCCAATCTGTGTCCCCACTTTCTGCTTCTTGGATGTGGATGAATTGTGATCACCCAGCTTCCCTCTCTTGTAAGCATGCTTCCCTCAGTCATGCCTTCTGTGAAATGATGGATTTTATGCCTCTGGAGCCATAAACCAAGTAAACCCTTTCTTCCTTTAATCGCTTTTGTTGAGGTATTTTATCACAGCTATAATTAATTAATATACCGAATTAGCTAATTTATTACATTAATTGATTACACCTACCACGTAATTAATACACCTACTAACAGCTCATTTAACTCTTCACTGATGAGATAAAGTCATGATTTAATCATTTCCAAATAGTGCCACTAGCTGGGGACCAAGCCTTTCATACATATTTGAGGAGTTTTTAAATCCAAACTATCACAGATTTAAGTATAGAAAAGAAAGGCTTAATGAGATTATAATTTCATTATATATGGAATATAGGATGTATAGTAATGAAATGTTTACTAATACGTGTAAAACAAATTCGTATCAAATACTAAGATACCAAAAATAATATTATTCCATGAGACTCAACAATGACAGTTATAATATGAAAAAAAAATGATGTAAATTGGCAGTTAAGAAATCTTTCCCCACACCTCTGACCACAATCCCATAGGCCTATAGCCATCAGGGACCACAAGGTGAGACCTCTACCTTAATCACCTGCCTGCCAGTCCCTCTGGGCAGCCCCAGCAGCAGTGGGTTCCTTTCTGCCTTCTCTGCACTTCACTTTCCAGGCCACAACTCAAACTGCATCCCTGGAGGTGTGCTGCTGCACAGGACAAAAAGAGGCCTGCAACCATCAGGGACCACCAGCTCTACCTGCGTCTCTGGAAGCCTGCTGCTACCAGAGACAAGCTGCAATGCCAGAAGCCTGGTGACACCAGAGACTGTCAGCTTTACCTGTAGCCCCAGAGGCCTGCTCTCATCAGGGACTATCATGCCTACCAACACTAGGGACAATCAAATGGCTAAAAGCCAGTGTAAGAACAGAATCAGCAAAAGCAAGGGCAATATGGCACCACCAGAACCCAGTTTTCTTACTACTGGAGCAAGCCCTGCAAATCCTAATACACCTGAATTGTGGGAAAATGACCTTAAATGTAATCTTATAAAGATGATAGAGGCCTTTTAAAGAGGAAATGAATAAAGTCCTTAAAGAGATACAAGAAAATATAATCAAACAGGTAGAGGCCCTTAAAGAGGAAGAGAATGAATATAAAGAAAATACAAAAAGGTGAAGAAAATGAATAAAACTGTTTAAGACTTGAAAATGGAAATAGAAGCAATAAAGAAAACACAAACTGAGGCAACCCTGGAAATGGAAAATCTAGGAAAGAGAACAGGAACTACAGAAATAAGTATCTCCAACACAATACAAGAGAAGGAGACAGAATCTCAGTCATAGGAGGTATGATAGAAGAAATTAATACATCTGTCAAAGAAAATGCCAACGCTAAAAACTTTCTAACACAAAACATTCAGGAAATTTGGGACACTATGAAAATGTGAAACCTAAACCTCCAGTACATGTAGGGTAACCACACCAAAGGAATCATTAATAAATAATTCCACACCAGAAAACCACACACACCACCACCAACAACTTCAAAATAATAGTAATTAACAACCACAACTCAACATCAATGGACTCAAATTCACAGTAAAAGGACACAGGCTAACAGAGTAGTTGCATAAACAGGATCTTTCATTCTGCTGCATACAAGAAACATAACTCAGCAAACAAAATATATATTACCTCAGAGAAAAGGACTAGAAAAAGTTTTTCTAAGCAAATGGACACAAGAAACAAGCTGGAGTAGCCATTCTCAAATCTAATAAAATAGACTTTCAACCAAAAAGTAATCAAAAGAGATAGGGAAGGACATTTCATACTCATCAAAGGAAAAATCCACCAAGATGATGACTCAGTTCTGAACATCTATGCTACAAACACAAGGGCACACACACATTTGTAAATGAAACATTGCTAAAGCTTAAATCACACATTGAATCCCACATATTAATAGTGGGAGATTTCAACACCACGCTCTCACCAATGGACAGGTCATCGAGAGAGAAAATAAACAGAGAAACAATGAAACTAACAGAGGTTATGAATCAAATGGACCTAACCGTTATCTATAGAACATTTCAGTCAAACACAAAAGAATATACTTTCTTCTCAGTACCTCATGGAACCTTCTTGAAAATTGACTATATACTTGGTCACAAAGCAAGCCTCAACACATACAAGAAAATTGAAATAACTCCTTGCATCCTATCAGACCATAATGGATTAAAGCTGGACTTCAACAACAGAAACAACAGAAAGCCTATACACTCAGGGAAATTGAACAACTCTCTATTCAATGATCTCTGGGTAGGGGAAGAAACAAAGAAAGAATTTAAAAACTTTCTAGAATTCAGTGTAAACAAAAGTACAACATATCCAAACTTATGGGACTCAATGAAAGCAATGTTAAGAGGAAAGTTCATAGCCTAACTGCCTTCATAAAGAAGCAGGAGGTTTCTCATACTAGCAACTTAAAACTACACCTGAAAGCTCTAGAAACAAAAGAAGCAAACACACCCAAGAGGAGTAGACAGCGGGAAAGGATCAAACTCAAGGCTGAAGTCAATCTATTAGAAACAAAGAAAACATACAAAAAAAAATCAATGAAACCAAGAGTAGGTTCTTTGAGAAAATCAACAAGATAGACAAACCCTTAGCCAAACTAACTAAAAGGCAGAGAGATGTATCCAAGTAAACAGAATCAGAAATGAAAAGGGAGACAAAACAACAAACACTGAGGAATTTCAAAAAAATCATTATGTCTTTCTTCAAAGGCCTGTACGCCACAAAACTGGAAATCTAAATGAAATGGATGATTTTCTAGATAGATACCACTTACCAAAGTTAAACCAAGATCAGATAAACCATCTAAGTAGTCCTATAACCCCTAAGGAAATAGTAGCAGTCATTAAAAGTGTCCCAACCAACTGCAAGCTGGTAAAATCACTCTGGAAATAGTTTGGCGGTACATCAGAAAATTTGACATTGTATTACCAGAGGACCCAGCTATACCACTCCTTGGCATATACCCAGAAGATGCTCCAACATGTAATAAAGACACATGCCTCACTATGTTTATAGCAGTCTTATTTATAATAACCAGAAGCTGGAAAGAACCCAGATGTCCCTCAACAGAGAAATGGATACAGAAAATGTGGTACATTTACACAATGGAGTACTACTCAGCTATTAAAAACAATGAATCCATGAAATTCTTAGGCAAATGGATGGAACTAGAAAACATTATCTTAGCGAGGTAACCCAATCACAAAAGAGCACACATGGTATGTACTCCCTGATAAGTGGATATTAGCCCAGAAGCTTGGAATACCTAAGATATAATTCACAGACCACATGAAGCTTAAGAAGAAAGACCAAGGTGTAGATACTTTGGTCCTTCTTAGACAGGGTACAAAATACCCATGGGAGGAGATACATAGACAAAGTATGGAGCAGAGACTGAAGGAAAGACTATCCAGAAACTGCCTCACCTGGGGATCCATCCCACATACAGTTACCAAACTCAGACACTATTGTGGGTGCCATCAGCAAGTGCTTGCTGACAGGAGCCTGATATAGCTGTTTCCAGAGAGGCCCTGCAGGTGCCTGACAAATGCAGAGGGGGGTACTCTCAGCTAACCATTGAACCGAGAGCATGGGGTCCCCAATGGAGGAACTAGAGAAAGGACCCAAGGAGCTGAAGGGGTTTGCAGCCCCATAGGAGGAACAACAATATGAACCACCCAGTACCCCCATAGCTCTCAGGGAGTTAACCACCAACCAAAGATTTCACATGGAGGGGCCCATGTCTCGCACCACATGGGTAGCAGAGGAGAGCCTGGTTGGACATCAATGAGAGGAGAGGTCTTTGGACCCGTGAAGGCTCGTTACCCCAGTGTAGGGGAATGCCAAGTCAGGGAAGCAGGAGTGGATGGGTTAGTGAGCAGGGGGAGGGGGGATGGGATAGGGGGTTTTCTGGAGGGGAAACGAGGAAAGGGGATAGCATTTGAAATATCAATAAAGAAAGTATCTAATAAAAAAAAAGGAAAAACAGTCTCCCAACCTAAAAAAGCTCAGGCCCAGATAGTTTTTTTTTTATTTTTTATTTTTATTTTATTTTATTTTTTTAATTTACATTCCAAATCACTTCCCCTTTCCCGTTTCCTCCCTCCCCGAAAGTCCCATAAGCCCCCTTCCCTCCCTCTTTTCTCCATTCAACCCCCTCTCGTTACTCTGTCCTGGCGTTCCCCTACATCCAGTCTTTCCAGGACCAGGGGTCTCTCCTTCCATCTTTTTAGAAATCTATTGATATGCGGATTGTGTCTAGGGTATTCCGAGATTCTGGGTCAATATCCCCTTATCAGTGACTGCATACCATGTGTGTTCTTTTGTGATTGGGTTACCTCACTAAGGATGATATTTTCAAGATCTGACCATTTGCCTAGGAATTTCGTGAATTCATTGTTTTTAATTGCAGAGTAGTATTCCATTGTGTAGATATACCACATCTTCTGAATCCATTCCTCCGTTGAGGGACATCTGGGTTCTTTCCAGCTTCTGGCTATTACAAATAAGGCTGCTATGAACATAGTGGAGCATGTATCCTTATTGCATGCAGGTAAAGTCTCTGGGTATATGCCCAGGAGTGGTATAGCCGGATCCTCCGGGAGTGTCATGCCCAGTTTTCTGAGGAACCGCCAGACTGCTTTCCAGAGTGGTTGTACCAGCCTGCAATTCCACCAGCAGTGGAGGAGTGTTCCTCTTTCTCCACATCCTCGCCAACAACTGCTGTCTCCTGTGTTTTTGATCTTAGCCATCCTGACTGGTGTGAGATGGAATCTCAGGGTTGTTTTGATTTGCATTTCCCTAATGACTAAGGATGATGAACATCTCTTTAGGTGCTTCTCAGCCATTAGATATTCTTCAGGTGAGAACTCTTTGTGTAGCTCTGTACCCCATTTTTTAATAGGGTTACTTGCCTCTCTGGAGTTTAACTTCTTGAGTTCTTTGTATATCTTGGATATTAGCCCTCTGTCGGATGTAAGGTTGGTAAAGATCATTTCCCAGTTAGTTGGTTGCCGCTTTGTCTTTTTGACAGTGTCTTTTGCCTTGCAAAAACTTTGTAATTTAATGAGGTCCCATTTGTCTATTCTTGATCTTAGAGCATAAGCTATTGGAGTTCTGTTCAGGAAATTCTCCCCTGTGCCCATATGTTCAAGGTTCTTCCCTAGTTTCCCTTCTATTAGTTTCAGTGTGTCTGGTTTTATGTGGAGATCTTTGATCCACTTAGAGTTGAGCTTAGTGCAAGGAGATAAGGATGGGTCAATTTGCATTCTTCTGCATGTTGACCTCCAGCTGAGCCAGCACCATTTGTTGAAAAGGCTATCTTTTTTCCACTGGATGGTTTTAGCTCCTTTGTCAAAGATCAAGTGACCATAGGAGTGTGGATTCATTTCTGGGTCTTCAATTCTGTTCCATTGATCTACATGTCTGTTACTGTACCAATACCATGCAGTTTTTAACACTATTGCTCTGTAGTACAGCTTGAGGTCCGGGATACTGATTCCCCCAGAGGTTCTTTTACTCTTGAGAATAGTTTTAGCTATTCTGGGTTTTCTGTTATTCCAGATGAATTTTTGAATTGCTCTTTCTAACTCTATGAAGAATTGAGTTGGGATTTTGATGGGGATTGCATTGAATCTGTGTATTACTTTTGGTAAGATGCTCATTTTTACTATATTAATCCTGCCAATCCATGAGCATGGCAGATTTTTCCATCTTCTGAGGTCTTCTTCAGTTTCTTTCTTCAGAGACTTGAAGTTCTTGTCATACAGATCTTTCACTTGTTTGGTTAGAGTCACGCCAAGATACTTAATATGGTTTGTGGCTATCGTAAAGGGTATTATTTCTCTTACTTCTATCTCAGCCTGCTTATCCTTTGAGTATAGGAAGGCTTCTGACTTGCTTGAGTTGATTTTATATCCGGCCACTTTGCTGAAGTCGTTTATCAGCTGTAGGAGTTCTCTGGTGGAGTTCTTTGGGTCGCTTATGTATACTATCATATCGTCTGCAAATAGTGATAGTTTGAATTCTTCCTTTCCAATTTGTATCCCTTTGACCTCTTTTTGTTGTCTAATTGCTCTAGCTAGAACTTCAAGTACTATATTGAAAAGATATGGAGAGAGAGGGCAGCCTTGTCTAGTCCCTGATTTTAGTGGGATTGCTTCAAGTTTCTCTCCATTTAGATTGATGCTGGCTACTGGTTTGCTGTAAATTGCTTTTACTATGTTTAGATATGGGCCTTGAATTCCTGATCTTTCCAAGACCTTTAGCATGAAAGGATGCTGAATTTTGTCAAATGCTTTCTCAGCATCTAATGAGATGACCATGTGGTTTTTTTCTTTGAGATTGTTTATGTAGTGGATTACATTGATGGATTTCCTTATATTGAACCATCCCTGCATCCCTGGGATGAAGCCTACTTGATCGTGGTGAATGATCGTTTTGATGTGTTCTTGGATTTGGTTGGCAAGAATTTTATTGAGTATTTTTGCATCGATATTCATAAGAGAGATTGGCCTGAGATTCTCTTTCTTCGTCGGATCTTTGTGTGCTTTTGGTATTAGTGTAATTGTGGCTTCATAGAACGAGTTGGGTAGTGTTCCTTCTGTTTCTATTTTGTGGAACAGTTTGAAGAGTATTGGTGTTAGGTCTTCTTTGAAGGTCTGATAGAATTCTGCACTAAAACCATCTGGACCTGTGCTTTTTTTGGTTGGAAGACTTCCAATGACAACTTCTATTTCTTCAGGGGTTATAGGACGGTTTAGATGGTCTATTTGATCCTGATTTAATTTTGGTACTTGGTATCTGTCAAGGAAATTGTCCATTTCCTCAAGATTTTCTAGTTGTGTTGAATACAGGTTTTTGTAGTAGGATCTGATGATTTTTTGAATTTCCTCAGTTTCTGTTGTTATCTCTCCCTTTTCGTTTCTGATTTTATTAATTTGGATACTATCTCTGTGCCCTCTGGTTAGTCTGGCTAAGGGCTTATCTATCTTGTTGATTTTCTCAAAGAACCAACTCCTCGTTTTGTTGATTCTTTGTATGGTTTTATTTGTTTCTACTTGATTGATTTCAGCCCTGAGTTTGATGATTTCCTGCCTTCTACTCCTCTTTGGTGTATTTGCTTCTTTATGTTCCAGGGCTTTCAGGTGTGCCATTAAGCTGTTAGTGTATGCTGTCTCCCGTTTCTTTTTGGCGGCACTCAGGGCTATGAATTTTCTTCTTAGCACTGCTTTCATTGTGTCCCATAAATTAGGGTATGTTGTGCCTTCATTTTCATTAACTTTCAAAAAGTCTTTGATTTCTTTCTTTATTTCCACCTTGACCAAGTTATCATTGAGTAGAGCATTGTTCAGCCTCCATGTGTATGTGGGTTTTCTTTTGTTTTTGTTGCCATTGAAGATCACCCTTATTCCATAGTGATCTGATAGGAGGCATGGGATTATTTCTATCTTCTTGTATCTGTTGAGGTCTGATTTGTGACCAATTATATGGTCAATTTTGGAGAAGGTACCATGAGGAGCTGAGAAGAAGGTGTATTCTTTAGCTCTAGGATGAAATGTTCTATATATATCAGTTAGTTCCATTTGGTCCAAGGCTTCAATTAGATTCACTGTGTCCCTGTTTAGTTTCTGCTTTCCTGAACGATCCATTTCAGAGAGCGGGGTGTTGAAGTCACCCACTATTATTGTGTGCAGTGCGATGTGTGCTTTGAGTTTTAGTAAAGTTTCTTTTACGAATGAGGGTGCCCTTGCATTTGGAGCATAGATATTCAGAATTGAGAGTTCTTGATGGTGGATTTTTCCCTTGATCAGTATGTAGTGTCCTTCTGTGTCTTTTTTGATGACTTTGGGTTGAAAATCAATTTTATCCGATATTAGGATGGCTACTCCACCTCGTTTCTTGGGGCCATTTGCTTGTAAAATTGTTTTCCAGCCTTTTACTCTGAGGTAGTGTTTGTCTTTGACACTGAGGTGCGTTTCCTGCATGCAGCAAAATGCTGGGTCCTGTTTACGTATCCAGTCTGCTAGTCTATGTCTTTTAATTGGGGAATTGAGACCATTGATATTAAGAGAGATTAAGGCATAGTGATTATTGCCATCTGCCATTCTTGACGCTATCTTTATGTTTGAGTGGTTATCTACTTTTGGGTTTGATTCAAGAAGGTTATTATCTCATTTTTTCCAGGGTGTTGTTTCTCTCCCTGTATTGGAGGTTTCCACCTATTATCCGTTGCAGGGCTGGATTTGTGGAAAGATATTGTGAAAATTTGGTTTTATCATGGAATATCTTGGTCTCTCCATCTATGCTGATTGAGAGTTTTGCTGGGTAGAGTAGTCTAGGCTGGCATTTGTGCTGTCTTAGTGTCTGCATGAGATCTGCCCAGGATCTTCTGGCTTTCATAGTCTCTGGTGAGAAGTCTGATGTGATTTGGATAGGTCTTCCTTTGTATGTTACTTGGCCCTTTTCTCTTACTGCTTTTAGTATTCTTTCTTTGTTTACAACATTCGGTGTTTTGATTATTATGTGACGGGAGGTATTTCTGTTCTGGTCCAGTCTGTTTGGAGTTCTGTAGGCTTCTTGTACGTTCATCGGCATCTCTCTCTTTAAGTTAGGGAAGTTTTCCTCCATAATTTTGTTGAAGATGTTTACTGGCCCTTTAAGTTGCAAATCTTCACTCTCATCTATACCTATAATCCTTAGGTTTGGTCTTCTCATTGTGTCCTGGATTTCCCGGATGTTTTGGGTTACACGTTTTTTGCATTTTGCATTTTCTTTGACTGTTGAGTCGATGCTTTCTATGGAATCTTCAGCACCTGAGATTCTTTCTTCCATCTCTTGTATTCTATTGTTGATGTTTGCATCTATGACTCCTGATTTCTTGTCAAGGTTTTCTATCTCCAAAGTTGTCTCCCTTTGTGATTTCTTAGTTGTTTCTACTTCCTTTTTTAGTTCCTGGATGGATTTGCTGAGATCCTCCACTTGTTTGTTTGTATTTTCCTGTATTTCTTTAAGTTATTTTTGCATTACCTCTTTCAGGATTTCTTCCTGATGACCCACGTTCTCCTGCATTTCTCTGAGCGATTTTTGTGTTTCCTCCTCATGAGATTCCATCTGTTGATCCATCGTCTCCTGCATTTCTTTAAGCAGTTCTCGTGTTTCCTTTGTAAGGGCATCTAACCGTTGATTCATTTCTTTAAGCAGTTTTTGTGTTGCCTCCTTATGGAGTTGGATGCATCCTATCTCTGACTCATTCTGTCAAATCTTTCTCTGATTCATCACTTTGTCTGCCTCTCAATTAGATGGCATTACTTGGGATTAAAGGTGTGTACTCCAGAAGAATCACACAGACCTTGGATTTTGGATGAGTTCTCTTGCCAGAGTAGCCATATTGCTGGATTAAAAATTCCTCTACAATTAGTAACTCAACAATCAGTTTTTTGAAAAGAATTCTTTGTTCACCTAAGAGCCATTTTTAAAAGTTCTCTTATCAAAAACCAATCTGTTAGAAAGTATAATACGAATTCTAATTCACAATGAAAAAATATCCTGTTGACAGTTCTAACTTGAGATACTCAAGATCCTTGGCTGTGAGAGGCTCAGACTATATGAGCTGGTCCAGTGAATAGTGTACAAGATCATGGAAAAGTATAGATCAGCAGCTGGGAACACTCCAGAAATTCTGTCTAATTGATAAAAAGACCTTAGGAAGCTTCCAATTTGACAAGTCAGCAGACCCCACCTTTTAGAAGCACTGACCTTCATTGATAAAAAGAATATCTCAGTCAGTTATTATTTCAGTAATCCTCAAAATTTCCCTTCATGACATCTATGAAGCAGAGAATGAGCCCCCACCAGACTGGTCCTGCTTGACCCCTAAACTTTGGGCATCTAGAAGTATGAGAAATCAGCTTCCACTCTTCCTGACCTACTCAGCCTGTGGTAAATTATTCTTGAATAATGAACAGATAAAGATCTCAATATTTGAGCTATTGCTCAATGTACTTGTTAAAGACATGTGGATGGAAACAGCACTGAAATACCACTTTCTACCTCAGAGTTTAAGAACATGGAGAAGTGTGCAGAATACATTAGTGAATAGAATAGAGACGTGCATTGGGTATTTGGCATAAAATTGGGCAGAACCATAAACATTTAAAATGTGGTTTATTTGTTGCCCACAAATTGTTGTGGTTTATATTCCACATGAAAATGTATTTGTATGCAACTGGTTAATCTCAGGCTTGCTTAGAAATCATTTCAAGTGAAAATAATATGAATGTTTATCAAGAGGGAATTATCTAAATTATAAAAAGATAATTTAGCTATATTAAAGATTTTTACAATATGTATATATCCTTACATATGTATATGTGGTAAAATGCAAGAGTAATATATACAAAATAAGTCCATATTTTTTATGGGGAATCACATTCTGCATTCATTGGGGAAAATGCATTACTTATAAATGAAAGTATTATATATTTTATAAACATATCTGAACAACATATGAATAATTTCTACATTAAAAATCTCCCATCATTTTATAATAGCCTGTGTAATCTATGTGCCATTAACACATGCTAGAATTGCTGAATCAGAGAACTCCTTAAAGAGCCTAGAGTTGCCTGAAGAGAGTAAGTGCCTAGTCTTAGTATAACTTGTTATGCCATGTTTGGTTGATATCTCTGGGAAGCCTGCCCTTTTCTTAAGGTAAATAGAGGAGGAATGGATCTGGGGAAAAAGGGAAGTGAAGGGGGGACTTGGAGGAGAGGATGGAGGGGAAACTGAGGTTGAGATATAATATATTAGAAGATAGATAGATAGATAGATAGATAGATAGATAGATAGATAGACAGATAGACAGAAGATGGAAAGATTGCCATAGCCTGCAGGGCTTCAGTGCAGAGACAATTGTGCCTGAGTGGGCAGGATCTGGGGACATTTACATCCTCTTCAATTTCAGCAGGGAATATAAACACTGATGTAATGCTCTTCTATTACTTAAGTTGGTGTAAACTTCTGACAGGAGCGTAACTCTCTGGGAAGAGAGAGAAACTTCTTGGTGACAGCTGATAAGCATACAGTCAAGAAATGGAGCTGAGAACATGGTCCCTGCTCTGAAAAATCTTGACTAAGGTGTCAAAATATCTGACTCATCATCTTTCTGTTTCTTGTACCAGATGACAGGATCTGTAAGTCTGGCCAAAGGTCAGACTCCCCTAGGCTGGTTGTTCCATTCAGGTGAGGAGGGGGCAAACCCCATGGACTTTCAGGGAGCAAATCACTCAGGCAGATGGTCCTGTCTGTGTCATAGCCTTCCTGATCTCTGGAAAAGATCTTCACCTTGAGTCCACAACTGACTTTCAGGTTGTTTTACTTATGTCTGTGGCTCAGTAATAAGACTATTACTTATTCTAGGCCCTGAGTGCGCCAGATACCCATGCTCATTTTCTTTCTTCCCCCAACATGGTCTTCTCAAAATCTGTAAAGAATTAAAATATTACTTTAAATGTCATCATCATTAAGCCCAAAGAATAGTGGCTGGCGTGTTTATTATTGTTTTGAGTGACTTGTGTTTTCAGAGCATATGCCTGTGGAGAAATATTTAAATTCAGTCGAACATTTCTCTGAAATGTCTTATATTTACATGGTTTAAAGAAATTCAGAATTATTTTTATATTTTTACAGTAACAATGATTTTTAAATCCCATTATTGTAATGGTTTGCTTAATGGAGCCTCATAACCCAACTGCTGTACAGTGATTCTCCAGTCATATTCATCCATTTCCCTCTATGTCCTTCCCTTAGTGTATGTCTCCTCATTTTTTTACCCATTACTGTTAATGGTATTACACACCCTCCTACCAATCAACAAGAGGCTGACTATGAGGAGCATTTTCATTCTCCCCACCACATTTTAAAACCTCAAACCAGAGTCATGATTCTCCATTTACTGTTGCCAAATCTATTTTCTCCTGTTTCCTAAGCCATGTGATTATGCAGATAATGGCATCTTTCTGTATCACCGCAAGACTAGATGTTCCTGTCTTCCTTCTCATGGAAGGAGACAAGTACAAACACTGGAAAGTAGCTTCTTGGAAGCTTCTTAAAAACCAGTCCAGGTCTATTTGACATTTGGATTTTTTCTTTTCTACTACCAATTCTTGACTCGAGTCCAAACACAGGGCATATGGTGAAGCTTGGGGAACCAAAAAGACATAAGAGTGCTTGCCAGTCAATGTGAGGTTGAGTCACTAGCCCTAACTGCCCAGAACTGTATTTCTTTCACATGAGATGAAGCCAACTTGTATTATGAGTGAACTATATACCATGATGCCCTTCCCCGTGCTTTTGCCCCAGCCCTGCCCTTTCGACCATTGCTGTTCGTGTTGCAGGAAACTGAACATCTACAGGCTATAGGCAAGACAATAAACTGCTTAGGAGCACAGGCTTTGGGTAATGTTTGTCTTAGTCTCTAAGCTCTGCTCTATGTCTAACGTAACCTCTTCGTGCCTTATTTGCTCATGGATGAATAGTTACCTCATAAATTTCAGGCACTGGTGAGAGAATGCATGTGAGAAAGCTTTAGGCATGATGTCCAGCAGTAAGTACTTGTAAGGGATCCTTCCTTGTCTTATTATCTTGTTTAGTTTCACGTAACCACGAGACAGCAGGGGACATGCCTTAGGACAGGCCATACTTTAGCTTCATCATTTTTTATATTTATATAGAAACTTTATGCTTGGCATATTTATGTTTACACTTAAACTCAAGGTGTTCTCATTTACAGCCATGTTAAATCATCAACTTGCTTGTCCCTCGTGTACACATTATTGATGTAGTGCTTTCCCTAGGCTTCGTCACATAATCTTTAATACCATCTTCTGGGAAGTACAGCTTATGCTCACAGCCCCCTGTCTTCTTTAAGATCTACCATACCTGCAGACTCAGCTTGACCTTTGCTCTAGTTTTCCTTTATGCAAATCAGTGAGGTCATGGAGTCAATTTCAGCAGACTTATTCAAAGGTCAAATCCATTCAGCCAGGTGCTTATGTCAAATCTCACACTTTGTTTTATTCTCTGTAACGTTCCTTCAAAAAAAAAAAAACCCTTAAGGCATCTATCATAATAGTTATGGGATCTGGCTAATGTCTGCAACATTATTGGATCATCTTATTCACATCAGCAACCTTTTCTCTTTATTTTGAATCTACCCATGATTATAATCACCCCTGCTCCCCTGCAGCAGTGACCCAGCTGCTAGCGTGATGTCATCATTGATCCCATACTCTGCCTTGATGCATTTGTCATGACCCTTCATGAAATTTTATGTGCTTCATTGCTAGAAATTGAAGTCATCTTCTGTTTAAAACTTTGTTCACTTTTCTACTCTGCTGCCTTCTATAATATTCTCTATTCTGCCAGATAAATGCTATCAACTAAAGCCATGAAACTGGATACACTCAGCCAAAAGTCCTATTTTAGTTTTCTCTCTTCCCTGGGCTAAGACAAAAAAATCATACCACAGTCTTATTTTTAAGATTATTGTGTTTTGTCTCTATAATGGCAATTCTTTTGTTGTTGTTTTGTTTTTGTTTATTTGTTTGTTTGTTTTACATGGAGTCTCTCTGTGGATCCTTGGCTGTCTTGGATCTTGATCATAATACCAGGCTGGCCTTGAACTCACAAACTCACAGAAATCTGCGAAAAATGCCAGCTTTTTTATTCATGATTACCAAAGCAGGACTAGAATGGGTTCTCTCTGGTCTATGCTTTATTGAACACTGAATGCCAAGGCTAGTGGTTAGCAGGATGTCAGGAAAGCAAAGCACAGTGATCAAGATAGGCAAAGCCATTAACAATTGGAGGAGAAAGAGAAAGGAAGGACAGTCCAGAGTGACTAAATATTTAAGTCCTATTGGAAATAGGTGTTGTGTCTTGGGAAACTGCCTTGATTTCTGGACTAAGTCCTTGGCTTTCTGTTATTGAAACAAAGTTCATCCGTTTCTACTCTGGGTTGTCAGAAATCATGGAAAAGTAGATAATGGCTTCTTCATCTGGACAAGAGGAATAGAAACATAACCTAAGTTGTCTTTTATATATTCTTATTCATCTCAACAGTCTTACAATATTTATTTTCAAGTTTTAAAAAGTGGTGTGGGTGGCCTTATTAGGAGAAGCAGGTGGTAGCACTGAGTTTGGATTGTTTCCCAGATAGTTCCTTTTGGCTTTGCACCTTGTTTCTGGACCTATACATCATGAGTGACCGACAGTTTCTTTAGGGTTTGACAAGGTGGAGTACGGCTCAGCATGGAGCTTTAAGTAGAAGCTTTTGTTGCTATGGAATGGTGAAAATATGCATAAGGTATAGAAATATGCATAAAGAAAGTAACATTTGAGCCTGGCTAATTATAAGTTCATAGCATTTCTATGAACTTCAAGTTCTGAATGTCTCTGCAGAGTAATAGTATGTATTAAATTGGCAGATTTTCATTGCCCTACTGTGAGTCTTTACTGACAGTGTGACTGAAAGCCTTGTGGTGGGTCTTGAGGGAACCTTAAGTCCTCCTGGCTAGCACTTTGCTCTGGAGTCCCACTGTCATCTCCTTGTGTTTCTGTACCATGAGGTGGAGTTTTATGCTTTTATATTATATTTTATAAAGAACTAAAACAAATTAGACCCCCTTGCTGAGGGTTTTTTCCCATCTTGCACTGAGAATCTTGGGCTTTTTCTCTTAATTGGTATATTTCTAGCTGCCATCTCACAGCCCTGCCATATGCTTCTTGAAAAATGCATTTCATTAATAATATTCCACAGAATCACCTGCTGCTGATAAATTCTCTTAGGCTTTATTTGTCTGAAGATATTTGTATAATTTCATTTCCATTACTTTATGTGCTTTCTTTTAGATTTTTTTTTTCTGTTTTGTTTGGAAGTTAACTGTCAAGACTGGATTGCTGCTCCTTTTATACCAACAACAACTTCCAACTTCTCCTCCTCCTCCTCCTCTTCCTCCTCCTCCTCCTCCTCCTCCTCCTCCTCCTCCTCTTCTTCTTCTTCTTCTTCTTCTTCTTCTTCTTCTTCTTCTTCTTCTTCCTCTTCCTCTCCTTCTTCTTCTTTGTCGTAGTCGTCATCGTCATCGTCATCGTCGTCGTCGTTGTCGTTGTCTTCTTCTTCTTTGTCTTCATCTCCTCCTTCTTCTTCCTCCTGCTCTTGAAATGTCCTCTTTGGGAGAACATACTACTACCACTTTACTAAACCAGCATAATTTCTGATTGCACTCTAAATATTTACCCATACACTCATAAGTAAGTGGAGCTCTCACCTCTCATCAAAGACATTTTTTGTGACAGACAAGACCATTAGAGAAAACTGCAAGTGGTGGAATTGCAGAGAACAAGTGATCTCGGGGTGTCCAGCTTCAAGACAACTTCTGCACTGAAAGCTCAGGGAATATCTCAGGAGGGGACTAAAGAGTGTAAAAGCCAGAGCACCAGCACGTCTGAGATTGCATTTCTAGAAATAATGGAAGTTTCATGCAAGATACCTCAGCGATATAAATGGTTAACCAAGACCTTAAGAAGTAAAACATATTTTACTTCTCTTGATTCATTGGCATCAATCTGCCAGTGATGATTTTACATCATTCCCCCTTCCTTTCCTTTCTCCAAAACATCCAATATATCCCTCCTTGCTCAAATTCATAGGCTAGAATTTTGAGAGGGAGCAAGAGGAATAGGAAGGAGGAAGGGGAAAGGGATAATGATATAATTATGTTTCAATTTGAAAAGTTTTTAATTACATTTTTTTGCTCTTTGAGTTACTGTAGTTTCATAACTGTTTCCAAATGGGCTTTTCTTTGTGTTGATAATGTTTATGACTTAGAGGTGTTCTTCAGAATCTGGCTTACTGTTTTAGTTGTTGGGCATAGTGATTGTCATAAGAATGATCACTGGATGCTGGGCAGAATTACAACATGAGGCTCAGGGAGCAAAGAAGAATCTTAGTGTGTTGTCATAATCTTGAATTAAAAAGAACACACCACTTAATAAAAATCCTGCTTACTTGAAGAATAGAGTTTCTCAGACTAGCTTCCAAAGTTGTTTATTTAGGATCTTCATTGAGAGCTTTGATCAGACAGAATTTTGGGGTCATTAATGTTACAAGAGATAAATACTCTTGAAGACATTTGATGATATAATTGTATAATCAATGGCAAAGCCTGTGTTTCTTAACAAGCCAAGTAAGTGACAATTAATAACATTGACATATCCTAGCCAGAGAAACCCAAACTCTCTGCAGCATGGGGAACATTAAAAACATAGTTGCCAGCCAGGCGGTGGTGGCGCACACCTTTAAAACATAGTTGCCAGCCAGGCGGTGGTGGCGCACACCTTTAATCCCAGCACTTGGGAGGCAGAGACAGGTGGATTTCTGAGTTCGAGGCCAGCCTGGTCTACAGAGTGAGTTCCAGGACAACAGCCAGGGCTACACAGAGAAACCCTGTCTCGAAAAAACAAACAAACAAACAAACAAAAAAAACCATAGTTGTCTATCTTGAGTAATAGTCTTTTTTAATTCCAGGAAGTACATTATATATGACAGCTCACTCTGAATTTTGATATGCCTTCCAAACCTAACTTCTTCATTTTCTGTGAACTATTGTTTAGTAGAGGAAATGACTATTGGTGTTTGATCAGGGTTAAATTTTCTTTTCCGTATTCAGGTGCTGATTGTTCTGAGTATATATTTAGAAAACTAGCTTTATAAGTTTATGGAGTCCTTTGGATGAGAAATAGTAATAGTACAGGTGCTTATATATTCATTCCGATTTCCCTGGTAGGTATGCAATTACAAATGATCAGAAGCCATTAGAATGGATCATCTGCAGAGTCTAGAGATTGGCACTGACTCAGCAAATATTCTCTTTGGTGTGACATATGGAAACTATTGGTTTTCTGGGTTCTATAGTTGATCTCAGATCCTACTTTAATAATCAATGATGTAAGGAAATACTCATAAATACTATTATAGAAACACAGCCAACTTGTAGATAAAATTAGATATTTCTTACCCATCAGGCAGTGCACCAGTGCTGATAAATCAGAATAGTGAAAAATGTATCTTAAACTTATAATATGTTAATATAGAGACAAAAAGTCAGGCAATGGATTAATAAGATTTAGAATGTTGAGATGAGACTAGAAACTAGGAGTAATGATGAGTAGCTTTGTGGGGTGTGATGCCCAGGATTATAGAAGCTACAAGCTGAGTAACTAATAGGAGGTGGAGGAAGAGGAGGAGGAGGAAGAAGAGGACGATGACGACGACAAACAACTATAATGATGATGACAATGATGACTTGCTTCTGGTCATATTACTTTTGTAAATCATCTCAATTCTGTCCATGGTTTGAAAAGTTCAAATAAGATTAGCCTGCTTGTTTAACTAGTAAGTAATATATCCAAAGTATCTGGTTTGTTTTAAATAAACAATGTAATAAATAAATAGTAACCAATCCAATAATAAAAATCTAAGATGATGATAATGATGATGATGATTCAACGGTAGCAGGAAATTACTATGAACATGAGACTTCCCTAAAATTTAGCTCTCTAAGAGATAAAGAAGAATTTCCACAGAGAATGAGGAGCAAAAATTTCTATAAAGACACATTTGAAAGATAACAAAAATGTGAAATTTAATATATAATCTATCAGTTGTAGAGAATCAGAACATTTTAGTGGAATTTTAAAACAGGGACAAAATCTGCATACATTCAGTTCTTGCAGATAATTAGTGTCTAGAGAAGAAGATTCTAGTAACGAGGGCACAGAACCTCAAGACCATGACCACGAAGCACCTGGGATGGGAGAATTCCTCAAAAATTGGCAGATAACAGAAATCACTCCTACTGAAAGAAATTGGTCTCAGCATGCATTATGAAAGAACAAGGTATCCCTCTAACATGTAAGATGTTGAAGACATTGTGCACTTTCTTTTTTTTCTGCTCTGTAATTGTTTATTTTACCATTGTATGTATGCAAACATTGTATGTATGTATTTGCAAAGAAATATTTCACATTACATAGTACGATTCATTATAGGTTAAAGAAAAGTACTTTAGCTCTGTTCCCGCGGACTGCGCTGGAGAGACCAGTACCCAGGCTCTCCCCCCAATATAACATCACTTGGGACACGGCCTGTTGGGGCTTCCGTCTGTGCCCGAGGGCGGGTTGGCGCTGTGGTCGTCTGGGTGCCAGATCGGCGGGCCATCGTGACCACAGGGTGAGCTGCGCCACGGAGAGTGCCCTCCGCCATCTTTGCTCCAGTGACCAGGTAGTTGGGACTGCCAGGCTCAGAGACAGACAGGCATAATATCGCTTCGGGTTCAGGCAGCTTGTGTGTAACCTGCTCCCAGGTGCTGGGCTGATCTGCAGTGACCAGCACGCCAGATCTGCTGTGGGACTTCTGCCTGGCAGAGGGACGCCCCCTCCCCCCCCCAGGAGAGATCACACACCCCTGCACAGGGCAGGAGCCTGCCAGCCTCCCTTTGGCGACCTCTGCTCCAGGAATCCACTAGGCTGAGCCTTTAGATGTGCAAGGCCTCCCCAATATAAGATCACTTGGGGCAAAGCACATTAGGGCTCCAAAGTCACTCAGGAGCAGGCAGGCCCCAGAAATCGGTGCCAGGGGAATCCTGGTAATCCAGGGGGGGCAGAAATAGCTTTGCAGGCTCACAGGAGGTCCAACCAACAGCCAGTGGCAGCAGGACCAACTAACATCAGAGGTATCCAGATGGCAAAAGGCAAACGTAGGAATGTTACTAACAGTAATCAAAGTAATGTGGGACCATCCGAACCCAACTCTCCAACAGCAGCAAGTCCTAGATACCCCACCACACCCGAAAGACAAGATCTGGATTTAAAATCACTTCTCATGATGCTATTAGAGGATCACAAGAAGGACACAAATAAATCTCATAAAGAGTTACAGGAGACCATGAATCAACGGTTAGAAGCCCTTACAAAGGAAACACAAAAATCGCTTAGAGAAATGCGGGAGAACATGGATCAAAAGATGGAGGCGCACAAGGAGACAACACAAAAATCGCTTAACGAGATGAATCAACGGATAGATGCACTCACAAAGGAATCACGAAATTTGCATAAAGAAATGCAGAAGAATATGGGTCAACAGACGGATGCCCATAAGGAGGCAACACAAAAATTGCTTAAAGAAATGAATCAACGGTTAGATGCCCTTACAAAGGAAACACGAGAACTGCTTAAAGAAATGCAGGAGACGATGGATCAACAGATGGAATCCCATGAGGAGGAAACACAAAAATCGCTCAGAGAAATGCAGGAGAACGTGGGTCATCAGGAAGAAATCCTGAAAGAGGTAATGCAAAAATACCTTAAAGAAATACAGGAAAATACAAACAAACAAGTGAAGGATCTCAGCAAATCCATCCAGGAACTAAAAAAGGAAGTAGAAACAACTAAGAAATCACAAAGGGAGACAACTTTGGAGATAGAAAACCTTGGGAAGAAATCAGGAGTCATAGATGCAAACATCAACAATAGAATACAAGAGATGGAAGAAAGAATCTCAGGTGCTGAAGATTCCATAGAAAGCATCGACTCAACAGTCAAAGAAAATGCAAAATGCAAAAAACTCGTAACCCAAAACATCCAGGAAATCCAGGACACAATGAGAAGACCAAACCTAAGGATTATAGGTATAGATGAGAGTGAAGATTTGCAACTTAAAGGGCCAGTAAACATCTTCAACAAAATTATGGAGGAAAACTTCCCTAACTTAAAGAGAGAGATGCCGATGAACGTACAAGAAGCCTACAGAACTCCAAACAGACTGGACCAGAACAGAAATACCTCCCGTCACATAATAATCAAAACACCGAATGTTCTAAACAAAGAAAGAATACTAAATGCAGTAAGAGAAAAGGGCCAAGTAACATACAAAGGAAGACCTATCCGAATCACATCAGACTTCTCACCAGAGACTATGAAAGCCAGAAGATCCTGGGCAGATCTCATGCAGACACTAAGACAGCACAAATGCCAGCCTAGACTACTATACCCAGCAAAACTCTCAATCACCATAGATGGAGAGACCAAGATATTCCATGATAAAACCAAATTTTCACAATATCTTTCCACAAATCCAGCCCTGCAACGGATAATAGGTGGAAACCTCCAATACAGGGAGAGAAACAACACCCTGGAAAAAATGAGATAATAACCTTGAATCAAACCCAAAAGTAGATAACCACTCAAACATAAAGATAGCGTCAAGAATGGCAGATGGCAATAATCACTATGCCTTAATCTCTCTTAATATCAATGGTCTCAATTCCCCAATTAAAAGACATAGACTAGCAGACTGGATACGTAAACAGGACCCAGCATTTTGCTGCATGCAGGAAACGCACCTCAGTGTCAAAGACAAACACTACCTCAGAGTAAAAGGCTGGAAAACAATTTTACAAGCAAATGGCCCCAAGAAACGAGGTGGAGTAGCCATCCTAATATCGGATAAAATTGATTTTCAACCCAAAGTCATCAAAAAAGACACAGAAGGACACTACATACTGATCAAGGGAAAAATCCACCATCAAGAACTCTCAATCCTGAATATCTATGCTCCAAATGCAAGGGCACCCTCATTCGTAAAAGAAACTTTACTAAAACTCAAAGCACACATCGCACCGCACACAATAATAGTGGGTGACTTCAACACCCCGCTCTCTGAAATGGATCGTTCAGGAAAGCAGAAACTAAACAGGGACACAGTGAATCTAATTGAAGCCTTGGACCAAATGGAACTAACTGATATATATAGAACATTTCATCCTAGAGCTAAAGAATACACCTTCTTCTCAGCTCCTCATGGTACCTTCTCCAAAATTGACCATATAATTGGTCACAAATCAGACCTCAACAGATACAAGAAGATAGAAATAATCCCATGCCTCCTATCAGATCACTATGGAATAAGGGTGATCTTCAATGGCAACAAAAACAAAAGAAAACCCACGTACACATGGAGGCTGAACAATGCTCTACTCAATGATAACTTGGTCAAGGTGGAAATAAAGAAAGAAATCAAAGACTTTTTGAAAGTTAACGAAAATGAAGGCACAACATTCCCTAACTTATGGGACACAATGAAAGCAGTGCTAAGAGGAAAATTCATAGCCCTGAGTGCCGCCAAAAAGAAACGGGAGACAGCATACACTAACAGCTTAATGGCACACCTGAAAGCCCTGGAACAAAAAGAAGCAAATACACCAAAGAGGAGTAGAAGGCAGGAAATCATCAAACTCAGGGCTGAAATCAATCAAGTAGAAACAAAGAAAACCATACAAAGAATCAACAAAACGAGGAGTTGGTTCTTTGAGAAAATCAACAAGATAGATAAGCCCTTAGCCAGACTAACCAGAGGGCACAGAGATAGTATCCAAATTAATAAAATCAGAAACGAAAAGGGAGAGATAACAACAGAAACTGAGGAAATTCAAAAAATCATCAGATCCTACTACAAAAACCTGTATTCAACACAACTAGAAAATCTTGAGGAAATGGACAATTTCCTTGACAGATACCAAGTACCAAAATTAAATCAGGATCAAATAGACCATCTAAACCGTCCTATAACCCCTGAAGAAATAGAAGTTGTCGTTGGAAGTCTTCCAACCAAAAAAAGCACAGGTCCAGATGGTTTTAGTGCAGAATTCTATCAGACCTTCAAAGAAGACCTAACACCAATACTCTTCAAACTGTTCCACAAAATAGAAACAGAAGGAACACTACCCAACTCGTTCTATGAAGCCACAATTACACTAATACCAAAAGCACACAAAGATCCGACAAAGAAAGAGAATCTCAGGCCAATCTCTCTTATGAATATCGATGCAAAAATACTCAATAAAATTCTTGCCAACCGAATCCAAGAACACATCAAAACGATCATTCACCACGATCAAGTAGGCTTCATCCCAGGGATGCAGGGATGGTTCAATATAAGGAAATCCATCAATGTAATTCACTACATAAATAATCTCAAAGAAAAAAACCACATGGTCATCTCATTAGATGCTGAGAAAGCATTTGACAAAATTCAGCATCCTTTCATGCTAAAGGTCTTGGAAAGATCAGGAATTCAAGGCCCATATCTAAACATAGTAAAAGCAATTTACAGCAAACCAGTAGCCAGCATCAATCTAAACGGAGAGAAACTTGAAGCAATCCCACTAAAATCAGGGACTAGACAAGGCTGCCCTCTCTCTCCATATCTTTTCAATATAGTACTTGAAGTTCTAGCGAGAGCAATTAGACAAGAAAAAGAGGTCAAAGGGATACAAATTGGAAAGGAAGAAGTCAAACTATCACTATTTGCAGACGATATGATAGTATACATAAGCGACCCAAAGAACTCCACCAGAGAACTCCTACAGCTGATAAAAGACTTCAGCAAAGTGGCCGGATATAAAATCAACTCAAGCAAGTCAGAAGCCTTCCTATACTCAAAGGATAAGCAGGCTGAGAAAGAAGTAAGAGAAATAATACCCTTTACGATAGCCACAAACCATATTAAGTATCTTGGCGTGACGCTAACCAAACAAGTGAAAGATCTGTATGACAAGAACTTCAAGTCTCTGAAGAAAGAAATTGAAGAAGACCTCAGAAGATGGAAAAAATCTGCCATGCTCATGGATTGGCAGGATTAATATAGTAAATATGAGCATCTTACCAAAAGTAATACACAGATTCAATGCAATCCCCATCAAAATCCCAACTCAATTCTTCATAGAGTTAGAAAGAGCAATTCAAAAATTCATCTGGAATAACAGAAAACCCAGAATAGCTAAAACTATTCTCAAGAGTAAAAGAACCTCTGGGGGAATCAGTATCCCGGACCTCAAGCTGTACTACAGAGCAATAGTGTTAAAAACTGCATGGTATTGGTACAGTAACAGACATGTAGATCAATGGAACAGAATTGAAGACCCAGAAATGAATCCACACTCCTATGGTCACTTGATCTTTGACAAAGGAGCTAAAACCATCCAGTGGAAAAAAGATAGCCTTTTCAACAAATGGTGCTGGCTCAGCTGGAGGTCAACATGCAGAAGAATGCAAATTGACCCATCCTTATCTCCTTGCACTAAGCTCAATTCTAAGTGGATCAAAGATCTCCACATAAAACCAGACACACTGAAACTAATAGAAGGGAAACTAGGGAAGAACCTTGAACATATGGGCACAGGGGAGAATTTCCTGAACAGAACTCCAATAGCTTATACTCTAAGATCAAGAATAGACAAATGGGACCTCATTAAATTACAAAGTTTTTGCAAGGCAAAAGACACCGTCAAAAAGACAAAGCGGCAACCAACTAACTGGGAAATGATCTTTACCAACCTTACATCCGACAGAGGGCTAATATCCAAGATATACAAAGAACTCAAGAAGTTAAACTCCAGAGAGGCAAGTAACCCTATTAAAAAATGGGGGTACAGAGCTACACAAAGAGTTCTCACCTGAAGAATATCTAATGGCTGAGAAGCACCTAAAGAGATGTTCATCATCCTTAGTCATTAGGGAAATGCAAATCAAAACAACCCTGAGATTCCATCTCACACCAGTCAGGATGGCTAAGATCAAAAACACAGGAGACAGCAGTTGTTGGCGAGGATGTGGAGAAAGAGGAACACTCCTCCACTGCTGGTGGAATTGCAGGCTGGTACAACCACTCTGGAAAGCAGTCTGGCGGCTCCTCAGAAAACTGGGCATGACACTTCCGGAGGATCCGGCTATACCACTCCTGGGCATATACCCAGAGACTTTACCTGCATGCAATAAGGACACATGCTCCACTATATTCATAGCAGCCTTATTTATAATAGCCAGAAGCTGGAAAGAACCCAGATGTCCCTCAACGGAGGAATGGATTCAGAAGATGTGGTATATTTACACAATGGAATACTACTCTGCAATTAAAAACAATGAATTCACGAAATTCCTAGGCAAATGGTCAGAACTTGAAAATATCATCCTTAGTGAGGTAACCCAATCACAAAAGATCACACATGGTATGAAGTCACTGATAAGGGGATATTGACCCAGAATCTCAGAATACCCTAGACACAATCAGCATATCAATAGATTTCTAAAAAGATGGAAGGAGAGACCCCTGGTCCTGGAAAGACTGGATGTAGGGGAACGCCAGGACAGAGTAATGAGAGGGGGTTGAACGGAGAAAAGAGGGAGGGAAGGGGGCTTATGGGACTTTCGGGGAGGGAGGAAACGGGAAAGGGGAAGTGATTTGGAATGTAAATTAAAAAAATAAATTAAATTAAAAAAAAAAAAAAAAAAAAAAAAGAAAAGTACTTTAACATAGATGCTACACAAATCACAGTACAATGTGCATGCCTGTGTGTTACTCTCTGTGCTAATTTTTTGTATTTATTTATTTATTTATTGGATATTTTATGTATTTACATTTCAAATGTTGTCCCCTGTTTTTGGTTTACCCTCCGGAACTCCCCTTTCCTATCCCAACCTCCACCTCCTTCTATAAGGATGCTTCCCTTCCCACCTACCCACTCGCACCTCACTGCCCTCTTATTCCCCTAAACTGGGGGACCAAAGGCTTCTCCTCTTATTGATGCCAGACAATGCCATCCTCTGCTACATATGTGGCTTGAGCCATGGGTTCCTCCACGTGTACTTTTTGGTTGGTAGTTTAGTCCCTGGGAGCTTGGGGGATCTGGTTGGTTGATATTGTTAATCTTTCTATAGGGTTGCAACCCCTTCAGCTCCTTCAGTCCTTTCTCTAACTCCTCCATTGGGGTCCCCTGTGCTCAGTCCAAAGATTGGCTATGAGCATCTGCCTCTGTATTTGTCAGGCTCTGGCAGAGCCTCACAGGAGACAACTATAACAGGCTCCTGTCAGCAAGTACTTCTTGGCATCTGAAATAGTTTCTGGGTTTGGTGCCTCTATATGGGATGGATTCCCAGGTGGGACATTCTCTGGATGGCCTTTCCTTCATTCTCTGTTCCACACTTTGTCCCTGTATTTCCTTTAGCCAGGAACCCTTTTGGGTAAAGAATTTGGAAATGAGTGGGTGGCCCGATCCCCCAATAGGGGGCCTTGCCTGGATATGGTCTCTTCAGGTTCTCCCTCCCCTTTGTTGGGTATTTTAGCTAAGTTCACCCCTGTAGTGTCCTGGGAGACACCTGCTTTCCTGGCATCTGGGACTTGCTGGTGGCTACTCCCAGTTCCCCATTCCCCCATGGCTACACATGTCTGTTCAAATTCCTGACCCTCTGTATATTATCCCAGTCTCCTCTCATACCTGATCCTGCCCCTCCTTCCTCCCTTCTCATCCTCCCAAGTCCCTCCCACCCTCTATCTCCCATGAGTATTTTGTTCCCCTTCTAAGGACTGAAACATCCACATTTTGGTCTTCCTCCTTGGTCTGTGAATTATATCTTGGGTATTCCAAGCTTTGGGGCTAATATCCACATATCAGTGAGTGCCTACAATGTGCGTTCTTTTGTGACTGGGTTGCCTCACTCAGGATGATATTTTCCAGTTCCATTCATTTGCCTAAGAATTTTATGAAATCATTATTTTAAATAGCTGAGTAGTACTCCAATGTGTAAATGTACCACATTTTCCGTATCCATTCCTCTGTTGAAGGTTCTTTCCAGCTTCTGGCTATTATAAATAAGGCTGCTATGAACATAGTGAAACATGTATCCTTGTTATATCTATTGGGTATATGCCCTGTAGGGGTATAGGTGGGTCTTCATGTAGTACTATGTCCAATTTTCTGAGGAACCATCAGACTGATTTCCAGAGTGGTTGTGCCAGCTTGCAATTCCACCAACAATGGAGGAGTGTTCCTCTTTCTCCACATCCTCGCCAACACCTGCTGTCTCCTGAGTTTTTCATCTTAGCCATTCTGAGTGGTGTGAGGTGGAACTCAGGGTTGTTTTCATTTGCATTTCCCTGATGATTAAGGATGTCGAACATTTCTTTAGGTGCTTGGCCATCTGGTATTCCTCAGTTGAGAATTCTTTGTTTAGTTCTGTACCCCATTTTTAATAGGGTTATTTGATTCTCTGGAGTCTAACTTCTTGAGTTCTTTGTATATATTGGATATTAGCCCTCTATCAGATGTAGGGTTGGTAAAAATCTTTTCCCAATCTGTTGGTTTCTGTTTTGTCCTATTGACAGTGTCCTTTGCCTTACAGAAGTTTTGCAATTTTATGAGGTCCCATTTGTTGATTGTTGATCTTAGAGCATAAGCCATTGGTGTTCTGTTCAGGAAAATTTCCCCTGTGTCCAAGTGTTTGAGGCTCTTCTCAGTTTCTTTTCTATTAGTTTCAGTGTGTCTGGTTTTATGTGGAGGTCCTTGATCCACTTGGACTTGTACAAAGATCCACTTGTATAAAGAGATAAGAATGGAACAATGTGCATTCTTCTACGTGGTGACCACCAGTTGGACCAGCACCAATTCTGTTGAAATTCTGTCTTTTTTTTCCACTGGATGGTTTTAGCTCCTTTGTAAAAGATCAAGTGACCATAAGTGTGTGGATTCATTTCTCTTCCATTGATCGACCTACCTGCCACCATACCAATATCATACAGTATTTTTTTTTTTATCACAATTGCTCTGTAGCACAGCTTGAGGTCAGGGATGGTGATTTCCCTAGAAGTTCTTTTATTGTTGAAAATAGTTTTCACTATTCTCTGGTTTTCATTATTCCAAATGAATTTGCAAATTGGTTTTTCTGACTCTTGGAATAATTGTGTGGGAACTTTGGTGGGGATTTCATTGAATCTGCAGATTGCTTTCAGCAAGATGACCATTTTTAGTATATTAATCCTGCCAATCTATGAGCATGGGAGATTTTTTCATCTTCTGAGATCTTCAACTTCTTTCTTCAGGGATTTGAGGTTCTTATCATAAAAATTTTTCACTTGCTTGGTTAGTATCACACCAAGGTATTTTATACCTATTGAAAAGGATACCTATTGAAAGGATACCTATTTTATACCTATTGAAAAGGACATCATTTCCCTAATTTCTTTCTCAGCCTGTTTATCCTTTCAGTAGAGGAAAGCTACTAATTTGTTTGAGTTAATTTTATATTCAGTCACTTTGCTGAAGTTGTTTATCAGTTGTAGGAATTCTTTGGTGGAATTTTTGGGGTTGCTTAAGTATACTATCATATCATCTGCAAAGAGTGAAAGAGTGATATTTTGACTTCTTCCTTTTCAATTTGTATACCTTTGCCCTCTTTTTTTTTTTTTGTCTAATTGCTCTGGCTAGAACTTCAAGTACGATACTGAATAGATAGGGAGAGAGTGGGCAGAATTGTGTAGTCCCTGATTTCAGTGTGATTGCTTCAAGTTTTTCTCCATTTAGTTTGTTGTTGGCTACTGGTTTGCTGTATATTGCTTTTACCATGTTTAAGTATGGACCTTGAATCCCTCATCTTTCCAAGACTTTTAACATGAAGGGGTGTTGAATTTGGTCAAATGCTTTTCCAACATATAATGAGATGATCATGTATTTTTTCTTTGAGTTTGTTTATGTAGTGGATTACATTGATGAATTTCCATATTTTGAACCATCCCTGCAGCCCTGGGATGAAGTCTACTTGTTCTTGGTGGATGATTGCTTTCATGTATCCTTGGATTCAGTTTGCAAAAATTTTATTGAGTATTTTTGCATTGGTGTTCACAAGGGAAATTGGTCTGAAGTTCTTGGGTCCTTGTGCGGTTTAGGTATGAGCATAATTGTGGCTTCATAGAACGAATTGGGTAGTTTGAAAAGTATTGGTATTAGGTCTTCTTTGAAGGTCTGATAGAATTCTGCACTAAGCCTATCTTGTCCTGGGCTCTTTTTGTTTGGGAAACTTTTAATGACTGCTTCTATTTCTTTAGAGGTTATGGGATTGTTTAGATGTTTTTTCTGATCCTGATTTAACTTTGGCACCTGGTGTCTGTCTAGAAAATTGTCTATTTCATTCAAATTTCCTAGTTGTGTTGGGTATAGGCTTTGTTAGCAGGATCTGATGATTTTTTTTTTAATTTCCTCAGTTTCTGTTGCAATGTCTCTCTTTTCATTTCTGGTTTTGTTAATTTGTATACTGTCTCTGTGCCCTCTGGATAGCCTGGCTAAGGGTTTATCTCTCTTGCTGATTTTCTCAAAGAACCAACTCCTCGTTTTGTTGATTCTTCATATAGTTCTTTTTGTTTCTACTTGATAGATTTCAGCCCTGAGTTTGATGATTTCCTGCCATCTACTCCTCATGGGTGTATTTGCTTCTTTTTGTTCTAGAGCTTTCAGGTGTGCCGTTAATGTGTAGTGTATGCTCTCTCCAGTTTCTTTTTGGAGGCACTCAGAGCTATGAGTTTTCCTCTTAGCACTGCTTTTATCATGTCCCATAAGTTTGGGTATGTTGTGCCTTCATTTTCAAAAGTTCTAAAATGTTTTTAATTTCTTTATTTCTTCCTTGACCAAGGTATCATTGAATAGGTCATGGTTCAGCTTCCATGTGTATGTGGGTTTTCTGTTGTCTTTGTTGCCATTGAAGACCAATCTTAGTCCGTGGTGATCTGATAGGATGCCTAGGATTATTTCAATCTTCTTGTATCTGTTGAGGCCTGTTTTGTGACCAAGTATATGCTCAATTTTGGAGAAGGTATGATGCAGTATATTCTTTTGTTTTTAGAATGAAATGTCCTATAGATATCTGTAAATCCATTTGTTCCATAACTTCTGTTTGTTTCACTGTGTCTCTGTTTAGTTCTGTTTTTATGATCTGTCCATTGATGAGAGAGGAGTGTTGAAGTCTCTCACTATTATTGTGTGAAGTGCAATGTGTGCTTTGAGCTTTAGTTAAGTTTCTTTTATGAATGTGGGTGCCCTTGCATTTGGAGCATAGATGTTCAGAACTGAGAGTTCATCTTGGCAGATTTTTCCCTTGATGAGTATGAAGTGTCCTTCCTTATCTTTTTTGATAACTTTTGGTTGAAAGTTGATTTTATTCAATATTAGAATGACTACTGCGGCTTGTTTCTTGGGACCATTTGTTTGGAAATTATTTTCCAGCCTTTTACTCAGAGATAGTGTTTGTCTTTGTCTCTGAGGTGCGTTTCCTGTATGCAGCAAGTTGCTGGGTCCTGTTTATGACTCCAGTCTGTTAGTCTATGTCTTTTTATTGGGGAATTAAGTCCATTGATGTTAAGAGATATTATGTAAAAGTGATTGTTGCTTCTTGTTATTTTTGTTGTTAGAGGTGTACTTATGTTTGTGTGGCTATATTCTTTTGGGTTTGTTTAAAGATAACTTTCTTGTTTTTTCTAGGGTATAATTTCCCTCCTTGTGTTTGAGTTTTCCATCTATTATCCTTTGTAGGGCTGGATTTGTGGAAATATATTGTGTAAATTTGGTTTTGTTGTGAAATGTCTTGCTTTTTTTATGATAATTGAGAGTTTTGCTGGGTATAGTAGTTTGGGCTGGCATTTGTGTTCTCTTATGGTCTGTATGATATCTGCCCAGGATCTTCTAGCTTTCACAGTCTCTGGTGAGAAGTCTGGTGGGATTCTGATAGGTCTGCCTTTATATGTTAGTTGACCTTTTCCCCTTACTGCTCTTAATATTCTTTCTTTCTTTTGTGCATTGGTTGTTTTGGCTATTATGTGACAGGAGGAATTTTTTTTTCTGGTCCAATCTATTTGGAGTTCTGTAGGCTTCTTGTATGTTTATGGACATCTCTATCTTTAGGTTAGGGAAGTTTTCTTCTATAATTTTGTTGAAGATATTTACTGGCCCTGCAAGTTGGGTAATTTTGCTCTCTTCTATACCTATTATCCTAAGGTTTGGTCTTCTCATTGTGTCCTAAATTTCTTGGTTGTTTTGGGTTAGGAGCTTTTTGCCTTTGCGTTTTCCTTGACTGTCATGTCAATGTTTTCTATGGTATCTTCAGCACCTGAGATTCTCTCTTCTATCTCTTGTATCTGCTGGCAATGCTTGCATCTACGAGTCATGATCTCTTTCCTAGGTTTTGTATCTCCTTGGTTGTCTCCCTTTGTGATTTCTTTATTTTTCCAGTTCCATTTTTAGATCCTGGATGGTTTTGTTTCATCCCTTCACCTGTTTGGTTATGTTTTTCTGTAATTCTTTAAGGGATTTTTTTTGTGTTTTCTCTTTACGGACTTCTAGCTGTTTCCCTGTATTCTCCTGTATTTCTTTAAGTGAATTATTTATGTCCTTCTTAACGTCCTGTATCATCATCTTGAGATGTGATTTTAAATCTGAGTCTTCCTTTTCCAGTGTGATTGGCTGTCCAGGACTTGCTGTGTTGGGAGAACTGGGTTCTGATGATGCCAAATAGCCTTGGTTTCTATTCCTTATGTTCTTGTTCTTGCTTCTCATTATCTGTTTATCTCTTCTGTTACTTGGTCTTGTTGTCTCTGACTGGAACTTGTCCCTCCTATGGGCCTATGTGCCTGTGATCAGTACTCCTGGGGAGACCATCTCTCTCCTGGCAGGATTTGGGTATGGAGGGCTGTGGGACTCTCTTAGCTGTAGTGAGCAGATAGAGACTGGAAGGATCCTGTCCCTTGCTGCTCTGTTGTTCCTGTGCAAAATAGTGATCTCTCCAGTGGACTTACAAGCAAGAACACTCCTGGTAGACCAGCTCTCTCTGGGCTGGATTTGCATAGGGAGGACTGTGGGACACTGTTATCTCCAGGGGGTAGATGGAAACCTGAAGGATTCTGTCCCTGTCTGCTTTGCTGTTTCTGTCCCCTGTGTGATCCTGGCCGGTCCCTCATTTTACAGTTATTGGAGTGAAAGTGGTGATCTCACCTGTGGGCCTAGGAGTGAGAGCACTCCTGGGAGACCAGTTTTCTCCTGGCTGGATTTGGGTGCGGAGGGCTGTGGGACAGCCTTGTCTCCAGGGAGCAGATGGTGACCCCATTGTGTACTTTCTACCCTTAAGGCAACTATACTTTTAAGTACAGTAGTTTTGTTATTTTTTAATTTTCAAAAGCTCATCAAAAGAAGAAGCAGTTATACAAATGAGTTAGAGCTCACAGCACAATACATGAGGCAGGCATGGAATATAATTCTACAGCCAACTTCTTCAGTGCATTGCTATAGGGCTGGATTTTTCTGAGGAAACCAAAAACCTAATCAGGCTGCGCATGCTACTTCATGCTTGGAAACACAATCTAACCGCATACCATTTTAAAATGTGTAGCTTATCTGTTCTTTGATTTGAAAGTGGGTCCAAAACCAATTCAGTTCTGATCTGACCATCTATTAGAGGAGGGAGAGCACCCATTTGGGACATTTTTTTTTTTTTATGACTCGCATCCTATAACATGGGATAGAATGCCTGACAACAGAAGATACCATATAGACATGTGGTCATTTTGCTGTAAAAGGCCATCTGCCTACCACTGTACAGCATGGTTGCAGAAGCATAAAATAGAGACCCAAATCCCTTTATACCCCTGAAGACCAGATGCCTTATGACATGAGTGATGGGGGGTGGAACACTCCCCAGTGCCCAGCCAGTAGGTGGATATTAGGCAGTAAGCAATTGAACCAGCTGTCAGGATTCTAAAACACTATTGCAATTTAGCATTTTATCACCAAAATCCAGCACAAGGCAAAAAGGTTTTTTTTTTTTTTTAATTTTGTGATTTTTATGAGGGAATTTAGGAAAACACAGCTGTGGTACAAGCAAAATGTAGCTGTTTGGTGTCTTACTCTAGCTAAGGCTAGCTCTTTTAAAAATACTGTATATTTGGAATACATTTGAGGCCTTTTTTCTTGGGAAAGAGTGAACTTAGTCTAAACAATGCAATGAATCAGAGAGTCAGGACGGAAACTATTTTACTCCCTCGTTTGGATATAGTGCGTTCTGTAACAGTGAGCAATGCATTTAATGTGCATAGAAAATGGGAAAAAAAATCACTCAAGTGTTTTCCTCCCAGGGCAGAGAATTCTGTAACGCGTGATGGAGCCCTCAGTGCACTGGAGTTAATAGCGATGGTTATTCTTCTAAGATGAGCCTCTCAGTTTTGTGGAGTTATTTTAATATGCTGTTCAATTAGAAAAAAAATAGGAGAAATGAGCCTCTCTGATTCTTGACTTTGGCTGAGAGTCTTGGCTGGCCATCGAGACAATCTGTTTTTGCTGGCTATTGCTCCTGGGTTAGTTAATGGCAGCCCTTCAGAAGCTCACTGAAATATCTATTTTTATGGAGCTGTGGCTTTCTGCCTCCAGTGATGGTCTTGGCACTCTTTGCAGCCCAAGCATGAAAGACCCCATTCCCGCCCTTCACTCTTGCTGCAGTTCGGGGTCCAGAGCTCGTATTCTTTGTGCTTCCTCGGGCTCATTAGTCAGTTTGTAGCCATCTGTCTTTGTACCATTAACCCACTCGTCAGACACCGCGCAGTTGTTGTTTTCTGTGTCTGTTCTGGTAAATTATGTGCCTCGGCTGCTGTGCGGTCTGAGGCACATGTTGTTCTGATGACAGTTCCCTCAGAAGGGATAGGGGTGGAAAATGTGTCTGTGAGAACAGGAAGCTGGAGCAGACTTTGGTCCTGGAGTGGCAGGAATCAGAAGAGAGCAGTCTTTGATCTTGCTGTAGAAAGGGAGAAGCAATGGAAAAGTGTCATGCTTTCCTGGCCAGCAGATAGGATGAGAATACTGGGACACATCAGAAAATCAAATGGACTTTGAAGCAATTGTCTGGTGTTGGAAGATAAACAATAACACCAAGAGTGTCAACACGAGAACAGTTAGCAAAAGGGATGTTCTTTCTCTTTCTTTTCTCCTTCCTTCCTTCCTTCCTTCCTTGCTTCCTTCCTTCCTTCCTTCCTTCCATCCCTCCTTCCTTCCTTTCTTGTTTCTTCCTTTCTTTCTTCTGGGTCTCATCCAAGTCGCAGCACAGGAGGCTTCCTCTATTCCACTCCCATTTCTGAGAAAGCAGGAAAGAAAGCCCATTGTCTCTGGAGGCCCTGTTCACCTGAGTAGTAAGCACCAAGGAGAAAAGACAGAGTACTGAGGGCAGAGGCTGAGCCATACTGGCTAGGTTTTTCTGTTGGCTCCCTAGAATTCTGTAAAAGAATTCCATGAAATGCTAGGTGTGGGGCATGGTAGTGCGGACAGAGAGAGCAGTCCTTGCCGTTGAAAGCTGTCTTAAGACAGAAAGCAAACGATTGTGTGTGAACTAGAAAGGAGCTATGTCCCCTCTCCCATTTAAGTTCTTACTGTATTCTCTATATAGCACAGATTGATGAGCATTATCTTTTCTATGCATTTTAATTTTTAATTATCATTATATTTAGTATAGAAGCTAGATAGAGTCTACTGCAGATAAAGTGGAGGGCTCTCAGGGAGCAAGAGTAGGCAGTGACTGTAGAGGTCTTTATTATGGGTTTTAGTTCAATGTTGTTTGTTTTGTTGCTCTAGTTTTCTTGTTTTGGCCATTAAGAGGTCACTGTAATTGCTTCCTATGTCTAGGCTCATTTTTTTTTCCCTACCTCAGCCTTGGAATTAAAAATTTTTCTAAGGTATCCTAAGTGGAAAATGGTGCTTAGAAACCAAGACCACCATGGCAGCCAAAGCAGCATTGTTTCTAGGCTCTTTCAGTAAACAAAACTAGAAAATGTAGATGTATGTGTCTGTATGACATGCATATGTATCAGTTTGCATATATGTCTTGAAATCCATAACTTTATTTTGACACTTCTCACTCCAGTCTAGTTCTTACTCTCTTTAGAATTTCTGTAACTGCACGCAGTTACATTGAAGGGAAGGGAAGGGAAGCTGGAAGGGAAGCTGAGGATGTATGGGAAGGCGGTGAAAAGAGAGCTAGACTAAGACAACATTTGCTGTTCAAGGTCTCAAGGTTTAATGGGGGACTCCAAATATACAGGCGGAGAACCCTTCCCCCAAAGGCTGGAAACTCGGTTGCATTGCTCAGGAAACTGCAAGTCCTTGAAGAACAAATGGGCTTCACCTTGGTCTGAGCGCTCCACCCTAGGTGGAGGGGATTATGGCTAACAGAGGAGTTCCCGCTCGAAGGCTGGGAGAGGAACTTCACCTTGGTCAAGTTCCTGCCAGGTGGCATAGCAGCCCAATAAGACTCTCTACAAATTTCCTTCCCTGACATAAAGGGTCTGGCTCCCTGCTGGACACTGTGCTTATTAGTTCATTCAATGCTGGTTTATACAAAAGGTGATTTCAGCAATGCTAACCCAGGCCTCTGTGGAAAATACGTTTAGTAATTAGGCTGGAGAATTTGTACACTTGTACACTGGTTTCCCATTTCTTTCTTTCTTTCTCTTTCTCTTTCTTTCTTTCTTCCTTTCTTCCTTCCTTCCTTCTTTCCTTTCTCTTTCTTTCTTTCTTTCTTTCTTCCTTCCTTCCTTCCTTTCTCTCTCTCTTTCTCTCTCTCTCTCTTTCTTTCTTTCTTTCTTCCTTCCTTCCTTCCTTCCTTCCTTCCTTCCTTCCTTCCTTTCTTTCTTTCTTTCTTTCTTTCTTTCTTTCTTTCTTTCTTTCTTTCTTTCTTTCATCTTTGCATGTAGGTGCATTTTGACAATATATTTATTTTCCCTCAAATTTAGTTTTCAAGGTGCCCTTCCTCTGCATCAGCTGGAGTGAGGTCATTATCACTTGAATGGATTTTTTTTGGGCAAGTGGGTTGGAATGCAGCAATGTGCAAACTGACTGCAGACAACAAAGATACTTGTATTTTGAGAGAAAAACAAAGTTCACCCAGGTTTACTTACTTCATAATTGAAAGCATCTATTTTGGTATAACTTCTTCATTCCCCATACCCCACCGAATCACCTCAAAAATCAATTATTTCTGTGAAGTTTTAGAATACCATACCAAATGTGGTCAGGAAGCTTATACCTTCCACAGACATTTTAGTTTACAGTTACAGAATTTATAAATCAAGATGACCTGAAGTTTTCTTCTGTAGCCTGTTTGGATAGAATTCATCTCTTTGTAGGATTTCAAAATAGTGGGTAATAACCTATATCTACATCAATCTGTATCATATCTCTATATCTGTATTTTGTAGTGACTTCCTAAAACTTGTTTGTATAACTTATAACAACTGAAACTGATTCTTTCTCTCACTGGAGTCTTACCCAAGATAATCTTAAATCCACAATAGGCCTCCTGAATTTTGGGACTAAAGGTACATGCTATTGCACCTGGTTATGAGGTCTTTTCAAAGTGTTAGTTTTTGCAAAGACAACGAAGATACAGAAAATTTTAAAAAAGTGTCATAGATTAAAATAAGATAATGGCATATCCACCTGTTAGGAGGACAGGGATTAAATAGAGACAAAAATAAAGGCTATTTACAGTGCATATTAATTATGTTAGGACGATGAGCTGGGAACTGGGAAAGCAGCTGTCACGAAAACATAGAAGTCTCCATTTTACGGAACTTATGTTATAATGGAGGTAAAAATGAATAAGTGGAATGTATAATAAGTATATTGCATGATTAGAAGACAATAAAGAGGACATAGAGGATAGAAAACAAGGGAAATTAGGGGCTGGGGTGCATCATACATTTAACTAGGATTGCCAGCAAAGGTATCAGTGTAAATGTGCCTATTCAGCAAACTCTTTGAAGGAGGTGAGGGGAAGAGATCATGAGCAATCTGGGTATACAAAAAGTATCCAGGCTTTCAGGTAGGACTGCACCTCAGGAAGGAGGGTACCTCCCGGTGGGAGTGGCTAGATTGGAATAAGCTTGAGAAGACAGTGAGATTTGACACAGAGCAACCAGTCCTGATGAGGGTGGATATCATGTAGACCATCTGTAAAGAGCGCTAATGTTTTAATACTTAGCAAAGGCAAACCACTTGATCACTTGCTAGATGTGATCAAGGCCTCATTAAAAATAAAAAAAAATTGTTCTTATTTATTTGTGTCCCTGTGTCTGTGTGTTTGTGCCACACATATTTGGGTGCTAATGGAGGCCAGAAGAGGGGAACCGAACCCCTGGAGCTGAGTTAGTGGGAGTTGTTGGCCATCTACCTGGGTGTGCTTGGTTCTCTGGAAGAAGGGCAAGTATTCTCAACTTCACAGCCGTCTCGCCAGCCTCTACATCCCATTACTGGCACACGACTACAATTCTCCCACAGACCTATCTTCACGGCTCCTACTCCCTGCTGCATGCTACGTTCCCTGTTTATTCCATGGAGAACCATTTCCATGACGCTGCTGTAACGGGGATCTCTAGCTATTGATCTCGCTTCTTTCCTCTTAGTCCTTTGCTTTGGAAGGCAGTGAGTTTGCTTCTTTTTATTATTATTTTTAAATGCCATATAGTTTGATCATATTCTTTCCCCTCCCCAAATGTAGCTCAGACATTCTCTACCTCCCTAACCCACCCAACCTCTCTGTTTCATAAAAACCCAAAACTCATACCCCCAAGCCAAACAAAAACAAAACAAATAAACTAAAAAGACTCCAATGATACAAAAAAATATTGAACAAAAACAAAAAGCTCACAAAAAGAAAACAAACAAACAACAACAACAAAAACTGTAGCGTCCATTTATGTTGGCTAACTACGCCTGGGTATGCGTCTTGTGCTGGAATGTGGCAGACATATCCACTGACACTCCATTGGACGATTTTCCTTTTGCCAGCAGGTATCAGTTGCAAATAGCTCTTTGGTTAGGAGTGGGACTTTGATCCCCTTGAGCTGGATCCCACTTTGGGCCTGTCTCTGGACCTTCTTTTCCTCAGACACTTCTCCATTTCCATTCCTGGAGTTCTTTCAGACAGGAAAAATTATGGGTTAAAGTTTTGACTGTGGGATAGCAACCCCATTCCTCACTTGATGCCCTGTCTTTCTGCTGGAGGTGGGCTCTACAAGTTCCCTTCTCTGCTGTAGGGCATTTCATCTAGGGATCCTCCCTTTGAGTCCTGAGAGTCTCTCACCTCCCAGGTCTCTGGTACATTCTGGACAGTCCCCCACAACCTCCTACCTCCTGAGGTTTCCTGTTTTTATTTTTTCTGCTGGCCCTCAGGGCTTCAGTCCTTTCCGCCCCCCCAACCCAATACCAGATCATGTTCCCCTCTCTTCTGCCCTGTCCCCTTTCCTTCCCAGGTTCCTCCCTCCCCACCTTGTGGTTGCTTTTTTCTCCTTCCCAAGTGGGACTGAGGTGTCCTCACTTGGGCCCTTCAGCTCGTTGAACTCTTTGAGTTCTGTGGACTGTGTCGGGCATTTTGTACTTTTTTTTTTTTGACTAATATCCACTTAACAGTGAGTACACACCATGCATGTCCTTTTGTGTCTGAGTTACCTCACTCAGAATGATATTTTCTAGTTCCATCTATTTGCCTGCAAAACTCAGGATGTCCTCGTTCTTGATAGCTGAGTAGTATTTCATTGTGTAACTGAACCACATTTTCTGTATCCATTCTTCTGTCGTGAGACATCTGGGTTGTTTCCAGCTTCTGACTGTCACAAATATGGCCCCTATGAACATAGTGGAACATGTGCCCCTGTGGCACGGTGGGGCATATTTTGGGTATATTCCCAAGATTAGTATTGCTGCATCTTCAGATAGATCCATTTCCAATTTTCTGAGGAACCTCCAGATTGATTTCCAGAGTGATTGTATCAGTTTGCAATCCCACCATCAATGAAGGAGTGTTCCTCTTTTTCCACATCTTCTCCAACATGTGTTGTCACCTGAGGTTTTGATTTTAACCATTTTGATTGGTTTAAGATGGAATCTCAGGGTAGTTTTGATTTGCATTTCTCTGATCACTAAGGACTTTGAACAATTTTTAGGTACTTTTAGCCATCCAAATTCCTCTGTTGTGAATTCTCTGTTTAGTTCTATACCCATTTTTTGATTGGGTTGTTTGGTTTTTTGTTGGTTAGCTTCTTGAGTTCCTTATATATTTTGGATATTAGCCCTCTATTGGATGTGGGGTTAGTGAAGATTTCTTTTCCCAATCTGTAGGTTGCTGTTTTGTCTTACTGACTATGTCCTTTGCCTTACAGAAGCTTTCATGAGATCCCAATTATCAATTCTTGATCTTAGAGTGTGAGTCATTAGAGTTCTGTTTAGGAAATTCTCCCCCTGTGCCAATGAGTTCAAGACTCTTTCCCACTTTCTCTTCTATTAGATTGAGTTTACCTGGTTTTATGTTGAGGTCCTTGATCCATTTGGACTTGAACTTTGTTTATTTTAATATTGGGTTTATTTTAATTTTCTACATACAGATAGTCAGTTAGATCAGCACCATTTATTGAAGATGCTTTCTTTTTTCCATTGTTTATTTTTGGCTTCTTTGTCAAAGATCAAATGTGCCTAAGTGTGTGGCTTTATTTCTGGGTCTTCAATTCTATTCCATTGATCAACCTGTCTGTCTCTATTCCAATATCATTCAGTTTTTTATCACTATTGCTCTGTAGTAGAGCTTGAGGTCAGGGATGGTGATTTCCCCAGATGTTTTTATTGTTAAGAGCTGTTTTTTTCCCTTTCCAGATGAATTTGAGAATTGCTTTTTCCATGTCTTTGAAGAATTGTCTTGGGCTTTTCATGGGGATTGCATTGAATCTGTAGATTGCCTTTGATCAGATGGCCATTTTTACTTTGTTAATTCTGTCAATCCATAAGCATCTCTCCATTTTCTGAGATCTGTTGGGCATCTTCTTAATTAATGATTGATAGTAGAGGGCCCAGCCCATCGTGGATGGTGACATACCTGGATTGGTAATTCTGGGCTCTACAAGAACACAGGCTGAGCAATCCATGAAGAGCAAGTTAATACCCAGCATTCTTCTATGGCCTCTACATAAGCTCCTGCCTCCATGTTCCTGCCCTACATGTGTTCCTACCCCCACTACTTTTGGTGATGAATGGTTATATGGAACTGTGAATGAAATAAATCCTGCCCTTCCCAAGGTGGTTTTGGTCATAGTGTTCCATCTTAGCAATTGTAACCCTAACTAAGATGATACCTATCTACTATCTCCTCTTTCTTTCTTTCTTTCTTTCTTTCTTTCTTTCTTTCTTTCTTTCTTTCTTTCTTTCTTTCTTTCATGTAACGATTAGTAGTTTTTTTTTTAAAATGGCCATGAACTTGAAAGAGGGCAAAAAGAGGTACATGGAAGGTATTGAGAGAAGAAGAGAAGCAGAAACTAATGGAGTTGTATAATACCCAAAATGAAAGAAAAAATTAAAACTACTAAGTCACACACACACACACACACACACACACACACACACACACACACATACACTCTACTCACTAGTTATACATTTTGCTTTTCAATCTCTCCTGCAATGATTTTACTTAGGGCTCAATGTTGGCTACAGCATTTAGAAGTGTTCTTGTTGAGGTCTCAAGGTCATGTTATTAATTCCACTGCTCAGATCTCAGCTTCATAGCCAAATCATGTGTCGACCCTTGGATGCTTCCTCCCTTCTTCGTCTGGTTTCCAAGTTACCAGAACCCCTGGGTCTCCCTTCTTCATGGAGCTCCTTCGCAGGGTTTGGCGGATTCCCCCTCTTCCTTGAAGCTAATGCTAAGGCTTTCTGAAGTTTACCTCACAGTTCTTTTCTTTATTGTTATTCAATTTTTTGGACTTCATCTAACCTCATGCATTTACATATTTTCTATATGTTACCAACTCCAATCACCCCCATCTTTAGCACAGACCTGGAAGTATCCAGCCACTAGAATATACTTTTGACCTGAAATATAATTTCTTATTATCACCTTAAGCTATAGTCACCATCATCATTCAGTTTGTTATTACTACAGCCAAAAAAGGTTATTCTTAATTTTTAATTATTTCATTTTACAGTTAAATTGATGTTTGTGTGTAGAGTTCAGTATATTGAATTCATTCAGAACCCTGTTCAGTCATCTTTACTTATTCTCCAAACACAAATTTGGTACTCATTAAACAACACCCATTCTTCCAGACACTTGCTTCCTGCCCATTGACTTGCATTCTACTTTCAATCTCACACGTTTCAACATGTGGGGTCTCATGCACAGTAAAATCATACAGGAACTGTATTTCATCTGTGTTATTTCATATGGTGTAGTGATTTCAAGGTGAGCAGGTGATTATATTTTTATCAATAAGACACACACTTCGCATCCCAAACTATTAAAGTTTAACACTATAATCAAATGATAAAGAAATCACCAGCAAGATATGCAAAGCAAGCATGGGGTACTACTTCACTCAGTTCTTGAGAAGTTTAGTGAGATGGGAGATGAGTTTTGTAGATGAGAAAGAGGATGAATCACTGAAGACAAGTGAGCATAGAAAGTGAGCATAGAACTCACACTTATTGATGCACATATGTGTGTGTGCATACACATACAATGGATAACAGGCAACATGAAATATTTGAATAGATGTCACCTAAAGAATATTGAGTAGGAGTTTGATTCAGGATACTTCTTAGAGATAGATACAATATAGTTTTCTGATGAGACAAACAGAAGAGTCAAGAATGCAAGCAATGTTTTTGGCCTGAGGAACTAGACTCATGGGGATCTGCTAGGAGAGGTGGGATCTCACATCACTGAGCCTGTAAATGTTATGACTATTTTGAGACACAATATAGAAACTTGGATCATGAGTTTAAGTATTCATATTTTTAGTCATTGTCCTCGTTTTTTTTCAAATAAAATGAAAAAGCCATACACACATAATCATTATTGTGTTTTCCAAGACAGTATTATGGAAACTAGGTTTAATACAATATTAAGTGAAAACATGCAATAATATGTTCTCTAAAATTATGAAAACATAAAATATTAATGGAAGAGGACAAGTCAAAGCTGAAATTTTTAAAACTAAAGCCCATTATGCTAAATCAGTGTGAAGTGAGATGCTTAACTTTATAAATTAAAATGTTATACAGTGTTTTGACATATTTTTATATTCATAAGAAGGGATTATGTTGGAAATGTAATTAGGTGTCATATCTACTCTAGAAAACAGATGTATCTCTTTACCTAGCTCTTCTTTCAAAGCATTTGCTTCTGTCAAATAACGACATAGTTAACAATTTATCTAGATTTACAAGGATTCTTTTTAATGGGTTTGTGAATGGGGATAAGTGAAGTCCTGTAAATGTCTACATCAAGAATTTTGTTTTTCCCCAATATGATTGTTTGAATTTGGAAATCACAGTGAAAGCTTGAGTTTCGGAGAATTCCCAGATGTGGTATCATTGAAGATAGTAAAGTCTTTAGGAGGTGGCACTTAGAGGAAAGAGCTCACCGAGAGCTTGCTTTCTAAGGACATAGAGGCCGGCACTTTTTCTCCCTTCTGTCTCCATAGCTACATGAAATGAACAGTTTGCTTCTCCTCAGTCATCTGTCATGATAGCCACATCAGTACCACTAGAAACAGCAGAACATGGGTGGAATCCTCTAAAAACTGCGTGGTAAAATAAATGGTCCCGGAGGCCGTTTCTGTAAAATTTGTCACATCCATGAAAAAACTGACACGAATCCTCAGAGACCTAATACCTGCCTGAGGAGTGATGGAGAGGTTTGGTGTGAAGACCCCACTTTGTTCTGAAGAGCTATGCTGCTACAACTGAGCTCAGTAACTTGAGGCTCAGTTTTGCATTTGCAGGACCGTTTCCTGACTCTCCTACCCATGTCAGGAGTAGTTGTGAAGATCAGATGTGATAACAAACCTGGAAGTGTCTTGAAATCACTACAGAAACTCGAGGCTCATGGTACTTTAGGTTTATATTATTTCTGCTTCACCCTGAAGATTACACTTTACACCTTTAGCATCATCTAGTCCCAGGTACCACATTTCCTTTTGAACGCCACTGATTATAGTTAAAATCCAAGAGAAAATCCAAACACGTCTTTTCGCCAACAGGAGAAAAATCATTGGATGCTAATAAATTATATATTTATCTCACAAAGATTAGTAAAAGATTAAAACATAACAAACTATCTCATCGTGTAATCTTCTTATATGCATTCTTAGCAGTTCATGCTGGAGTAAGGCAAACAGTAAAAGTTTAACCAAAGTTTTAAGCTCCATAAAAATGAAGCGGCAGGCTGTTCAGAACGACACCGCTTGCTTTTTGAATAGGTCTTGTGGTGGGAGGTTGGAATATAGGATTAGTTTATTAACAAAAGATAATCCACTCAGCTGGAGTCATATAGAAGGAGTCCTGTGTACAGAAAAGAGATGGCAAAGTCTTAAACATCACCACTTTCTTGAAGAGGAAGATTCATGAAGGCTGTAGTCACATAGAACTGTGGAGTGAAGAAAACGTCAGATTTAAAGTTAAAATTGTTAAATTACGACTCTCCCGAAGAAGCATATTTCAGCAGAACATATTTAAGAATCACAAAAGACAAATGAAAGGGTCTATTGGTCTGCAACAAATTTCTACTCTCTCTAACTCTGCCTCAGTGCTATGGGCGGCGACATTCACTGGGACAAAAATAGAATGCATTGTGGACTGAGAGAAGCCAATTATTATTTTTGAAAGGACAAAGAAAATTTGCACCAAGTTTACAGCTATGGCTGCAAATTTTCACAATAAAAGCCATGTGATTATTATACAGTAATCTCGCTAAAAACAGACCGTCCCATTCCAGATCAGTGACAGAAATAATCAGACAATGGGAATGGATTTGGGCCCGGAGCCAAACTCAACTGAGAAAACAAGAGGCCAGGCGCGTTGTAAGAAGCGCCCCTCCCCCAACTCCAGACTGCGACCCCTTCTTAGTTATGCTGACCCAGCCCTTTCCACTGTGGCTTCTGAGGAGAAGCAAACCTAGTCGATCTGCCAAGGAAGAAAGGGAATTCTGGTTCTGTCTATATAATGTGAAAATCAAAGTTTTCTAAAGTCCTTTTCTGATTTCCAACACTTATGCACCGGATTTAGAGGGATCAGCTTCTAATAGTGGGTCCAGGGGTTAACGATATCTTACAGGTTGGCAGCTTTCCAGTACCATTTATTATCTTTCGGTACAGAAACTTTTACTTATGTGTTCAGTGTTCTCTGTGCTTATGTCACTATCTTCCTTATTTTTCTTGGCCAAACTCCGGGTTTTGGTAGGATTTAATCTCTTAGCCATCCATTTAATAAATAAACTAAGCACATGGGAGGCAGGGACTGACTGTGAGGCATCCCGCACCATCCCTCTTAGTTGACTGATCATTCATTTCTAGGTTAGAATGCACTCATTTGTCCTGTGAATTTTAAAGGTTTTCTCCTTGTTCGTGTGGTACCTGGGAAACTCTACTAAATCTTTCATCTCTGTGTGAGATTTTTCCTCTCTGAAGTTTTAAGATCTCTTTATTCCCAGAGTGCTGGAAACGTGATGAACATTTCTGTTTTGAAGTTTTATTTGCTTAGTATTTATCACACCTGTTCTTTTCAGCCCATAGAGGCTTTTATTATGTAGCTCACAACTTTCTCCCCATTTTTTTCTCTCTCTTTTCCCAAAATAGGTACCAGTCAGGGGGCTGACCTCCTGTTCCAAGTGTGTGAATTTTCTGTCTTTGTCTCCTGTTTCCAACCTCTGTTCTTTATTTTACTTAAAAAAAAATCTCCTCAACTTTATTTTCTAACTTTGCTATTGCATTCTTTATTTATGCAATTATATTCTTCATCCCAGACTACTCCATATTTTGTTCCCCTGGAGATACACACACACACACACACACACTCACAATCTTCTCTCGTGATTAGAATACATTACCCATGGGCTCATGTTTCGAGCATTGTTCCTTAGTTTGTGACTATTTACACTATTAGGAGGTGGAGCCTGGTTGGCTGAGGTAGGTTATACCCACTTCACGTCCCTCAAGTCTTTCTGCTTTCTCTCTAAGGTATTTGGGGAGTCTCCAACCTGTGTTCCCATTGGCAGAACTTTACCATACCTCCCCCAGCCCTTCAGCACTGAGCAACCCTCTGAAACCAGGAGGCAAAATGAACTTCTCCTCCCATAAGTAGTGTCTGTCCAACATTTTGTCGCACTGGCGTGAGAAGAATCGAAAGCAAAGATCTCAGCCTTTTGTTTGCTGGATTCTCTTTCCCTTTGGAGTTTCTTGTTGCTATTTGTGTGCCATAATCTTCCTCATTCACCTTGCACACCAGTCTCAGTTATCCAGAGAATCTTGATTATTTATTTATGTTTAAACAGAGGCCTTAAAGATAGGTTTCAATCCTTCCTCTACTAGTGGAGTTTATCAAGGTTGACTTGTGTCTGCTTGGAACATCAGCTGTTTGTCTCTGATCTGTATAACTATTAATCTAAATGAACATAACTCCTTTGCTAGGTACCAGTTCCCCTGGGCAGCATCTCTGATTGACATGGGATCAAAGGGCACTAAGGCAAGCTTGGCTGCCTTGTGCCTTCAAATCAAAAGAAGCAGGCTGGCTTTTATTGTTCAATTCTGTTTCAAGAACGAGTTTCAACTCTCAGTCTCTGGTGTGCCTACGGATGACCTTAGTCTCTGCTGAGAAGGAGAGCTGGTTAGATTGTGTGACTTCTAGGGGTCCAACTGCTCTTTCTATAAATTTCCAAGTATTCTCTGTCTCTGATCTTTTCCATATGTATCTTCAGATACCAAGACATCCCTTATTCCTAAATACTTCTAAGGTGTTAGGTGTGTACATATATTTATGTATGTTTGTGTTTGAGAGTGCACGTACATATATGTGCTTTTGTGTGCAAATGTCAGAAGTCAGGGGTTACTTGGAAGCCATTCACCCTGTTTGAGTCAGGGTCTTTTATTTGTTCCAGGGGCTTGTTGATCAGGATAAACCGGCCAGCCAGTAAGTCCCAACAATTTGTTTGATTTCACCTTTGAGCACTGGGAATGAAACTCAGGTTTTCACAGTTATATGACCAGGGCTTTACTGACTTAGCCATGGCCTCAGACCTGAATGCTTTATTTCATTTCAGTTATTTATTTTCTGCTAACTGCTTTTTAAGGTCAGATATTTTCTAATTTTCTAAATATTATACTTCATTTCCATCATTTTTGATGATGTTCTCTGGTATTTATGTTTATCTTTCTCCTTTGTATAATTTTAGCATTGATTTTTTTCTAGGCAACAGAATTAATTTATGTTTCCTTTTGTACATGTTGAAGCATAGATTATATTTAGTAAATTATACACGATAAAACATCTCCCTCTTCCTTCAGATAAGGCACACAATGGAAGATGATTTTTCTTCCATGTATTTACTCAAGTGGAGTTTTCCGGTTATTTATGTCCTTGATTTATGTGATAATACAGAGACACAGTGGCCTGATATATCCTTGAGGACTCTGTGTTTTTTGCTTAAGGCTGGGTGAAAGAAAGCAAAACATGAAGAAAATATGTCTGGTCCTTCTAAATCTTGCTGGGCAAGTCAAAGATGTTATTGCTTCTTCTACTACCCTGTTCACAGGGACTATAGGGAGCCGGTGACAGATGGCAAAGCACAATGGTTTGCTCTCCAGTTACTGGTCTCTTGTAAGGACTCTGCAAGCTCTCAAACGGCCATTTGTATCCTTCTTAGGTGTGTTCCCAGTTGATGAGATAAAATACCCTGATAAAAGTTACTTAGGTAAGGAAGGGTTATTTCAGTTCACAATCCTAGGTTACATTCCATTACTATGGGGAAGTCAAGGCAACAGAAACTTGATTACAGTTAGTCACATTTATAGTAAAAAGCAATAATAAACAAACAAATGCCCATACTCTACTTTTATATAGGTCAGAATCCCTTGCTTAGGGAACGAGGCAATGATCCTCACACCTCAATGTGATCAAGACAATTCCTCACAGCACATGCTCAAGGCTAACTTGATCTAGCCAGCAGTATCTCAGTGAGAATCTCTTTCCTGATGATCCTGCATCATCTGTGTATAAAAGAGATTCACTCCCCACACCAGGGAGATAACTTCCATTTCTGACTTTATTCTTTTGCCTGTGTCTAAATCCAGTATTTCTAGGTACTATCATTTACTTCTATCTAATTTAGATGTAGACCAGATGTAGACATGGGTAATAGGCCAGAAACAAGGTAGGTACCTTGTCTCTCAACACTCCTCTATGCATACACATATACAAAATGCAGTGGTTGAGTAATTTGGAAGACAGTATACTGCCAGACACAGTGATTACTTATCTGCAACAGTGATGGAATCTGGGTGAATGTGATTCAGCTAGAAGAGAAACTTGTTTAGGTACTAGATCTTAACTCTGCAGGGGATGACTTTCTCATTTATTATTTTGTTTGTCTATTGGCACCTCTTCCTTGTCTATTATCTTCCATGGGCACACCTAAAGTGAGTATTGCTTTGCCACCATACTTAGCCCATCTGTGTGGCAATTTTCATTTTGCCCAAAAGAAATCAAATATTTGAAGGCACTACATCAAAAGCCTTTTTTTTTTAAAGAGACTCTAATTGCTGTAGGTTCTCGGATTAATCATTTGTTTTTGTTTATTTTTGCAACCTATTTAATTTCAGCAATTTCTTTGCTTTTCCACCTGCCAAGTGCACTTCCTCAGTACAGTTATCCAGTACGAGTTGTTTCTTTAATTTCTGGGCCTTACAGTTTTTCTTGCTGTAGCTACATCTACCCAGAAAGAGTCTGAAATAATCATTTTGACTAAGAAAGGAACATTCCTGAAGATTTCTTTTCCATATTACTAAACTCTGTTTATATGAAATATCTTAATAGACGTTTGTTATTCAAAATCTTTTCCAAGTTTATCTTTTGCTAATTTGGGAGATGAAGGTAATCAGATTTTTATAGCTTTTTGTTTGTTTGTTTCTCTCTCAGACCAGTCAGTACTTGTTTTAAGTCATCCTCTCTTGTAATGATTTAACAGATCCAACCACCATCTTTCAGTAAAGAATTTGAGAATTTCAAGTTCCCCCTGCAATCTCTTAGGTTTGTCAATGGTTTTTTTTTCTATGATAAGTGAACCTCCCCCTTTAGTAGTTTAATGCAAGTAGAAGTTTATTTCTTGTCCACATAATTATTCCTGAGTGATGAGTTGTTTTTTAATCCCAAGAGGAGTTTCAGGATTATGGATCTATTGATTGTGTCCTGAGGAAAGAAAGAGATCATAAAAATGGTTCATTAGTTTATCAAGTCCGTGAAGATAATAACATGCATACTTCTGTTCATTATTTATAAGAGCTGGAGGGCCTATCCACTGTGAGTGGCGTCATTCCCTAGGCAGGGGACATTAACTGTATAAAAGTAGGGAATTCAAGATGGCAAAGGCACACATGCATTCATTCCCTTGCCTTTGACTAAAGATGTGACTGCTTCCAGTCTCCCATGCCTTGACTTTCCCACAATGATGGACTGGAACTGGAACTGGAACTTTGAGCTGAAATAAGGGGATAAATGTGCTTCTGAAAAATGCATCCTTCGGTTTTAAGGTAATTCCTTGCAAACAACTACGTAGTATAGAAAGGACTGGAAAAAGTTTCATAGCTATCCATCTATACATAGTTGTAGGGAAGTAGAGACTAGCCTACTACACTAAGATCACTTTTATCTGTTGGATATAAAATGCTTTAATATTAAAAAATGTTTGCTTTCAAATTATTTCTATGTTTTAATGCTTTCGCACTTTACTGGTACCAAAAATGGTATTTCACCTTTCTCTTCTGCTTAATAATTTGCATTGAGTATAACTCAAGTGGTTGAGTAGGCTCTTTCTTCTGTCATATAAGATGTAAAAGAAGTAATTGGTTTAAATGTGGTAAATCTTAGGTGAAGAAAATCTTCTTTGGCTCAAGACCCCTTCTCCTTTGGGTGTGGTTTCATGTGACCTGACTCTTGGGCACACTGAATCACCTTGATACAAATGGTATCACGCAATCTATTTAAAAAGACTAAACTGTGTGATTGGGGCTCACTTTACATGCATAACATATTAGGTTCCATCTCCAGTACTGCCTCAAAGAACATTGAAACATGAAAATGGTAAGCCTATGTAGAATTATGATTCTTCAGAGGTGGTCATGTTAGGAAGCCATAAACACGCTTCTGAAATCCTGCACTGAAATTCTCAAAGACTCCTTAATTATTTCATTTCTTAAATCATTTTTTGCTCACTTTCTTTTGTAACATATTTAGAAGTAAAATCATTCTTCCAGAGGATGCTCATTCATGGATCATCTGCTCATCTGCCCAGAACTAATGCGCTTTCTGTTGATGATAACCAAAGATGCTTTATTAGCGCCCTGGGAATAGCATAGAGATTATGGGATAACCAATTCCTCTCCAGTGCCCTTTGGCATTTTGAAGATTTCTTCTCATTAATTCTTAAATTAAGGGCATAGATAGAATGCCTTATCCCATGACCTGTGTGTCTTTTCCAGTCAAATAAGTGATTTCTTAGAACTAGTTAATATCATTGAGCATTATAACCATTCAACTGGTTCTGTGCCAGATTCCCCATGAGCACAAGCTGCTGCAAGGAGTCATTGGTACCTTAGGATGATGGAGTGGCCATTTCAGGCAAATGTGCCTCTCTTTCACAAAAGCTTGTTTTCATCTGACACACACTGTGGTGTCCTCTGACACAGAGGAGCTGGCGGGTCCCAGTACTGCCTGCTTGATTAGTGGCTGTGCTTCTTTACACACCATGAGTCTCCGATTTAACTTGTCATGTGGGGAAGAAGAGGCGCAGTTTCATGCAGTGCAGAGTTGGGGAAGGCGTGTGAGTATCTGCCTTGGAACATCGTCGTGGTGTGGCAGCCATTTACTTGGGCCGATTTCTGTTGAATACAGTGAAATGTACTCAGGTTTTGCCCTTGGATTCTTTTTAATTATGCAGTGGTTATAGGAAAATCTATCTCAACAGTACAGCTGGGTTAGTGTATTATGGGGAGTAAATGTCTTGTTCAAGGTCATATAGGTCACATAGCAATGAAATAATGGTGATAGAATTTTAGTTTTCATTGGTAATGCTCCAGAGCTAAAGATCAAGATTTCTATAGATGACATATACATCATTTCTCAAGCACTGTCCACCTTTTTTAAAAAATGTTTTTCCAGGTTATAATATATTTACATTTTATTTCTCTCTTCCCTTTTCTTCCTCCAAACCCTCCCATATACCCTTCCACAATCTTCTTCAAGTTCATTATCACTTTTTCACTTATTATTATAACGTGCATATATATATATATATTCCTAAGTGTAACCTGTTGAGTCTGCATACTGTTCCTTCTTTTCAGGGCTGACTGTTTTGGAAAGGATCAGACAATTATATTAATATGTGATCAATTTTGGCAGATGTTCCATGAGTTAATGAGAAGTAAGTATACGCTTTAGTGTCTGAGTGGATGTAGATGCCCAATACATCCTTTGGATTTGTGACATTCTTCTCTCCAGCATGTCTCTATTTAACTTTTTTCTTTCTTTCTTTTTTTTAATTAGATATATTCTTTATTTACAATTTAAATGTTGTCCCCTTTCCTGGTTTCCCCTTGAAAATCCCCTAACCCATTTCCCCTCCCCATGCTCACCAAACTACCCACTCCTGCTTCCCTGTCCTATACTGGGGCATCCTAGCCTTCTCAGGACCAAGGGCCTCTCCTCCCTTTGACAGGAACTCTGGGGGGTGCTGGATGGTTCATATTGTTGTTCCTCCTATGGTGCTGCAAACTGCTTCAGCTCCTTGTGTTCTTTCTCTAGCTTCTCCATTGGGGACCCTATGCTCAGTTCAGTGGTTGGCTGAGAGTGTTCCCCTCTGTATTGGTAATGCACTGGCAGTCTCTCCCAGGTGACAGCTATATCAGGCTCCTGTCAGCAAGCACTTGTTGGCATCCACAATACTGTCTGGGTTTGGTAACTGGATATGGGATGGATCTGCAGGTGGGATGGTCTCTGGATGGTCTTTCCCTCAGTCTCTGCTCCACACTTTGTCTCTGTATCTCCTCCTGTGGGTATTTTGTTCCCCCATCTAAGAAGGACAAGAGTATTCATACTTTGTTCTTCCTTCTTCTTGAGCTTCACTTGGGCTGTGGATTGTATCTTGGGTATTCCAAGCTTCTGGGCTAATATCCACTTATTAGTGAGTGTATACCATGTGTGTTCTTTCGGGATGATATTTTCTAGTTTCATCCATTTGCTTAAAAGTTTCATGAATTCATTGTATTTAATAGCTGAGTAGTATTCCGTTGTGTAAATGTACAACATTTTCTGTATCTATTCCTCTGTTGAGGGTCATCTGGGTTCTTTCCTGCTTCTGGCTATTATAAATAAGGCTGTTATGAACATAGAGTGTAGCATGTGTCCTTATTACATGCTGGAGACTCCTCAGGGTATATGCCCAAGAGTGGTATAGCAGGGTCCTTTGGTAGTATTTTGCCCAATTTTCTGAGGAACAGTCAAACTGATTTCCAGAGTGTTTGTACCAGCTTGAAATCCCACCAGCAGTGGAGGAGTGTTCCTTTTTCCCCACAACCTCTCCAGCACCTGCTGTCTCCTGAGGTTTTGATCTTAGCCATTCTGACTAGTGTGAGGTGAAATCTAAGGGTTGTTTTGATTTGCATTTCCCTGATAAGTAAGGATGCTGAACATTTCTTTAGGTGCTTCTCAGCCATTTGATATTCCTCAGTTGAAAATTCTTTGTTTAGCTCTCTACCCCCATTTTTAAATAGGATTATTTGGTTCTCTGGAGTCTAATGTTTTGAATTCTTTGTATATATTTGATATTAGCCCTCTGTCGGATCTAGGGTTGGTAAAGATCTTTTCCCAATTTGTTGGTTTCCATTTTGTCCTTTGCCTTACAGAAACTTTGTAATTTTATGAGGTCCCATTTGTCAATTCTTGATCTTAGAGCATAAGCTATTTGTGCTCTGTTCAGGAAAATTTCCCCTCAAGGATCTTCCCCACTTTCTTTTCTATTAGTTTCAGTGTTGTCTGGTTTTATGTGGAGGTCGTTGATCCACTTGGACGTGAGCTTTGTACAAGGAGATAAGAATGGGTCAATTTGCATTCTTCTGCATGCTAACCTCCAATTGAACCAGCACCATTTGTAGAAAAGGCTCTCTTTTTTCCACTGGATGGTTGTAGCTCCTTTGTCAAAGATTAAGTGACCAAAGGTGTGTGGGTTCATTTCTGGGTCTTCTCTACCTGCCTGTCACTGTACCAATATCATGCAGTTTTTATCACTATTGCTCTGTAGTACTGCTTGAGGACTGAGATACTGATTCCCCCAGTTCTTTTATTGTTGAGAACAGTTTTAGCTAACCTGGGTTTTTTGTTATTCCAGATGAATTTGAGAATTGCTCTTTCTAAGTCTTGAGGAATTGAGTTGGAATCTTGATGCAATTGCATTGAATCTATATATTGCTTTTGGCAAGATGGCCACTTTTACTATATTAATACTGCCAATCCATGAGCATGGGAGATCTTTCCATATTCTGAGGTCTTCTTCGATTTGTTTCTTCACAGACTTGAAGTTCCTGTCATACAGATCCCTCACTTGTTTGGTTAGTGTCACACCAAGATACTTTATCTTGTTTGTGATTATTGTGAAGACTGTCATTTCCCTAATTTCTTTCTCAGCCTGTTTATCCTTTGAGTATAGGAAGGCTACTGATTTGTTTGAATTAGTTTTATATCCAGCCACTTTGCCACATTTTTTGGAGTTGTTTATCAGCTGTAGGAGGTCTCTGGTAGAGTTTTTGGGGTCACTTAAGTATACTATTAAATCATCTCCAAATAGTGATAGTTTGACTTCTTCCTCTCCAATTTGTATACCTTTGACCTCCTTTTGCTATCTAATTGCTCTAGCTAGAACTTCAAGTACTATATTGAATAGATATGGAGGGAGAGGGCAGCCTTGTCTAGTCCCTGATTTTAGTGGGATTGCTTCAAGTTTCTCTCCATTTAGTTTGGTGTTGGCTACTGGTTTGCTGTACATTGCTTTTACTATGATTAGGTATGGGCTTTAAATTCCTGATCTTTTCAAAGACTTTTAACATGAAAGGATGCTGAATTTTGTCTAATGTTTTTTCAGCACCTATTGAAATGACCATGTGATTTTTTCTTTGAGTTTGCTTATGTAATGGATTACATTGGTGGATTTCCATATATTGAACCTTCCCTGGGATGAAGCCTACTTGATTGTGGTGAATGATAATTTTGATGTGTTCTTGGATTCAGTTGACAAGAATTTTATTGAGTATGTTTGCATCGATATTCATAGGGAAATTGATCTGAAGTTCTCTTTCTTTGCTGGATCTTTCTGTGGTTTTGGTATCAGTGTAATTATAGCTTCATAGAATGAGTTGGGTAGTGTTCCTTCTGTTTCTATTTTGTGGAAGAGTTTGAAGAATATTGGTATTAGGTCTTCTTTGAAAGTCTGACAGAACTCCGCAATAAACCAATCTGGTCCTGGGTTTTTTTGTTTGGGAGATTATTCATGAAGGTATCATTGAGGTGCTGAGAAGAAGGTACATTCTTTTGATTTAGGATGAAATGTTCTATAGGTATCTGTTAAACCATTTGGTCCATAACTTCAGTTTATTTCACTCTGTCTCTGTTTATTTTGTGTTTCCCTGATCTGTCCATTGATGAGAGTAGGGTGTTGAAGTCACCCATAATTATTGTGCGAGGTGTAATGTGTGCTTTGAGCTTTAGTGAAATTTCTTTTATGAATGTGGGTGCCCTTGCATTTGGAGCATAGATGTTCAGAATTGAGAGTTATTCTTGGTAGATTTTTCCTTTGATGTGTATGAAGTGTCCTTCCATGTCTTTTTTGATAACTTTTGGTTGAAAGTCAATTTTATCTGATATTAGAATGGCTACTGCAGCTTGTTTCCTGGGACCATGTGCTTCGAAAATTGTTTTCCTGCTTTTTACTCTGAGGTAGTGTTTTTCTGTGACTCTGAGGTGTGTTTCCTGTATGCACTAAAATGCTGGGTCCTGTTTATGTATCCAGTTTATTAGTCTATGTCTTTTTATTGGGGGAATAGAGTCCATTGATGTTAAGAGATATTAAGGAGTAGTGATTGTTACTTCCTATTATTTTTGATGGCATTTTATGTTTGTGTGGTTATATTCTTTTGTGTTTGTTGAAAGAAGATTACTTCCTTGCTTCTTCTAGTGTGTAGTTTCCCTCCTTGTATTGGCATTTTCTGTCTATTATCCTTTGTAAGGCTGGATTTCTGGAAAGATATTGTGTAAATTTGGTTTTATCATGGACTATCTTGGTTTCGCTATCTATGGTGATGGAGAGTTTTGCTGAGTATAGTAGTCTGGCCTGCATATGTGTTCTCTTAAGTTTTGTATGAGATTTGCTCAGGATCTTCTAGCTTACATGGTCTTTGGTGAGAAGTCTGGTGTAATTCCTTTTTTTTTATTTTCTGTATGTTTTTTGTTTAAATTACCAATGATTTCCCCTTTCCTGGTTCCTCCCTCCCCGAAAGTCCCATAAGTCCTCTTCCCTCCCCCTGTTCCCCATTCAACCCTCTCCTGCTTCTCTGTCCTGGTATTCCCCTACAATAGGTCTGCCTTGATATGTTCCTTGACCTCTTCCCCTTACTGCTTTTAATATTCTTTCTTTGTTTAATGCATTTTCTGTTTTGATTATTATGTGACAGGAGGAATTTCCGTTCTGGTCCAGGTGGTTTGGAATTCTGTAGGCTTCTTGTATGTTCATGGACATCTCTTTCTTTAGGTTAGGGAAGTTTCCTTCCATAATTTTGTTGAAGATATTTACTGGCTCTTTAAGTTGGAAATCTTCACTCTCTTCTTCTATACCTATAATCCTTAGGTTTTGTCTTCTTGTTGTGTCCTGGATTTCCTGGATGTTTTGGGTTACAAGCTTTTTGCGTTTTGCATTTTCTTTGATTGTTGAGTCAATGTTTTCTATGGTGTCTTCAGCATCTGAGATTCTCTCTTCTATCTCTTGTATTATGTTTTTGATGCTTGTATTTGTGATTCCTGATTTCTTTCCAGGGTTTTCTATCTCCAGAGTTGTCTCCCTTTATGATTTCTTTATTGTTTCTACTTCCGTTTTTAGATCCTGGATGGTTTTGTTCAGTTCCTCCACTTGTTTGTTTGTGTTTTCCTGTAATCCTTTCAAGGATTTTTGTGTTTCCTCTTTAAGGGCTTCTACCTGTTGACTCATGCTCCCCTGTATTTCTTTAAGGGATTTTTGTCTTTCCTCTTTATGGGCTTCTACCTGTTGAACCATATTTTCCTGTATTTCTTTAAGGGATTTTTGTGTTTCCTCTTTAAGGGTTTCTACTTGTTGACCCATGTTCTCCTGTATTCCTTTAAGGGAGTTATTTATGTCTTTCTTGAAGTCTTCTATCAGCATCATGAGATGTGATTTTAAATCCAAATGTTGTTTTTCTGGTGTGTTGGGGTATCCAGGACTTGCCGTTGTGGGAGAACTGGGTTCAGATGACTCCATGTTGTATTGTTTTCTGTTGATAATACTCTTGCATTTGCTTTTTGCCATCTGGTTATTGCTGGTGTTAGCTGGTCTTGCTGTCTCTGACTGTGGCTCATCTGTCCTGGAAGCCTGTGTATCTGTACTCCTGGGAAACCCATTCTCTCTGGGAAGAATTTAGGTATGAAGAGCTGTGATACAGGGTCAGCTCAGGTGTGCAGAGAGAAATCAGAAGGATCCTATCCCCAGCTGATCCTTAGTTCCTGTGTCCTGATGGCTCTGGGAAGGTCTCTCTTGGGCCAGGAATTGAAGAGAGGTGGTGGTCTTACCTGTAACCACAGATATGCAGGCAATCCTGGGAGACCTGCTCTCTTGTGGTGGTATTTGTGTATGTTGCTCTGTGGCCCAGGATCAGCTCTGGGTGCAGACGGAAATCGGAAGACTCCTTTACCAGGCTGCTCCTGAGCTCTTGTGTCCTCAGAGTTTCAGGCTGGTTCCTCTGAGTAGCAGGGGTAGCCCTACCTGTGCTCTCAGCCCTCTTTGAACTCCTGGAAGGTTAACTATCTCCCTATCCCACCTGGATATGGCACTCTATGGTAGAGGATGGTCTCCAGCTGGGAACAGAAACCGGAGGACTCCCGCCTGAGGGTTCTGGACGGGTTCCTCTGAGTAGCAGGGGTGGTCCTACCTGTGCTTTCAGGCCTCTCCACACTCCTGGTTGTTCAGTTATCTCCCTGTACCACCTGGATAGCTCTATTTAGCTTTTATCTCTATGATACATCTATTAGTGAGGTCTCTCATCATTGAAGTGGAAATTCCTGGGTTCTTGGGAAACTCAGTTGTGTTACATGATATTTTTCTGTAAGCTGTATTGTGATAGGATGTTTTGCTGAACCAGAAACTTGAGAGGATGTTTTGCTGGAGCAGACACGTAAGAAGGCATGTGATGTTTTGCTGAAGTGGATGCTTGGGAGGGCACATGATGTTTGGAAAGAGTATAAGTGGAACCACATAAACAGTGAAAGGATGATCTTGCATTGTGAGGTCATGAAACACTTCACTGGTTTTGGCTAGTCTTTGCTGGTCTTCATTGGCCATGCAATGCTTCACTGGTCTTGGCTGGCCATACAAATCTTCACTGGTTTCACTTCTTTGCTGGGCTTTCCTGGGCTTCACTTTATAGAGAGAAATGCACCAAAGAACTTCTCATGGTATTCCTGCTGATTCTTGCTGCTTCCATTGACTTGTGCTGATTCAGGGAGCCTTGAGATTTCTGCTGGACCAAACAGCTGCTACTGATTCACTTTTGGTGTTTGCTATTGAATTGGACTGCTGGCATCCTGTCAATGAAGAGTGGAATTTCCCCAAAGGACTACTTCTAAACAGGCTCACAAACCCCTTTTCCTATTGTCCTTCTTTCTCCCCAACCTCCAGTTGGTGGGTTAGAAGGGAGGTTGAAATGTTTAAGAACTATAAATAAAGTAGATTTAGAAAAAAAAAATCTAAGCCTAAACACCATCACTGTGTTAGGGCCAGTATTTGATTTTAACTGTAGTAATATTTCTTTTTATGAACTTGGTACCCTTATGTTTGCTGCATAAATATTTAGAACTATAACATCCTTTGAAGGGATTTATACACACACACACGTACACATACACAGACACATATTAGAAAGATAAACTATAAAAAGTGTAATAAGAATATAATCATTTCATAAAAATGCCCATATTTTGAACATCTACTTTAAGGGAGGAACTAAATATGGAGTAATGAGATGTCTTAGCCTGGTTTATTTATTTATTTATTTATTTATTTATTTATTTATTTATTTACTTATTTTGTGTGTGTGTGTGTGTGTGTGTGTGTGTGTGTGTGCACATATGTAGATGTGACTACTATATGTATTCATGAACACACAGAAGCTAGAGTAGAATGTCAGGTATCCTTATCCATCACTTTCCATCACATTCCTTTGAGACAGGGTCTCTCCCTGAATCTGAAGCTGGCTTATCAACCAGCAAGCCCCAGTGGTCTTCCTGCCCTGCCTCCCTGGCATGAAAGTTACACCATGTAGGGACACACTTAGCTTTTTCTGGACTTTGAGGATAGGAACTCAGACCCTCTTGCTTCTGTAGCAGGCAAGCTCATCTGCCAAGTTCATTTTCTTCTGTTATACCAAAGTGGCTGAGGCAGAGTACTTTATAAAAGAAAGAAGTTCATTTTGGTTCATGGTTTTGGAAGCTGGGAAGTCCAGAATGGGGTGAAGGTGCCTAGTTATTTTGTGGTATGCTGCTTCAACCCCTGGTGGTGAGCTGCAAGGCACGCTGGCACATGTGAGTGAGGCGAAACCCAAAAGGAAGAATCATTTTGTAATAGCTCACACTTTTTAAGGATTCACTCTTATTTTTCTATTGATGTATATGTGTGTATGTCTGTATGATGTGTGCTATGTGAGTGCAGGTGTCTCACCAGACCAGAAGGGAGTGGTGGGGGTTGTGGAGCTTGAGTTGTGGTTCTGAGCTGCCTGAAGTGAGTGTACTAACCACCGAGCAACGTTTCCAGCACCTGAAGTCACCTCTGACGTAGATAATTCAGTCCTGTGAAAGCAAGAGTCCCAAGGAAAGCACAAATCACAGACCTAGTTTCTTCTTTTGTTTTTAATCTTTTATTTTTGTTGTACACATAAATATTTTACAGAGGAAATAAATAAAGTATAAACCTGAAATTATATGTCTTCTCATACTTTTTACTATTGAGATATGAATTTTTGCACAAATATAATCAGTGTGCAATAATTTCTGTTTTGATTAACATCTGTCTTTATTCTCAAATGCTTTGCATACAGTCTTACATATATCATTTCAATTTTATGCAAGTTTATGATAGCAAGAGCAATACATCAAACTTTATTCATTTCTTTGTCAACAGGCTTTTTAAAAAACATAAATGAAATTTCTAAAAGCCTCTATGTAGAAATAGTTTTATTTATATTTCTAAGTATTCTCTCAGACACAGGCTACTCAAAGTCACATCAGTTGTTGAGTTCTGGCTAGTCTTCTAATTAGTTCTTCAAAATGACTGAGAATGTTTGGTGCTAGTGCTGTGAAGATGCATGCAAACCCAGCAATCCTTCCCAACAGCATAACAACAATGGAATCCCTACATATCTCCAAGAGGGAGAAAACTACCACATTAATTAAAGTTCACTCATGTTTACTTAGGTATTTCATTTTCTTTCCAGTTATAATGTGTAGTGCTTGATGAACAATGCTTACTTTATGGATGAGTTATCTTAATATATTTTAAAGACACGATCTAGGTAGCCCTGGTTGACCTCACTCTTACTGTGTAGCTAAGGATTATCTTCGACATCTGATATTCCTGACTCTACATCCCAAGGTGCTGGAATTAGAGTTGTGTGCCACCATGTCCAGTTGTATGTGATCCTGAGGATGAACTCCAGGGTATTATGTGTGTGAGGCAAGTACTATATGAACTGAATTACATGTCTAACACTGAGTCAGCTTCATTATTGGAAGAGTAGCTTACATATCATTGGTTCTACTTCTGGATACCAGCTCTGTTCTCCATGGAAAGAATTGACAACCATGTATGCAAAGAAGCAAAGGAGCTTGAACATGTAAAAGGACAAAGAGATTGGAAAAGGAAATGGTATTTTCACCCCCACATCCTGACTCTCATCGCTTGCAGAAGAGGAAAGAGAAAGGCCAACACTGAGGACAGAAGCACTACAGTATTTCATGTGTAGTAGATACTTAGAATCTTGACTGCATGAATCCCAGTCTTGGGTGCATGAGGAATGGGTTGGGTCAGTGTACGCAGAACCCTGGCCTTCTCATTGCTCTTCCTTTCTTAAGTTTCCCTGTTTCCAGGTCCCAGGCTGGTATGTTGAGTCAAACAGAACTTTGAGGGATGGGCTTGTTTAAATGTCCTCTGGTCATTACTTGAGCTAGCTAGCCTGTCTATTAACCTGAATCCTGCAGCAGAAGGTTGGATTCAGACACAGGATGAGGGGAAAGCATTGCTTTAGTTTTTTGCATGAGCTGGCATAAAATTAAGGAACTCTTTGTTAGGGGATAAGGTTTCTACTTAAATTACTATACAATGTTAGTTTTTTTTAATTGTGTGTGTGTGTGTGTGTGTGTGTAATATTTTGTTACTGTTTAAACATTTCAAAGAATTTTTTGCAGTGTAAAATAAAAATACCAAGAATGTTTGGATCCGTAATAACTAAACAATTCCAAACAAAGAAAAACTCCATAGGATTTTACAAGGTCTACGTGTTAAATACTTCCTGTGAGCCAGACAACATGGCACCTACCTATAGTCAAGAGAAGTGGTGCTTCTTGGGGCATGATGGAGGCTTTCTTCAGTGCTGGGTGCGATACCATAAATTTCATCTCATTTCTAACAGAGTATAGAAGAAACTCTCAGCTTTCATTTATTTAAATCTTTACAAGAGCTAGAAATCTCAGACAATATTGCCAATCAGTTTGGAGGGTTATCTAGGGTATGTGCGATTCTAAGCAAAAATTATTTTAGGATCAGTTTTGTTTCCACATGTTTTGGAGAGTATCCAAGTTTGATGGAAAAACACCCCCAAAATACCAAAAAACAAAATACCCCCAAAGTGATCAACTAAATTAGCACTGAAATTGGGCAGTTTGTATGTCAATTACCATCAAAATAATGCCTCAGCCTTTTTTCATTTTAATTTCCCCAGTTATAACATAAACTTCACACTGTGGTTGTCTTGCAGCTCACAGGCCGGGTATGACTTGAAAACACTGAGTGGCTTTGAACTTCCATATTATCCTGGACATGCTGGGGTGTTCTTGAAACCTGGTGCCATTTCTGTTTCTTGCATCAAATTGTAGTATGATCCTGTTAGACATATTGACATTTTCTGCATTTTATTTTAGTATATATATAAAAAAGTTAAATTAAAAGAAAAGGTTTAAAAAAGAGTAAGGAACTGAAAACGAGAAAGAACATCACATCTCTTGTAGCTTCACGATCTACCATTCTGTCGCTGTTTTCTCAACTCCGCACTCAACTAAGTCAGTGTGCAGTTTTGAAGAGGAGCTACCCTGGCTGAACTGTGCAACCAAATGAGCCTGGACATGAGTTTGAGCACATGAGGTACACAAAGAGACTGTGAGGAAACATTATATGCCCGGCCCCCCTGCTCCCCTTCCCACTTCTTGTGGAATAGGCAGAAACATGATCACACCCTCCACCTTACCCCCATCCCATTTCTTATTTGGGACATTGGTGGGAGAAAAGAGAACACTGAAGAGTGAATATTTAATTTTGATGAGATCATGCTACCAACACTGAAAAGAAAAACCATGACTTATTTCCTCTGTTTTATTTATTTTATTTATTTTCTATATTTTTTATTTACATTCTCAATGATTTCCCCTTTCCTAGTTCCCCCCTCCCCAAAAGTCCCATAAGCCCTCTTCCCTCCCCCTGTTCCCCAGTCAACCCCCTCCCACTTCTCTGTCCTGGTATTCCCCTACACTGCTACAGCCAGTCTTTCCAGGACCAGGGGTCTCTCCTTCCTTCTTCTTGGAAATCAGTTGATATGTGAATTGTGTCTTGGGCATTCCGAGCTTCTGGGTTAATATCCACTTATCAGTGACTGCATACTATGTGTGTTCTTTTGTGATTGGGTTACCTCACATGACACTCCCGGAGGACCCTGTTATACCACTCCTGGGTATATACCCAGAGGCCTTCCCGACATGCAATAAGGACACATGCTCCACTATGTTCATAGCAGCCTTATTTATAATAGCCAGAAGTTGGAAAGAACCCAGATGTCCCTCAACAGAGGAATGGATACAGAAGATGTGGTCTATTTACACAATGGAATACGACTCTGCAAATAAAAACAATGAATTAATGAAATTCTTAGGCAAATGGTCAGAACTGGAAAATTTCCTCTGTGTTTTAAACATAGGACTTCTCCTTGATTGATTTTTTTTGTAATAATAGGACACTTTACTCTTTCATCGCAAAATAAATCTTTTCTTAGACATTTTCACACATGTGCATAATGCATCCTGACCACTCTTCCTCCTTACCCTCTCCCATATCCTGAGCATCCTGCCCATTCCTACAAATCTCTCTCACATTCAATTCATCCTCTGAGTTTACAGGCGCCATCCATATATGCTGGTCCAGGAAAACACAGTGCGACTTTGTTCTTACCAGTAATTGCTAATAAAAGTAGAGTTTGTACAGTTCTTGGATACTTTAAAGCCCATGGTGGTTTCCAAAGAACACTAACTTCTTATGTGGTCCTCTGCAGAAAAGAATTTCAGCACAAACACATAGAACATGTTCCAGCAGATCCATGCATGTGCAATTCAATCACATGGAAGGAGCCCAACTCTCTTCTGTCATTTATAATTAAATTTAGTCCTCTTGATAATGGATATAGTCACCTTTAATTGATAACGAAACTCAAAGTATTACATTTTTGTGTAAGTGTATTTGTTTGTTCATGTTTGAGAGATACAAATGGAGATTTAAAAATATTTTCTGTTTATTTTTAATAGAACTAGAAAAAATCTAAATAGATTGAGGAAAAATGTAATTAACAGTCTGGAGAAACTTTTTTTTAAAAAATATTCTCTTACAATCCTGTTTTGAGTGAGTTAATTTAACCCAACGTGTTTATTTATGTTGGGGACTGCCATGTGTTGTGCAGAAGCCAAGGTGAAGATTTTATTCTTTGAATGTGGCCTCTCAAATTAGGATTCCTGTCACGTTTATGTAACGTTAACTTTACATTTCATCATTGCGTCTGAAATACTCACGGGGCATAGTAGCACATTCCTCTTGGCTCTATAGCTCCGTTATCATTCCAATGTATAATGAATGTATAATGCACAATAAGGTGAATAGTTTTGGTTTAATGATTTCTGTTGACTTGTTGGGTAGCTTGGACTTTCTCCACAGAAGTAAAACTTTATTACCTACTATCTCCCAAATGAGGTCCCAAGTACTCTGCATCAGTTTTTTGTTTTGTTTTGTTTTGTTTTGTTTTGTTTTTCATGTACAATTTGACTATATACCAAAATATATTTTGACTATTCACTTCGGCCTTGAGTGGCAGCATTTGTGTATAGAGCAAGTACTTTGGAGGAATCGATTCAATTAACGTTAGAGTTATTAAAGGAGTCATAGGGAAGAATTTAGACAGTGATACTTGCCTACAATTCATATTGAAATGTTTCTTAGGTCTTCGTCAGATTCTAATAATAAGCTCCATCATACTGTGCTATCAGTATAGTTCTCCAAATTAGCTCTTGAAGGTATGTCTAGTTAGAAATAACCATTGTTCAACTTTTTATATTATCCTTGTCTCTGTCTATCTTGTGGTGTGTGTATGTAAATTCATAAGCAGAGTTCAGTGCTCATTAAAAATACCTTTTCTATATTCTTAGATGGTTTATGAACTTAAGTTATCCAATTAAAATGAAAACAAAAATACTTTTCAATAAACAATAATCAAATATCTTGATAATTGAATAAAAACTATTATTGATCTTATCAATCAAATAAAAACTATTTTTAAGGGGTGGGGGAACAAAAAAAAACTATTTTCACCAATAGCAATACTAACAAATTTCACTTGTAAAGTGGAGCCTGTCAAGATAAATTATTCACGTGCATTAGGTGAATTTTGAATTAATAGCTGATTTGTAATAGTAAGGTACAGAACTTGTTTGAAATGTTCCAGACAGAATGGTGAGCTAAAGTTCCAGTACAGTCTAATGTAACAGATGTTCTCTTTCCTTAGATTTGCTGCCCTGTCTCAATTCATCTTGTTTTTCATGGTTTCTCCTATGTGCACAGGTCAGAACAATGCTTAATTGCTGGAGGAGTTAACTCAAATCGATTGGGGTCAGTTCAATTTGGCTGCATTGGACCTGATCAATCCCCAACTAGTCTACAAAGATGAGTGTGCTGCTTCCGGTTTATAGCCATTTCTTATTCTCTCTCTCTCTCTCTCTCTGTCTGTCTCTGTCTCTCTTTCTGTCTGTCTCTCTCTGTCTCTGTCTGTCTCTGTCTCTCTGTCTCTCTCTGTCTCTCTCTGTCTCTCTGTCTGTCTCTGTCTGTCTCTGTCTCTGTCTCTGTCTCTCTCTCTCTTTCTGTCTTATTTACTTTCTTTTTCTATTTTTCTTTTCTTTTTTTTTTATGCTTACTGTGCAAAAGTCAATTAAGCCAGTAAGGAGGTGTGTAAGTCAATTGTCCCCCCATGCGTATGTTTAATTGGAGCAAACACAGAGTTGTCTTCCTTGCTACATGTTCAGTTTTGTGAAATTTTCTTTGTTTGTGTTTTTATTGTTTCTGAGTATCTTTATGGAAGGGTCACAGAGTTAGATGTGTGGAAAGAATCTGGAAGGAGTTGGAGGAAAAAAAATGTATTAGAATCTATTGCCCGAAAAAAAAAAGTTATTTTCCAAAAAAAGCAAAAGGAAAAAACTAAACAGCATTGTAAAAATTCTTTTTTGAAGTTTCCTTCTTATATATGCACATAAAGATATACAAATATAAACACAGCAATATATCAACATATGATTTTCTTGTTTTAATACATTCATACATTTGTACATGATGCTAAGGACTCTGTTGATACATGAATTTGCTTCTCTTCGATTACACACATGCCTTTGTATCATGAGTGTATGAGCAGTGCACACTGGAGTTGACACTGTTCCAAGTCTGTATGCTACCAAACCTTGGACTCCATGTTCTGTCTCTTCTCTTTGTTTACTCTGTTTCTGTGTTGTTCTGTAAGTACCAGTGTGGCTGCTGCTAACTTCTTGTTATACCAACACTGTTAATTGGAATTTTATTTCAAAAATGCTTTCAATACATGTACTTTTGTTCTCAGTACATACTCTGTTGCCCTTTCTATTGGAAGCAACGTACCACAATTATTGGCATTTTAAACTATCTTCTTCTGGAGGCAATGTAAGGAAAGACATACTGAGAAGACCAGGGCAGTATCTGTCAGCATCCTTTTTCTTCTTCATCCCTGAATTTTAAATTCTACACCTTCGACTTTTTGACTGACAGGCTGAAAACATTAGGATTGAGAAAGTCCCAAGAGAAATTCAGCATAATTTGAAGGCATCACCTGAATCTCCAAATCCTGCATGCCACTCTTCCCGGTTTTCTGACAACTTGGAATGAGGAATGAAGATTCTAGCCTTGTCAGCACAGTGAAGAGCTGAGGAGGCCTGCTGAATTGGAGCAAGGGTCATATGCCTGGGCACAGTTCCAGATTTCACCACCACCTAAGAGCAGGTTAGACTTTGACATCTGCTCCCTTCATTTTCCTGTTTTTTTATGGTTTTTATAAATAGCAGTATTTGTTTTCTCCAGAGACAGAGACAGAGAGAGAGAGAGAGAGAGCGAGCGAGAGAGAGAGAGAGAGAGAGAGAGAGAGAGAGAGAGAGACCCTGCTGCCTGAAACCCCCTTTATTGGATTCAGCAAAATTTAACCTCTATATCTCTATTTTCCTCTGTTACTTTCACATTCCAATCTGGAGATGATGAGACCTGGGCAAGTAGCCACAGTGACACTTTTTAATCTTCTGTCGGTCTTTAAGCTGATGTTTCAAGATTATTTTATTCACCTAACATTCAGCAGCTCATCTAAGTTTCAATTTGCTTTCATGTTTTCAATGCCTATTTTCCCAGAAAAGTGTTTGTGAGGGATCTTTCCAAACACTCAGCACATGGAACTCTAATAGAAAACTCTTCAGTTGTTTTATGTGCTCACCAGTGGCAAGGCAAGGGGAGAGAGAGCAAGAGAGTTAACCTGAGACAAGAATAGAAGATCTGGATCTTTGCTCCTGTGACTGAGCAGACAGGTGCAGCCAGGTACACAGGGAACACCCAAGTGTAAGATCTCTTGGCACATGGTCCACCAGGGCCCCACCTGCATCCAGGAGCAGGCGGCGCCTCCACAGCCTCCTGTGCACCTATCCTGCTAGGGGACATCTGCTCTGCAAGGAGTCCCGAGGTTACAGGTGAGGCCACCATCTTCACTGCTGTGACTGAGCAGGCTATTACAGTGAGGAATGCAGAGAACACCTGAGTGTAAGATCACTTGGGACTTGGTCTGCCAGCACCTCACCTGCACCCAGGAGCTGGGCAGCACCACAGCCCTCTGTGTACCTACCCTGCCAGGAGACATCTGCCTTGCAGGGAGTCACACAGTTAGAGGGAGTCCCGAGTTTAGAGGTGAGGCCACCATATTTGCTCCTGTGACTGAGCAGACAGATGCAGACAGGTGCACAGGGAACACCCACACGTAAGATCACTTGGGACTCGGTCCACCAGGGCTCCACCTGCACCCAGGAGCTGGGCAGCCCCATAGCACTCTGTGCCAGGGGAAAGCTGGTCACCCAGGGGTGCTGAGATAGGCTTGCAGGCACACAGGAGGGACAAGTACCAGCCAGAGACAGCACGACCAACTAATACCAGAGATAACCAGATGGCAAAAGGCAATTTAGGAGAATTACTATGAGAAATCAAGGCAATATGGCACCATCTGAACCCAATTCTCCCACAACAGCAAGTCCTGGATACCCCAACACACCAGAAAAGCAAGATTTGGATTTAAAATCATAGCTCATGATGCTGATAGAAGGCTTCAAGAAGGACATAAATAACTCCCTTAAAGAAATACAGGAGAACAACAGTAAACAGGGAGAAGCCCTTAAAGAACTAAGGGAAAATACAACAAAACAGTTGAAGGAATTGAACAAAACCATCCAGGATCTAAAAATATAGGTAGAAACAATAAAGAAATCAAAAAGGGAGATAACTCTGGACATAGAAAACTAGGAAAGAAGTCAGGAGTCATGGATGCAAGCATCAACAACAGAATACAAGAGATAGAAGAGAGAATCTCAGATGCAGAAGATACCATAGAAAGCATTGACACATCAGTCAAAGAAAATGCAAAATGCAGAAAGTTCCTAACCCAAAACATTCAGGAAATCCAGGACAAAATAAGAAGACCAAACGTAAGGATTATAGGTATAGAAGACAGTGAAGATTTCCAACTTAAAGGGCCAGTAAATGTCTTCAACAAAATTATAGAAGAAAACCTCCCTAACCTAAAGAGATGCCCATGAATGTATAAAAAGTCTACAGAACTCCAAATAGATTTGACCAGAAAAGAAATTGCTCCCGTCACAAAACGCCAAATGTACTAATTAAAGAAAGAATACTAAAAGCAGTAAGGGAAAAAGGTTAAGTAACATATAAAGGTAGATTTACCAGAATTATACCAGACTTCTCACCAGAGACTATGAAAGTCAGAAGAGTCTGGGCAGATGTCATATAGACCCTAAGAGAACACAAATGCCAACCCAGACTGCTATATACAGCAAATCTCTCAATTACCATAAATGGAGAAACCAAGGTATTCCATGACAAAAACAAATTTACACAGTATCTTTCCACAAATCCATCCCTTCAAAGGATAATGAATGGAAAACACCAACAAAAACTGCACACTAGAAAAAGCAAGAAATTAATCTTCTTTCAACAAACCCAAAAGAAGATAACAACACAAACATAAAAATTATATAAGATATAATAGGAAGCAACAATCACTATTACTTAATATCTCTTAACATCAATGGACTCAATTCCCCAATAAAAAGACATAGACTAACAGACTGGACATGTAAACAGGACCCAACATTTTACTACATACAGGAAATGCATCTCAGTGTCAAAGACAGACACTACCTCAGAGTAAAAGGCTAGAAAACAGTTTTCCAAGCAAATGGTCCCAGGAAACAAGCTGGAGTAGCCATTCTAATATCCAATAAAATAGACTTTCAACTAAAAGTCATCAAAAAAGACACAGAAGGACACTTTATACTCATCAAAGGAAAAATCTACCAAGAAGAACTCTCAATTCTGAACATCTGTACTCCAAATACAAGGGCACTCTCATTCGTAAAAGAAACTTTACTAAAGCTTAAAGCAAAGCACACATTGCACCACACACATAATAATTGTGGGTGACTTCAACACCCTACTCTCCTCAATGGACAGATCAGGGAAACACAAACTAAACAGAGACACAGTGAAACTAACAGAAGTTTTCGACCAAATGGATTTAATAGATAACTATAGAACATTTCATCCTAAATCAAAAGAATATACGTTTTTCTCAGTACCTCATGGTACCTTCCCCAAAACTGACCATATAATTGATCACAAAGCAGACCTCAACAGATATGAGAAGATAGAACTATGGAATACTACTCTGCAATTAAAAACAATGAATTCACGAAATTCCTCGGCAAATGGTCAGAATTTGAAAATATCATCCTTAGTGAGGTAACCCAATCACAAAAGAACACACATGGTATGCAAGCACTGATAAGGGGATATTAACCCAGAATCTCAGAATACCCTAGACACAATTCACATATCAATAGATTTCCAAGAAGATGGAAGGAGAGACCCCTGGTCCTGGAAAGACTGGATGTAGGGAAATGCCAGGACAGAGAAGCAAGAGGGGGTTGAATGGGGAAAAGAGGGAGGGAAGGGGGCTTATGGGACTTTCGGGGAGGGAGGAAACGGGAAAGGGGAAATGATTTGGAATGTAAATAAAAAAACTTAGAAAATAGAAAAAAATAAATTAAAAAAAAAAAGAAGATCGAACTAATCCTATGCCTCCTATCAAATCACTATGGAGTAAGGGTGGTCTTCAATAGCAACAAAAACAACAGAAAGCTCACATACACATGGAGGCTGAACAATGCTCTACTCAATAATACCTTGGTCAAGGAAGAAATAAGGAAAGAAATCAATGACTTTTTAGAATTTAATGAAAATAAAGGCACAACATACCCAAATTTATGGGACACAATGAAAGTAGTACTAAGAGGAAATCTCATAGCTCTGAGTGCCTCCAAAAAGAAGCTGGAGAGAGCATACACTAGCAGCTTAACAGCACACCTGAAAGCTTTAGAACAGAAAGAAGTTAATACATTCGTGAGGAGTAGAAGACAGAAAATCATCAAACTCAGGGCTGAAATCAACAAAGTAGAAACAAAAAGAACTATACAAGGAATCAACAAAACCAGGAGCTTTGGTTCTTTGAGAAAATCAACAAGATAGATAAACCTTTAGCCAGACTAACCAGAGGGCACAGAGACAGTATTCAAATTAACAAAATCAGAAATGAGGGGAAATCAGTTGCAGGGGGGGGGGGGGAACCAGGAAAGGGGAAATCATTTGAAATGTAAATAAAAAAATATATCTAATAAAAACAAAACAGAACAAAACAAAACAAAACAAAAACAAAGAAAAAAAGATCTGGGTCCAATTCAAGATCAATCACTACGTTTTAGCTATCTTGTTTCCTTCCTCTTTACCATTTGCAACAGTTCCTTAATGCTTTAAAAAAAATGATCTTGACGTTTTAAACAGTTACAGAGAAGTTATTTTTCTGCATGCACCTCAAATTAGGTGTGTCAGATGTGTCTTTGTGACTAGATTTCAGTTACATATTTTTTTTTTGGCGGTTAGGAATGGATAATATACCAGCATGGGGTCTGTCTAAGTAAGTCAGCAGGTGTAGGTTGTTAATTGGTTTCATTACAGAGGATGTTAATCTCCCTGTTAAGGTGTTATCTGTCAGGTTGTTCTATTGTAAAATTACTATTTTGCTCTGTGTATTTTGGAGAATACATTGTGTCTATGTAAACATCTCATTTGACATAGAACTTTCACTTGCTGATCTTAGCACCCACACTTGGAAATTAGATTGACAATTGTTAGATAGTATTGTAATGCTCATTTTTGATTTGACAAATGTACTGAATGTATCTTACACAATATCCTTGTTGTTTTATTCTGACAGGAACAATGAAACATTTAGAATGAATTGAAAAATACATAATTACTAATTAAAAGAGTCATGCACTCTCAAATGATGGAAGACAATGAGGAGTTCTACTTAGGTAGAATTTTCTGGAGAGCAACCTTCCCCGATCAGCAATAGATATGCCACATGTGATAGTGTCTCTAGAGGAGACTCCTACGTTGATTAAACAACTTGATTTAACAGTTCTCTCACCTAGAACCATGATGTGCTTCTATGATTGGTAAATCAGCAAGTCTGTGGGCATTTGTTACCACATTTCAGAGAAATGACCAGAAATCATTTCTACACAGTTGCATTGTTTTGCCTTAGGGAGAAAAGCCTATGAGACCCTTCTTATTATCCTCTGCCCAGTTAAATCTGCCCTTCTCTTACTGTGTTGCTACCTTTTCGAAGTCTACCTACCCTTGAGGCTTGTCTGCTCTTTGTATCTCATGCTCCCATGGAATGCTATAGCTTCTCCATTATAGAACTCACACACTTATCTCAATGTAATGAGCACAACGTATTATAGTTATTCTTTGAAACACATGGTAGTTCTAGTGATAAGAATCAAACAAGTCCTTACACACACTAGATGTCTACTACTGCGCTGTTTCTTAGCTCTATAATTAATCTTTCCTGCTGTACATTCTAGAATATAAGGTGTGTTGTGACAGGGTGTGCATATGTCATTTCTTTCTGTGTCCTCAGGAATCTAGTGAAGAGCTTGCCATGTGGCAATTACACAGGTACTGCTTCACAGAGAAGAGGACACAGCTTTTGAAAAAATTAGCTGAATTTCAGTGGCAGGGGAAGGGTCAAATGTATTGTAACCAAAGGAATTAGGCATGGGGGAAAATCAGAAAACAAATGTTCATTTGAGACAGATGATGAGGAACTGTGCTGAAGTGAAGTGCACAGGTGAAGGATTCATTCTCTCCTTAATTCAACTCTTAAGAACAAATACTGCAGCCATATCCTAAATACCATCAGCTTGGGAGGATAAAAGAGAGCCGTGGGAAGCTTAAGAAATGGTGTGTGTTCTCTTTACAGACAGTGCCTTGGAAATGCAGGAGTCCAGCAACAGTGATGCTATGTGGTCCATTCTTCTCAACACAATTTATCATCCTAAACTTTTATTTGTAAGCACTTGGTTTGTAAATATTGACCATTGAGTTTTTCCTGAGTGTGGTTGTCAGTTCTTTAAAGACACAACAACATATGTGTAACTTGGTCTAACTTGGGACACGTAAAATTGTGTCCTGTTTCAAGCAACTGAAAAAACATAAATGTCTGAGAAAAATGTCAAGATCCATTATGTTGGTCTGCCTATGTGTGTTGGTTTGAATGAGAATGGCCCCTACGCTCAATATTTGAGTGAGTAGTCACCAGGGAGTGGTACTGTTTGGATGGATGAGGAGGTATAGCCTTGTTGGAGAAAGTTTATCACTGGGGGGTGGGCTTTGAGGTTTCAAAAACCCACACCAAGCCCAGTGTCTCTCTCTTTCTGGAGTCTAGAGATCTGGATGTAGAACTCTCAACTACTTCTCCAGGGCCATGTCTGCCTGTCTGCCTCCATGCTTCCAGCCATGTTAATAATGAAAGGAACCTCTGAACTGTAAGCCAGCCTCAATCTTCCTTTTATAAGAGTTGCCATGGCCATATTGTCTTTTCACCATAAGAAAACCAAAGCAGTGTTTAGCTACGAATGAATGCATAGGAAAGCTATACTTGGCACTTATTGATTGCAATGTAACGGGGAGAACAGCTTGCTTTCTCTGAGAAGACACTTGAGGGCTATGTCTGGTTCTAGACAAAACAATTCTGTCCTCAGTTTTGGTGGTTTTCTAGAGTATATGTACTCTAGTTATCTGTATAAATCCTCCATTAATGGAATATAATAATATTAACTTTTTATTCACAAATTTAAAAATATATACCTTTAGCACACAGTCTGCCAGCTGCTGTTCAAAGCCGAGGGGAGGGCAGATGGAATATCTCTGGTCTTAGAAAGCTTTCATTCAGTGTTACTGGGTTACATGAACGAAGTCATCCTTTCTGTGTTCTGTATCACACATCCACATGCTTCAAAGTTGTATTAGTCTTCTTGATTGCTCTTGTTTTGAAGGATAATTACATTCTGTTGGCCTTTCATTAGCTTTCTCTAATGGTGCCCATGACTCTTCTCCTCAATTCATTAGCTAGTGTTAATTAGAATTCCAGGAATATACTTGAAATGCCATAACCTTAATTTTATAAATAAAATTATTGCCTTCATGTTAACACATTAGGTAATATACGTAATTTATGAATGTCCTCTATGAGGTGACATGTAGCTATATATGATTGTTGGAATTTTATTTTTAGTAAACCTAATGTCAAATTAACTTTACATATAGCATTTTAAAATTAAAAACCTTATTATTTGATATTTCTTTATTAGGTGTAGAGTGAGTTGGAAACCAAGGGAAGGAAAGAATGTGAAGTAATGACTGCTGGGAAGAGAGAGGGGAGAGGGGGAGGAGGGAGGGAAGGGGAAGGGAGAGGGAGAGGGAGAGAGAGAGAGAGAGAGAGAGAGAGAGAGAGAGAGAGAGAGAGAGAATAGAACTGGCATAAACATCAGCTGCTATTTGACCACACCCATAATCCCTAACTCCTACACAGCACATGCATATGATGGTGGGGGAGGGGGTATTATGGAGAGCTTTTGGAGTCACTTTTAGGAATTTGGCAACAATTTGACATTGGGCTAGGACAAGGAAGTAGGCTCAAGATAAATTCAGCTGAGGAATGTATGGTATTCCTTTTATCTTGGCCATCCTGATAGGCCTCTAGACAGTGACCACAGGACTTGGTTTTTTGCCTTGTTTGACTACTTTGTCTTTGATCTCTGTAAGTACTTAGAATGGTATAATAGCAGACTTGGAAAAAGTAAACCCACCTCAGTTTCAGCACTGCTGGAGTCATGTTATAATGTTGTCTAATTGTCTTTTTCATCCTCCCTCCCTCCCTGAAGACCCTGTTGACTGACTGAGCTGGCTTGGTCAGGGGATAGAGAAAACAGATTAAAAAAAAACATACCAATTCTTACCTACCACAATAGAAAATACTGGTTATCATCTAAATTTAATAAACCAAGAAATAGCAGTGGGTTTATAATTAATAAACACAGCAGTAGCACCAGGAGAAACACCTAGGAGTTGAGAATGTTGCTTATAGGGAGGATTTGGAAACTGTAATCCAGCACCAGAAGTAATAGTTTCTTCTTAATCTACTTTTTACACAAATTTTAAATTTATTCACTACATGTATTTGTCATCTCTGAAACTTATTGCTGAATAAGTTCTTCCCTTCTACATCTTTCTGAACTCTGGATGACTGGTTCAACTTAGCTGTTCTTGCTCAAACTCCTCTCCAAGCTGACTGATTCGAACTGAATTCGAGTTTAATGCAGTTGAGTTCAGTTGAGTTTGTGCAGTTTTCACTGTCAGCGTAGTCAGTGCCGTTCAGTTTGTAGAATTTGAAAGTTCACACAGAATTAAATAAATTGCCTTTAAATGAAATAAAGGGAGAAATTCTGTGTTCTTACAAATTTCTTTTTGATGAAAAGAAGTAAATCCAGAGTGACGTTCATGAAACTGTAAGATGCACACATAATCAAGGCTTGCTGCAGAGCTGAGATATGAATAAATGAGAATCAGTTTGGACAGGTTGGAAAAGAATGAAGAGTGAACATCTCCATTGGGTTCTTCATAGTATCACTTCTGGTATTCCACTGGGAACACTGTGGGGTTCAAAGGAAGTGATCTAGACCTGAGTGTGTTGATAATAGAAAAGGAAGAGAGCAAGGCAAGAAAACCAGACTTAATATAAGAAGGTAAGAGGTGACCACATCTCTAGTGTCCCAGAGTGATGTGAAATAGCCAGTCACTTCTTCCTACTCCTAGTCCTGCTTCCGGAAGCAGCCATTCTCAAGAAGCCTTGGCTAGATGTACTGATAGTGTGTGTGTGTGTGTGTGTGTGTGTGTGTGTGTGTGTGTGTGTAAATTTCTCGATGGTGTTCACAGTGCTATAGAGGATTTTTAATTCAGCAACATGGCTGCACTGGCAAGAGGTCACAGTGAAAGACTTTATAGGTCTGTGTGCTTGAAAATGACATCTAATTGAGGGTCAGATAAAATGACAAATCAGAGAAATAGGATGAGAGAGAGAGAGAGAGAGAGAGAGAGAGAGAGAGAGAGAGAGAGAGAGAAGAGAAGAGAGGGGGAGGGAGTGGGGAGAGGAGAAAGGGCAGTTCAGTGAGTGCAGTTCATTTGAGTTCAGACAATGCAGTGTTCAGTTGAGTTTGTGCAGATTTAGCTATCAGTGTGGTCAGTGCAGTTCAGTTTGTGGAATTCAGAAGAGTTTTCAAAGCAGCAAAATTCAGCAAGAAGCTGAGAGAATCCAGTTTGAATCAGTTAGCTCGGAGAGAAGTTTGAGCAAGAGTAGGGAATAGTCAGCCAGAGTTCAGAAAGAAGTAGAAGGGGAGAGCTTTTTCAGCAATAGGCCTCGGAGACGACGGTCACATCTGGTGAACAAAAGTCATTTTTAATAGCATAGTTGGGACAATTTATTTGTTTTCATTTTTAATGTATGTGTGTGTGTGTGTGTGTGTGTGTGTGTGTTGGCATGAATGTCCATGTGTGTGGGTGCGCATGTGTAAACCAGAGAGCAACCTCAGATTTCCTCCTCAGAAATGCCATGTACTTCCTCTGAGACAGTGTCTCTTATGGTCTGGAGTTCACCATTTGGGCTAGATCGACTGACCAATGAGCATCAGGGATTGTCCCATCTCTGCTGCCAAACCCTGCAATTACAAGTCTATATCGCCATGCTGCCCATGGGTTCCAAGGGCCAAATGGGTTCTCATGCCTGTGAGGCAAGTACCTTACCACACTGCTACTTCCTCAGCTGCCGGCTAATTTATTTTTGAGCCAATTGACTATCACCATTATCTTAGTTTGCTTTTGGATGCTGTAATAAAATATTGACCAAAAAACAACTTGGGAGAATAGGGTTTATAAAAGGTGGTTACTTAATTTATCAAGCTACCTTCAAACAATAAAATGAAATTATAATTTATACTCTAGCTACAGAGAAAGACATGTTTGCTCTGAGTCTTAATTCTACAAACATTTAGCAAAATTATTCACAGAGTGTGAATACTTGAATTTTAATATAGAAGTATGGATTTTAAAGAAAAATTTGAAAAAATCCCTTTCCATTGATTTGTAGTGTGCTTACTGAAGTGTATGAACATTACAAGTATATAGTGCTCATTTGGGATATACACAATCCCCTGTCTAAGGTAGCTCCAATTAAATTCTTTTATGGGAAAATACATGTGTATTTTATTGACTATTAAACTGACTGTCCATTAGGACCCAACGGACACACATCAATATGCATTAGAAAGCTTATAAAACAGTGTGTTTCCATCTGGATTTTCAGACAGCATTTGAGTTAGTTATTCTCCTATAATAGTTCCTGTGCCCTATGCTCCCATCTCTCTCCCCACTCACCCATTCACACCACCTGTGCTCTACTATCTCTCTTCTCTCTCTCCACTAATAGTCCCTATTTAGTATCTGGGATTCTACATGTATTGCTAATTCAACATACAAATCTAAAGATTCATTGTTAAGTTGTACATATGAATAAAAACACATGACAGTTGCCTATCTGGGCCTGAGTTACCTCACTGAATGTTTTCCAGCTCCATCCATTTACTTGCAAATTTTATATTTCTTTACAACTAGATCACATTCCATTTTATATAGGTATCGCATTTTCATTATCTGTTCATCAGCTGATGGACATCTTGTCTATTTCCATGTTCTACTTTTGTAACTAGATCAGCTGTGGATGTGAATGCCTATGTTTCTCAGTAGTAGGAAATAGATATATTTGGGTACATGCCCAAAGGTGGTATGGTTGAGTCTGTTTATAGTGTTCTGAGGAACACTGGTGTTGATTTCCATAGTGGCTGTACCAGTTTGCACTCCCACCAACAGTGTGTGAAAGTTCTGACAGCATTTGTTGTTTTTATTTTTCATCTTAGTAATTCTGAGTAGGGAAAGAGGAAATCTCAAAGTACTTTTCATTTCCATTTCAATGAGAGCTAAGGCTAGGGGACACTTTAAAAAACTTATCTTAGAGATATAGCTGAACTTGCCATTTTCTAAAAGATTCTACTTTCCTTGTGCACTATCAGATGATCGTATCAATGTGGATTTTTTTCCAACGATCTGTCTACCCTTGCATTGATCACATAGTGTATTAAGTATTGCTGCTTTTATAAGTCTCAATAGTTTGTAATGTTAGCTCAGTTTCCTTCTCATTCTCCATTCCCTTTCCTCCTTTCTCTCATTTTCTCTTCCCATTTCTCTTTTATTTCCTTCCTATTCTCCCTTCTGTTAAATAGCTCTGACTATTATTGGCTCATCACATTTCTACAAAAATTATAGAAGCAGTTTACAAATGTCCACCAACAATGTAAAAGAATTACCGGTACTGAATAGAATCAGTAGATCAATTTGGGAAAAATTGACCTCATTATAAAAATCAAGTCTTTAGGGCTATGGATGGTTTTAATTTCTCTTGTGTCTATTTGGTTAGTTACACTTTTCATTTCTTGTGTGAGTACGTGGTGTGTGCACTTGTAAGAGTGAGAACACACAGGTGCTGTAATATGCCTGTGAAGATCAGAGAACAACGTCCACTGGTGTTGCTCCTTGGCGTCTGCCTTGTTTGAGACAACGTAGCTGCCATATGAACTTCAGAGATTTTCCTGCTTCCCTTTCCCCATCTTGCCATAGGTGCATGAAGATTATAGATACACAAGCTACCACACCTGGCTTCTAATGAATTCTGGGAATCAGAATTTAGGACCTCATGCATACAATTCAACTGCTTTTCCACTGAGCCGTCTCCCTAGCTCTTGTTTGAAATAAGGTCTGGGCTACATACTAAGTATCACATGTGTGTTCTCACTCAGCACATATCAGCCTCACTTTCAAGGCAGTTCTTCTGACTTGGCCTACTGAGCTAGATCATAAGTGTGAACTACCATACATCTCTTATAATTTTCTTGATAGACTTTTGACCTTTAATTCCAGCACTTGGTGGGCAGAAACAAGCAGATCTCTGTGAGTTAGAGGCCAGCCTGGTCTACACAGTGGGTTCTAGGATCACCAGAGCTATTTAGGAAGACACTGCCTAAAAAACAAAAATCAATCAATCAATCAATCAATCAATCAATCAATCAATCAAACAAAGAAACAAACAAAGAAACAAACAAAAAACAAGAAGAGAAAGAAATCTCATAAAATTTGTTTTATTTATTCTTAGATATTTTTGATATCATTTTAAGTAATTTTTAAGCATTCAATAAAACATGATAAATACAGAATCTGTTTGCAGCTTGTAGCCAACCATTGCTCTGAGTGTGGGGGTCCCCAGTGAAGGAGTTAGAGAAGTACTGTAGGAGCTGAAGGGGTTTGCAGTCCCATAAGGAAAACAACAAAATCAACCAATCAGACCCCCCACAGAGCTCCCAGCGACTAAGCCATCAACCAATGAGCACACAGGGCTCTAGCTGTATATGTAGCAGAGAATGGCTTTGTCAGGCATCAATGGGAGGAGAGGTCCTTGGTCCTATGAAGGTTTGATAGATGCCACAGTGTAGGGGAATTGAGGGCAGGGAGGTGGGAGTGGGTGGGTGGGTGGAGGAACACCCTCATAGAAGCAGGAGGAGGAGGGATAGGAGAGGGGATTTCAGGGAGAGAGGGAAACTGGGTAAGGGGATAACACTTGAAATGTAAATAAATTAAAATTTAAAAAAAACCCCTAAATCTATTTTCAACATTTAATTTTCTTTCCTTCAAATTGTTATTTCATCATATGTTCATCACTTATGGGGATTATATATCTATTGACTCTACACTAGAATTTATATTCATTACATTATAAGTACATTACTAAAGGAGAGTTTGAATATTTCTTTTGTTCATTCACGTATTCCAGCATCTGAAACAGTGCCTTGTGCATGGTAAGCACATAAGTATTAATTAAATAAAAAATAACAAATTAAGTGAATGAATATTTGTACTTAGTAGTTAGTAATATGTGCTCTGGAGTGACTCTAACTAGGTTGAAATACTACCAGTATCAATTCCAAATTAATTGATTATATGAACATATGTGCTAATGCACACATAATGAATACATATAATGTGGGGTTCTGTTTGCCGTATCATAAGCATCCTGCAACAATCTTAGGAGATAAAGACTCTTGTCATTAACCCATTATAAATAAGGAAGCTGTCACAGTGCTCATGTGTTAAGAACTTGCACCACGGAGCAGAGCTGAGGGAAACCTTTGCTTCCATTTTAGCAATGAACTCAATTCCCATACTTTTTGTTTTATGATATTCTTTAGAGGTGGACTTTTATTTTGTATTTATCAGAAGTCTATATCTAATGATGCTACACATTACTGACCAATATGTGAAGATTTAGGACATCCTGTAAAAGTCTCAAATACACATTCTTAGTTGCTATGCTGATTTAACTTATTCATTCTTTATCATGTTTATGTGTATCCTTTTTTTTTTCGGTCTGGAGTTTGTAATAATTCAACAATGCTGAATATTTCAAACTATGTAAATACATTGTTTAAATATTCTTGGTAGAGTAAACATGACCATTAAGTTAAATACTGTTCAACCCTCAGAAAAGAATTGCCAAAGACTGACTGTAGAGACCATAACATGCATTTTCTTTTACTAATTTTGTTAACTTTATATTCCACTTTGCCTTACTGTATTAGCTAGTATTTTTAGCACAGTGTTGAACAGAAGTGGAGATGGTGTGCTTATTTGATTCATTTTGATTCCCTGTGGATGCCTGCCATCACATGACCTTTGCTTAGTATTTTGTAACTACATTATTTTGTTAAATATTATTTACCAAGAATGAGAATTTAATTTTGTCAGTGTTGCTTTAGCATCTAATAAAGATAATAATAGATCTTTGTTTTATTGATGCGTTACATCATAATTATTGATTTAAAATAGTGAATGAAGTTCTACTTGTTTGTGATGTCTTTACAATGTGATTATTTGTCACCAGTAAACTTTTGGTAAAAAAAAAAAGTTTTCATTAGGAATATTGACCTATTTAAAAATAATTTGTGTGTGTGTATGTGCGTGTGTGTTTTTGTGTCTCTGTGTATGTGTGTATCTATGTGTGTGTATTTGTTTCTTATTTTCTGTCTGTCTGTCTGTCTCTGTCTGTCCCTCTGCCCCTCCTTCTCTCTCTCTCTCTCTCCCCCCCTGCATGTGTGTGTGTGTGTGTGTGTGTGTGTGTATGTATGTATGTGTGTATGTGTGAGTATGGGTACATATAGAGGGGAGAAGATAACTATTAGGAGTTGGGATCAGATCTGGGGAAAATCCAGTGACTGAATTCAGATCACAGCCTTGTACTGTGAGCACTTCATACACTGAGCCATCTTAATAAACCATCATTCACATTTTAACTTATTTATCTTTTAAGGAATAATGTCAGAAAAGTGCATGCTAAGAAGTAATGCTAAAAACTATAAGGAGATCAACAGAGAGTGCAGCTAAGGTTTACCTTATAGCAGAGCAAAGTAGGTCTTGCTGCATAGGCTTCAAGGTTGATTTTTAAGAACACAGTAAGGAGCTACCCAGGGGCATAGTTACTCTCCATCCTCCTGTCAAGGAAAAGTTCATTCCATATTCTTCTTACATATCATCTACCACTGATCCCCTTCTGCCTTCTGACAGAAAGGGGTGTGAGGCTGGATGAGAAAAAGGAAATGCTCCCCTTCTCTCTGTATGTTTCTGTCCACAGTCTAGCAGCATTGGGACAGCTATGTGACCACATGGGTCACATCATTCTGCTTGCTTCTTCTTTCATCCTTATACAGCTAGATTGGCTAAAAGAAACTTAAATTTCTACACATTTAAATTTAACGTATACTTGAAAGAAGATTGTGCTATATGTATGATTCCCTTACTATTTAAATCTCTGAGCATTTACTAGGATTTAAAAAAAAAGTTATTCTTAGAAGAAATCTCATTTTACCAAAAGTTTGAAAGTGTTTCAAAAGCTTTCAGTACACTTTAGAAGTTTTTAATTACTAGAAGTGAATGTGCCTGCCATCCATATGTTAAACTTTTACATGCCTCGTGTCTCATTCCTATACAGAATTGTAGTTCATATTGCCAACCGTTCTGATGGGTGAAATTCTTGAGATATGTATACTGTGTCCACTTTGTCTGTGAGATGTAGTTGTGCAGAATCTCCACCTCCCACCTGACACAAGAGAAGCTGCGAAGCAACGCCGAGGACCAGGAGGCTTGGCAAGAATGGCTTCCCACCTCCCTGGTAGCCACCATTCTACTTTGTGTCTCTGTAACTGTGGATTATTATTATTATAACAGCAGTGGATTTGTAGATCATTTCCATTCCTGTGGCTGCTTTGTCATACACCTTTCCAAGGATCATATCATCTACCAGCTTTATTGAAAAATATTTAATATTTAAGTTTAATAAAAATATCAATCATCGTATTTTGTCTCACTGGTTATATAGTTGACATTTAAAGATGTCCCTCTTCAGTCACATAGATTGTTTCCTGCCTCACTCCCTCTTAATAAAAGATAAGCTACGGCTAATATATTTTTACAAAGGTGTGTCCCAATCATTTTATTAATCTGGAGTTAATTTACATATATCACGTGCGGTGTTATTCAGGGTTTCTTTCTTTTCAAAGAGAGCCAGTTTGCCTATCCATTAAGCAACTCCTTCTTTTACTACTTGTAGGGCTTCTTCCATATGTTCTTTTTATGTCTAATTTACATTTCGTTACATTGGTTTATTCGTGTATTTCTGTACCAAACTATACTATCTTAAAATGAATAGTCTTGCAATTTGTTTGGCTAGTCTTATGTTAACTTGGCACGCAAACTAGAGCTATCTGAAAGGAGGGAGCCTCCACTGAGAAGATGCTTCCAGAAGATCCAGCATAAGCCGACATTTTCTTAGTTTGTGACAGATGGTGGAGGGACCAGTCCATTGTGAGTGATACCATCCCTGGGTTCTAGAAGAAAGCAGGCCAAACAAGCCATGAGGAACAAGCCAGTAAACAGTACTCCTCCATGACCTCTCTGCATCAGCCCCTGCCTCCAGGTTTCTGTCCTGCTTAAATTCCTGCCCTGACTTTCTTTGAGGATAAACAATGAAATGGAAGTGTAAGCCAAATAAATCTTTTCCTCCGCAGCTTGCTTTTGGGTCATGGTATTTCGTTGCAGCAATTGCAACCCTAAAACTAAGACACAATTATTCTTCCAAAAAAAATGTGAGGTTCATTTATTAGAGTTCTTAAACGCCCCCACTGGCAGTTTTAGTTATAGATGTTGTTTTTTGCTTCTTGACATCAGATACAATGCGACCAGCTTCATCAAGCTCTTGCTGCTGTGGCTTCCTTGCATAGATGAACTATACCCTCAAACTATGACTCAAAGTCCTTGAGTTGATGTTACCGGGATGGGGGGTGGTCAGTGTTATCACAGTGATAGAGAAAGAAATTCAGACAGTATGATGCAAACATTCAGATTATAGCAATTCTATAGGTTCTCTCTCTCTCTCTCTCTCTCTCTCTCTCTCTCTCTCTCTTTGTGTGTGTGTTTTCTTTTCTTCTTACTCTGTATTCTGGGCTGGTCTAATACTTGCTTTGCTTCTTAGATTTCTCTTGTTCTCTCAGCCATACTCCTAGCTCAGCTGCTGTGTGGTGAGATAGGTATGAACCATCCATTATTCTTGGCTAGTAGATTTTTGTTCAATTTTCTAGACTGATTACAGATTTTACTGCAACACTGAATATTCAGCTTTAAATTTCATTTTAAACTAGATTATTGTGGCATTTAGAAGATAGATATGCATTATGTTTTTTTAACCCTTATGCATTATATCTTTGAGTATACTATAACTGGTCGTGCTTTTGAAGACTTAGTGACCAAAGGACTAACTGAAAGTATTGCATTGCTCGAAATGGCTCAAACATATACTATAGCTTGTGCTGGATTTTTCTTTTACACTGACCACATGCTTTCTACCTTATCTTTGGTTCCAACCAATAGCTTTGTGTGGATTAGGTCACTTTCATTCTAATGCTGCCTGTTTCTTGGTCTTTGGTTTCTTTCCATTGAGATTTCTATAGACCAATACAATGAGAGGATTTGTGCACTCACCAGGCACAATAGCTAAGTCAGAACTGACAGAGGAAAGGTTGAGGTGCATTCTGTAGCTCCACAGTTGACTGAATATCAGTTGTCTACACAAGCTAATAATTTAACAAATCCCATAGTCTATAGATTGAGTCAACACAGCTGGAGAACCAAGAAAACCAATGATATAGATCCATTCTGAAGGCTAGAGAGCAAAAACAAAATGAGAACTGATGTTTTAATAGCACTCAAAGACTGTAAAAGGCAGTGTTCTAATTTGAGAACAGCTAGGCAGGAGAGATTTCCCCTTACTTTGGGAAGACTTACCTGACTGGCTGAGAGCTAGCTATAGTAGGGAGGGTAACATCTCCTATTTAGCCTTCCAATTTCAATTAATCTCCTCTAACCCTCATAAAAATAAAGAATGATTTTGCATCAAATATCTGGGTATCCTTCGGTCCGCGTGAGTTGACACATTGAAATCATCTCTACTTTGCCTTATCTACTGAATCTTCTTCATGGGATCACCTATAAAGTATGTTGCTCAGTCTCCAGACTTGTTTAAGGATCTGATTTTCATGTAGGAGTTGAACTAAAACATTCAAGTACCATTTGATATTCAAAGAAAGATTTGACTGTGCAGATGGTGATACTGATGAATTGTAAGAGGTATTTATTATTGTTGTAATTGTTCTCTGAGAAACAGCAGTGATGATATAATGTTGCACATAAATACTCATTTTCTATAGTTTTCTGAAGATCCTTTTAAGTGAAAGATTGCATTATATAAAATCTCGCCACTTTTCTAGGCATGAAAGTGGATGTCCATTTGAACCCAGGAACAGATTTTATAAAGATAGAATAGCACTTCAACATAATTTACCATTTGTGCAATCACTGCATTGCAAAGCAGAGAAGAGTAGAGAAGCTGTTGAGCTGAGAGGAGAAGGGGACTACACAGCAGACTCATTGCCCTAATTTGACAGGCTGAGCTTAGCTAAATTTATACTCTGGATAGCTGTGCATTTCTAACAATGAATAAGACCCATAATTACTATTAATGTGAACAGTCAGATTTGCTTTTATTTATTGAATGAAAGAAAACAAATTTCTTTGAATAACTCAACTTTGTTAAAAGATGTTTTGTTTAACATAGTTGTATGGAAAAGAATATATTTTTCATTAACAACAGGGACTACACATATATTTTCCTTTTACCTTAATTTTTTAAAATAAAAATACATTCTTCTTTGTGCCTGGATAGTTCTATTACATCAGGACTATAATAGGGGTGATTATTAGATACTTGAAAACTGGATTGTATGTGAAAGGAATACATTTCATTCTTGCATCTACTTGACCTTTTGAGGGTCCTATCAATTGGAAAGACTTTTAGGTTGTAGTGATGCTGATGGCTTTGTGTAGCTTACTATTGTGAGACACAGCAAATTATTGACTCCAGTTAACCTCTGATATTTCCTTTAAATCACACAGTGTTATTTTCTGCTGGTTGAAGACTATTCATTTCTACTTCTAGATTTTTGGTCAGCCCAATTAGGCTTGTAGAATGATTTAAATGAAAAGAAAGAGGCTGTGATATTTGGCTAAAACTTACTATAGAACATATTCTGTAAAAAATTGTCATTTGCCGTTCTGCCAAGTAGGAGTTATGGAGAGATAGGCTTATCTGAAGTGGGAGTGTCAATGCTAGACTCCTCTGCTTTTCTCGCTCTCATTTGCATTTCATTTTTTCCCTAGAATAAATTTATGGAAAATGCTATCCGATGTCTGAAACGTAAATTTTATTCTGCAAATTCTTAGAGGTTGTGCTGATTAGTTTTATTGTCAAATTGACAAAACTGAAAATTACCTGGAAAGAGGGACCCTCAGTGGAAGTACTGCTTCCATTATGTTGGCCTGTAGGCATCTCTGTCAGACATTTTCTTGATTGTCAACTGACATAGGAAGACCCAGCCCACTGTGAGTGGCACTATACAGAGGCAAGTAGTCCAGGGCTGGGGAAGAAGGAGAGCTGAGCTTAGGTTGGGCCACTTAGAAGAATTTCTCTATTGTTTCTGCTTCACATCTAGTTTGCGTACCTGTGTAGACTTTCCTCTGTGATGGACTATAACCTATGGGTTTACACCAAACAAACTCTTTCCCTGCCTAGATTGCATTTGGCCAGAGTATTTGTCACAGCAAGAGAAAAGAAACTAGGAGATTGGGAGATTGTAATAACACTGAGGGCAAACTGAGTTCTGTAGAGAGAATAGGAAAAAATACAGTGAAAATGTGGTAAATAACCATCTAAGTAAATCTTATTGAAGTCAGTAAGTTTTAAATCTAATTCAGAACTGATAAAAACTAAAAGCAATGGCCATTTTACGGTACTTGCTTGGCAATGGGATGCAGCAACATGAAGGTGAGTATCTTCCTCCCGGCCACAGGCTGTCAGAAACTCATTCAAGTAGACAACTGTGCAATCTTCATGCGGTCTATAAGAAGCACACGGCCACAGAAGTTGTTGTAGATGCTCTGAGTGACGAGTACAAAGGTTACATGGTCCAGATGAGTCACATTTGTGACAAACAGCATTTCCCATGAGGAAAACTGTCTTGACCCACGGCAGAATGCACCTGCTGTTGAGTAAGGGGCACCCCAGTTCTAAACCAAGGAGAAATGGAGACAGGAAGCACTCACGTCTGTCGGGATGCACTGTGGGTGCCAATCTGAGTGCTCTCAACTTGGTTATTTTTTTAAAAGAGAGAGAAGGAGACCCCTGGACTGAGAGATAAATCTGTGCTTGATAGTTGGGTTCCAACAGAGGCAGCTGAATGTACAACCTCTTCAGTCTCTCTAAAGAAGCTGGTGCCTACCAATATGCTGTGAGAAAGCCCTTCAACACCGAAGAAAAAAAAGCCCAGGACCAAAGTACCTGTAACTAAGGACTCAGCACCTATTACTCTATGTGTCCTGTGACACAAATGCTGATGTTTTGCTCTAAAGAAATAATGCATTAAGAAAAACAAGGAAGAAGCTTCAGAAGATGCTAAACTTTTGGTCAAGAGAATGAAGGAAGCCAAAGACAAATGCCAGGGACAGATTGCTCAGAGGTGCAGGCTGTCCTCCCTGAGCACAGCTGTCTGAGTATAGTCAAAGGTAAGTCTTTAGGAGTAAAAAAATAAATGATCAGACTTTGGGGGCAGGGAACAAAAAACAAGGCAAGCAGTGGCGTTCCCAAGATATTTAGCTTTGGCTTGAAACTGTTATCTTTCTATTTATTGCTGGAGATTTGTTCTATGTTACTTAGCCTTCCTCTGATCTTTTGTATTTACTATGAGAACTGTATATGTGGATGGGTGATAGGACAGTAGGAAGCACACAGGAGCTGGAGTCCAATCTATATTAAAATTTAACCCTCTAATACATCATCTCTCTGATTGTAGATACATTATTTAATGCTTATAAATTTTAGTATATATATATATATATGTATATATATATTATTCCCATATATGGAAATAAAATAATACCTCTTAGGACCACCATCAAAGTTCAAAAGAAGTTATGTAAAATAGTAGTCAGACATACACACACACAAAGTGAGAAAGCTTCATTGCATTAGTTGAGATAACCCTTGAACAATTTGACTAAATCACATGACAATTACATCAAGACTTTCCTGTAATTAACCAGATGTTCATATGCTGGTATAAACTCCTTTGATTCATGATGTGGTATCTTCACATGTATTTTCAGGTTACTTTACTCCTATCATAATTTTTGTCCAATATTACTGTCTTAGATTAATTCCTGATTCTTTGGCTTTGCTTTTACAGGACCCTTGCTCATTCTGTTAGTTTGTAGAAGCCAGTGAGCTCTCTTTTTTCCCCTCTCCTCTAGAATACTCCGTATTTATTGGGAACACAAAAGTATTTTATTTATGGCAAATGAAATTCTCCGAAAAGAATTTCGTTAGCGATGATTGTTCTGACTGTTATTTTCTGCAAACACCACAATATGAGAAATGATACCTCAGAGTGGATATTTGAAAATGTTTCCCAGTGATCTGCTTACAGGCACCGGAGGCTATGAAGAGTGCTGTCTCCTTTATTGTGTTTGAGCACCATTTGTATTGTCCTTCATTTCTTTCTTGCTGAATGAACGGGGGGGGGGGGGGAGGGAGGTGGCGGGGGGGGGGAAGTAAAAGGGAGGGCACATCAGCTCCTATGCGTGATTTGAGGAGAAGGCTTATAGTAGCTGAGAGGGAGAAAATGGCTAGAGGCAGAGATGTCTGGGAGAGTCCAGAGTGAACATGGCCAGACTGAGCCAGGCCATGTGAGGAGGAGGGATGGGAGAGGGGGGAGAAGGGAACTGGGAGTGGCTAAGAGGCAAAACAAAAGAAAAAAAAAGAAAACAAAAAAGTCTGGGTTACACTGGAGAAGCAGTTGGGGGAAGGGCAATCCAGCCCAGTCCTTGCTCTGGAGTTTAGGGTAGGGGGTAGAATGTGCCATCCAGGAGGACCCTGTAACAGGCAGGGACTGAGGAATGCTGGGAGAACCAGTGGCCAGTGTGTGCCTTGATATGTTAATAGGCACTTCAGACATTTGTGACAGGTCTGAGACCTGACACTGCTTGGCTCCCTCCCTCCTTCTCTCCCTCCCTCCCTCCCTCCCTCCCTTCCTTCCTTCCTTCCTTCTTCTTTTCCTCCTCCCTCCCTCCCTTTCTACTTTTCTTTGTGTTTCCTTTCTTTCTTCCCTCTTTGATCTGTCCTTTCCCCGCCCCTCCTCCAGTTCTCTCTGGGTTCTAGGAATTGAACCCTGGCCTTGCACATGGTAAGCAAGCCCTCTTCTGCTGTGCTAAAGTCCTCCTCTCCCTTGTCAATCGTTGTAATTAATGTGTGCAGTTTTCTGTCTGTAACTAAAGAACTGCTCTTGCTGACTGCAGTGGCATGGCCCTGAAGTCACTAAGCTACTCATCTTCATATCCCCTGAGGGTTGTCTTGCTTTGACCACACAGCTTACTGTACGGTAGGTAGGTACATAATATCTCTTTGATAAACAAAAAAGCAAAGAGATATCTATTTATATGAACTTTCTGCAAAAGTTCAGCTAACAATTAAAACTAATGGAACTTATTTATATTAAGATCGGTTTACCTTAAACTGCAGAGGTGTCTATTCTTATAATTCTATTTCTTTTCTTCAATCACTGTAGCTCTGATCATGAATATAAACTACGAATCTCAAACTTAATTGAGTAAATAAAAATGTTCTCAAAGAGACTGGAAACCATTTAAAGTTCAACTAGGGTTATTTGAATGAATAGTTCAGTAAACAAAAAAATAGGAAAAAGAAGGGAGCTGCAATCTTGTTATTTATTCTTTGCACACATTCTTGTTACCTTATTACACAGTTTTGGCCTGTGGAGAGATGAGTGAGAGCGAACGAAGTTTTAGTTGTAGACCTCAATGGTAGCTTAGAAATCCAAGACTTGTTTCTCATAATTACTAGGGATCCACGAAGCAGTTTTTACACTCCTGGGGTCTTCACAGTCTCATTATTTTCTGGTCACTGCGTCAGTGCAAAAGTCTTTGAGATTTTTGTACTGTGAAGAATATTGACCTGATTTCTGTCAATCTTCTGAATTTTTGTCTTCTTGTATTTTTATATAGACATTTAGGTGCATATTTGGCCAGCAAAGCCCTGTCCACGGTGCTCTGTGTGATTTTAGGATCTTATGATTTCCTAGATTCTTCTGACCCTGGGCAGGGATAAAGGCTGAAGGCGACCCTGTATTTGAAGACACGCAGGTCGCTCGGCATCACGGCGACAACAGGGAAGTCTGGCTGTCTTGCTTGCTGAAGTGTTTTTTGCTTGTTTTCATTTTTTTGTTTTTTTCTTTTTATTGGATATTTTCTTTATTTACACTTCAAATGTTATCCCCTTTCCTGGTTTCCCCTCTGTAAACAGCCTATCCCATACACCCTCCCCCTGCTTACCAACCCACTCACTCCCAATTCCCTGTCCTGGTATTCCCCTATACTGGGACATCGAGCCTTCTCAGGACCAAAGGCCTCTCCTCCCTTTGATGTCCGACAAGGCCATCCTCTGCTGCCTATGCAGCTGGAGCCATGGGTCCCTCCATGTGTAACCTTTGGTTGGAAGTTTAGACTCTGGGAGCTCTGGGGGTACTGGTTGGTTCATATTGTTGTTCCTGCTATGGGGCTGCAAGCTCCTTCAGCTTCCTGGGTCCTTTCTCTAGCTCCTCCATTGGGGACCTCAGTTCAATGGTTGGCTGGGAGCACCCACCTCTGTATTTGTCATGTGCTGGCAGAGCCTTTCAGGAGACAGATATATCAGGCTCCTGTTAGCAAGTCCTTCTTGGCATCTACAATAGTGTCTGTATTTGATGACTGTATATGGGATGAAACCCCAGGTGGGGCAGTCTCTGCTCTACACTTTGTCTCTGTATCTCCTGCCATGGGTATTTTGTTCCCCCTTCTAAGAAGGACCAAAGTATTCATACTTTGGTCTTCCTTCTTTCTGAACTTCATTTGGTCTGTGAATTGTGTCTTGGGTATTCCAAGCTTCTGGGCTAATATCCACTCATCAGTGAGTATGTACCATGTGTTCTTTTGTGATTGGGTTACCTCACTCAGACTGATATTTTCTAGTTCCATCCATTTGCCTAGGAATTTCATGAATTCATTGTTCTTAATAGCTGAGTAGTATTCCATTGTGTAAATGTACCACATTTTCTGTATCTATTCCTCTGTTGAGGGACATCTGGGTTCTTTCCAGCTTCTGGCTATTATTAATAAGGCTATGAACATAGTGGAGCATGTGTCCTTATTACCTGTTGGAGCATCTTCTAGGTATATGCCCAGGAGTGGTAAACTGGGTCCTCTGGTAATACTATGTCCAGTTTTCTGATGTACCACCAAACTGATTTCCAGAGTGGTTTTATCAGCTTGCGATCCCACCAGCAATGGATGAATTTTCCTCTTTCTCCACATCCTCTCCAACATCTGCTGTCTTCTGAGTTTTTGATCTTAGCCATTCTGACTGGTGTGAGGTGGGATCTCATGGTTATTTTGATTTGCATTTCCCTGATGACTAAGGATGTTGACCATTTCTTTAGGTGCTTCTTAGCAATTCGGTATTCCTTAGTTGAGAATTCTTTGTTTAGTTCTGTATCCCAATTTTTAATAGTGTTATTTGGTTCTCTGGAATCTAACATCTTGAGTTCTTGGTATATATTGGATATTAGTCCTCTATCGGATGTAGGATTGGTAAAGATCTTTTCCCAGTCTGTTAGTTGCCATTTTGTCCTATTGACAGTGTCCTTTGTCTTACAGAAGCTTTGCAGTTTTATAAGGTTCCATTTGTCAATTCTTGACTTTAGAGAGTAAGCTATTGGTGTTCTGTTCAGGAACTTTCCCCCTGTACCCATGTGCTCAAGGATTTTCTTTGCTTTCTTTTCTATTAGTTTCACTGTATTTGGTTTTATGTGAAGGTCCTTGATCCACTTGGTCTTGAGCTTTGCACAAGGGGATAAGAATGGATCAATTTGCATTCTTCTATATGCTAACCACCAGTTGAACCAGCACCATTTATTGAAAATGCTGTCTTTTTTCCACCAGATGGCTTTAGGTTCTTTGTCAAAGACCAAGTAACCATAGGTATGTGGGTTCATTTCTGGATCTTCAATTCTATTCCATTGATCTACTTGCCTGTCACTGTACCAATACCATGTAGTTTTTATCACAATTGCTCTATAGTACAGCTTGAGTTAAGGGATGGTGATTATGCCAGAACTTCTTTTATTGTTGAGAATGGTTTTCGCTATCCTGGATTTTTTGTTATTCCAGATGAATTTGCAGATTGCTCTGTCTAGCTCCATGAAGAAGTGAGTTGGAATTTTGATGAGGATTGCATTGAATATATAGAGTGCTTTTGGCAAGATGGCAATTTTTACTATATTAATCCTGCCAATCCATGAGCATGGGAGATCTTTCCATCTTCTGAGATCTTCAATTTCTTTCTTCAGAGACTTGAAGTTCTTGTCATACAGATCTTTCACTTGTTTAGAGTCACACCAAGGTATTTTATATTATTTGTGACTATTCTGAAGGGAGTTGTTTCTCTAATTTCTTTCTCAGCCTGTTTATCCTTGGAGTAGAAGAAGGCAGCTGATTTTTTTTTTTTGAGTTAATTTTATATCCAGCCACTTTGCTGAAGTTGTTTATCAGGTTTAGGAGTTCTCTGGTGGAATTTTGGTGGTCACATAAGTATACTATTATATCAAAATAATGATATTTTGACTTCTTCCTTTCCAATTCTTCTTCTTTTTCTTCTTCCAATTCCTTTCCAAGACTTCTTTTTGTTGTCTAATTGCTCTGACTAGGTCTTTGAATAGGTATGGAGAGAGTTGACAGCCTTGTCTAGTCCCTGACTTCAGTGGGATTGCTTTGAGTTTCTCTCCATTTAGTTTGATATTGGCTATTGGTTTGCTGTATATTGCTTTTACTATGTTTATGTATGGGCCTTGAATTCCTGATCTTTCCAAGACTTTTATCAGGAAGAGGTATTGGATTTTGTCAAATGCTTTTTCAGCATTTAATGAGATGATCATGTGGTTTCTTTCTTTGAGTTTGTTTATGTAGTGGATTGCATTGATAGATTTCCTTATATTGAACCATCCCTTGGATGAAGCCTGCTTGATCATGATGGATGATCATTTTGATGTGTTCGTGGATTCAGTTTGCAAGAATTTTATTGAATATTTTTGCATCGATATTCATAAGGAAAATTGGTCTGAATTTCTCCTTCTTTGTAGGGTCTCTGTGTGTGGTTTAGGTATCAGAGTAATTGTGGCTTCAAAGAACAAATTGGGTAGGGTTCTTTCCGTTTCTATTTTGTGGAATAGTTTGGAGAATATTGGTATTAGGTCTTCTTTGAAGGTCTGATAGAACTCAGTACTAAACCCATCTGTTCCTGGGCTTTACTTGGTTGGGAGACTATTGATGACTGCTTCTATTTCATTAGTGGTTTGGGGGCTGTTTAGATTGTTTATCTGATCCTGATTTAACTTTGGTACCTGATATCTGTCTAGGAAATTGTCCACTTCAACTAGATTTTCCAGTTTTGTTGAATAAAGGCTTTTGTAATAGGATCTGATGACTTTTTGAATTTCCTCATTATCTGTTGTTATGTCTCCTTTTTTATTTCTGATTTTGTTAATTTGGATACTGTCTCTGTGCCCCCTGGTTAGTCTGGCTAAGGGTTTATCTATTGTGTTGATTTTCTCAAAGAACAGGCTCCTGGTTTGGTTGTTTCTATGTATAGTTCTTTTTGTTTCCACTCGGTTGATTTTAGCCCTGAGTTTGATTATTTCTTGCCTTCTACTCCTCTTGGGTGTATTTGCTTCTTTTTATTCTAGAGATTTCAGATGTGCTGTCATGCTGCTAGTGTATACTCTCTCTAGTTTCTTTTTGTAGGCACTCAGAGTTATGAGTTTTCCCCTAAGGCCTGCTGTCCCTGTGTCCTATAGGTTTGGGTATGTTGTGGTTTTATTTTCATTAAGTTCTAAAAAGTCTTTAATTTCTTTATTTCTTCCTTGACCAAGTTATCATTGAGTAGAGTGTTGCTCAGCTTCCACATATATGTGTTCTTTCCTTCTTTCTTTCTTTCCTTCTTTCTTTCTTTCTTTCTTTCTTTCTTTCTTTCTTTCTTTCTTTCTTTCTTTCTTTCTTTCTTTCTTTCATGTTATTGAAGATCAGCCTTAATTCGTGGTGATCTGATAGGATGCATGAGATTATTTCAGTCTTCTAGTATCTGTTGAGGCCTGTTTTGTGACTGATTATTTGGTCAATTTTGGAGAAGGTACCATGAGGTGCTGAGGAGAAGGTATATTTTTTTTGCTTTCGGATAAAATGTTCTATAGATATCTGTTAAAACCATTTGGTTCATAACTTCTGCTAGTGTCACTGTGTCTCTGTTTAGTTTGTGTTTCCCTGATCTATCCATTGAGGAGATGGGGTGTTGAAGTCTTCCACTACTTTTGTATGAGGTACAATGTGTGCTTTGAGCTTCAGTAAAGTTTCTTTTATGAATGTGGGTGTTTTTGCATTTGGAGCATAGATATTCAGGATTGAGAGTTCTTCTTGGTATATTTTTCCTTTGACAAGTATGAAGTTTCCTTCCTTATCTTTTTTGATAACTTTAGGTTGAAAGTTGATTTTATTCGATATTAGAATGGCTACTCCAGCTTGTTTCTTGGGACCATTTGCTTGGAAAATTGTTTTCTAGCCCTTTACTTTAAGTTAGTATCTGTGTTTGTCACTGAGGTGGGTACCTTGAATGCAGCAAAATGTTGAGTCCTGTTTATGTATGCAGTCTATTAGTCTATGTCTTTTTATTGGGGAATTGAGTATATTACTATTAAGAGATATTAAAGAGAAGTGATTGTTGATTCCTCTTATTTTTGATATTAGAGGTAGAATTATGTTTTGTGGCTCTCTTCTTTTGGTTTGTTATAAGAAGATTAATATCTTGCTTTTTCTAGTGTGTAGTTTCCCTCCTTTTATTGGTGTTTTCCATTCATTATCTTTTGAAGGACTGGATTTGTGGAAAGATATTGTGTAAATTTGTTTTTTCTCATGGAATACCTTGGTTTCTCCATCTATGGTAATTGAGTTTTGCTGGGTATAGTAGCCTGGGTTGGCATTTGTGTTCCCTTAGGGTCTGTATGAGATCTGACCAGGATCTTCTGGCTTTCACTATCTCTGGCGAGAAGTCTGGGGTAATTCTGATAGGCCTGCCTTTATATGTTATTTGACCTTTTCTTCTAACTGCTTTTAGTATTCCTTCTTTGTTTTGTGCTTTTGTGTTTTAATTGTTATGCGATGGAAGGAATTTCTTTTCTGGTCCAATCTATTTGGAGTTTTGTAGGCTTCTTGTATGTCCATGTGTATCTCTTTCTTTAGGTTAGGGAAGTTTTCTTCTATAATTTTTTGAAGATATTTACTGACTCTTTAAGTTGGGAGTCTTCCATTTCTTCTATCCCTATTTTCTTTAGGTTTGGTCATCTCATTGTGTCCTGGATGTTTTGGGTCAGGAGTTTTTTGCATATTGCATTTTCTTTGATTGTTGTGTCAATGTTTTCTATGGTATCGTCTACACCTGAGATTCTCCCTTCTATCTCTTGTATTCCGTTGTTGATACTTTGATCTATGACTCCTGACTTCTTTCCTAGGTTTTCTATCTCCAATGTTGTCTCCTTTTGTGATTTCTTAACTGTTTTAACTTCCATTTTTAGATCCTGGATGGGTTTTATTTGGTTCTTTCAACTGTTTGATTGTGTTTTCCTGTAATTCTTTAAGGGCTTCTACCTGTTTACCTGTGTTCTCCTGTGTTTCTTTCTTTTTTTTTTTTAATTTAATTTAATTTTATTTTTTTAATTTACATTCCAAATCACTTCCCCTTTCCCGTTTCCTCCCTCCCCGAAAGTCCCATAAGCCCCCTTCCCTCCCTCTTTTCTCCGTTCAACCCCCTCTCATTACTCTGTCCTGGCGTTCCCCTACATCCAGTCTTTCCAGGACCAGGGGTCTCTCCTTCCATCTTTTTAGAAATCTATTGATATGCTGATTGTGTCTAGGGTATTCTGAGATTCTGGGTCAATATCCCCTTATCAGTGACTTCATACCATGTGTGATCTTTTGTGATTGGGTTACCTCACTAAGGATGATATTTTCAAGTTCTGACCATTTGCCTAGGAATTTCGTGAATTCATTGTTTTTAATTGCAGAGTAGTATTCCTTTGTGTAAATATACCACATCTTCTGAATCCATTCCTCCGTTGAGGGACATCTGGGTTCTTTCCAGCTTCTGGCTATTATAAATAAGGCTGCTATGAATATAGTGGAGCATGTGTCCTTATTGCATGCAGGTAAAGTCTCTGGGTATATGCCCAGGAGTGGTATAGCCGGATCCTCCGGAAGTGTCATGCCCAGTTTTCTGAGGAGCCGCCAGACTGCTTTCCAGAGTGGTTGTACCAGCCTGCAATTCCACCAGCAGTGGAGGAGTGTTCCTCTTTCTCCACATCCTCGCCAACAACTGCTGTCTCCTGTGTTTTTGATCTTAGCCATCCTGACTGGTGTGAGATGGAATCTCAGGGTTGTTTTGATTTGCATTTCCCTAATGACTAAGGATGATGAACATCTCTTTAGGTGCTTCTCAGCCATTAGATATTCTTCAGGTGAGAACTCTCTGTGGAGCCCATTTTTTAATAGGGTTACTTGCCTCTCTGGAGTTTAACTTCTTGAGTTCTTTGTATATCTTGGATATTAGCCCTCTGTCGGATGTAAGGTTGGTAAAGATCATTTCCCAGTTAGTTGGTTGCCGCTTTGTCTTTTTGACGGTGTCTTTTGCCTTGCAAAAACTTTGTAATTTAATGAGGTCCCATTTGTCTATTCTTGATCTTAGAGTATAAGCTATTGGAGTTCTGTTCAGGAAATTCTCCCCTGTGCCCATATGTTCAAGGTTCTTCCCTAGTTTCCCTTCTATTAGTTTCAGTGTGTCTGGTTTTATGTGGAGATCTTTGATCCACTTAGAATTGAGCTTAGTGCAAGGAGATAAGGATGGGTCAATTTGCATTCTTCTGCATGTTGACCTCCAGCTGAGCCAGCACCATTTGTTGAAAAGGCTATCTTTTTTCCACTGGATGGTTTTAGCTCCTTTGTCAAAGATCAAGTGACCATAGGAGTGTGGATTCATTTCTGGGTCTTCAATTCTGTTCCATTGATCTACATGTCTGTTACTGTACCAATACCATGCAGTTTTTAACACTATTGCTCTGTAGTACAGCTTGAGGTCCGGGATACTGATTCCCCCAGAGGTTCTTTTACTCTTGAGAATAGTTTTAGCTATTCTGGGTTTTCTGTTATTCCAGATGAATTTTTGAATTGCTCTTTCTAACTCTATGAAGAATTGAGTTGGGATTTTGATGGGGATTGCATTGAATCTGTGTATTACTTTTGGTAAGATGCTCATTTTTACTATATTAATCCTGCCAATCCATGAGCATGGCAGATTTTTCCATCTTCCGAGGTCTTCTTCAATTTCTTTCTTCAGAGACTTGAAGTTCTTGTCATACAGATCTTTCACTTGTTTGGTTAGCGTCACGCCAAGATACTTAATATGGTTTGTGGCTATCGTAAAGGGTATTATTTCTCTTACTTCTTTCTCAGCCTGCTTATCCTTTGAGTATAGGAAGGCTTCTGACTTGCTTGAGTTGATTTTATATCCGGCCACTTTGCTGAAGTCGTTTATCAGCTGTAGGAGTTCTCTGGTGGAGTTCTTTGGGTCGCTTATGTATACTATCATATCGTCTGCAAATAGTGATAGTTTGACTTCTTCCTTTCCAATTTGTATCCCTTTGACCTCTTTTTCTTGTCTAATTGCTCTAGCTAGAACTTCAAGTACTATATTGAAAAGATATGGAGAGAGAGGGCAGCCTTGTCTAGTCCCTGATTTTAGTGGGATTGCTTCAAGTTTCTCTCCGTTTAGATTGATGCTGGCTACTGGTTTGCTGTAAATTGCTTTTACTATGTTTAGATATGGGCCTTGAATTCCTGATCTTTCCAAGACCTTTAGCATGAAAGGATGCTGAATTTTGTCAAATGCTTTCTCAGCATCTAATGAGATGACCATGTGGTTTTTTTCTTTGAGATTGTTTATGTAGTGGATTACATTGATGGATTTCCTTATATTGAACCATCCCTGCATCCCTGGGATGAAGCCTACTTGATCGTGGTGAATGATCGTTTTGATGTGTTCTTGGATTCGGTTGGCAAGAATTTTATTGAGTATTTTTGCATCGATATTCATAAGAGAGATTGGCCTGAGATTCTCTTTCTTTGTCGGATCTTTGTGTGCTTTTGGTATTAGTGTAATTGTGGCTTCATAGAACGAGTTGGGTAGTGTTCCTTCTGTTTCTATTTTGTGGAACAGTTTGAAGAGTATTGGTGTTAGGTCTTCTTTGAAGGTCTGATAGAATTCTGCACTAAAACCATCTGGACCTGTGCTTTTTTTGGTTGGAAGACTTCCAATGACAACTTCTATTTCTTCAGGGGTTATAGGACGGTTTAGATGGTCTATTTGATCCTGATTTAATTTTGGTACTTGGTATCTGTCAAGGAAATTGTCCATTTCCTCAAGATTTTCTAGTTGTGTTGAATACAGGTTTTTGTAGTAGGATCTGATGATTTTTTGAATTTCCTCAGTTTCTGTTGTTATCTCTCCCTTTTCGTTTCTGATTTTATTAATTTGGATACTATCTCTGTGCCCTCTGGTTAGTCTGGCTAAGGGCTTATCTATCTTGTTGATTTTCTCAAAGAACCAACTCCTCGTTTTGTTGATTCTTTGTATGGTTTTATTTGTTTCTACTTGATTGATTTCAGCCCTGAGTTTGATGATTTCCTGCCTTCTACTCCTCTTTGGTGTATTTGCTTCTTTTTGTTCCAGGGCTTTCAGGTGTGCCATTAAGCTGTTAGTGTATGCTGTCTCCCGTTTCTTTTTGGCGGCACTCAGGGCTATGAATTTTCCTCTTAGCACTGCTTTCATTGTGTCCCATAAGTTAGGGTATGTTGTGCCTTCATTTTCATTAACTTTCAAAAAGTCTTTGATTTCTTTCTTTATTTCCACCTTGACCAAGTTATCATTGAGTAGAGCATTGTTCAGCCTCCATGTGTACGTGGGTTTTCTTTTGTTTTTGTTGCCATTGAAGACCACCCTTATTCCATAGTGATCTGATAGGAGGCATGGGATTATTTCTATCTTCTTGTATCTGTTGAGGTCTGATTTGTGACCAATTATATGGTCAATTTTGGAGAAGGTACCATGAGGAGCTGAGAAGAAGGTGTATTCTTTAGCTCTAGGATGAAATGTTCTATATATATCAGTTAGTTCCATTTGGTCCAAGGCTTCAATTAGATTCACTGTGTCCCTGTTTAGTTTCTGCTTTCCTGAACGATCCATTTCAGAGAGCGGGGTGTTGAAGTCACCCACTATTATTGTGTGCGGTGCGATGTGTGCTTTGAGTTTTAGTAAAGTTTCTTTTACGAATGAGGGTGCCCTTGCATTTGGAGCATAGATATTCAGGATTGAGAGTTCTTGATGGTGGATTTTTCCCTTGATCAGTATGTAGTGTCCTTCTGTGTCTTTTTTGATGACTTTGGGTTGAAAATCAATTTTATCCGATATTAGGATGGCTACTCCACCTCGTTTCTTGGGGCCATTTGCTTGTAAAATTGTTTTCCAGCCTTTTACTCTGAGGTAGTGTTTGTCTTTGACACTGAGGTGCGTTTCCTGCATGCAGCAAAATGCTGGGTCCTGTTTACGTATCCAGTCTGCTAGTCTATGTCTTTTAATTGGGGAATTGAGACCATTGATATTAAGAGAGATTAAGGCATAGTGATTATTGCCATCTGCCATTCTTGACGCTATCTTTATGTTTGAGTGGTTATCTACTTTTGGGTTTGATTCAAGAAGGTTATTATCTCATTTTTTCCAGGGTGTTGTTTCTCTCCCTGTATTGGAGGTTTCCACCTATTATCCGTTGCAGGGCTGGATTTGTGGAAAGATATTGTGAAAATTTGGTTTTATCATGGAATATCTTGGTCTCTCCATCTATGGTGATTGAGAGTTTTGCTGGGTAGAGTAGTCTAGGCTGGCATTTGTGCTGTCTTAGTGTCTGCATGAGATCTGCCCAGGATCTTCTGGCTTTCATAGTCTCTGGTGAGAAGTCTGATGTGATTCGGATAGGTCTTCCTTTGTATGTTACTTGGCCCTTTTCTCTTACTGCATTTAGTATTCTTTCTTTGTTTAGAACATTCGGTGTTTTGATTATTATGTGACGGGAGGTATTTCTGTTCTGGTCCAGTCTGTTTGGAGTTCTGTAGGCTTCTTGTATGTTCATCGGCATCTCTCTCTTTAAGTTAGGGAAGTTTTCCTCCATAATTTTGTTGAAGATGTTTACTGGCCCTTTAAGTTGCAAATCTTCACTCTCATCTATACCTATAATCCTTAGGTTTGGTCTTCTCATTGTGTCCTGGATTTCCTGGATGTTTTGGGTTACGCGTTTTTTGCATTTTGCATTTTCTTTGACTGTTGAGTCGATGCTTTCTATGGAATCTTCAGCACCTGAGATTCTTTCTTCCATCTCTTGTATTCTATTGTTGATGTTTGCATCTATGACTCCTGATTTCTTCCCAAGGTTTTCTATCTCCAAAGTTGTCTCCCTTTGTGATTTCTTAGTTGTTTCTACTTCCTTTTTTAGTTCCTGGATGGATTTGCTGAGATCCTTCACTTGTTTGTTTGTATTTTCCTGTATTTCTTTAAGGTATTTTTGCATTACCTCTTTCAGGATTTCTTCCTGATGACCCACGTTCTCCTGCATTTCTCTGAGCGATTTTTGTGTTTCCTCCTCATGGGATTCCATCTGTTGATCCATCGTCTCCTGCATTTCTTTAAGCAGTTCTCGTGTTTCCTTTGTAAGGGCATCTAACCGTTGATTCATTTCTTTAAGCAATTTTTGTGTTGCCTCCTTATGGGCATCCGTCTGTTGACCCATATTCTTCTGCATTTCTTTATGCAAATTTTGTGATTCCTTTGTGAGTGCATCTACCCGTTGATTCATCTCGTTAAGCGATTTTTGTGTTGTCTCCTTGTGCGCCTCCATCTTTTGATCCATGTTCTCCCGCATTTCTCTAAGCGATTTTTGTGTTTCCTTTGTAAGGGCTTCTAACCGTTGATTCATGGTCTCCTGTAACTCTTTATGAGATTTATTTGTGTCCTTCTTGTGATCCTCTAATAGCATCATGAGAAGTGATTTTAAATCCAGATCTTGTCTTTCGGGTGTGGTGGGGTATCCAGGACTTGCTGCTGTTGGAGAGTTGGGTTCGGATGGTCCCACATTACTTTGATTACTGTTAGTAACATTCCTACGTTTGCCTTTTGCCATCTGGATACCTCTGGTGTTAGTTGGTCCTGCTGCCACTGGCTGTTGGTTGGACCTCCTGTGAGCCTGCAAAGCTATTTCTGCCCCCCCTGGATTACCAGGATTCCCCTGGCACCGATTTCTGGGGCCTGCCTGCTCCTGAGTGACTTTGGAGCCCTAATGTGCTTTGCCCCAAGTGATCTTATATTGGGGAGGCCTTGCACATCTAAAGGCTCAGCCTAGTGGATTCCTGGAGCAGAGGTCGCCAAAGGGAGGCTGGCAGGCTCCTGCCCTGTGCAGGGGTGTGTGATCTCTCCTGGGGGGGGGGAGGGGGCGTCCCTCTGCCAGGCAGAAGTCCCACAGCAGATCTGGCGCGCTGGTCACTGCAGATCAGCCCAGCACCTGGGAGCAGGTTTCACACAAGCTGCCTGAGACCGAAGCGATATTATGCCTGTCTGTCTCTGAGCCTGGTGGTCCCAACTACCTGGTCACTGGAGCAAAGATGGCGGAGGGCACTCTCCGTGGCGCCGCTCACACCGCTCTCCCTGTGGTCACGATGGCCCGCCGATCTGGCACCCAGACTACCACAGCGCCAACCTGCCCTCGGGCACAGACGGAAGCCCCAACAGGCCGTGTCCCAAGTGATGTTATATCGGGGGGAGAGCCTGGGTACCGGTCTCTCCAGCGCAGTCCGCGGGAACAGAGGTCGCGGAAGGGAAGCTGGCAGGCTCCCTCCCTGCGCGGGGTCCCTCCACCAGGATCTTTTTTTCTTAAAGATTGTAGTTCATTAAGAACCTAATCTCCCTGTTAGGTAGAGACAGAAGGGGGCATAGAGGCTTCCATGAAGCAATGAGGTCTTATGGAACCCTGAATGGAGAATAGGAGGTAATAGGAAAATAGAAAAGAGAACTGGTCTAATGTCCTGCAGAGGGAGAGGAGGAAGGCATGAATGACTGAATCTCTCCTGTGTTTCTTTAAGGGACTTTTTTATGTTCTTCTTAAAGTTCTCTATCATCATCATGAGATGCGATTTTAAATCTAACTCTTGCTTTTCTGGTGTGTTGGGGTATCTGGGACTTGCTGTGTTGGGAGAACTGGGTTCTAATGTTGCTAAGTAGCCTTGGTTTCTGTTGGTAGGGTTCTTGCACTTGCCTTTCATCATCTGGTTATCTCTGGTGTTAGTTGATCTTGTCTCTGGCTGGAGCTTGTCCCTCCTGTGGTTCTATAAGCCTGTGTTCGTATTCCTGGGAGACCAACTCTCTTCTGGCAGGGTCTATGCAAAGAAAGCTGTGGAGCTGCCTGGCTCTCTGGTGCAAATGGTGACCAGAAGGCTCCTGTCCCAGCTGCTCCACTGATCATATGCCCTGTCTGCTCCTAACTGTTTCCCTCCGTAGAGATATTGGAGAGAAATTGGAGATCTCACCTCCATGCTCAAAAGTGGAGGCACTTCTGGGAAATCACTCTCTCCTGGTGGGATATGCACCAAAGTGTTTTCTAAAAGTGTTGATTTTTGATGTGTTGTTTTAGGGAGTTATAACTGTATCTTCTACAGTGTTTATATTGAGTTTAGAAAAGAGTTGTGAAGTTCTAGAAGAGTCTATTTGCAAGGACTGTGTCTGGCCAATTTCATTCCCCAAGCATCAAATCCTATGCACAAGTACATATTCTTGGCCAAATGTTTTTTGCCCCTTAATTTGTAGGATTTAAGTGATGGAGGGAATGTATATCGTGCAATCCAGATTCTCATAAATTGTGGACCTACTCAAATTCTTCAATAGCTTAATATCATTGCATAATTAAAAATCACATTATTTAGTTTTAAAGAAGTTTATACATGTAAATAATGTACTTTGCTTTTTTAACTTTAATACTTATATACTTACATGGGTGTTTGTTCCACTGCCTTAATTTTCATAAAATAAAATTAAAGTTTGTATTTCCTATAAGTAGTTTATGAATATAAGCTACTTTCCATCACTATTAATGTAAAATCAGGATTCAAGCTCTTTGTTTATCCTGTTCCTGAGATCAAAGGACACCCAATTTTTATTTGTAGTAAATAAATAACCCTGCTTGATCAAGTTTTAGTTTAGTCTTAGAATGTAATGCACATGTGAACGAAGTTAAATAGTATTAGTATAATATAGGTATGTTGACTCAATCTTCTTTAAGAACTTTAGTTATGTATTTTTATTTTTTATTTCTGATAATCAGATTAGGAAGAAGATTTTCAGATATGGTTGTTTTAGCCAGGGTTCTCTAAGGGAACAAAACTAATAGAACGGATATATGCATTCTTGTATGATAAATTCTATATGCATGCTAGTACATTTGGATTTCAGTGATCTCTGAGCATCCAAACTCAGGTCTCCACTCTTGCATGGCAAGGGATTTACATACAAATCCATCTCCCCATCCCCTAAAAACCATTTCAAATAACATGTAAACATATATTAAGAGTCAGGTAGACTAATCATATTCTTTGTGATAAAGGTTATCTTACCAGATAACATTTTAGAACCTGTTGACTGTTCATTTAACCATAAAGAACCTGTTGACTAAGAAAAAGAGATAACTTATTATTATTAATAATTATTAATAAGCTGCCTTAATTTTCATAAAGTAGTGTAAACTAAAGTTTGCATTTCCTATAAGGTAGTTTATGAATGTAAGTTACTTTCCATCACTATTAATGTAAAATCAGGGTTCAAGCTTATTATTTAACTCACCAAACAATTAGTTCAAATATTCACTCCTGATCTCCTCATCTATAAAGTAAAAGTCTTGGGTAAAACCACCTGGAGATAAACCATCCTCATCAAGATATGTTCTGTATGTAAGTGTGTTTATGTGATCACTCAGGAAGTTTCTGTGTGGCCTACTGGCTGCTGGCTAACAGAGTTACTGCTTGGGTAGGGCTCTAACATGATTCCTGCTACTGTCAACAGCTGTTATTGCTGATTTCTATACTGAAAGATGGAACAATAGAACAGATTTTACTCAAGGGTATAAAATTTTAATATCTAGGAGAGCTGATATGATTTCTTTCAAGTAATGTTTCGAAAGTTCAGACCCTTTATTCATAAGGAAGACAACATACTATATCCATTTACTTATAAAAGAGACTCATAGCAAATAAGGCTGTGTCCCTAGAAATAATGCCAACTAGATACTCCTAAAAACAGTGCTAACTAGATACTCCTAAGCCGAGACTCCTGATTATTATAACATCCGCTTACAACCCAATGACTGGCTTTTCGTTTACTTTTTGCATTTCCACTTAAACCAAACCTCATCCAGTCTTCACATGAATTGTTGGAAGAAGAACTCTAAGGTATGTTTAACACCATTAACTTGTGTTTGTCAGACAAAGCTTTAATCTAAAATGAACATGTGACATGTATTCTTAATGAATAGCTTGACCTTTATGTGAACAAGCTGGAGATGCTTAGAAGTAAGCTAAGCCTCACAGGGCCACACATTTCTCACAATCTCAGCATGGATATTGGAGAGCTTCGTGACACTTAAGTTTGTTATGTCCCTTGGGTTTCTGTCCTGCCTGAGGGACTCTAGAGTGAACTGAGTGGCCATGGCAATTGTAACGACTCGCTGGTACGCCTTATGGCAAATGTGGTTGCTAAAGATTGCCTCCCCAGCTCTGGATCAGAAAAGATAATGTGGATAAATGAAACATTGGAAGGAACATGTGTGAACTGGAATGGAAACTTCCAGGTACCCCAGGCTTTGCTAGCTAATACCATTGTAGTCCTCAGATTCAGACTAGTTCAGTCCAGGCAGGGATAGAGATGGGGTAAGAAAACCTAGGTTCGTAGATTTGAAAAGATTCATCAAGGATGTAGAATAACATCTAAAATAGAAGCAAAGCTAAAAAATAAGTCAGTGCTCTTCTTAGTTTTCTGTGGAGAGGATTAAAACAAACAAACACCCATTAAATGAAACAAAAAAGACAGTTCCTTTGTACTGGGATTCATTTTCAGCACCTGTAAGTCAAATCAATCAACCAATCAACCAACCAATCAATCAATCAATGAATTAAAAAAAAATCTTCCTTGCTTTTTCAGAAATGAGAGTTCTTGAAGGGTTCTCTTACAGATCAAACTTTATCTGGAGAGGGGTTGTCTGTGCTTGCTTGGCTGCCTCTGTGCTCCCTTGTGCTCATGCAATATAAAGGACCTCAGGAGGGAGCATCTGTTCCTCACTCCAGGGCAAGGCAAGCAGGAAAGCCCTGTGCAAAATTACGAAGCAGAGGAAGTCAGAGTTTGAGAAAACATCTCAAACTTCTCTTTATACCTTGGTATGGCTGTAAAATACAGCGTTCTTTCCACAAGGCAAGCTCCCTCACCTCTTTGGGGACACTCCTGAGTGCCTCACAGCTGCTCTCCTCTGCAATCTATCACCTTCAAGTTAGTATGAATGCGTGTATTGATCCAACACTCCATTTGTATCATTTCTTGATTGGTAATTTTAATTTATTATTATTTACCTTTTTGTTATTTGTAACCAATAGCGTGTGTTTTCTAGAAACCATTGCTTTTATGAAATTTTGGGAGGTGGAACCTTTTGACTCTGCTCTTATCGGCAGGAGAGTGATACTATCGAAATTGTTCTTGAGAGAGAATTCTTTCTCCTACCCTTTGTTCTCTATCATGTGAGTATACATCAGATGCTAGAGCCATGATTTCAGACTTACTGCCTGCCCTAGCTGTGTAGAAATAACTTTCTGTTTAGTAAATTTTCAGCTCCGTGCCATAGCAGTACTGAGTGTCCTAAGATAGCAACAGAAGACAAGTGAATTCTTTCTTTCTTTCCTTCCTTCCTTCCTTCCTTCCTTCCTTCCTTTCTCTCTCTCTCTCTCTCTCTTTCTTTCTTTCTTTCTTTCTTTCTTTCTTTCTTTCTTTCTTTCTTTCTTTCTTCCTTTTCTTTGTTTTGGTGGGGAGGGTATTATTAAATTGTGCTAAAAGTATAGGTTTTACTTTTCTTTTCTTATTGGATATTTTATTTATTTACATTTCAAATGTTATTCCCTTTCCAGGTTTCCCCTCCACAAACTCCCTATCCCATACCCCCTCCACCTGCTTCTATGAAGGTGCTCCCCTACCCACCCACCCACCCACCCACTCCCACCTCCCCACCCTGGCCTTTCCCTACACTGGGGCATCGAGCCTTCCCAGGACCAAGGACCTCTCCTCCCATTGATGTCCAACAAGGCCATCTTCTGCCACATATGCTGCTGGTGTGATGGGTCGCTCCATGTGTACTCTTTGGCTTGTGGTTTAGTCTCTGGGAGGTCTGGGGGAGGGGTCTGGTTGATTGATATTGTTTTTCTTCCTATGCAGTTGTAAACCCCTTCAGCTCCTTCCGTCCTTTCTCTGACTCCTACATTGGGGATACCATGCTCAGTCTAATGGTTGATTGTGAGCTTCCGCCTCCGTATTTGTCAGTCTTTGACAGAGCCTCTCAGGAGACAGCTATATCAGTCTCCTGTCAGGAAGGACTTCTTGACATCTACAATAGTGTCTGGATTTAGTGTCTGTGTATAAGATGGATCCCCAGGTGGGGTAGTCTCAGGATGGCCTTTCCTTCATTCTTTTTTTTTTAAAGAATTATTTGTTTATTTATTATATGTATGTATGTTGCTGTCTTCTCCAGAAGAGGGCATCAGATCCCATTACAGATGGTTGTGAGCCACCATGTGGTTGCTGGGAATTGAACTCAGAACCTCTGAAAGAGCAGACAGAGCCCTTAACCACTGAGCCATCTCTCCAGCTCCCTTTCCTTCATTCTTGGCTCCACACTTTGTCTCTGTATTTCCTCTTGTGAGTATTTTGTTCCCCCTCCCAGGAAGGACAGAAACATCCACACTTTGGCCTTCCTTCTTGAGCTTCATGTGTCTGTGAATTAATTAAGAGAGAATGTGGATGTGTAGCTCAGTTGGAGAGAACTTGTCTAATATGTATACGGCCCTAGGTTTGATCCCTAGAACCTTTGACTGTTTATAATCTGTTCAATGATTTTAGGACTTGAAGTGAAAAGCAGGAGCATTTGAGTCAATCATCTGACACAATATTCCATGTCTACACAGTAAAATTAGCTACATAAACTAGTTGAGCTTGTTTTGAGATAGGACAGAAGAACTTAGAGTGCTACCATTTTGGTAGATGTTCTTCTGGTCTCAGAGCCTCCCTGTCATATGTGGATATGCTGTGTCTAATCTGTGTTGTGTACACCAACATTCTATTTCATCTCTGCAACCCAAAGAGTTCTTTTTTTTTAAACCTCTGCAACTATTAGTTTATAAGTATCATCCAGGACTCATGTAATTCTTCCTCAAATTACATAACAAATGAAAATGTAAAGAACCCAAGTCAAAATTATATAACAACACTCCATCACAAAAGTACATAAAATTACAAGAACGCTATTTTAAAACACTGGCACTTTAAGAGAACGATCACCTCAAAAAAAAAAATCCACAAAATTGCCAAATTGTTCCCTAAACTAAGCAGATTAACAATGATGAATGAATGAGTTTGGGTTTCATAAAGAAAAAGCAAATGGATTGGACCTAATATGCAAAGTTTATCCTCTTTCCTTGCATCTGATTTATAAAGGGACAAACCACAATATAGGAAAATATGCCCTTCATTCTAAATGTGGCATAATTTTAAAAGCTGGCTCAACTAATTAAAAATACCTTTAAACAGTCAAGTTTCCTGAACAATCTGTATTTAGACAGAAGGGCAAAGGCATTAGAGCCAGCGTTCTCACGATAGCCTTCACTGGGACTAAGGTCAACAAAAAGTACGGCAGTCTTGTATTTTAAGCTCACACTTTTGGGGATACATTCTCAGGTCTTCTTTAGTAGGGGAAACTGCAAAATATAACTGCCATTACACAGTAATGGCAGTTAAAGGAGCATCCTTGTGTAAGGATTAGAACATACTTTTCTATTAGTCCTTCAAGGACAGATTTTCAGATTGCTTGATTCTAATAATCTCATGGTATGACAGAATTGATCACTCCTTGCTTTGCCAAGTAGATTATATTATCTTTTATCAAACTGATCATGATTTTGGAGATTCTTCAACTATGGATAAAAATGTTACCCCTACCACAATATGCAGGGTGTGGACAAAAGCTTTTTTCCAGCTAACGATATGAAAAGATACTGTAATAATCCATGTGACCCAAAATGGGCAAAAGCAAAAGGCTAGCTTCCCCTCGAGAAGAAAACTTTCAGACCCATGAAAAGGACAACAATACTAACCAAAAAATTGTACTTACTTAGAAGCATTCAGAATGTCAACAAAACAGCCCCCCCCTTTTTTTTGCAATTACAGAGTGGTATTCAGTTAACAGAATGACAATTATCATCGTATAAGCCGCATCAGAGACAACTGAAGATGAAAAAAAAAATAAAACCAAAAGAAAAAAACCAAAAACCAAACTACTGTCCCCATATATAACTAATTTGTGCTGTGCACCAACAAGAACTTGCTTTAAATTTCCATGCCAAATTACATCCCCCAGACTGTACCAGGCAAGGTTAGTGGCTATTGAAAATACCACCAGGACAGGGCTATCTAAAGACACATTCGGTAGTGTGTTAGCTATACAAAAAAGGACACTGTACAGTTTAAAAACAAGTCTTACACAGACTTACATTTCAATCTTTATTCTTTAAAAGGAGTGTGTTGTGTACAGGAGGATTAAATGCTTTTTAGACAAGAAAAAAAGTGTGCTAAACCAACTTATTCATCATCATCTTCTTCATCTTCATCTTCTTCTTCCTCCTCTTCTTCATCCTCTTCATCTTCCTCATCATCTTCTTCTTCCTTCTTTTTCTTGCTCTTTTCAGGCTTGACCACCCCTTTTTTTCGCTGCATCACGTTTTCCTTTAGCTCTGAAGGCAGCAATATCCTTCTTGTACTTCTCCATCAGCTTGGCAGCCTTCTTCTCATAGGGCTGCTTATCATCCGCTGCAGAGTTGGTCAACATCTCTTCTAGTTTCTTTGCAACATCACCAATGGATAAGCCAGGATGCTTGCCTTTGATTTTGGGGAGGTACTCAGAACAGAACAAGAAGGCCAAAGGAGGCCTCTTGGGTGCACTGGGATCCTTGAACTTCTTTTTAGTCTCCCCTTTGGGGGAAATGTAAGTTTTCATTTCAGCCTTTGCCATATCTTCAAATTTCCCTTTTTCTTTAGTAGACATGGTCTTCCACCTCTCTGAGAACTCCCTGGAGAATGTTGAGAAGTTGACAGAAGCATCTGGGTGCTTCTTCTTGTGCTCTTCCCGGCAGGTTTGCATATAAGGACATTTTGCCTCTCAGCTTCTTAGGATCTCCTTTGCCCATGTTTAGTTGATTTTCCTAAGCGAGTCACAGAGTCGCCCAGTGCCCATCGAGCTCTCACTTGCTCCGGCGCTGTCTCTCTCTCTATGGAGCTCAATGTACTGCAGTGGCCGTGAGAGAAGGAGCCAGGCGCAGCCTCCTCACCCTTTCCGCTCTGTAACCCAAAAGAGTTCTTATATGAGAAATTCCTCTTTAGTGGTTATTCAAAAACCCTTCTCCTATCCTCTTCTACATATTTCCCCTGAATTTCCAGTCTTCTTACCTCCTTGTTGACACATGGATTCATATTTCCTAATGACTTCCTTTCACTTCTTCAGATTGAAAGATTTCTACTATCAGGAAACAAGAATATGGTTTAATTGCCAAGTATATATTGTATATTCTGCATCTCAATCCTAACACAGACTTCAAACCTTTCCATACCCCTATTGCATATGATGATTGTAGAGGAATTTTAATGCATCAACATGGTTAGAAAGGGTGAGTTTATTCAGCAATAAGCCTCTGAGAGGACAATTATGACAGGTGAATAAAAGTTACATTTTAAGATGATATTATGCATTTCCTTTTTATACCACAAACATACAAGATGAACATTTTTATTAAAAGGTAAGGAAATCTGGATAAAGTGATGTTATCAGTTCCACTCTAAAACCTTTAGGGGGTGATGTAAGTATTCAGAGTTATTTTTAGCCAGAGAAACTTGTTTCTCCTCTAAACTAAACAGAAGAAGCAGTGTCAAGAGTGTATTTTTAGTGTGTGAGAAAACTGGTTTTATTTCTTACAAACAGTTTCATTCTTTATTATCAAAGGAATGAAATTAATTGATTTTCAGTCCAACACACATAAATCGTGTTAGATATGTTCACCATATGCACAAGAGGCATAAACCTTCCTCTTTAGAAATTTGTAATTAATTATAAAGAAATGCGATTGATTAATAGGTACAATGTTGTGTGACTACCTAGGAGGAGTAGGTCCTGATGTCCTAGACACAGAGGAGAACAGCAGTCATAATTAATGATGGAATAGAAGAGAAGAATTTGACTATATGCTCTATAAAGTAGTGATGAACATGCAGGGTGATGGATGAGGTAATTACTCTGATTTGATCATTACCCAGTGTTTGCTTGAATCAAAACATTGACTTGTACCTTGTAAATGAGCAGACATATGCTTGAACTGTCTCTTAGTTTCACATGTCCACTTCTTTCCCTTCATTTCTGTTCTTGGACAGTTCATGTGAAAGTAGCATTGCTCGTTCTGTCAGAAGACAGAAGTTTTGAGTGAGCATCACACCACTCTGTTGCCATGTAATTTTCTTACTGCTCATTCATTTCCTGTTCTGTGTCCCATCCTCCTAGACCAGTGTGTTACTGTAAATCACAGAAAGTCCACGTGGCATGCATATCAATTTAATATGACAGATATATAACTTGATTTTAAAAATTGATCCAACCTTTAAGTAGAATGAGAGTTTCCGGGAAAGTACTGATTCCAAGATTTAAAAACAGAACAAAACTTGACATATGGGTAACAGGTTGGTAGTGACTATCTGATGACCTGGAAAACCAGGTCCTTTCTTTTTAACTGACTAAAGTGTTTCTGCAACATTTTGTGGCTCTGACTCTGTGGCTAAGTGGCTACCTGTGGTGTGGCAATTACACTGGGATATTTGGATTCCTATTCTTAATCTATTCCAACCTACCTATTATTCCATGGATATCCAAGAGCACAAACTTCATTAGGATGATGTTTTTCTTCTGTAAAAAATGTGCTTGATGACTGCTGTGATCATCCTCACACAAGAAGTTATTTCTAAAATGCTGTTTTACCCTCACGTATCAGTGTAATTTGGTGACCCTACTGACTGAAAAACACTGGTCAGAGCACAGGGCCTGCAATGGAGGAGCTAGTGAAAGGAACCAACCAGTACACCCGGAGCTCCCAGGGACTAAGCCACCAACCAAAGGGTACACATGGAGGGACCCATGGCTCTGACTGTGTATGTAGACATGAAAGGAGAGGCCCTTGGTCCTATGAAGGCTCGTTGCACCAGTGTAGGGGAATGCCAGGACAGGGAAACAGGAGTGGGTGGGTTAGTGAACAGGAGGAGGGGGGATGAGTTACAGGGTTTTCGGAGGAGAAATGGGGAAAGGGGATAGCATTTGAAATGTAAATAAAGAAAATGTCTAATAAAGTTTAAAGAAAAAAAAATTGAATTACCCTAGATATCAGTTGTAAGATCAAATCTAGAGAGCAGCATTTTCTCAGAGGTATGTAGTCCATCTTCCTCTCAGAAATCCTACTTAATCTGAAAACCATCTTAAAACTAGTCCTACATAATGTCTGAATGCCTCCTGATTCAGAATTGTGCTCAAGATCGCACAGATCAAAATTCAAACTTAAGTGTGGCGGTTTGAGTATGCATGGCCCAGGGAGTGTCACTCTTAGGAGGTGTGGTCTGGCTGGAGTAGGTGTGGCCTTGTTGGAGGAAGTGCATCACTTTGGGGCTGTGTTTTGAGACTCTCCTTGCTTCCGAGGATACAGTCAATCTGTTCCAGTCTTCCTTTGAATGAAGATGTAGAGCTCTCAGCTCCTCTAGGGCAATGCCTGCCTGGATGCTGCCATGCTTCCCTCCTTGATGGTAATGGACTGAACCTCTGAACCTGTAAGCCAGCCTTAATTAAATGTTGTCCTTTACAAGAGTTGCCTTTGTGAAGGTGTCCCTTCACAACAATGGAAACCCTATCTAAGACATTAAATCCTGGTACTATGAGTCACAGCAATGGCAGCTACACACATTTGTAAAATGTGCCAGTAAATCAGTGAGATGTATGTGTTATCTATCCCATGCGAAACAAAGATTGATCTAGAGATTCAAAGTCAGTTTGTTTGTCTCTCCTTATCACTATTTCTGCCATCTATGTGGTTGTCACAGTCTAGACTGTGACTGTTTCTCCCTGGAACTAGTTTGATTGACTGATGGATATATTGATTTAGAAACAAAGTCTCACTCCATAGCCCTGGCTGGTCTGAAACTCGCTTGTGTAGACCAAACTGGGATTAAAGCCAGTTTTTCTTCTTAAGGCCACACAGATCTATGTGCCTCTGATTCTTTCTGGGTATGTGCCACTACCTTAGGCTCCTACAGCATCTTAACTGGTTTCCTTGTTTATACTCTTGTACTCTCTACTGTCTGTTCTCCACATTGCAGTCAAGTACACATCAGTCTATTGCAGAATAAACAAACTGCTGCTATTCCTTTGCTTAACCCTGCTGGTCCTTTTCTTAGGCCATCAGGAGAAGTTAATATGGTCATAAGTTGACCATATTAACTCTGGGTCAAGTCCATCCTCACTGAGCAATGTGTTCTCCAACTTCTTAGCCCCAGCTACATCAGTCTTTCCCTTTTCCCATGACAACATCTGAAATATTTTTCTTTTTCTTTCTTTCTTTTCTTTTTTAAAAAATTCCACATAAACAAATCTCTTCCAAACTTCCTTAGAGAGACATTTCATCAATCATAATTTAGTTATTTGATTATATATACAGTAATTGTTCTGTACTCATAGATTGTGCTGATGCAGACTTAACTAACTAGAGAATGGAAAAAGTTGTATATGCATGAAATGATTTTGCCATTATTCCCTAAGTGATATAAAATAGGATATATTCACATAGCTCACATTCTATATTATGCGTAATATAAAAGTGACATAAGGAATACATGGAGGAAATACATGTGTATATATACTATGTGCATATATATTATGCATACAATGTAATCACATGGAAATTCTACACCACTGAATAGCAACTATATACATAAGTAGGTTAAGCTTTTAACTCAATATGATTAGAAGTACATTGTTTGAACTTTCAATCAATTTAGGAATATTTTTATGTCTACCATCTTATCTGTATAATTTTTCATGAAATAGTCAGTTTTAACGTGTTTTTCTATATATTTCTTGAGTTTTATCAGAAATATTTTCCTTGTAGATTTTCAATTTTATCAGAAAATGTTTATAATTCCACTTTCAATCAATTTAGGAATATTTTTATGCCTACCATTTTATCTGTATAATTTTTCCATGAAATAGTCAATCTTAACGTGTTTTTCTATATATTTCTTCAGTTTTTATCAGAGATAGTTTCCATGTATGTTTACACAATGGACTACTACTCAGCAATTAAAAACAATGAATTCATGAAATTCTTAGGCAAATGGGGAACAGGGGGACGGAAGGGGGCTTATGGGACTTTCGGGGATGGGGGAACCGGGAAAGGGGAAATCATTTGGAATGTAAATAAAGAATATAGAAAATAAAAATAATAAAAAAGTATATTGTTGTTAAACTACCAAACAAATATGTTTGTGTTGCTAGCTAGGGCATCCTAGCACTAAGTGCACATACATTCATGTAAACATTTCTTCTCTTGAATTATGTAGGATAAAATCAAGGAAACGAGGAACAAGAGAAAGACCTGTAGTTTCAGCATGTCCTGAACCCTGAACAGCCTTGTTTTCCCAGTTGAGTCTGTGGTCTTGATGATTCTGAATTTGATTTGAGTGCCTCACAGTAATAGGAACCATTGAAAAGGAAACACAAATGATCTGAATAATTTCTTGCACCATGCAGATGTTATGGCAGAATTGGGGAAGCACTCTGGAGGAAATATAGCTGAGTTATTGTTGATTAGATACAGCAACCCTTTTGTTTCTCAGTTCATTATTCATGATAATGTATATCATATATATATATATGTTATATATTATAAATAGTTTTGTTTTATATATTTTCATATCCCTTTACTGTTTGACGTGTATGTACAGTTTTTCTTGCAGGCTTTCTCTTCATTGGTAAAGAAATGGGAAGGCTTTATTTGTCTGGGCTTCCCTGCTCTGTATCTCACATATGAGTCTGTGGTCCTTTAGACAGATGTCAGAACTTAACCTAGAGGGTGTCTTAGGAGCTGGGTAGACAGAAGAACTAACTTCTTTCAGTTACTCTATAATCCATATGAACAAAGAGGAACAAAAAAATCTAAAAATGGTAGTCATGAGATACAGTAAAAGTTTAAGCTTTAACTGGATTTTACCAACCCAGAATAATGGCCTTTTCCTGTTAGGAAGGGGAAATATTTCTTAAAATATGTCATAAGACTGTTTTTCTTTGTCCTGATGCATAGAGTTGCCAGGTGTTAGGTGGCTTTGAATTTTGGCATTTCCCTTATGTTCTTGTGGAACATTATAATTTAACCTGTCAGCATATCTCAGATTATTGCCAACTGCTCTCAGTTGTATATCTGAGATTATATCAATTACTTTTTTTCTTGTTGCTACAATAAAACACCATGATCGAGGCAACTTGTATTGTGGACTGGAAAATTACTGTAACAAATAAACTCTTAGAAGTAAGAGTTTATTTAGGCGTATGCTTCTGGGGCATTAGGCGTTCATCATGAAGGGAAGCTTGGAGTCAAATGCAGGAATGGTGAGACACAGGGTCCTGGGAGCTCACATCCTTTACTGCAAGCACAGAGCAGAGAGAGCAAACTTGAAGTAGGGCAAGGTTTCAAACTCCCAAATTCTTTCCCACAGTGACATATTTCCTCCAGCCTAAACTTCTCCAAATAGTTCCATCACCTGGGGACCAAGTATCCAACTGGTTGAGCCCGTGGGAGGCCATTTCTCATTTAAACTACCACAACAAAAGAAGAGGTAGAAGCCTAAAGCTGGAGCTCCAGCTTTATTATGGACTCTGACTTCTCTAGGGTAACCTTTGAGTTTCTTGAGTTTACTTGAAAGTCTTCAAGAGTTCATGCATAATCTTGGTTAAGAGTACAGCATCCAGCATCCAGCATCCAGCATCCAGAACATTAGAAGATGCTTGTGGTGCTATTCTCCATTGTCAACTTGACTGAATCTAGAATTAAATAAAACCCAAATGACTGGGTATACCTCTGAGGGACTTTTGCTTAATTGAATCATTTAATGTGGAGAGACCCATTTCTAATTCAGATCTTTGAGGTGGAAAGATACAGCTTTAATCCAGATCTTTTGAGGTGGGAATATCTGTCTTTACTCTGGGTCACATCTCCTGCAAGCAGCCTATGTAAAGGACATGAAAGAAGTAAGATAGTGATTTCTTTGCTTGCTTGCTCTCACTCTGCCTGACAAGTCCATTCTTTGGAATGTTCTTTGGGATTCTGGTGTATATTGAAGACCTGTTGAGACATCTAGTGTTGTGGAATGAACAATTACTGGATTCTTGAGACTTCCATTAGTAGACAGCCACTGTTGGAGTAGCTGGATGACAGTCTGTAAGCCATTTTTATGAATTCCATATGTATACATATTTGTGCATATACATGTAATTTTATATATATGTAACATGTATTATATATTATACAAGAAATACAATACTATATATTCCATACACAGAGAATTTATATATACACATAAATGGAACATGCATGTATATGTATATGTATATGATATATATGTATATGTATATGTAATGTGTATGTATGAATATACATAGAATCCTGACTAATACAATGCCTTTTTTCTACTACTGAGAAAAGTTTAGCAGCTGTTGAAAGAGAAGATTTTTCAGTTGCCCGTGACCATGAGAAGTAAACCCAACCACTTAGATTAGAACTTGATGAAGCTTATAAAAGTTAGGTTCTTAAGAAAGAAAGCTAACATTCCTTCAATAGCTGTCTGAAAGTAAACTAGAAAATTTCTAATCCTACTTTTTTATGCATATAAAATTTTTGAAGTGATTATCTCTGCATTGTGTGGCTACTTGAACAACTACTTTTGGATTGGATTTAAGGGTCCCTCCACAAAAGGAAACACATTCCTGGTACTCTGAATTTTCCTAAGAAAACATGATAGATTAGCTCTATTATTTTTATCTTGCTAATTGGATATGGTATCAAGCAGCCCTATATATTCACATCCTAGATTAGAGCAGCTGCCAGTCCTGAGAGAATAATTTTGTGCAGCAGGTGATCATTAGTGTAGAAGCTCACAACTATGCAAAGTATAGAGAATATTGCTTCTATGGGGTGCTCAGCCGCAGAGGGGACCCTCTGTCACACCCACTCCATGACTCAAGGCTCAAGGACCAATGTAGAAATGGTGGTAGAAAGATCATAAGAACCAGCAATTCGGAAGAACAGGAGCAAAACCTGTCATGTCTTCTGGAAATGACAGGACTTCTGTTCTCATGAACTTACAGCAGCTTTGATGCCCACATAAAAGTAGTACAAGATAAATATAGTCCACATTCTAGAGTGGGATGGGGAATGGTTCGTGAACCCCTACCCCTAATTGAGGAGCTATGGACAGTTGTTAGTTTCTGGGATAGGAAGAATCCGTCTTCTTTAAAAGTATGGTCTCTCATAGGTCAACCATGCTCATCCAGGCTCTACATTCATGACTATATTGAGCAGTACAAATTGAACTAAGTGGGTTATTTTGAAAAACAAACAAACAAAAAAACAAAAAAACAAAAAAAAGAAAGAAAGAAAAAAAGAAAAAGAGAACATGAAGTTGAGGAGTGGAGATGTAGATCTAGGAGGAGTTACTGGTGAATATGACCAAAATACAGTATATGCATGAGCTAATAAACATATATTTCTGAAAGTTCGCTTCTTCCTTGGGCCTACTCACAAAGAGTTTACAGGGATAATGGGTGAAGTGTTGTTCAACAAAACAATAGGACTTCTGTTTGGCTGATACAACATTTAATCAAAACATTAGTTAGAAGTAAATGTAACTATCCCAGTCAGTTGTTTTCCTGCATTTTTCTTGTCACAATTATTTTCAACTCTCTAGTTTAGTCTGCCATCTTTTTTTGAATCTCAGAAAAGGATTACAGAGTTCCATCATTTGGAACCCATACTGAGAGAAGTATCTAGTCAGGAAACATATGTAAAATTGAGCCAATTTTATCGCTATTCAAGCAAATTCTTTTCAAAAAGAAAACTTCTGTGATTTCTGTTTCATCTTTCTACAATACACTTTCTTAATAACAATCATGAAGAAGTCTGTATGTTGAATAGTTTTAGCATCTAAAGATGCCCTAGATGAATGGATGAAGAGCAGGTTTGGTAAAGTTTACAGAGCATTTACATGCAGATGACATTATGACCAATGTAGTTGTCTGTAGAGGAATTTTAGCACACACCTTCAATCCCAACCAATGAAGGCAAGGCTAGTTTCTAGAAGGATCAGCCACATTTGAAAAGGATGTTTAATTGGAGGGCAGTTCAATGAGTGGAATTCTGTTGAGTTCATTCAGTTCTGTCCAGTCAGTTGAGTCTAGTCAGTCAGTCAGCACAAGAGGAAATGCAGTGATGTTGAATGTGGAAGTTCCGTTGGTGGTAGTTCAATTTGTGAAGTTCAGAGGAAGTTTGTACCAGGACAGTTTTATAGAGATAGATACCCAAGAGAACAAGCTAGACACAGATTAAGGCAGGTTGAGCCAGGGAGTGAGAAGGAGCTAAATGATTAGAACAGATTGCTAGAATGAGTTTGATGCCAAGCAGAGTAATCCAGTCAGAAGCTGAGAGAAGCCAGTTTGAACCATTCAGCTTGGAGAAGAGTTTGACTCAGAAAAGCTAAGTCGAACCAGCCAACCAGAGTTCAGAAAGAGCTAGAAAGGGTGAGCTCATTCAGCAGTAAGCCTCTGAGACAACAATTACATCTGAGGGGAAAAAAAGTTACTTTTACGGTTGTCTTTGCAGACTGTCATTTTCTCTGTCTCTGTCTCTGTCTCTGTCTCTCTGTCTCTCTGTCTCTCTCTCTCTCTCTCTGCGTGTGTGTGTGTGTGTGTGTGTGTGTGTGTGCGCGCGCGCATGTGCATGTCTATGTGTTCATGCTACTATTATGCACACGAAAATATTTTGTCATGTCAGATGTTATTGTAGCTTCCAAAATACATAGCTGTAAAGTATCTTCTAATACTGGGAAAGCATGCCGGAATAGAGGAAACTTTCTGGCCAGTATCAACTTGATTTCCTCATGCTCTGTGACCAAAATGTGTGGTGTCTTCTGCAATGAAGACTTAGCATCAAGTTCTCATGGGCTACTAAAATATTTGTTATATATATACATATGTATATATATATTTAGTTTCTAGGACACACTCAACAATAACCAGAGGGAGAAGCATCTCACATCTGGAACTGGGTTATTTATTTGGAACTTATTGTTAATGGAACAAACATAATCCACTATTGGGTAACTTCAGTTAAACTCTGTTTCATTTATCTCTATCTCTACCTCTACTTCTATCTCTGTCTAATCTATATCCATATTTATATCCATATCTCTCTCTCTCTATCTATCTATCTATCTATCTATCTATCTATCTATCTATCTATCTATCTATCTATCTATCTATCTATCTATCATCTAATTATACCTCAAACATATGATAAATATATATCATGTGTGTATTATATACATATACATATTCTCTGTAGGTATACTTAAGAAACCTAAAATACTAGGTTTCCATATAGCTTAAGAAGTGAGCATTTATATACTTTCTAATATCATGTGAACAATTCTGAGATCCACAGATCTATCATTTTCGTTTTAACCCTATTCCCCAGGGTCTGTAGCATGTCAATGCTGTGCTATCTGTAACATGTCCAGGCTCCTGTTGTATGTAGCCTGTCTATGGAATTTTGTCTGTAGCATGTCTAAGATTTGTCATCTATAGCATGTCTAGGTCATGCCATCTGTAGAATATTCAGGCTGTGTCATCATCACACACCCAGGTTGCATTACCCATAGAATGTTTAGCCTTAATCCTATGTACCATGTGGACTCTGTGTCATCTGTAACATGTTCAGCCTGGTATCTGCAGCATGCCCAGGGCATGCCATTTTTCAGCATGTCCCTTCTTTGTTACCTGGGAGTTGGAACTGACAATGATTATTTGAGAATCCAGTTATGTTGCATCTGCCACAGAGGGCAGAAAAGGAGTGGGAGATATGTTCTTTGTTGTCAGGAAGTTGAAGATCAGATATTGATAAAGTTTGTCTCATCCCTGCGTCCACAGGCTCTTGAGCTGTCCTTGAAGCAGGGTTTAATTATCTAGTTAGGGTTTGTTGGAGAAGAATGAGCTTCAATATTTCTTTATTCTGAGAACCTTACAAATCACAGAATTACAGAATATCAGAGCAGGAAAGGACATTAAAAATCATTTCAGTTTATTCTTCAGTGTGCCAGTGGGGGCAATAATTCTATTTAGACACATTGAAGGAAAATTTTAGTATGTTTTATGAGAGGGAAGAATCAAGTTGTCTAGGATTTTAACTGATTTCATATAGCAATTCTGAAAAAGATTAAAACATCTAGGTTAGTCTGGTTGTCAACTAGAAGCAGAGATTTCTTTCTTATTTTCTTATGGGAAAAGAAGCAAGAGAGTTAAGCTTAGAATAACATAAGTGGGAGTTAAATCTGAACATTTCCCTGATATTTGTAGTATGAGAAATTTTACTGAAAAAATTGGCATAACTCATAGATTAAATTAGGAAGTTATAAAAGAAGACACATTCCATTTTATATGAAAATTCAGAAACATTGAATTTTCCTGGACTGCAATTTTGGTCCCTGCAGATGTGTGGTGTGCAAACCTGTATTGCAACATTGTCTTCTCACAGTGTCAATGAAGATGTTATCTCAGAGAAGTGAAACAATTATTCTGGAAATCATGGCTGGCATAGACATCATTTGGAATGTAATTTGTCTGATTCCCCAAATCAGGGCTCAGCCTACTGATACAAAGTTATCTCAACCCACTGATACATAGCTAGCTCATTCCCTGATAAGTGACTAGCTCATGCACTGCGTCAACTGGGCAATTTCTGAAAATGGGCTATAAAGCTCAGGAATGAAAAACTGAAGTGGTACAGTATTACCTTTAATGAACTCTATACTGACAAAAACTAGAGAACAGAGAAAGAAAGAAGAGGAGGAAAAGGAAAAATAGGGGGAGATGAAGGAGGAGGGGGAAAGGGTGGAGGACAGGGAAGGATAAAGGAGATATGGCAGAAAAAACAACTGCTATTTATACAGATCAGGAAATCTTTGAAGACCAAAGGAGAAAGTGACAAAGAGACACCTTTACCACAGGTGTGGTAGAGTTTCAAATCCCTCCTTAAAATTATAAAAACAATAGATTTCATTGTGACATTCTCACATATTTTTATCTGTGTAGTTTGCTCACCATCAACCTCACATCATCGTCTTGACCTGTTGTGTTCTTTCCGATCCACTCCAAGTGGTTTGGTTTGCTTTTATAGTTCCTAAGTATCAGTTCCAGTTGTGGTTATAGCTTTGTTCAATAGGAGGGAGCAGAGAAGAAACATCCTTCATCTATCTGATGCAGATGTAGATCTTTACACGAATGAAAAACCACACATTCATAGCAATAGGAGAAAAGCCTTGGAGAGTAGTGTGGTCCAAGTCTCAGCTATAGACTGAGCATATATAGAGCAGAAGAAAAATGCTTTTTGGGTCAGAGCATCCTTTCTTCTTAGAACTCTCTAGAGGAGTTTTCATATAATCCTTTTCCATCTCCCTTCCTGTAGAATCACTCTGATGTTCAGAAACTTCTACAGATAGATTTGGAACATCCCATTTTGAGTGCATGGCTCAGTTGAGAAATTGCTATTTTGAACAACTGAGACCATCCTGGTAGTCAGCCTGCTTGCCACTCCCTAAGAGGTGGCCCGGCTTTTCCTCAATGACCAACTTCATTTGGCCTCTCTAAATTTCTTTGTAGCTCTGCTCATGACCTGGTCTTTCCCAGAAAGTTTTCTTTATGCTATCTTGAGTACTATTTAGGGCCAAAGTCCTGAAAGATGTCTTAAGACAAATTCCTTTACAAACTTGAAACCCAATTTCATGGAAGTCAGACATTAAGATATTCAAGGAGGGACCCTTGAGACCTTTCTCGAGTTCCTCCACATAGAAGGCTCCACTCCGGATGCTCTGCCTGTTTGAGTCACTATCTTGTTTGAAGACTTAGAACTTCTGTGATTTCCCATTTCACTGTGCATGTATGCACTGGATCTCACATCCTTCTTCCTGGGAGTAGTCCATAGACAGGCTATGTTTTAATTTTCAGCTATACACACAGCTCTGTCTCCTTTCAGATTCTTTCCTTCTGAGCACCTCGTTCAATAATGCTTAGACATTCCAGGGTTAATAATGTCAGTCAGCGCTGATTTGCCAACTCGGAGAGAGTGACAGGGAGATGAATAGAGATGTGATTTGGTGTGACTGTATGTGGAAATAACTTTAGGTTCAATTGATGCACCAGTTGAAATTTAATCTAATCTCCTAGCCTCATTTTTTTCTTTTGTCTTTGCTCCTTTTCGTAGCTTTCACCCTTTTCAAGGAAAGATCTGCTATCTGCCTATATGTATGCAGGTAATTCATATACAGAGTTTATGACATTTTTCATCATCAAAGTAAAAAGCATGAGTGGTATCCTCAATTGTCCAATCTCAGTGTAACTATAGAGAAAATAACAATGCACGTCACGGAGAGCTGGTCCCTGCAGAGTTGCTGCTTGCGAGCCTTTGCAAGAACGATGTATGAAGGCTGGAAATTGCCTGTCAGTTATTTGTTCTGCTTGGATATTGCACAGAGTGATTAATATTTAAAGTCTACTTCCCTTCACTTCTGCATACTCTGGAGATATTGGACCTGTGGAAAATGAGGTGAAAAGCAAAAGTGTGCCTTAGATCCCCAAAGTAACGAAGCATCTTTGAAGAATGACAAGCAAAACCGGCCATCATAGGTGGAAATCTGTTCCTTCTGATCTTAAATCAAACCTTACAATTTGACATAGAAGAACCCTTTCCTTGCTAGAGAGAGAGAGAGACAGACAGACAGAGAGAGAGAGAGAGAGAGAGAGAGAGAGAGAGAGAGAGAGAGAGAGAGAGAGAGAGAGAGAGAGAGAGAGAGAGAGTGTTAAACTGCTAAATAATGTTTAGTCATTTGGTTCATTTACTTCCAATCTGATACTAAACAGGGTGGAGGAAGAGAAACCCCCACAACTCATTGCCAGATAGAAGACATTCTAGCACTGCAGGAGTTCAATACACACACACAAAACATTTCCTTAAGTACCTTCTGAAGTATTAGACCTTAGTTTAAATGCTTGGGCTAGAAGCAAGGTCACTACAGTGATTCTAACAATGCATCTCTCTGCCTTGCATGGGTACGAGCCCTTGCATGGAGTGCTTGGGTTGGCTTTTGGACAGAAGAGTAGGGAAATGTATAAAATGTAAAGGATGCCCTACATAGGAGTGTCTGGCACCCCCACATGTGTTATCAATGATAACTTACTTAGTTCTGCAATGAGACAATGAGTGTTTGGGATTGAAGATTTTTTTTCCCTTTAAATTTCACATGTAAATTTCAATGTGATGGTACTTTGAAGTTGTGCATTTGCATGGGAACTCCTGTTGGTGTGGGTGAGATTTCCCCAGTGAGATTAGTGCTCTTGTCAGAAGATGAAACATCATAAGTTTCTCTCTCCATCAAGTACGAAGGTGTCCGCAAGCAAGGAAGAGAGTTCTCCTGAATTAACTCTGCATTGACTTTGATCTTACACTTCCAGCCTTCAGAAATACAAGAAAGAAATCCTGTGTAAGCCACTCAGTCTGAGTTTCTGCTACGGTTTCCAAGAGTGACGAGTTCAGTGGCATGCTGCATTTGTTTTAAGAATATCTGAAATCACCATACTTATGCTACTTCCTGGCTTGGGTAGAGTATGATGTATCAAGAAAGAAGCTTTTAAGCACTTTAGATGAAATTAACAATTTCTAGGCAAATAAATGATAGTAGTTAAATTGTTCATCATTACTTTTAAGCTATTGACTTTAAAATAAAATCTCAAGTGATCTAAAATTTCAAAGCAATGCTACATAAATTAATTTTCAAATTTAATTTTTCTTTTCAGTTTTGTATAATGTTTTTTGCTTAAGTTTTGTATATTTTATAGCATTTAGTAATTTTCCAATTTATTTCCATACAGACTTAAAAGAAACTGTTAGACTATTTCTGCCTAATAGTGAAAGGAGCATACATTCTAGAAATAACCTGTGTTGTTTATGCAAAACTGTGGCGGTCTAATTTGCATATGTATAAGCTATTCAAGGAACAGGGAGAGGGGTAGGAGAAATTGGAAAAATGAGAAATACATTTCAAGTCAGCATACTGTAGTACTTTATATAGCATTTAAATATGAAAAAATTAAGAATTGTCAGGATAAAAATTAAACTCTTTTTTTCATGTTGACCCTAACTGGGCTTTAAGAGCTCAATGACATTTCCATTATTACAAACTGGAATATCTGTTCAAGTTTCAGGTATCATATCAAAATTTAATTTATTAAAGATAATTCTGCCTAGGGAAGTACGGTGTGTGACTCCCTTTTTTCTTTTTTTCTTTTTTTTCTTTCTTTCTTTTTTTGTTTGGTATGCATGCTTTCTGGAGCAATCAATTTGAAGGACTGAATTTTGACAGGTGATTCCCCGAGGACCTCTGTACACCTTGGAAATATGAACCAGCCACTGACTTTCGGTTTGTGATTTCCAAACCTGTGGAATGCCTTATTTATATGCATATAAAACTCTGAAAAGTTTACCCCAGCAGCAATGAAATAATAGCACATTATACAAAGTGAGAATATGATTGGAAGCATTCATGCTGCCCTTTTGTGCTTCGGGGTCAAACACGTGGTCATCAGGTGAACTTAATTTTGTTATTTTTTCAATTATTTGAACACTGCATATTTTTTATAATTTTAATTTTTATTGAAAACAGATTTTCTTCATATAATTTATTCTGATTGCAGTTTCCTCATCCCTGCTACTCCTCCCAGATCCTTCTAAATCCATGGTCTTTCTTTCTCTCACTCGATTGAAAACAGAATGAAAAATCAACCAACCAACCAACCAACCAACCAACCAACCAACCAACCAACCAATCAACCAGCCAAACCAGAATAGGACAAAACAAACAGAAAGATGCCAAAGAAAAACAGACGCACACACACACACACACACACACACACACACACACACACACACACACACAGAAATCCTACAAATAAACAAAATTACTCCTACTGACTAGTTTTCACCTGAAACTGAAAATTGTTCTTTCTAGTTCCGTGAAGAATTGTGCTGGTATTTTAACATAGATTGCATTGAATTTGTAGTTTGCATTTGAGAGGATGGCCATCTTTACTACATTAATCCTACCCATTTATGATCATGGAGACTCTATATTCTGATATCTTCTTTTACATTTCTTCCTTCGACATCTTAAAGTTTTTAATCACACAAGTTTTCCACTTGATTGGTTAGGGATATCATATATATGTATATACATATATATATGATATATATATGGAATTTATATGTCTACATATACATATATTGTTAAAGATATTGTTTCCTTGATTTCTTTCTTAGTCTATCATCTCTATATAGGAAGGCTACTGGTTTTTGTGCATTAATTTTATTTCTTGGTACAGTACTGAAAGTGTTTGTCATCTGTAGATTTTTTTTGGTGGAATTTTAGGGTCAGTTATGTAAACTATCACACCATCTGCAAATAAAGATAGTTTGACTTCTTTTCTTCCAGTTTCTATCCCCTTGATCTCCTTCAGTTGTCTTATTGCTCTAGCTAAGACTTCAAGTACTAGATTGAAGAGGTTTGGAGAAAATGGGGATCCTTTTCCTGATTTTAATGAAAATGTTTTGAGTTTCCCTCCAGTTTAAGTTGCTGTTGCTGTAGTCTTGCTGGGAATTGTTTTTATTCTGTTGAGATATGTTCCTTGTATCTCTAATCTCTCCAGGACTTTTGTCATGAAATGGTGCTTGATTTTCTTCAAAGGTCTTTTCTACATCTAATGAGATGATCATGTGGTTTTTGTCTTCCAGTCTGTTTATGTGGTGGATTATATTAATTAATTTACATATGCTGAACTATTTATGTATCTCTGATGTGAAGACTACTTGATCACAGTGGATGATCATTTCAATGTGTTCTTAGATTCATTTCGTAAGTATTTTGTTGAGAATTTTTGTATCTATTTTCGTAAGTCAGATGTGATTCTAGTGGGTCTGCTTTTACATGTTACTTGGTATTTTTCTCTAACAGCTTTTAATATTTTTTATTCTGTAGGATTATTGTTTTGATTATTATTTGCTGAGATATATATTTCTTTTCTGGTCCAAGCTATTTGGTTGTTTTCTCTTAAGGTTAGGGAAATTTTCTTCTATGATTTTGTTAACAATATTTCCTGTGCCTTTGACTTGGGCATCTTCCCCTTCCTCTATTCCTGTTATTTGTGAATTGCATATTTTTAACATGAATTATATCTCCTGAATGCTTTGTACCTGGATTTTTTAGATTTAACATTTTCATTAGCTTAGGTGTGTATCCATCTTGTTCTCAGTGGCCAAGGCCTTCTCTTCCATGTCTTGTACTCTGTTGGGGAGGCTTATCTCTGAGGCTTTTGTTGACTTCATAATTTTTACATTTCCAATTTTTCCTCAGTTTGGAGTTTTTCCATAGTGATTTCATTTCTATTTTCATATCTTGAACAGTTTCCTTCATTTCATTCTACTGTCTATTCATAGACTTTATTACTGTACTTCTTCATTTCCTTGTTAAGGCCTTCGAGCATATTAGTTAATAATAGCTGTTTTGAAGTCCCTGTCTACATTGTATTTTTCAGGGTCTCCTGTAGTAGGATGGCTGAGTTCTTGTGGAGACATTGTCCTGCATGTTACTGCACTGGTGCCCAAGCATCTGTATTTGGGATGACTGTGATTCTCGGTGTTGATATTTGACTTTGTCGTTGTTGACTGGGTGTTCCGTTCCTTGGTTTCTGTTGTCCTCTCTGTTTCTTAGGAATGTGAGTTGGCTGTGAGTTGTCTGGAAAGAAGTGCTCCTCCATGTGTGGCCACTGGAGGTCCAGGGTAGAAAGCATTTCTAGGTATTGGGAGCTGATAGGAAAGAATGGAGTTGTGGGAAGAGGGAGACTGAGAGGGTCCTTAGGAGGAAAGGAAAAAGCTGGGTTTGCCCTAATTTTAGAATGAGCCTTTTGGAATTGGAGGTGAGGGAAAGGCTCCTGCACGCAGTCCTCCACAGTGCTGAGGAATGAGACTGGAGAGATGGTACTGAAGGGCAAGAATGACAAGGGGAACTGCTTACCTGAGCCCAGGTCGGTGTGGCTACTGGGGATTCTATGTAGAGAGTGTTTCTAGGCATCAGAGGTTGACACAAAGGAATGGGAATGGGTTCATTGGGATGTGAATGAGTAGAGGTGGGGATGGAGAGAGTCCTCAGGAAGGAGGAAAGTTAGTTCCACTGCAAAGTTGGCAGTCCCCAGGGACTGGAGGCGGAATGGGAGGACAGGTCCCTGCATGTTGTCTGCTACAGGGCTGGCTATGAGACTGGGAAATTTGCAGTGGAGGACAGGAAGCAGAGGGAAGGTCACCTAATTGATTCTCAGGGCCAGCTGGACCACTACATTTCCAGTAGAGAGTCTCATATACTATTTTTACTCATCTGTCTTCCATCAATTTCTTCCGCACTAGCGATGTGTTCTATTAGTTTGAAAAATGCTATATTTCCTATCATCAAAAAAGTATGACCCCTTCTCACCCTTTTTTAATGTTTCATTTCTCTGTTCGCCTTTATGGGAAAATTTCTCAAAATCCCTGAGTAGTTTCCACACTCCAAACTCCCTCATTTCCTTTCTTTATTCCTCTCTCCTCAGAAATGCATCTCCATCATTCCGCCTATACTTCTTTCACGCTTTTAGCCACCTCTTCATTGCCAGATTCCTGGTCAGACCCAAGGCTTTCTTAGTTGTCACATAAAACATGGTCAGTTATTCTTGTGTAATAGAGCCAGTCACCTTCTCACTTAATATCCCTAACAAAAGAGAAATAATTTATTACACACATGCATACATATACACACACTCACATGTATAATATACTCACACAGGGACAGACACACATGCACTCTTTTAAACACACATATGCATACACATATACATGCACACACGCTCATACACACACTGACATATACAGGGACACACAGAGTCACATATATGCTGCTCTCTCACACACAAATACACATGCAATACACTCACACATGGACAAACGCACACACTCATAAACACACTCACACATGCACACACACTCATACACACAATACGTTCACACATGGACAAACACACACACACACACACTCATTAACATGCTCACATATGCACACACACACTCATACAGGCATTGACACATGTACAGGCACACACAGTCACACACACATGCTCACATACACACAAAACAGACTCAAACACACACTCACACACATACATGGGCACACTCACACATGCACAAACACTCACACATACACACACACAAGCACACACATATACATGCACACACACACTCCAAAATATGCTTATTGCTATTTTATCTGTATTTGACTAATGGCTTAGTGAATGGATAACAACCTAAGGCATGTGCTCTTCACTGGAAATATTTCTCAAGAGAGAAATTTATTAGAAAATATTGAATACTTGTGCTAAGAATCCTTGAGATAAGGACAGGACAAATTCTTTACTTGTATATAAAGCACAAAATAAGTACTAAAAGTTCTTTTCTTCAGTGTGTACATGTGGGTATATATGTCACAGCCCACTGAGGTAAACAGCACTGCTCTTGTGCACATACATTCATGAATTATTTCCCTCATGATATTTGTGAGCTTCTTTAAGGCACAGCCTGTGTCTTATGTGTCATTGCTTCACTGGCATCTTGGTACCTAGGAGGAACTCAGGACATGTTTTTCGGATGCTTTATTTATTTTTATTTATGTTTGATACTGTTAAAGAATGGAACGTAAGGAAGAATGTCTGAATATATTAACAACTGGCTTTATATATATATATATAGTCCACCGTAAGATAACTAACATTTCAGGAAAAACACATGACAGTTTGTTTGGGCTATGTACTTTATAACTAGCTTTTTGGCCCTCATGTGACTGAAGCAGAGGGCTTTAAATAAATGCCAATTTCTCAGTTTGTATCTAGCTCCCTGCCAATTGCTCTTACTACAAATTTGAAAAGATTTTCCAAGATCTATTTTATATCTAATTTATACATTTAACTAATTACTTTGATGAATACATTGTCATCTAGAGCTTTCCTGGCTTTAGATAGTTACGTTAGTGGTGTGTGCTGTAACATGAATCTTTGTGCTAAGGAACAAGTCCTTTAAATTGTTGGATATGAATGTAAACATTAATGAGCTGTGTAACTTTCTACCCAATGACAGACTTATTTCATCTTATTTTCACATATCATTTAGAGCTTAAAATAACTTGGGAATGCATTTGCTACCTTTAAAGTCTCCAGATAGGAAAACGTCATGGCTTGATTACTCCCATTCATCTCACCAGCCATGCCAAGCCTCTCCTGGGTAGGAAGTGTTCAGGGACAACACAGTCATTGCCTTTAAAGACCTTAAATTTGGTCAGCAGGAAGAACATATAAAATGTGATTATTACAGTGATTTGAAACTATGCTTAATGCATGAGCAGGGGACCTGGGAGACATCTGTGTTATGCTTTCTATAAATAATTAGAAATCTGAACCAAGACTGTGATTTAAAATCCAAGGCTCTTTTTTTTTATAGAGCAAACCTTCATCTCTTTCATCTATGGTATTTTTTCTTATACCTGATAGAAGTCAGCTAGCCAAAATCAATACAGTATGATAGAGTAAATTTCAAGCGAAGAGATGAGCTATGTCATAACATTTTGTTATTTGAGACTTTCTGAAGGAGGTCACAGAATGGGATAGAATGTGGCTAAGCAATGATAGGAGGGTAGAAATTCCTAGCCAACAACTGATTTTTCGCTCTTAAAAAATTAAACTTTATTATAGGAGAAACATGAAAATCAACTAAACATCACTTACCCAAATTAACCAGACCCAAAGTCTGAACAGCTCAATGAACTTTTCTACAGTTAGAATGGCTATTCTGAAGCTGTGAAGCTTCACTTTGGATTTTACACCTTAACAATTAAAATATACTTTTATACCCTTATCCACCATCATAACCCTATAAAGCATCATAAGTGATACATAGTAGTGAAGAAGTGTAATAATTTATAACAGCCTCTGCTATCCCAATTAGCTGCTGTTTAATTCTCTATTCTATCTTTTATACACACACACACACATACAGAGAGAGAGAGAGAGAGAGAGAGAGAGAGAGTCACAGAGAGAGAGACAGGGAAGGTGAGAGGGAGAGGGAGAGGGAGAGCGTCAGATAGACAGACAGTGAGATCATGAAGACCTGTGGTAAGGAAAGAATGATATGTTTGAGTCTCTTTATCCCCCCAGAACTCCCAAGGACTAAACTACCAGTCAAAGAGTAGACACGGAAGGACCCATGGCTCCAGCTGCATATGTAGCAGAGGATGGCTTTATCTTGCATCAGTGGGAGGGAAGGCCCTTGGTCCTGTGAAGGCTTGATGCTCCAGCATAGAGGAATGCTAGGGCAATGAGGCCAGAGTGGGAGGGTGGGGGAGTACCCTCACAGAAGCACAGTAAGGGGGGATGGGATAGAGGGTTTGCAGAGGGGAAACCGGGAAGGGAGAAAACATTTGAAATGTAAATAAATAGAATAACCAAAAAAGAAAAAAAAGACTTAAAAATAAATAAAAAGGAAGAATGATATATCCATGTAATAGCTCTTTAAAAGTGGATAACTGATTCTGAAGACTTATTGTCTGCTTCTTAATTCATATCAGGCTCTAAAGAAACATGACAGGACTTTGTATTCTATGATCTAGCTAGGAATAAAATATTCACTACAATGTTTCTGAATAACAGACTAGATGCACTACAGAGATGTTTCATAATGAGATTTGAAATAGGATTTCAATTGGAGATTAATATTAGAATACTCATATATAATATCTGACCTTAGTGTCATGGAGCCCAGTGCTTCCCTCCCTTGTATACTACTAATTCTAGCACCTTGAGTTCAAGTCCTACTGTTAATTCTGCCCACAAACTCCTTCAGATGTGTGTTCTTTTATTGCCACGTAGAAAGCCTGAATCAAAATCAATGTGAGGGTAATTTAAATTCTAGTGATCAATATTCTCCTTGCCTGGCCACCAGCCTTTACCTCATCTATCTTGGATCATTAATACTTTCCTGGCATATATTCCTTCCCAGCCTAATCTTCTTGTTTTCTACTTAATTTCTGACATGTGGATATCAGGAAGATTGTCCACAATCTCCCCTTAAAATTTGCTTGATTTTGTGGTCAGGAGTATGAGTGATTCAACAAGACTGACAAGTGTCACGCAGTTTCTAATGTAATATTTTAATTTTTGTGATGGAAGTGTTCCTGCATAACATAAGAATGAACTGACACCATTGTTTTTCCAAAAGAAATATACACACAAAGGTATTTGGCAGTGGCAGTTGATGGAGTTTTAAAATTATAGTTAATCTGTCTTTCGGAAGTTTACTGTCATTTGAGTTGTCAACTACAGAACACATTTTTTTTATTTATTTTATTTTATTTTTTTAATTTACATTCCAAATCACTTCCCCTTTCCCATTTCCTCCCTCCCCGAAAGTCCCATAAGCCCCCTTCCCTCCCTCTTTTCTCCATTCAACCCCCTCTCGTTACTCTGTCCTGGCGTTCCCCTATATCCAGTCTTTCCAGGACCAGGGGTCTCTCCTTCCATCTTCTTAGAAATCTATTGATATGCGGATTGTGTCTAGGGTATTCCGAGATTCTGGGTCAATATCCCCTTATCAGTGACTGCATACCATGTGTGTTCTTTTGTGATTGGGTTACCTCACTAAGGATGATATTTTCAAGATCTGACCATTTGCCTAGGAATTTCGTGAATTCATTGTTTTTAATTGCAGAGTAGTATTCCATTGTGTAGATATACCACATCTTCTGAATCCATTCCTCCGTTGAGGGACATCTGGGTTCTTTCCAGCTTCTGGCTATTATAAATAAGGCTGCTATGAACATAGTGGAGCATGTGTCCTTATTGCATGCAGGTAAAGTCTCTGGGTATATGCCCAGGAGTGGTATAGCCGGATCCTCCGGGAGTGTCATGACCAGTTTTCTGAGGAGCCGCCAGACTGCTTTCCAGAGTGGTTGTACCAGCCTGCAATTCCACCAGCAGTGGAGGAGTGTTCCTCTTTCTCCACATCCTCGCCAACAACTGCTGTCTCCTGTGTTTTTGATCTTAGCCATCCTGACTGGTGTGAGATGGAATCTCAGGGTTGTTTTGATTTGCATTTCCCTAATGACTAAGGATGATGAACATCTCTTTAGGTGCTTCTCAGCCATTAGATATTCTTCAGGTGAGAACTCTTTGTGTAACTCTGTACCCCATTTTTTAATAGGGTTACTTGCCTCTCTGGAGTTTAACTTCTTGAGTTCTTTGTATATATTGGATATTAGCCCTCTGTCGGATGTAAGGTTGGTAAAGATCCTTTCCCAGTTAGTTGGTTGCCGCTTTGTCTTTTTGACAGTGTCTTTTGCCTTGCAAAAACTTTGTAATTTAATGAGGTCCCATTTGTCTATTCTTGATCTTAGAGCATAAGCTATTGGAGTTCTGTTCAGGAAATTCTCCCCTGTGCCCATATGTTCAAGGTTCTTCCCTAGTTTCCCTTCTATTAGTTTCAGTGTGTCTGGTTTTATGTGGAGATCTTTGATCCACTTAGAAATGAGCTTAGTGCAAGGAGATAAGGATGGGTCAATTTGCATTCTTCTGCATGTTGACCTCCAGCTGAGCCAGCACCATTTGTTGAAAAGGCTATCTTTTTTCCACTGGATGGTTTTAGTTCCTTTGTCAAAGATCAAGTGACCATAGGAGTGTGGATTCATTTCTGGGTCTTCAATTCTGTTCCATTGATCTACATGTCTGTTACTGTACCAATACCATGCAGTTTTTAACACTATTGCTCTGTAGTACAGCTTGAGGTCCGGGATACTGATTCCCCCAGAGGTTCTTTTACTCTTGAGAATAGTCTTAGCTATTCTGGGTTTTCTGTTATTCCAGATGAATTTTTGAATTGCTCTTTCTAACTCTATGAAGAATTGAGTTGGGATTTTGATGGGGATTGCATTGAATCTGTGTATTACTTTTGGTAAGATGCTCATTTTTACTATATTAATCCTGCCAATCCATGAGCATGGCAGATTTTTCCATCTTCTGAGGTCTTCTTCAATTTCTTTCTTCAGAGACTTGAAGTTCTTGTCATACAGAACTTTCACTTGTTTGGTTAGAGTCACGCCAAGATACTTAATATGGTTTGTGGCTATCGTGAAGGGTATTATTTCTCTTACTTCTTTCTCAGCCTGCGTATCCTTTGAGTATAGGAAGGCTTCTGACTTGCTTGAGTTGATTTTATATCCGGCCACTTTGCTGAAGTCGTTTATCAGCTGTAGGAGTTCTCTGGTGGAGTTCTTTGGGTCGCTTATGTATACTATCATATCATCTGCAAATAGTGATAGTTTGACTTCTTCCTTTCCAATTTGTATCCCTTTGACCTCTTTTTGTTGTCTAATTGCTCTAGCTAGAACTTCAAGTACTATATTGAAAAGATATGGAGAGAGAAGGCAGCCTTGTCTAGTCCCTGATTTTAGTGGAATTGCTTCAAGTTTCTCTCCATTTAGATTGATGCTGGCTACCGGTTTGCTGTAAATTGCTTTTACTATGTTTAGATATGGGCCTTGAATTCCTGATCTTTCCAAGACCTTTAGCATGAAAGGATGCTGAATTTTGTCAAATGCTTTCTCAGCATCTAATGAGATGACCATGTGGTTTTTTTCTTTGAGATTGTTTATGTAGTGGATTACATTGATGGATTTCCTAATATTGAACCATCCCTGCATCCCTGGGATGAAGCCTACTTGATCGTGGTGAATGATCGTTTTGATGTGTTCTTAGATTCGGTTGGCAAGAATTTTATTGAGTATTTTTGCATCGCTATTCATAAGAGAGATTGGCCTGAGATTCTCTTTCTTTGTCGGATCTTTGTGTGCTTTTGGTATTAGTGTAATTGTGGCTTCATAGAACGAGTTGGGTAGTGTTCCTTCTGTTTCTATTTTGTGGAACAGTTTGAAGAGTATTGGTGTTAGGTCTTCTTTGATAGAATTCTGCAGTAAAACCATCTGGACCTATGCTTTTTTTGGTTGGAAGACTTCCAATGACAACTTCTATTTCTTCAGGGGTTATAGGACGGTTTAGATGGTCTATTTGATCCTGATTTAATTTTGGTACTTGGTATCTGTCAAGGAAATTGTCCATTTCCTCAAGATTTTCTAGTTGTGTTGAATACAGGTTTTTTTAGTAGGATCTGATGATTTTTTTGAATTTCCTCAGTTTCTGTTGTTATCTCTCCCTTTTCGTTTCTGATTTTATTAATTTGGATACTATCTCTGTGCCCTCTGGTTAGTCTGGCTAAGGGCTTATCTATCTTGTTGATTTTCTCAAAGAACCAACTCCTCGTTTTGTTGATTCTTTGTATGGTTTTATTTGTTTCTACTTGATTGATTTCAGCCCTGAGTTTGATGATTTCCTGCCTTCTACTCCTCTTTGGTGTATTTGCTTCTTTTTGTTCCAGGGCTTTCAGGTGTGCCATTAAGCTGTTAGTGTATGCTGTCTCCCGTTTCTTTTTGGCGGCACTCAGGGCTATGAATTTTCTTCTTAGCACTGCTTTCATTGTGTCCCATAAATTAGGGTATGTTGTGCCTTCATTTTCATTAACTTTCAAAAAGTCTTTGATTTCTTTCTTTATTTTCACCTTGACCAAGTTATCATTGAGTAGAGCATTGTTCAGCCTCCATGTGTATGTGGGTTTTCTTTTGTTTTTGTTGCCACTGAAGACCACCCTTATTCCATAGTGATCTGATAGGAGGCATGGGATTATCTCTATCTTCTTGTATCTGTTGAGGTCTGATTTGTGACCAATTATATGGTCAATTTTGGAGAAGGTACCATGAGGAGCTGAGAAGAAGGTGTATTCTTTAGCTCTAGGATGAAATGTTCTATATATATCAGTTAGTTCCATTTGGTCCAAGGCTTCAATTAGATTCACTGCGTCCCTGTTTAGTTTCTGCTTTCCTGAACGATCCATTTCAGAGAGCGGGGTGTTGAAGTCACCCACTATTATTGTGTGCGGTGCGATGTGTGCTTTGAGTTATAGTAAAGTTTCTTTTACGAATGAGGGTGCCCTTGCATTTGGAGCATAGATATTCAGAATTGAGAGTTCTTGATGGTGGATTTTTCCCTTGATCAGTATGTAGTGTCCTTCTGTGTCTTTTTTGATGACTTTAGGTTGAAAATCAATTTTATCCGATATTAGGATGGCTACTCCACCTCGTTTCTTGGGGCCATTTGCTTGTAAAATTGTTTTCCAGCCTTTTACTCTGAGGTAGTGTTTGTCTTTGACACTGAGGTGCGTTTCCTGCATGCAGCAAAATGCTGGGTCCTGTTTACGTATCCAGTCTGCTAGTCTATGTCTTTTAATTGGGGAATTGAGACCATTGATATTAAGAGAGATTAAGGCATAGTGATTATTGCCATCTGCCATTCTTGACGCTATCTTTATGTTTGAGTGGTTATCTACTTTTGGGTTTGATTCAATTAGGTTATTATCTCATTTTTTCCAGGGTGTTGTTTCTCTCCCTGTATTGGAGGTTTCCACCTATTATCCGTTGCAGGGCTGGATTTGTGGAAAGATATTGTGAAAATTTGGTTTTATCATGGAATATCTTGGTCTCTCCATCTATGGTGATTGAGAGTTTTGCTGGGTATAGTAGTCTAGGCTGGCATTTGTGCTGTCTTAGTGTCTGCATGAGATCTGCCCAGGATCTTCTGGCTTTCATAGTAGAACACATCTTTTTAAATTAAAAATGTCATTGAGTTTTGGTAAATATATAAACCATTCAGCTACTTCTGCAGTAATATTTTAGAATATGTGCATTACTTATCAAAACCAGTCCCAGGTTTATATAGGCAACCATTATTCCCATCACAATTCTGGAACACTCATTTTTTACTCTAAATTCACCTTTGCTTGAACATTATATAATTGGGATCCTGTAGGATTTGTGTGATCATTCTCAGTTAGTACATTGCTGTTTACATTTGGTCTTATGTGTAGTAGTAATTTTGCTTTGATTGTTTAAGGTTGTTTAAAACTTCATCTCTTTATCAGATAGACTGTTTACATTTTTCTTAATTAGCAATACTACTGCTATAAACATCTGTGTAAAAGGCCTTTGTATAAGAGATTTTAGTTTTTCTTGTAAGGATCTCTATGAGTGGAATTGCTGGTGCATGTGGTTAAAATATTTGAAGAAACATAAATATTTCAAAGTATGTAGGTTGCATTTATACCATCAGTTAATGAGAGTTTCTGTTATCATACATTTTTATCAACAATTGGTGTTATCAGTTTTTGCTACGTTATCCATTCTAATCGATTCCTAATGGTAGCTTATTGTGGGTCTTAAATTGCATTTCTTTAATGATCTGTGATATTGATATCTCCTCATATTCCTTTTAGACATTCATGACTGTGTGTATGTGTGTGTGTGTGTGTGTGTGTGTATGTGTATGTGCACGCGTGCATATGCCTGTATTGAATGTTTGTTCAAATCATTTGCTGACATTTATTGTCTAATTTTATATTCTGGACACAAGTCCTTCTACAAATGTTTATTTTGTAAAGATTTTCTTCGGAGTTATGTCTTCCCTAATAGTCTCTATTGGCAGGACATGGTCTCATCTGCCTGTAATCCTAGCATGCAGGAGATGGAAGTAGGGAGTTGGGGGAACCAAAAATTCAAAGTCACCTTCAGCAAAATGGGGTCTTTGAAGCAAAATTAAACTACATGGAGTCCTGTTTTCAAAAACCAAACAAAATAAACAAAGAAAAATAGTAAAGCAAAACAAAAGCAAAAAATAAATTCCCCTAATAAATCCTTAGGTTAGATAATTTTCGACAAAGGACATTATTGGAAAGAGCTTATTGGTTTTAACTTTATTGTCTTAATAAGTTATGAATTGATTTTCATATGTGAATTCACCTTGCATTATGGGCAAAATCTCCATTTGACCAAAATGCATCATACTTTTACATATGTATTGACTAGATTTTATACAGTAAAATTTAACTAGCAACTAGTTAAATATTGTGTATATGCCATTTCCTAAGGATTTTTGATCCTTTGTTTCATTTTTCCTTGCTATTTGTATTTTTATTTTAAATTATTACTGGATCTATAAAAAGAATATGGTATATTGCTGTTTTGAGACATCTTTTGTAGAGAATTGTCACCATTACTTTTCAACATAAAAATATTTCTGTAAAGAGAAGTCACCTTTTTCTTAATCACTGTTTTGGTTTCCTGGATTGCTGAATCTCCCTCTCTGTCTCTGTCTCTGTCTCTGTTTCTGTCTCTCTCTCTCTCTCTCTTTCTCTCTCTGTTTCTCTCTCTCATTTCCCTGACAACTTGTGGCTTTTAGAGAAATTAAGCAGACCTTTTGTGATATAATTTGTTCATAATTGCTTCTTGTTATTCTTCTAATTTGGTATTGTTTTATTCCTGAGTTCCATTTAACAATTAGAAATTGCATGCACCTAATATCTACAAAATATGATTATTTGATGCAGAAATACATTATGATATAATTACCACAATAAAATCAACCAACATACTGAAGACTACACACTATTGTCTTTAATGTTTTTACTTGTATAGTAAAAATATCTTTTCAGTAATTATATAAACACAGACACAATATATGTAAAATGAGACAATATTGACTCATATATGCATTTGATTATCCTCGGGACAATCTTGTCAATTCATTCCAGTGAATCTGGGTAACATAAAACTTTCTAATATTGCATATGATAAAAAGAGTAACAAAGCAGCATTTGAGCTGGAATGGATCTCAGAGGTACGGTATTTTCCCAGAATGTGTAAGACACTGACTGGGTTTGATCCCTACCAGCACCAAAATAAAACAACACTAAAAAATAGTACTGGCTGGAGAAAGGAGTACAAAAACTGTGCTCTGTGCTCAAAAGTTGAGAATAGAATGTGTTTCAAGTATATCCGAGGTTGTATCATCATCTGTGGTTTTGTAATAGATGGGCCATGATGGATTTCCCCAACTTCTGTGAGTGAAGGGGAAGAGGATGGAGTCAGCATCTAATCTACAGTCAGAGAAAAGTACGTGAGGAAATCCAAGGAAAAAACAAACAAAAAAATCTGACAACTCAATGTGGTCATGGTCTGAGAATAGTTTTGTGAGGGAAGTTCTGAGCACTTGTGAGAAAACTCAAAGAAACCAAGACAAGATTCTTATGACTTTAGTTTCTTCAAAAATATGAAATGGTTCTTGAACCATGATTCCATGTGTCCCTCCTAGGTGTAGCAGGTAGGACTGCTTACTTTAAACTATTCATTACAACTTGCTATTGTTACCTTTTCTTTATTCACTTGTTACTTTTTAAATATACCTCTATGGAAAAACATGATTTTGACAAATGTGGCTTGCCCATCATGTGTGGCTTGTCAGTCACATTCAGCTTCCCTGTCATGTGCAGCTTGTCATAGAGATTGTACTCTTTACTCAATTCTTCTTATCCCTCAGAGTATAAATTGCCTGATGCTCTGAATAAAGCCGGCTATTGGACGAGTCTGTCTCATTTATTGGCTCTATTCTCTCAGGTCCTTCTACCTCCAGAATGGTAAGCAAGTGGTGTCAAAAATCAGGGACCTAAAGTCAGCTATGAGAAAGAGAGAGGGACTCACACAGAGGGAGGTGGATGAGCATAATACGACAGGAATCAGAGAGGGCTTAGCCTTATGTCAAGCTTGTGCAACATTTTCTAAAGAAAGAAGGAGCATGAGTATCAAATCACAACTATTAGACTGCTTGTAAGTTGTTTGTGATTATAATCCTCAGTTTCCAGAAGAAGGAACTTTAGATGAAGAAATATGGGAGAGTATTAAAACATACTGAAATAGTAAATACCTCAGATTCCTTACTGTAACCTCCTTTTAAAATGTATCCTTCATTTCCTGAAGATGATCCTGAAGTGTGGGGTAAAGAATGCGATAATTAATCTAATTTCAAATTCCCTACCTTTCCTGATAAGTATTTAGGAGACACTATGAAAATGCTAAGTTTATAACCCAGGCAAGCTAAGAAATGTCAGGGAAACAGAATTTGTTTCCCAATTCCTCTCTGGCCTCATGAACTTCATTTGGTATTTCCAGAGCAATTTTAGCAAAATCAAAATGTTTACCAGGGGAAGAAATATACATCTGTCACTGCAGATGTGTTCCTGAAACATTGCGTATTCCTCTTTGGCTCCAGTGGCCCCAGGGCCATACAGAACAATGGTGAATCAGGGAGGAGACAGTTGAACTCACTAGAAAGATAGCAAACTTCCAACTAAAGGGAAAAAGGAGATATTGACCATATCATCTGAAGTCAAGTCTGCCCACCAGAAGCCAAGTTAAGGCCCCATGCACCAAGGGAGAAGTTATTCTATGAATTATACAGAGCCCTTTATTACCTGAGATTCTTTTTTTCTGGAGATGCTAGCTGCTTTGACCTGTGATTTTTGACTGTGGTGAGCTCAGTATAAATCTGAGCCCATGTATTGGTCTTATGTTTCTCATTCTCCTTTGCTTCAACTTGTAGAATAGATGGATCCAGTTCCTGTTATCTTTACTAGTGACTCTGTGTTTATGACTGGACCACTGGACTCTAATAAACTCACTCATTCATCTGAAGAAGGGAATTTTTTTTTAATTTGTCCTTGGGATTTGAATACTTTGCTATTTGCATAGGGCATTATAACATTTGTGTTCTTGTTCAAGGGCAAATATGAGCTTACATTCTACAGGAGACCAGAACTACTGATCAGATGCTTTTCAAGATATACTCTACATTTTTTGATCAGTATAATTATGTAACCAATAATATTGGACATAGTTTGAATCCCAGTTCTTCATGGCAGATGTTACACATGATGTTTTCACTGTTCCGTTATTAATTCATGATGTTTATAATTTACTTGCTTATAGGATACTCATACATTGAATGACAATTAGATTATTTACAACATCTCAAATCAAAACCATTCTGGATATCTTATGTTTAAAAAAACATAAAGGGAAGTGTTCATATACTAATTTTTTATTATTATTTTCTATTTTTTATTTGGATAGACATACTGATGAAATGTTCAAGTGATCACAAGTTCATTGTATATAACAAAAATTATCCATAACTATATATTTTTTAATATAATCATGTCTAAACAAAATTGACATGCTTAAAATATCATTTAAGTGGTGAAAAATAAAGTAAAACTACACATTAAAAAAAAAATAAAGGGAAGATTTCAGAACACAGTCTAAGAATGGAGTTTCTGAGGCAATTTCTGAGAGCTTGTGAGAACACCTCAAGAAACCAAAAAAAGATTCTTGTCACCTCAGTTTCTTAAAACATACAGAATTGTTCTCAGTTTATGCTGTTGTGCCCTCTTACGTATAGCGGATAGGAGTTAATTCAGATAATTCACTACAACTGGCTATCATTATTTATATGCCTTTGGAGAAGGACATATTTTTGCCACATGTGGCTTGTTCTCGTGATGGTACACTTTACTCATGTGATTCTTCTTAACCCTCAGGGTATACATTGTCAGGTGCTCTGAATAAAGCAGGCGATTGCATACGACTTCAGTCTGCTTCATTTATTACCTCCATTCTCCCAGGTCTCATTGCCTCTGGAGTAGAAAACTGCCTATTGTTGGGTGAATGAATTTCTTTATAAATTAAAAGCTAATTTAAAATAGACTGATAGAAATAACTCATGTTGAAGTGTATGGAAATAAAATGATATCAAGTAATACTTCTTTGCCTACACAACCAATTCCTTGACCAGGTCTAAAGGATCCCTGGAATTGCAATTCCTAATAGAAATAAACTTATTCTTTTGCAAGGTCGAGCTGCCTTTGCGTTCTAATGAAGCTTTTGTGACATCATATCCTGAATAAAATGAGATGCTCCTTTGTTTTATTAGCCTTTATTATAGTGTTTATATTGAGAACATAGAGTCACATGCTGATTGCTATTGCTACTAAAAGAATTTTTTTTTAATTCACTGGTCTTTATATAACTAGTTCTTAGATCTCATGGAAATCTAAACTACTCCATTTGAAGAAAAGCATAATACATTGGCTATCACATTGATAATTTTTTGTCATGGCTTTTTGCTGTTCTTTCTTGCAATCTCAACGGGAAATTCTCTGTCTATACCAGAAGACTGAAATAAACCCACATATAGTTCACAACTCTTGTGCTTACAATTTGCCTATTCCTTCAGCCCACAGGAACTTGGTCCTGCGCCTCTGCAAAACTAAATATAAGCAACGAAGTCTTTACTCAGAAATACTTATTAGAAAGCGTCAACAGATTGCGCTTTTTCCATTTTGAATTTCAGTGATCTCTCTCTCTCTCTCTCTCTCTCTCTCTCTCTCTCTGTGTGTGTGTGTGTGTGAGAGAGAGAGAGAGAGAGAGCGAGCGGGTGCATAATTATGTGTGTGTATGTGGGGGAGGGGATCAGAGGACAACCTTGGGCATCATTCTCAGGAATGCCATTTACACCTCAGATGGGTCTTTCATTGACTTGGAGTGCAACAATTAGGTAAGACAGGCTTTCGAATGAATCCCAGGGGGTCCTTCTTTCCACATCTTTGAAGTACTGGTATTATAAATGCTATCACCAGGCCAGACATTTTTCAAGGATACTATGAATCCTTTGTGTGTCCTCATGATTGTGAACAAGTACTTTACTGAGCTAGCTTCCCAGTCTCTATCATGTCTTTTATATCCAAGTTCTCTTCTGTTTTCTCTCTTTTGAAAATTATGTTATTTATTTACATTTCAAATGTTGTCCCCCTTCCTGATCCTCCCTCTGTGAGCCCCTACCCCATCTCCCTGTCCTTTCCCTCTAAGAGGGTGCTTCCCCCACCCCCTACCTCACCACTCTAGCATCTCCTTTCTTTGGGGCAACAAACCTTCAAAGGACCAAGCACATCCCCTCCCACTGAAGGCAGGCAAGGCAGTCCTCTGCTACATGTGTAGCAGAGACTACTGACCAGCCCATGTACGCTCTTTGATTGGTGGCTTAGTCCCTGAGAGCTCTAAGGGATCTGATTAATTGATATTTTTGTTCTTCCTTTGGGGTTGCCATCCCCTTCAGCTCCTTCAGACCTTTCCCTAACTCTTCCATATTGGTCTCCGGGCTCTGTCCAATGATTGGCTATAAATATCGGCATCTGTCTCAGTCAGGTGCTGGCAGAGCCTCTCAGAGGACAGCCATGCCATGCTCAGGTCTGCTAGTTAATCTTGGCTATCAGCAACAGTGTCAGAGTTTGGTGTCTGTGTACGGGATGGATCAAGGTGGGATGGTCTCTGGATGGCCTTTCCTTCAGTCTCTGTTCCATTTTTTTGTCCCTACATGTCCTTTAGACAGGGACAATTCTGGGTTAAAAGTTTTGAGATGGGTGGGTGTCCCCATCCCTCGACTGGAGGCCTTGTCTATCTACTGGAAGTGTTTTCTTCAGGTTCTATCTCTCCACTCTTGAGCATTTAGGTTAATGTCATCCCCACTGGGTTCTGGGATCTGTCCACATTCCTGGTGTCTTGGGACTTTCTAGTGGTTCCCCCTGTTCCCCACCCCACACTGCCATTTATTTCTATTAATTCTCCTGACCTTCTGGGCTTCTCTCCTTTCTCCCTGTCCCCATACCTGATCCTGTCCTTTCTTTTCTCTCCTCCTCCCTTTTCCCAGCTAGGTCCTTCCCTCCCTCTGCCTCTCGTGATTATTTTGTTCCCCCTTCTAAGTGGGATTGAAGTATCTACATTTTGGCCTTCCTTTTTGTTAAGGTTAAGATGGTCTGTGAGTTGCATCATGCATGCCCCTATTTAGAGGTAGATTCTGTATTGTGCATTTTTTGTATCCCAAGGGGATATTAGGTACCCTCAGAGTGGACACATACTTAGCATATATTTGATGGCTTGATACTGAGCACCAATTATTTGCCAGACACTGTGTTGACCTCGAGATAGTCAATAAATATTTACTTAAACAGTTCACTCATGGTTTGCATTAGGAGAACTCAGATGGCACTGTGTATGCAAAAGTAATGTGAAAGCAGAAAAAGAAAAAGGAACTAGTATGAAATATGCCCTCCTGCAAATACCAAATTTCACAGCCCCATTTGAAATGCATCTTTGCTTGAAAAAAATACTTGCAAACACCTAAAATACCTCAAAGCAGTTTGACATAAATAAATAAATAAATAAATAAATAAGCTAGAAGAAATAAACTCTCTTTTTCAGTTCAGAACTAGTGCTAAGGAACTTTGTGGTCTCAGTTACAGTTATCAGCATGCCTTTTAGGGGATTACATAGTAATTAATTTTATATTAAGCAAGGATGAACTCGGAATAAAAAGCTAAGTGTGACTTGCAGCCATAAGGGAAAAAAAAGCAATCTACTGGAGCTTTTTCCCTCTTTTGAGCAAATAATCAGCCTGCATTGTTTTCAATGGCATGACCTACTCTCTTCCTCTTTAGAGCTTTCTCTTAGGTGTCTGCGTTTTCGTTCATCTCTTCCCAGATTGTCTTGGAGATTCATGGTAGCCCAGTTCTTTCATAAACCCTTTCTAGCTCCTTTTCTGGGCAAAGCAGAATGCATTTGACAGCCCTAACACAGCATATCTGAATGGCTTTGGCTTTCACAGCAGAGGGATTTGCATCCGAGTTTTTAAAAATGAAATGTGCATATTTTCTTTAGAAGTGTTTGAGTGTGGCTGCACTGTTCGAGGAATAACACTTTTAGGATCGCATCTGCATTGCAGAAAGTATGCCTGCCCTCAAGTGTGTACTCCTTGGCCTACCAGGTAACAGGCTAGCCTACTCCAAAGTTGAATAACCAAGACGATGGAGAATGGAGATTTGGGAGTCAATTTGGGAGGCTGCTGGTGATGATCTTCCCAATAGTTGTTGATGGAATAGTGATGACTTGGCTGGCAGCAGTCTTCATGCACTGACATCATTTCTCCCTCTGCTTGGAAACTTTGCAGAGTACTCAGTGTGATGCTGGGTAAGGTGAGCCAATGCCTTCCCATTTACAGATATCTCGGTTAATATTTGCATCTCTTTATGACACTTTTCCTGCTTTTTACACTGAGCATTCTTTTCCTTTGTATCACCTCTCTCAAAATTAGAATGCTCCTAGATCAAGTACTGGCTGCGCTTCTTTTATTTTTGGCCATCTGTACTTGCTCTGCTCCTAAACTAATTTTAACATGCAGAGAATATAAGTAAGATTTTTTTTTTTGCCTTTTTACAGTGTCAACAAAATAGAAGTGCCTGCAGATTGTCAGTCTTATACGCATTTGACAATTTCCAATTTTCAAGTTAGTGAACTACAAAGCAAAACAACTTCTTGCCTGCAAGAGAAGCACACTAGGGAAAAAAAAATAAAATCTCAGAAAGCCTGACTTGTACAGGGAGATGCCTTTTTACAGAATGTAAATTTCATATCAGGGAACGTGTTTAAAGTAGGTGCTCAGTGAATGTTTGTTGAATGAATAAATAATAAGGGAACAAGAGCCAGTCCTGATGAACACACATGATGGCCATTCATATTTTATAACTGAGTCTAGGATTGTAAATACCATTAGTGCCTGACAGGGTGTAGCCTGCTTATGCTAATTAGGTATAGTAACAGGGGTTTGCAGAAAGAATTTTCTCTACACATGTGGCCAACTGAGAATATGATTCCCACTGAAAATCTACTCTGATATTTAGATCTCTTGAATATTAAAAAAAACCCCATTTGTGTTTTATTACTAAATATCTTTTGTTTTATAAGCAGGTGAGAAATATGTTCTGAATGATGAAATAAAGTCACAGGCATGTAAAGAAACAGAAACAGCCTCCCCTGAGGTTGGCACCAAGAATTTGTATTTTATAAATACAAAACAAGTCCAGGATCCACTATTTGCTGGCTCCTTCTAGCTAGTAGGGTGAAGCTTGCTTGCTCTTTAACTCCCTGACTTAAAGTTACAGGAAGGAGCTTTTGACTTGTTTTGCTACAGCTTACCTGAGACATGATTGGATCTTTTTCTATACTGATTATCAAAAAAATATTGGGAATAAACAGGAAAACACACATAAAGAGCACGCTGAGTCTTCTGGGTAACCTACTAATCTGGCTTTTTACATCAGAGGCTGGAAAACTTTCTTTACAAGTTAAAAAAACAACCCAACTATTTTTATGTGTTTGTGACAGCAGGCATCTGTGGAGGCAAGAAGGTGTTGGATTCCATGGGGCTGGAGTTATAGTTGTGGGCTACCCAAAGTAGGTGTTGGGGATTAAAGTTCAGTCATGTGCAAAATCAGAATGTGCTCTTAAGCACTGGGCCATCTCTCTAGCCTGGGAAACCTTTTCAATAAAGACCTTCTTGATTAATATCCTATGTTTGGGGCCATATCATCTTTCTTGTAACTATTCCATCCTGCATATGTGAATAATTGGACTACATTTCAATAAAGCTTTAAAAATTTGACCAGAAGGCTGAAAGTTTGTTAGGTTAGGATCCATTACCAAGAAGGAAGCATGGAACCAATAAGTCCTTTATTTCACTAGCACCATTGCTTAAGCAATTATAAAATTAAATTTGAACAATTGCACCTCTCAACTTCCAAGTGAACAAGAGTTAAGGATAATGGTATCTTGTTATGTTTCTTTGTTGTTCAGAAGTTTTCTCTTGGCTTAATGAAATGAAATTGAATATCTATCTCTTCAGAGTGTCCTTTATGCATGTCCACTGAGCCCTATATTTGCAAATCTAAAACATCATACTCTTGTTCAGGTGATGAAAGAATTGCAATAGAATTCTATGAGTCAAAATAGTTAGTAACCAGAGATTCCTTTCCTCATGAAATTTAGAAATATAATGTGATTATTTGTATTATCATAGGAGCTCTTATTTATTCAAGGCAGAATGTATGAATGTATGCTGATACTTGCTTCCTATTTCTTAGTGGATAATGCATAATGCAAAGATAATTACTACTCAGGTTAGAAGCATGTGTGGATACAAAGCACTAGAAATGGCAGTATTGAAGATGAGGGATGGATAATCTATGTTTTCTACCTATCCGCCCTACCTAGATTCTCATATAGCTGTTCCTGGAGCTTTTGTGCACACATTTGTCCTATACCCCAAAGTTTCAGTGGGATAAGTCAGGAAACCCAGTTTGCCTCTGCCATCACTCCCCTTTGAGATTTTTGATGAATCAGGATAAGAAAGAACCTTCTGACTCTTTGATCTCCAGACTGGCTTGAATCTGTTGATGATCTGATGCTTGGGGTGGTTGCTAAAACTAATGGAATGTTCTGGTCACTCGTCTTGATCAGCAAGTGGACACTGCAAGAACTCAGGAGCTCTTGACATACATGTATAATCTTGTGCCCTAACACATGTAGACATGGCTCTGTGTATGCTCTTGACCTTGTCTTTTAGATCTCCACATTCAATACCATCTCTTACATCTTGTGAGTTTGAGACTCTCTTGTTTCTCACTGACATCAATGCAACATTTTTCGAGGAACTTCTTCATTTTCTGACATTTCTAGATGCTCAAGGTTCATCTTTCCCACTTACTGTCCCACTCTTGGAAGCAACTATTTCTCCATGCAACACTGTTCCTTTGTTTGGTTTTTGTTTTTGTTTGTACTTTTTAAGCCAGAGAATGGCTGAATTCTGTGTGTCACAAATAGAACTTCTCATCTGTGAGCCTAAGAAGGAGGACCCACTTTTAAAGGTCTTCAGTATTTTTAAATTTATTTATTTTTATTTTATGTGCATGTTTTGCTTGCATGTGTCTGAGGAAGGGTGTCAGACCCCTTAGAACTGGAGTTACAGACAGTTGTGAACTGGCATGTGGGTACTGGGAATCGAACCCAGGTCCTCTGGAAGAGCAGCCAGTGTGTTCTTAACCCCTAAGCCATCTCTCCATCTCCATGGTCTTCAGTTTAACATTGTCTTCTAACACCTTTGTTCAGAGCTGAGGATGGTGATGGGATGCATCTCTGTAATTTGTATGTTTTAAAGAGTTTCTCAGATGTTCCATCAAGGGACAAGGTTTTGCTAATGAAACCATTTTCATAGATTTTTTTTTATTTTCTATATTTTTTATTTACATTCCAAATCATTTCCCCTTTCCCGTTTCCTCCCTCCCCGAAAGTCCCATAAGCCCCCTTCCCTCCCTCTGTTCCCCATTCAACCCCCTCTCATTACTCTGTCCTGGCGTTCCCCTACATCCACTCTTTCCAGGACCAGGGGTCTCTCCTTCCATCTTCTTAGAAATCTATTGATATGCGGATTGTGTCTAGGGTATTCCGAGATTCTGGGTTAATATCCCCTTATCAGTGACTGCATACCATGTGTGTTCTTTTGTGATTGGGTTACCTCACTAAAAACAATGAATTCACGAAACTCTTAGGCAAATGGTCATAGATATTTATAACGGAGATAGGTAAAAAGGTAGTGACTTTAGAATCATGAGTGTCGGCTTCGTCTGCTGACCTTGAAACTTTGCATGTTCATGGGCATTGTAACACATGACACACACTGCTTCATGAGATGACATTGGCATGGAAATTTCAAGTTGAAGTGCTAAGTGAGCCACCAGGGTTCTGTGTTCCTTATGTCTGCTGTGTGTTTTTTGTACCTATAAAGCTTAAGGTGGGACTTTTAATTGGATTCAATATCTTGATTTGATTTTTTTGATAAGGAAGTTAAATTAAGATCCCAGAAATGATAGAAACGATGGGAAGAATAATGCAATGGAAAAAGTTGGAGATTTGTTGCAAACAGGACGATGGGACAGGGAAAATGAAAACCAGAAGATTGTTCTGGTTGAAAGTGGTCCCTGATACTGCAATAAAAACATTACATTGGATATTGAAGCAGATGTCTAATAGAAGGTTGAAAGTGTTCACTTTAAAAATTTGAAGTGAAGAGCTGGGTGAATGGATTCAGGAGTCATCCCCCCCCCCACAGGCACCATAGTGAATTATTTTTTTCCATGGGTTTGATATGAGTCTTGAAATGCTATAAATATCAATGTTTTGAATTTACTTTTGAAAGGATATGTGAGTTGAAAATAAAGATTTTTTTTTCCAAAAGAATCAACCTCAATTTATTTCCTCATGTTCTTTTAGGACTTTTAAATGCTACATTCAAGATTGAAACAACAACAAGAAAAATATTGGCTTAATGAGCTGTCAGGCTACAACGATCAAGCATGTGCCCTACGCTAATGTGAGAATTGCTGTGATTATGGGAGCTGTTGGTAAATTGCATGTTTTAATAAATATGAGTTACTTTAGCTTGAGAAATGTGAAAGGTATTTCAAGGTTGTATTTGTATTACATTCATTTTTTCTTGAGAGGTATAACTGTTATTCTGGGGTTATATTTTCATTTCATTGAACACTTTCTTACTGGAAACATTGATGGTTCTGCTAAGGAAAGAGGATCAAGGTCTGTAATTATATCTGCGATGATTGCTCATGTCAGCTCAACTCAACATGAACTATGGAGACTCAAGCACAATCTTTTGTGATTCATGTCTTTTAGGACAGTTTTGACATCAATCTGCAAAGGAAAAAAATGAAGTTTTATAGAAATTTTACTTGTTTTAAAAAGATATTTAACATTAAATCTTACATTCATGGCAAAGAATTTTCATTGGCTTTATTTTTTTTTAAAGTCTCCTTGAATAATTCCAAGGACAAAGCTTATAGACAATTAAACTTACTGAACCACAAAGTAGGGGAAATATTCAGTCTTTAGTTTCTTTATGCCCATAGGCACCATTTCAATCATGCACATTTTAATAGAGATGGTGTAGAGCTACTACATGCATTTGGTAAGTGCTCTCTTCCCCTGCACATATAAAAGACATAGTCCAGTGATCACTGTCAGCTTAACATTCTTCTGCACATGCTGATCCAAATGATTGGACTTGGAATACATAGTGGAGACACTTAGTTATGTCCAAACACCAGGTGGACTCCTAGTCAAACATTTGCTCATTATACTATGATGCAATTAAAACTTTGTCTTTATGTTATTAAGTACTCTCCTTAAATGCCAGAATTGAAAGTTCACTGAGACTTTGCTCAAATCTTGTTAATCAACTTTGCATCACCGCTTGTTTTGGTAGGGTCCTGTTCAAATTAGTTTTTGTCAAGCTGCCTTCTGGTTTAGTGAGTTGGCCTTGAGTACGGCCAGATCTTAAGGCCAGGACAGAATCCACCAGAATCTCTCAGCACATTAATTATGGTTTGCACACCAATGAAGGGAAAAATAAAGATCACCCCGATAGTGTCTCCATGTTGAACATCCTAGCATTGCATACTCCTCTGGGATGAGTTAGAGACACAATACCTTAATGATCCAGAACATCATGTCTTTCCAGGTATGAGTCAGTGTTAGCTCTAACAATGATTTATTCCAGTTCTGGTATTTATCTTGGCGTTAAGCACCTCCGTATCTTACACAGAAAACTGTCCCATTCTAATTCTACATTCTTTCTGGATTATTTTTACTGTGCCTTTTATTTTTAAAGGAAAATTAGCAGATTCTTACTTATATTCTGTGCAGTGATGATCATATTCTCATCCACAATATCTTCTTTCAACTACTTTCCACTCCTGCTGGCCTTTTTCCTTCCATGCTATTTCTCCTTATCCTTAGATGTTGGTGTGTGTGTGTGTGTGTGTGTGTGATGTGCAGTGGCTACATAGCTTTGTGTTCCTTGCTCCTGGTTGCAGTGGTCATGTTGTATCCTGATGATGGTATCATGTTATAGTGCTATATCTCTCTTTCTCATTCCTGACTCTTGCAGTCTTCCTACTCTGTCTTCTGAGATACTCTTCTGGCCTCAGAGTGGGGGATATTGATATCCCATTTAGGGCTGAGCACCCAGCATTCCTGTGTTCTCAGCACTTTTAGGAGTTATAAGTCTCTGCTCTCTCACTGGATGCTAAAGGTGGCTCTCTGATTAAGACTCAGAGATTCAACAGTATATGGATATAAACTAAGTATACAATGAGGACTTTGATTTATACTTTTTACTCAAAAAAACTTAGAAATGAATTCCTGAAATCCATCATTTACTACTTCTTCAAGATAGCAACTGTATAACTATCAAAGACATGAACTATTATATGCAATATAGCTTATATTGCAGCATTGATTCCACCAAAATTGAACATGAACTTATATACTAGGCAGGTGAATAATTCTACTTAAATTGCACTGAGAAGAAAACTCATAGCTCGGCAATAACATCAGAATAATATGCCATGTGACGTTTTGTGACTTAATTACTCATATACAGTACTGATGTTTCCAGTATCACTTTTGTTTATCATTTCTTTTGAGTCCAACACATATCATTTAAACAATTATCAAGAATATCCTGTTCTGTGAATATGGAATGCTCCAGGCCATGAACAGAAGGTTGTATAAAGCATCCCTCTCCTCTTCCATCATATCTAATGCATCACTGACAACATGCTCCCCACAGTTAAGCAATGTGGAGAGAGCTGAATATTCTCACAGAAAGGAAAAGACACACATGAAAAATTAGACTTTACAGAACCTGAGGAATGGGTATGTCAAACAATTTACAGAGGTAGAAGTATGTATGAACATTCTTGGGGGAGAATGGACTGAAACTTACTGGCAGCCAGTGAGTTAGCAATTAATAATCTATGACACTTTTTTGAGCTTACTAACATGACAGATATTTTTTAAAATGATATTTATGATATTTCTTAGAAGACAGTAATGGGATTTACAGAGTCGGTTAAAGTATAAACAGTTAGAATTATTGTGTGAGCAGCTGGAGAGATGGTTCTGTGCTTAACGGCACTAGCTGAGCTCGATTCTAAGTATTCATGTCCCAAGGCTCACAACCACCTGTAACTCCAAGCTCCACAGACTCTTCACCTCTCCTGGTCTCTGTGGATATCCCCACATGGGCACACACACACACTCACACACACACACACACACACACACACACACACACACACAAACACACGTGCGTGCGTACGTATATCCCATATATACCTGCTGAGTCCATTGCTTTTTTTTTATTTTATTTTTTAAATTTACATTCCAAATCACTTCCCCTTTCCCGTTTCCTCCCTCCCCGAAAGTCCCATAAGCCCCCTTCCCTCCCTCTTTTCTCCATTCAACCCCCTCTTGTTACTCTGTCCTGGCATTCCCCTACATCCAGTCTTTCCAGGACCAGGGGTCTCTCCTTCCATCTTTTTAGAAATCTATTGATATGCGGATTGTGTCGAGGGTATTCTGAGATTCTGGGTCAATATCCCCTTATCAGTGACTGCATACCATGTGTGTTCTTTTGTGATTGGGTTACCTCACTAAGGATGATATTTTCAAGTTCTGACCATTTGCCTAGGAATTTCGTGAATTCATTGTTTTTAATTGCAGAGTAGTATTCCATTGTGTAGATATACCACATCTTCTGAATCCATTCCTCCGTTGAGGGACATCTGGGTTCTTTCCAGCTTCTGGCTATTATAAATAAGGCTGCTATGAACATAGTGGAGCATGTGTCCTTATTGCATGCAGGTAAAGTCTCTGGGTATATGCCCAGGAGTGGTATAGCCGGATCCTCCGGGAGTGTCATGACCAGTTTTCTGAGGAACCGCCAGACTGCTTTCCAGAGTGGTTGTACCAGCCTGCAATTCCACCAGCAGTGGAGGAGTGTTCCTCTTTCTCCACATCCTCGCCAACAACTGCTGTCTCCTGTGTTTTTGATCTTAGCCATCCTGACTGGTGTGAGATGGAATCTCAGGGCTGTTTTGATTTGCATTTCCCTAATGACTAAGGATGATGAACATCTCTTTAGGTGCTTCTCAGCCATTAGATATTCTTCAGGTGAGAACTCTTTGTTTAGCTCTGTACCCCATTTTTTAATAGGATTACTTGCCTCTCTGGAGTTTACCTTCTTGAGTTCTTTGTATATCTTGGATATTAGCCCTCTGTCGGATGTAAGGTTGGTAAAGATCATTTCCCAGTTAGTTGGTTGCCGCTTTGTCTTTTTGACAGTGTCTTTTGCCTTGCAAAAACTTTGTAATTTAATGAGGTCCCATTTGTCTATTCTTGATCTTAGAGCATAAGCTATTGGAGTTCTGTTCAGGAAATTCTCCCCTGTGCCCATATGTTCAAGGTTCTTCCCTAGTTTCCCTTCTATTAGTTTCAGTGTGTCTGGTTTTATGTGGAGATCTTTGATTCACTTAGAATTGAACATGCAGAAGAATGCAAATTGACCCATCCTTATCTCCTTGCACTAAGCTCAATTCTAAGTGAGTCCATTGCTTTTATGTACACATGTTAGGGCTGAACATGGTTGGGAGAACCCATCATGGGACGCATCCTCAGAGCAGACAGGGTATTCAATACATTGCCAGGTGTTTTTCCAGTTTCAGATTGAAGTGACACGCTTTATGGCTACAAATGACCACAGTTAAGGAAAGGCAGCCTGAGAAATAAATTTAAAATGTAAATAAAAATTGAGATGTCTACTGAGAAAACAAATGGAAAAAAAATCATTAAAAAAAAAGCTTCTGTGCTTTCCACAGTGTGGGAACTAACCCCTTTAGCAGCATCAATTCCCCAAGCCATTTGGGATGTCCTTGAATTCCTGTAGTGGCAACAGATGATTGGCACACTCACTGGGGTGGGTGGGGCTCAGTGTTCTTTCATACGGTTCCTTTGGAAGAACACAAAATATTACATAGAGCCTCTCAATGTTTACTTATTTCTTTAAAAATTAAATATTTCATCTTTTGAATCAAAACTCCCCAAGCCTTTCACTTTTTATTGTTTGATACTCTCAGATATTTGTATAATACGTTTTAGTCATTTAATCCTTCATCCCTCCTTATTTGTTTACTCTTAAAAGCAAAACTCTTGCCATTTGTGCTGATTACTGATTATACTTGTATCTGAGATATAGTATTCTTTACAGAGCTGGGGAGAAAATGAATCTACTCAGGCTCTCTGCCACTGAACTGTATACCCTGCCCAGAAATCTATTTAGTGACTGCATCTCTTTTCATTACTAATTCTGGTTTTACTGTGACTCATTTTTCTATGGACTAAATAAAACAAAGACCACTGTAGATTTAAACTACGCTAATGTAATCTTGAAATTATTAAAAAATACATGAGCCAGATGGCAACCCTCCAGGGTGCATATATCTGACACAGATATCAGATTAGAAAATTTCCTTCACAAGTATAACAAGTATCAGCTAGACCCCCAGAAAAAAAAAACCTGCATTTTATATGAAATTGCCTTGAGGCTAATTACTAACAGGCCTGACCCAAACTATAAGACATAAAAAATGGATTAGTCAATCTGTAACAAACAGAAGTTCTCATTAAAGGAATATAAATACAAAAGCGACACCCAGCACCTACCATGAAATATGTATTGACTTCTATCATTTCAACCCACTGGGGTTTTTTTTTTTTAATACTGATGCTTTGACACAGCTGATGCGTTAAGATGTCAATTCGGTAGCCTGATAAATTCTTAAGGAACTCAGGAGTTCCCCTGAATCTGTGAAGTAGCAAGACCTTGTTTCATGAGATTTGTCTCTGCTTGCTCCGGGCTAGGTCCCAGTTCCAAGCCGTGCTTTCCGCACAGTTCACAGGGACTAGGAAAGGAACACGTACATTGCTCTCAGATCCAAGTTTTCTTCCAACACAAGCCACCTGAACTAAAACTAAAATTCATGATTGGGACTGAGTGAGTCCTGGGTTCAGTCCGAGGGTTATGTGTTCTGTCTTGTGTGGTAGACTACTTTCTTTATGGACTTCTTTTTTTTTTTAATATATTTTTTTATTGAATATAATCTTCATTTACATTTCAAGTGGTAAAACCTTTCCCAGTTTACCCCCTCCCCAAAACCCCCCAACTCCTCCTCCCACTCCCTGCCTCCAACTATATGTCCCTCCACCCGACCCACTCCCACCCCCCCAATTTCCCCTTGTTGGGGCATCTATTTAGCCTTCACCTGACCAAGGACCACTCCTCCCACTGATGCCCAACAAGGCATTCCTCTGCCACATTTTTGGCTGGAACCATGTGTACCCCTTGGTTGCTGGTTTAGTCCCTGGGAGTCCTGGGACATCTAGGTGGCCAACATCACTGTTCTTCCCACGGGGCTGTAAATCCATTCAGCTCCTCTGGACCGCCCTCCAACTCCTCCATTGGGGACCCCACTCCCAGACTAATGGTTGGCTACTAGCATCTGTCTCTGTATGTATAAGGTTCTCTTTCCTTTTCTTTCTTTCTTACTAGAATATAAAGGACTGCAAACAAAGTTACCCAAACACAATGGAAACATTCAGCCATTTTTTATGTTCTGTACAAAAACACTTTAAAAAAATCAATCTGTATTTCTTCAGTCATGTCAGGTTTATCCATGTATAACAGCAAACAAAACTTGCTCAGATTTCTTACCTTTTCAAGTGCCTATAAAGTATGTCTTTTCTGTAAGTAATTGATACTTTTCTTTAATATTTTATGGATGAGAATTTGTAAAAAAAAATGAACTGAAGAAAGAAGTTTAGAACCACACAATTTTTAAGCCTTTGATAAATTTTCTTTCATCCTTCAAGTAGATTCATATCTGAAGCACTCAAGTTATTTAAAGACATATAGAGAATATGGATACAGGTACTACATACTGGGGGAGATGGAAAATGTGTATGTGCACACATGCATATGTGTTTTGTGCTGATACAGTGTGTGAAGCTCAGTGTGAAATACTCATATGTGTACATGCATAGGCATGTTATACTGAATTAATATTTTGCAATACACAGGTCCACTTCCCTTCATCATTAGTGTTTTTGTGAGTAGTGTGTAGTGATCATGTTTCACAGCATGTGTGTTCTACTTTCGGACATTTTCCTAATACTAGTTTCTTGGCTTTATATTTGGTTTTTGAAATTCTCTAAAGATATTTCTATTCATATTTAATATGTACTGGTATCTTGTGTGCATACCTGTATATTATGTGTGTGTGTCTGGTACCTGTGGAGACTGATAAAGGTCCTGAATTCCTTTGAACTAGAGTCACAGACAATTATGAGCTACCCATGGGTGCTGGCAACTGAAAGTTGGTGCTCCCTCTGGAAAAACAGTCAGTGCTCCTAACTCTGCCAACTCTCCAGCCCCAGAAACCCTTACACTTTACATTTTCTATTGTTTTTCTAATTTAGAATAATCCCAGAAGAAGAGATCTGTAGATCCAGGGCTCTGAAAAATTAACGATTTAATACAACTGGTACATTTCTTTCAGAAAAGGTTCCAGAACCCCACCACCCCCATCTTTGTGTGTCAATGTGTCTGCACCCTCAGTCCTAGCCCATAATGTGTGCTCTTGGGTTAATAATTCACTCACAATAGCAAGTTCCTGCTAGTATTTTAAAGCAGTTGATGGTTTTTGCTTAATGTATTTTAGAATCTAAGTTTTGATCTGCAAGAGTTTTATATAGAATGGTCTATTTTCACAGCAAACATTTGGTCCCTTAGTCTGTCAAGGAATCTTTTAGAGATAGCTTTTATTTATTTTATTACTTTTTTTAAATGAGTGGTGGTAACTTAATGGTTTTAGAAGTCAAATTGTTTCACTTAAAATACGTTTTGCTCAAATAACACTTTGATTAAAAAATATACTGTGCTTTTCAGAAATCATTTTCTCATGGTTTTGGTATTTGCCATTATTTCTTTAGCAATGTAGAATCAGTGTGTTCCACCTCTACTTAGTAATAAGCCGAAGCAGTGTATGATACACAGATCACTCTTCTGTTTTCCTATGTATGTTCTTTTGCCATGTGTTGTATTTACCTAAACCCCCTTTCAGTAACTGTTTGAGAAATTAAGATCCTTAAGTATATTTACCTTTTAAAAACTTCTTAGTGATTACAATATAAATGATTTCTAATCATTTTTCCTTTTCTCCACACATAAAGACATTCAGGTGTGTATGTTCCCCTTTCACCGTTTTGTTTCAGTAAGTTACAGGTTTTATCAAAGCCATTTATAATAGCCTTCGCTCCATGTGTATCCAACTATTCCAACCAACCATTTGAAGAATTGCTATAGAGGTGATTTTATGTTTTAGGAAGAATTCTGCCCTTCATCTTGTTCTGTGACTAGATGGTTATCATACACAGTGCTTTCAATAAAGCATATCTTTTAAAAATCTTACCACAAGGCTCAGCGATTTTCTTAAAATATCACAAAGCATAACCTAAGCAGTTTTATGGGTTTGTTTGTCAATAAGCAATTTCAATAAGAAGTCCATGTCTATGCAACTTGGTTTTCTTTTAAAGCACAGAAGTTAATGGAGGTTGGAAAAACAAGTACCGAACACGTTTCAGTTGCTTTTGTATAGAAAGTGGAAAGGAAAAATGTCAAGTTACATAGGTAGGAAGAAAGCCTGAGGGAGACCCGGTCAGAAGTTTTTCTTTTCATTTGGACGTACAGATGATTTCTCTGTGCTTAGTATAATGTGTCTCAGAGACTTGAAATGAAACTTGTGCCTAGCACTGTGAAAATATTCCTCTAAACTTTATTTCAGAGTATGGAGCTTGAAAGGTTTGAAAAGAGGACATTAAAGACTGTTAGGAAGAAACTAACTAAGATTGCAGGGCAATCTTAATCCATGAATTTTCCCCTTAGATTATGCTGTATTGGAAATCCACATACAATGGATGTGACTAAAAATTCTGTCCACCTGATTATTTTATACTGTAATTGAAGAATATACTTTTGTTTTTCTTGTTAAGAGAGAGATATCAGGCAGATATAGCTAATATTCTACTCTGGATATATTGATAAATGGGCAACTTTATGAACTATGATGCCTTTGGCCCCTTATGTAAATAATAGTGATAAAACATCCATCCAGTACTTCTTATGACAGTGCCATTAAAAACTCCAGATAGTCCAACTAATTGACTTTACATAACTGTCCTATGAGGAAGATACTATCAGTATCTTACCTGTGAGTACCTTACCTGTGAGAAACTGAAGACTGGACTCAGTGCTGAGAAGCAGAATTCAGTTTAGTTAAGTAACAACCTGGTTCCTTCTACTAAAATGAATGCAAATCAGAAGAAACAAATATAATTCCGAATCAAATGTTTTCCAGCTTTAATCTCCTACCTTGCTCTGCAAGCACAGAATAACTACATTGGGGGAGGGGCAGGTAAAACATGTAGTTGTGAGCAGCGAGAACTCAAAGGTCTGGACGTTTCTTTTTTTTTTTTTTTAATTTAATTTAATTTTATTTTTTTAATTTACATTCCAAATCACTTCCCCTTTCCCGTTTCCTCCCTCCCCGAAAGTCCCATAAGCCCCCTTCCCTCCCTCTTTTCTCCGTTCAACCCCCTCTCATTACTCTGTCCTGGCGTTCCCCTACATCCAGTCTTTCCAGGACCAGGGGTCTCTCCTTCCATCTTTTTAGAAATCTATTGATATGCTGATTGTGTCTAGGGTATTCTGAGATTCTGGGTCAATATCCCCTTATCAGTGACTTCATACCATGTGTGATCTTTTGTGATTGGGTTACCTCACTAAGGATGATATTTTCAAGTTCTGACCATTTGCCTAGGAATTTCGTGAATTCATTGTTTTTAATTGCAGAGTAGTATTCCATTGTGTAAATATACCACATCTTCTGAATCCATTCCTCCGTTGAGGGACATCTGGGTTCTTTCCAGCTTCTGGCTATTATAAATAAGGCTGCTATGAATATAGTGGAGCATGTGTCCTTACTGCATGCAGGTAAAGTCTCTGGGTATATGCCCAGGAGTGGTATAGCCGGATCCTCCGGAAGTGTCATGCCCAGTTTTCTGAGGAGCCGCCAGACTGCTTTCCAGAGTGGTTGTACCAGCCTGCAATTCCACCAGCAGTGGAGGAGTGTTCCTCTTTCTCCACATCCTCGCCAACAACTGCTGTCTCCTGTGTTTTTGATCTTAGCCATCCTGACTGGTGTGAGATGGAATCTCAGGGTTGTTTTGATTTGCATTTCCCTAATGACTAAGGATGATGAACATCTCTTTAGGTACTTCTCAGCCATTAGATATTCTTCAGGTGAGAACTCTTTGTGGAGCTCTGTACCCCATTTTTTAATAGGGTTACTTGCCTCTCTGGAGTTTAACTTCTTGAGTTCTTTGTATATCTTGGATATTAGCCCTCTGTCGGATGTAAGGTTGGTAAAGATCATTTCCCAGTTAGTTGGTTGCCGCTTTGTCTTTTTGACGGTGTCTTTTGCCTTGCAAAAACTTTGTAATTTAATGAGGTCCCATTTGTCTATTCTTGATCTTAGAGTATAAGCTATTGGAGTTCTGTTCAGGAAATTCTCCCCTGTGCCCATATGTTCAAGGTTCTTCCCTAGTTTCCCTTCTATTAGTTTCAGTGTGTCTGGTTTTATGTGGAGATCTTTGATCCACTTAGAATTGAGCTTAGTGCAAGGAGATAAGGATGGGTCAATTTGCATTCTTCTGCATGTTGACCTCCAGCTCAGCCAGCACCATTTGTTGAAAAGGCTATCTTTTTTCCACTGGATGGTTTTAGCTCCTTTGTCAAAGATCAAGTGACCATAGGAGTGTGGATTCATTTCTGGGTCTTCAATTCTGTTCCATTGATCTACATGTCTGTTACTGTACCAATACCATGCAGTTTTTAACACTATTGCTCTGTAGTACAGCTTGAGGTCCGGGATACTGATTCCCCCAGAGGTTCTTTTACTCTTGAGAATAGTTTTAGCTATTCTGGGTTTTCTGTTATTCCAGATGAATTTTTGAATTGCTCTTTCTAACTCTATGAAGAACTGAGTTGGGATTTTGATGGGGATTGCATTGAATCTGTGTATTACTTTTGGTAAGATGCTCATTTTTACTATATTAATCCTGCCAATCCATGAGCATGGCAGATTTTTCCATCTTCCGAGGTCTTCTTCAATTTCTTTCTTCAGAGACTTGAAGTTCTTGTCATACAGATCTTTCACTTGTTTGGTTAGCGTCACGCCAAGATACTTAATATGGTTTGTGGCTATCGTAAAGGGTATTATTTCTCTTACTTCTTTCTCAGCCTGCTTATCCTTTGAGTATAGGAAGGCTTCTGACTTGCTTGAGTTGATTTTATATCCGGCCACTTTGCTGAAGTCGTTTATCAGCTGTAGGAGTTCTCTGGTGGAGTTCTTTGGGTCGCTTATGTATACTATCATATCGTCTGCAAATAGTGACTGTCTGGACGTTTCTAGTTGAAAAATCCAATATCAAGTCTGGGGAACTAACTACTAATACGTTGGGGGATATTTAAAATAAATCTAAAAAATATCCTTCTATATATTCGTATTAAAAACAATGCTTCAAGTTATGATTAATTTCACTATGACTTAAAACAACCAAACTATCTTTTAAAATGATATGTGGAATAACGGTCAGTGTGAGAGTTTACTAGCCGTTGGATGCTTGACTATTGCCACTGTTGTTATCCTGCATTTTAGAAACCACGTATTCTCTGTCATTTAATGTTATTTGAGGAAAATGGCATTTTCTAACATCAGAGGGGCGGGGGGGGAGGCAGGGGGAGAGGGAGGGGGAGGGAGAGGGGAGGGAGGGAGAGGGAGGGAGGGAGGGAGAGAGAGAGAGAGAGAGAGAGAGAGAGAGAGAGAGAGAGAGAGAGAGAGAGAGAGAGAGAGATTATTCCTGACATATTTGGAGAAGTAGATAATAATTTTATCTGTTAGAGTTAATTCAATGAATGAATAATAAAATGAGCACACAAATGTTCTTCCTTAGCTAACATTGCATTTGGCATTTCCATAAAATACTCGACATTGTCTTAACATTGTTTCTAAGTAGTTTTCTATTATAAAAATGTACATTTTAAAAGTAAACACAAACTCCCTTTAATGGAGCTCTGTTCTCCTGGACATTCATTTCCTTCCTTCTTTCCTCCCTATCTCATGTCTTTTAGAAATTCCACTTGCTCTTCAGAACCTGAGGCAGGGGAACAGATCTGAGACAGCAGGAGCTAAGTCCACACCATGAGGTTGCGACAACGCATGCTTGATATTCAGGATACATTAGACTCTTGCTGTGTGTTGTGACTCTCGTGGCAGCATATAAAACGATTCAGTAATTGTTACTTATTATTTTGACTCTTGAGCATTATGACAAATGATTAGTAACTTCAACTCTGGATTAATAGTAGATGCTTCATATGACACACATCCATCAAAAACAGTGTAACTTTTTCATTCTGTACAATTCCATATTTAAATACAAGCATACTGGATAAACTATGCATACAAACTAAAATTTTAGTGGGATTTTTTTTCTTTGTCTACTCTCTTCTCCAAATAATCATTAGTAGAGTATAGCATGTGCCTTTGTCACTTTGGGTCGTTATATCAAAGTACTATAAATTAGGAAGCTCAAACAACAATCATTTCCTTCTCACAGGTCTAAAGGCTCAGAGTCTGCCGATGGTATGCTGACATTTGAACTCTCCAGGATGTAGAACGTTGTTTTCTCATACTGGTTTCCCATAGAAGATGCGGAATAGGAGAGATCTTTGGGGTCTCTAAGGGTCTAACTCCATTCACAGAGGCTTCATACTCAGGTCACAATCGCCTCTTCCACTTTATTAGTACTGGGCGTGCTAACACAAAGATAGCACAACAGTGAAAGTGACTATGTTCTCTTAGAAGGTCACTTTGTCATATGTATATGTACATGTACACTTATCACTGTATTGTAGGTTTTAAAGGAGGAACAACTATATGAACCACCCAGTACCCTAGAGCTCCCAGGGACTAAACCACCAATCAAAGAGTACACATTGAGAGACCTATGGCTCCAGATTCATATGTAGCAGAGGATTGCCTTGTTGGACATCAAAGAGAGGAGAGACCCTTGGTCCTGAGAAGGCTAGATGCCCCAGTATAGGGGAATGCCAGGATAGAGAAGGGGGAGTGGGTGGATTGGTAAGCAGGGGGAGGGGAGATGGGTTAGGGGGTTTTGGGGGAGTGGAAACCAGAAAAGGGGACATTTGAAATGTAAATAAAGAATATATCTAATAAAAGAATGAAAAAAAGCATGGAGTTATACTGTGTTTTTTTGAAAATTGCCTTACCTAAGACATTGATGGCATTGCTAGTACACACTTACCTGATAGTTTTCATCTTTAGAGATTATTGCTGCCATTTAAGCTTTGTCTTTCTGAACTAGAATCTCTCACGTCCTTCTGAAGATTTGCAATGTGCAGAAGCATAAATTAAAATGGAATCACAAATGGAATTGGTGCCTCAGACCACTGAAGAAGTGGCTAAGCCATCTCTGTGGAGAAATATTTCTGTTTCAGTGTCTGACAATTGTTATCCCTTTTTATTCACGCTGCTAAGACCATTACCTGTCTTCCCCACTCAGTTCTTCTGGCACAGTCTGTAACAGACTTGGCCAATCATTCCAGTGACAGTGATTTTTATCATGCTCCTCCTTTGTCGAGGACTCCCAGAGATCTCAGATCTGTCCATGTTTACTTGTCAAGGTTCTTATCATTTCCCAGAAGGAACTCAAGCCATGACAAACCATGTCTCCTAACATCCTGTTAATGCATTCTCTATTTTTCTTTGAAAGAGATCCAACATTACTACTTGAATAGTGTTGATGTTTAATAGTGTCAACATTGTTCTCTGGACACAAAGTAAATGGCAGAAAAAGAAGCCACAGCTGAGTCAACAACCTTGTAGCATGATGAACTTTGTACCACATGGAGGCCCACAGTAGTGTTGTCTGAGGTATTTCTCATTTTGGCTGAGATGATAGCTAGGTCTCATTGACTGAGAACCCAAGACCTGGTGCAAATCAAATCCATAGTTTTTTGTTTGTTTGTTTTTTAAACTGTAAAGAATTGGGACACATACACATACATTTGCATATCATACACTCACAATATTATATTACTGCAGTGATAAACAAGATCAGAAAAAAATTAGTATTGTGGGGACACAGTAGGGGATTAGATAACACAGGTATCTTTATGCAGATATTTTCATGACATAGACTTCTAAGACTGGAGATGGAATGGAGTATGGAGTATTTTTCTAGTCTGAAAGCAGAAGCGAATATTTCTTTCCAATGGTTGTATCTCTACTTCTTTATATTGATCCAGCAATATTAGAATGGCAGCATTTAGCATTTCAGGCAATGTATAAGATGGATGAGAAGCTTGTGGTTTTGAATCTTACTTTCAAATTTACTATCATCTATATATAGAAGATAAACAACTTATATTTAAAATCAGACAAAAATCTTATTTAGGATGTGTGTGTGTGTGTGTGTGTGTGTGTGTGTGTGTGTGTGTGTGTGTATGTGTGTGTGTGTGTGTGTGTGTGATATATACACATTTATTCATTTCTTTTTTTATTTTTTTTATTTTCTAAGTTTTTTTATTTACATTCCAAATCATTTCCCCTTTTCCGTTTCCTCCCTCCTCAAAAGTCCCATAAGCCCCCTTCCCTCCCTCTTTTCCCCATTCAACCCCCTCTCGCTTCTCTGTCCAGGCATTCCCCTACATCCAGTCTTTCCAGGACCCGGGTCCCTCCTTCCATCTTCTTGGAAATCTGTTGATATGCGAATTGTGTCTAGGGTATTCCGAGATTCTGGGTTAATATCCCCTTATCAGTGACTGCATACCATGTGTGTTCTTTTGTGATTGGGTTACCTCACTAAGGATGATATTTTCCAGTTCTGACCATTTGCCTAGGATTTTCGTGAATTCATTGTTTTTAATTGCAGAGTAGTATTCCATTGTGTAAATATACCACATCTTCTGAACCCATTCCTCCATTGAGGGATATCTGGGTTCTTTCCAGCTTCTGGCTATTATAAATAAGGCTGCTATGAACATAGTGGAGCATGTGTCCTTATTGCATGCAGGTAAAGCCTCTGGGTATATGCAAGGAGTGGTATACCAGGATCCATGTCGTGCCCAGTTTTCTGAGGAACCACCAGACTGCTTTCCAGAGTGGGTGTACCAGCTTGCAATCCCACCAGCAGTGGAGGAGTGTTCCTCTTTCTCCACATCCTCGCCAACAACTACTGTCTCCTGTGTTTTTGATTTTAGCCATTCTGACTGGTGTGAGATGGAATCTCAGGGTTGTTTTGATTTGCATTTCCCTAATGACTAAGGATGATGCTTTAGGTGCTTCTCAGCCATTAGATATTCTTCAGGTGAATACTCTTTGTTTAGCTCTGTACCCCATTTTTAATGGGGTTACTTGGCTCTCTGGAGTTTAACTTCTTGAGTTCTTTGTATATATTGGATATTGGCCCTCTGTTGGATGTAGGGTTGGTAAAGATCATTTCCCAGTTAGTTGGTTGCCACTTTGTCTTTTTGACAGTGTCTTTTGCCTTACAGAAACTTTGTAATTTAATGAGGTCCCATTTGTCAATTCTTGATCTTAGAGCATAAGCTATTGGAGTTCTATTCAGGAAATTCTCCCCTGTGCCCATATGTTCAAGGTTCTTCCCTAGTTTCCTTTCTATTAGTTTCAGTGTGTCTGGTTTTATGTGGAGGTCCTTGAGCCACTTGGAATTGAGCTTAGTGCAAGGAGATAAGAATGGGTCAATTTGCATTCTTCTGCATGTTGACCTCCAGCTGAGCCAGCACCATTTGTTGAAAAGGCTATCTTTTTTTCCACTGGATGGTTTTAGCTCCTTTGTCAAAGATCAAGTGACCATAGGAGTGTGGATTCATTTCTGGGTCTTCAATTCTGTTCCATTGATCTACATGCCTGTCACTGTACCAACATTTATTCATTTCATGTGTTTGTTTGGGCATGAATGCTATGGTGCTCATGCATGTGTGAAGAACAAAGCACAACATGCAGGAATAGTTTCTCTCTTCTTTCATGCTAGTTCCCGACATCAAATTTGAGTGGCTGGGCCGGATGTCAAGCATCTGTTCCTGCTGAGCCATCTTGGTTACCCCAATTTTAGGTGTTATTGTCTGTGAAGATAACAATACAGGGGTATAAAGATCAAAATGGCTCAGGGTCAAAGAGGCTTATGTCAGGATACTCAAATTACAGAGGACTAACTTTTAAAGACCAAGGAAGCTGCCTAGAAATTCTACATATAGTTGAGAAAAAAAAACTGATCCCTTCTACCACAAAAGGATTAGGAAACCATTTAAGCTTGAGATGGGGGACTCCAAAGGGAAGATAGGGTTAAATGAAACTGGCCATTCATGCAACTTTCCTCAAAGCACCTGCCATTCTTTAAGGAATTACTGAGATGGTGTAGCTGAGTATAGTCAGAAACTATAGAGCTCAAGGACCAACAAGAAGAAAGGACATGGTACATTTGAGGTTTCTATCTTTGGAGTGAAACTGACACAATCTATTCAGACTATCTTTATGTATTCCCATAACTTGAGAAGCTGATAAACAACAGAGATTTACTTCTCATAGTTCTGGTTATTGTGAAGTCCTAGAGCAAGGCAGGTACACATGCAGTGTCCATTCAAAGTCTTCATTCTGGTCTAAGATGACTCCTTTTCATTGTATCTTCTCATGGCAGAAGAGATAGGGAACTCTAAGTTGATTTTTATAAAGGCAAGAATACCATTCATGACAGTTCATGACTTAATCACCTGCCCTAAACCACATCTGATAATACCTTCATGGTGAGGACACAGAGATTCAGACCATTGCCTTGGACTTTGACAATCAGAAAACCACAACTCTTGTTTAGGAGTAGCTCAGTGCCAGTACTGATTTGGTAACTGCCTGTCAGAGTTCATCTACAGACTCTTATTAGCTGTCCTTCAGTCAAAATTATGGCTTTCAGTAAAATTGCCATGAATGGAAGAAAATGATCTAACACATTGAAAACTCTGAAAAAGTCATTGACTAAATTGAGTCAGCCCATTTGGTCATCTGACCTCTGTAAATGTCACTTTTATTTCCTCAGAAGAAGTGATGAGAGATGTACTTAAGCTGTATGAATACATGTCTTGAGCTGAGCTCAGAACATTCCTTGTCTGTTCTATTCGAAGGCCTAAGTCTGGAAACTTCTAGCCTCTGTACAACCTAGTCTTCCAAGACTGACTGATTCAATCTGGCTTTTCTCTGCTTCTGACTGAATTGCTCTGCCTGGCCTCATACTAATGGACTTTAGCAATATGTTCCAGTCTACTGTCTCCTTATATTCTCTGGCTTGTTCTGGTTCTGTCTTCCCCTGTGCCTAGCTTGTTCTCTCTGTAACCTGTCTCTGTAAAACTCTCCCAGTAAAACTGCCTCTTACACATCATCACCACCCACCACACCACCACCACCTTTTATCTTCTCTCATTGCTCTTAAGTAGTCTCTCTTCCTCTGCTGTTATTTTGTGAGTACATTGCATCCTGTCTCTGACTCATTCTGTCAAATCTTTTTTTTTTTTGATTCTACCCTCAATTAGACATCACTTTTAAACATGGCTTCTTCCTTCTACAGATTAATCTTAACTTGATTGTTAGGGAATAAAGGCATGTGCTAAGGGTGTATCTGTATTCCAGCCAGAGCATAATCCAGGGCATGTCTGCATTCTGCCAGATCATACTTTTTGATTTGATCCCTTGCTATAACAGCTGGATTAAAATTCCTTTACGGACCTCTGGCTCTAGGTCTGATTCTAAGTAGTGTCAGCTTCTGTTTGTTTGTTCATTTATCTTCTATTTTAATTCTTGGAAGATTTCATACAAGCATACGATGCATCTCAATAAACTTCCTACTTCTCTCCAACTCGTTTTTCATCCTCCAACGCATTCCTTTTCAAATTCATGTTCTCTTATTTTTGGTCTGATAACGCACTGATTCTAATCAGTGTTGCCCATGTGTGTGACTGTTGGATTGTCCATAGGAGCATTGGCACCATACCAGTATAGCTACCTCACAAGGAAAAGTGATTTTCCTTCTCAACAGCCATAGCCAATCAGTAGCTTCTCAGCTATAGGTATAAGTAAACATAGATACTGTGAGTTCATGTGTACCTCAGCTGTGTTTTATCCAGAGAGAGACATTTCACAGCACTCCTCAGTATCTCATTCCTCTTATATTTTTTTTCCTGTTTCCTCTTCAATCATATTTCTAGAGCCTTGAGGTTGTGAATGGTTGATGTAGGCATTCCATCTACAGCTGAGATTCATCATCGTTTATTCTCAGTGCTTTGAACATTATGAGCAGATCAGGAAGCAGGAGCTGATGTGGAGACCATGGAGGGATGTTACTTACTGGCTTGCTTCCCCTGTCTTGCTCAGCTTGCTTTTTTATAGAATCCAAGACTACCAGCCCAGGGATGGCACCACCCACAAGGGGCCCTCCCATCCTTGATCACTAATTGAGAAAATGCCTTACAGCTGGATCTCATGGAGGCTTTTCCTCAGCTGAAGCTCCTTTCTCTGTCATAACTCTAGCTTGTGTCAAGTTGACACACAAACCCAGCCAGTACACATTTACAAAACAGTTTAGTTAAATGACCATTTAGCAAAACAACATTAATATGTTCTCTTGTTCGGCATGTAATCTCCCCAACCTTGAGTTCTGACTATCTTTACGGTATCAGGCATCCATTACTTCTGGCTTCTAATCCAATCACACAACAATGAACGGTGGCAGTAGCTTGAATTGCTTTGAGTGCTTCTGGGGCTGCCCTAGACAGAATCTCATAGGATGGTAACATGTGCCTGGAACTGAGATTTTCACTTAACGTTTCCTGTCTTCTGGGCACAGCATTGTTCATCTATACAGGGTGTTTACTTGTTCATATAAATTTTAAATTTTAGTTTTAATCAGCTTGCAAACTGCTGGGGTTTCAGATTTCCTCCTATGTCCTTAGTGTTGGCTAACCTATATCCTTTTTTTCCATCACCCCATCCCCTCTTTAGCCTTCAGCTCACCATTCTTCATTACCCATCTGTTCTTTGATATCACATCATCTGTCTTATTATATTGCTTACTTGGTTGGCAAGATTTTAGGTTCACATACAGCTTTTCACGCATATTTCACGTTGCTTAACCAGCCATTTGTTCCCTCCTTCTCTCATCCCTGTCACTCCATTACCAGCTTGAACCTTTCTTTCCTTCTATTTCCCATTTCCATTTTCACTTACTCTATATTCTATTATCATCCTCCATTAATCCATGCCTCCCTACAATTGTTGACTCCTAGATTTCTGGCTTGCTCGTGCACCTATGATTAAATACACAAAACCAAAAATTTGGTTCTAGGACCTATAGATGGGAGGGAAAATACATTATTTACCTTTTGTGACTTTACTCCACATATGACATCATTCCATATAACACTTTATAGTTCCTTTCATCTACCTGCAAATTTAATGGTCTCGTTTTTTTCTTTTCAGCAGAGTAATAGTTCCTTATGTATATGTATCACCTTTTCCTTATCGTTACTTGATGAGTATCTATGTTAACTTTGTTTCCTATCTGTTGTGACTAGAGCAGCTACGATCATGGTTATACATGTGTCTCTGTAGTAGGATATTAAGTTCTTTGGGTATTTGCCCAGGAGTTACATAGCTGGATAATAGGGTAGATGTACATCCCAGTCTAGGTTGTTATTTTTGTTGTTGTTGTTGTTGGAGAAACCTCCAGACTAATTTCCAAATGGCCACACCAGTTTTTAGTCCCAGCAGCACTGTACAATCATTTTCTCATCCCCACAACCAAGACAACACTTGTCATGTATATTGCTATTCATGGTTGTTGCAGGACTGAGATGGAATCTTAAAGTTTTAACATGCATTGTCCCAATAGATGAGGATACTGAAGAACCTAAGTGTTTAGCATTTGTACTTCTGCTTTTGAGTAGTATCAGGTCTGTGCTATATTTCTATCATTTATGCTCAGTGAGTCCTAAGTAACTCAGATATGACAAATAGAAAACAGATAGAAACAAATAGAAAATCTACAAAGTGAAGAGCTAGGCCAAAGAAAAGCCTTCTTTAATATGTGGAGATGTGACAATCCTTGCCAGTCTGCTGCAACTCGAACACAGCTATGTGTAGCCTTGGCTTTCCTCTACTGCTCTTTGCTATGTGTGATGCTTAGGAAAGGATATATAATCATTGTGAGTATAGCCTTAGAGTTATTTTTCTTGTCTCTTTTAGGGAGGGATAATTCAGAATTAAAATAGAGCTCAGGAAATATCCTCTCAGCATGTCTTACAGTTCTGTATCAAGCAATGAATCCCTGTATGTTAAGAGGATTTTATGCTTTTAAAAATTATATACAATGGAGATTATTTTTCATATGTTCTTGAAGCACTGGCATGCTAGCTTTTTTAACCTCACTATATATCGGTTCTTATAGAATGCTTGAAAGAAAGGAAGCTGGAGCTGGGGAAATAGTTAAGTGTGAACAAACGTTTGCCACTGAGACTGATGACCTGAGTCCAGTCTTTTCCTCTGACCACCACAAGTATACTGTGGTGGGACACACACACATACACACACACACACATACACACGCACACACCAACTAAGTAAAATAATGTAAAACAATGAAGCTTCATGTCTTAAGAAATATTGGACTGTTGAAAGTTTCATGATGCTGCAATTTTTCTCACTGCTAGGAACACAAGGATATTACTGTAATATATTTCAATAATATTTACCTTTCCTTAGCTTTTGAGGTTCAATCTTTCAACAGCAGCAAAGTCTTTTCTTAGTGCACAGAAGTGAAAATGCAGTCATCTTAAATGAATTATTCTGGAATGTGGAATAAGACACTTAGTCACTTACTAACCTTGGAATCAAAGGCTGGTATGATTATGTGGGGCTCTGCTTGTGAGGCTGTTACAATCTTACCATGTTTGATGTGCTTCCAAAGCTAAGTACTAACCCTGGTATGTTGGTAGTCTGAACTCAAAGGTGCTATCATATACATAATTCATGAATATGTGTAAAAGGCTGATGCTCTGTGTTTGTTTTATCTACATTTGTTTTTTTGTGGCTTAAATAATCTTAGACTGGTGTGATTTTGAAGCATTTGCTTCTTTAATTTGAAATTTAGTCATCATTTTCTTGATTACTACTGTCAATCCTTGGCCTTAGTGACCTTTCCTGTCCCTCTCCTCTCCTTCAACATTTGTCTATTCTTCAGGTCTCATGGGAGCTTGGTGGCATCTATGATTTCTACTCAGTAGATTCTCCTAGCTGGCTATCTTATTCAGGCCCATAGGTGATGATCCTCGGATGAAGGGCAGGACCACTGATCTTTCATTTCAATGATAGAAAAATCCCGCTGCTTATTTTCAGGTGGCAAGGGAAACCTCTAACAATATTGATATATTGAATGCCTATTTAAGTTAGTAGCAAAGGAAAATATTTCAAAATGTCAGAGAAACTAAAGGTGTTCTCCATAATTGCTTTCTATTTTCTGAATAAAGGAAGATTTGTACAAAAAACTTCTTTATTCCTTTTCAGTTTTGAGTTTGACAACTTCTAAATGTAAGGCATACTTATTATGTTTTAAAAGTGAAAGAACATATGATCATTTCACCAAATGGAATCATCAATAATTCAAATACAAAAAAGAGAAGGGTATAGAATTTGCAAAGGCACACACTCAAAGGGCTGCATGATATAGAAATTTCTCAAAAGAAAGCTGAAACTTGCAAGTTTTGCTTCATTGCTACTGTGCAAATACGCAGTTTTGGGGACTCTTGACTTCATTTTCCTAAAATATAAATAACGTCTTAGTTAGCTGAAGGCATTGACATATGGAAAGTTTTTGAGAATTGATGTCAGTTGAACAATTATCTAATAAATCAACGAACAAGTTATTATTGGACACTGGCTGTATGTGTCACGCATCCCAGGTGGTGTGGGGGAAGTGGTGACCAAGTCGAATCAAGATGCTGCTGTACTCGGGACAATCTGCTGTCAGATTGCAACTGTCAAAATCCAAAAGGTCTCTCTGCTTAGAGTAACTGCTACACATGCTTTTCCAGTCACAAAGTGGGAGATTAGAGGTAGGAATAAGAAGCAAGACAGTGATGAAGCGAAGTAGCAGGAAATTAAACAAACAAACAAACAAACAAATAAATAAATGAGTAACCAACCATCCAAACAGACTTCAAGAAGTATCTATAGAGATGTAGAGAAGAGATCCTGGTAAAACAAGAGACTAGCTCCAGAAATTCAGTCAGAGCCCAGGGATTTTGGGTTTGCTAAAGGAAATGTAAACTAGCAAGCTGTTTTATTGTGACACCTGAGAGTTGGTGATACCAGACTTACAAAACAAAATGAAGCAAGTATTTTCTGTCTGCTCTCTTTTGTGATTCTGACTGTTCCGTTGCTTTGCCTGAGAAAGTGTTTGTGTAATCTCTCTTCAAGAACATCCTGTACTAATCACAACAGATCAAAACATCAGATTCTCTCACAGATTCTTTTAGACAGAAAGATACTATACAGTGTAGAATCTGGGAAAAACAATAGAAGTTGAGGTTCGAACAGTGACAGACAGATTAATATCTCTAACCAACCTTGAGACTTAATTGAACAGAAAAGTCTGTGTCTTTTCAATGGATCACTGAACTCAAAAATTATGGAGGCCATTAGCAGGGACTGATGGTGGAGAACTTAAAACTCTATCTAGGTTACTAGAGAGAAACTCTGGACCTAGGCTCTTCTGTGGTAAGTTCCTGAGAAACTTTGTAGAATTCAGTGAGCAACAGGATGAATAACGAAGACTTCTAGGATGGGGAATTAGATGGTGAATAAGATGAGGATCTTATCACAGGAGGAGTTCAGAGAGGACAAAATGGTTCAGTCCATAAAAGTACATGCTGCACAATGCTCATAATCTGAGTTTAATCTACTGAACCAATGTAAAGGTTGAAGATAAGAAATGACTCAACACAGTTGCCCAATTACCTCCATATGTGTGCCATGGTATATGAGCCCCCAAACATCTCTCTCTCTCTCTCTCTCTCTCTCTCTCTCTCTCTCTCTCTCTCTCTCACACACACACACACACACACACACACACACAAACACACACACACACACACACACACACACAATCAGTCTGAGACTCTGTCTGTAGCCTCTGTGTACCCACATACACACACACAAAAAAACATAAACACAAATGACCAGCTCTCTGAGTAATTGTTATTGACTATATTAGGAAGCATATTTCCAAAGTTTTGTTTGTTTTTTAAGAAATGACCATCTTGTTTTACCCAATTGTCAGTTGGAAGAGAACTTGGGCATATAGAGATGAGATTAGTTCATTGCATGGAGGAGGCTTTCAAAACTGCTCAGAAGATTATAAGAATCTGAATTTGAGCTAAGATTTCAGGAAGATAAGTGAGGGATAGGGTCTTACAGCAGGTTAAATGTAGAATTACCATGTGGCATCCAAATTATACTTCTAGGCACATGCCAGGTTTTCAAACAAAGCCTTGACCTCTGGCCCTCTTGATAGTAAGGGAAATGAATGCGAAGCTCGGAAAACTAGACCTGTAACTTTACTCATCCATCATTGACAGTCACGTTCCTCTCTCTGTAATCTCCATGAAAGCCAGTTACATGCTAGTTCCTCTAAGTATTGCTTTTCCTTATTTTTAAAACTATTTACTTTATGTTTAAAAGTGGTCTACCTCCATGAGGATATACTGAACCAATGCTTATGCCTGTGGAGGTCAGAAGACTATGTTGGATCCTCTGGAACAGGAGTTGTGGTACAGGTACACATTGCTATGTGGGTTTTGTGAATGGACTCTTGATCCTACACAAGAGCATCAAGACCTCTTGGCCATGTCTCTGGCCCCAGAACTTTTTTTTTCTTATTATAGAAATTAGGGAAATGCAAATCAAAACAACCCTGAGATTCCATCTCACACCAGTCAGGATGGCTAAGATCAAAAACACAGGAGACAGCAGTTGTTGGCGAGGATGTGGAGAAAGAGGAACACTCCTCCACTGCTGGTGGAATTGCAAGCTGGTACAACTACTCTGGAAAGCAGTCTGGCGGTTCCTCAGAAAACTGGGCATGACACTCCCGGAGGATCCGGCTATACCACTCCTGGGCATATACCCAGAGGCTTTACCTGCATGCAATAAGGACACATGCTCCACTATGTTCATAGCAGCCTTATTTATAATAGCCAGAAGCTGGAAAGAACCCAGATGTCCCTCAACGGAGGAATGGATTCAGAAGATGTGGTATATCTACACAATGGAATACTACTCTGCAATTAAAAACAATGAATTCACGAAATTCCTAGGCAAATGGTCAGATCTTGAAAATATCATCCTTAGTGAGTTAACCCAATCACAAAAGAACACACATGGTATGCAGTCACTGATAAGGGGATATTGACCCAGAATCTCGGAATACCCTAGACACAATTCGCATATCAATAGATTTCTAAGAAGATGGAAGGAGAGACCCCTGGTCCTGGAAAGACTGGATGTAGGGGAACGCCAGGACAGAGGAACGAGAGGGGGTTGAATGGAGAAAAGAGGGAGGGAAGGGGGCTTATGGGACTTTCAGGGAGGGAGGAAACGGGAAAGGGGAAATGATTTGGAATGTAAATTAAAAAAAAAATAAAATAAAATAAATAATTAAAAAAAAAGATTCCAGCATAAAAAAAAAAAAAGAAAAAGAAATTGGGATACTGTGGGCTTAGTTAAATAAATAACTATTTTAGGACGGGGTAAGACCAAGATTATAAATTCACTAGAAACAGAGACTTGGAATTGGAAACGTGGTGTAATAAAGCTATTTAAATAGATATTAACAATAACTATCAGCATTTATTTCAAATTACTTTACTTTTGATGGGTAAGACAGCATGAGTTGTAGATACCCACACAAATCAAGTTTGGGTTATAAACATTATGTGTTGCAGGGGCATTAATGTGTTTACTTTGAAAATGTCAACAATGATCTTAGCAAGGGTGCATTCTAGCTATATTTAAATATGGCTGGGATGTTGGTGTAATTTTCAATCATGAGCAATAATATATAATTTGTTTGGGAGGAAAACTGCTAGCAAAGGCAAGAACTATCCTTAAAGACTTCTCTAGCATACTTGTAGATAGAACATTTGATATTTAGTTAGTACCTTTCTCAGGTGGAAGATTCCAAGTTGAAATGTCTGCTAACTCACATTGCAAAGCATCCACCACAGTGTAGGTAGTAAATACCAAGGTTTCTCTGAATGAGCAGCGGGGGAAAGTGTGTGGCTGTGGGAAGAGGCAACTGCATTATTTCCCTGGCAACGGATTCAGGGGGCCTCATACTGCAGGAACTTATTTACTTACATTTTGTGGATAAGAAGGAAAGAAAGTGCTATATAATCTGTACATTTAAAAGCCAGTGACCTGTTAGTTTATGCTCACATTATCACTAGCATTATTTTAATTTTTAAATTCATTTTAATGGATACCAGAGTATTAAATAAGAAAGAAAGGTTCTGATCAATTTCATGTTTGTTTAATTCCAATCAAAGCCCAGATGTTAAAGGGGATATAAAGACAAAAATCATAACCCATCTTTAGTGTATTCACTAGCTAGTGGCAGAAATATACATATAAGCAAATCCTTAGAGAAATGTGGATAAATTAATATACCACATATATGAGTAGAAATGCTGGGATAATTACAATATTTATTACTTGGCAAGTATAATTTTATTGCACCATAAGTACAATTTTTATATATATGCAAGGATAATCTGATGAAAATTTTAGTAGTACACTTTTTTTAACTTACGTAGTATTCCTAGTATTATCCTTATAAGTAGTCCATAAAATTATTACTGTATAAACACTATATGGAAATGTATAATTGATTACTATATAAAATATTTGTAAAAATGATTTTCGAACATATTTTTGATAGCTTTGAATTGGTGTTGAAAATTGTAGAATTTGAAATACTCTCTATTAAACATCTTCTTTGTGTTCTTTGACATTATGCCTTTCTCTGTGATGGTTTATTTTAAATTTTACCACTTAGTCATGGCTACATGACCTCAGATAACACATCATACACATCCTCTGTACTTGGTTAAAAAGGGGTTAGCTTTTGAGCTTCTTGGAGATTCCTCCTCTTCATTTGAGCTGAAGTTGAGAAAAGAACACAGTCCTGTGTAGATTGTGGGCAGTGAAGCCTGAAAACTCACTGGCCTTTGGCAATGTAACATTGCTTGAACTTTAATGGGTGATTAACTCACAACCCTTTTTATCTCTGTGGTAGAAGAACTGTAAACTTCTCACTTTGTTGATACATTCTTAACTTCCTTTCAGTTTGCTGATAACTTTTTTCCTTATGAGATATTTAGAGATGCATTTAGAATTTCTACATTGAATTCTGTTAGTGGCTTTTAAATTTTAAGACACTAGGCGACCTTAAATTATGACGTATTTTGAGACCTTTATACTTGAAATTTCACTGTTTGCTATAAAAATCCATAAAATTGTACTTTAACATATAAAGAAAAGTGACTTGTAAAACCATGCTTATAGCATTCACAATTCATTTTTAATTTGGAATCTTATGTTTTAGTATAAGGCATTATTAAAGTTGTATGGTGCATAGATGTGTATATAATATAATATATTCATATATGTGTATATATTGATTAGGAATATAATGATCAGTTTAATCATTAAATGTGTTAAAGGAAGCAGAAATCACTTTGAATAGGAGTCACACATGACTTCCTACCCTAAAAGATCTTGAATATTTGATTCTCAGCCATAATTCTTCAGTCAGATCCATCAGAGTCAATAGCTAGCAATAACTTTGGATTATAAAATGTTACAACTTTTAAAATATTCATTTATTTATTTATCTTTATTTTCTAAGTTTTTTTATTTACATTCAAAATCATTTCCTCTTTCCCGTTTCCTCCCTCCCCAAAAGTCCCATAAGCCCCCTACCCTCCCTCTTTTCCCCATTCAACCCCCTCTCGCTTTTCTGTCTTGGCATTCCCCTACATCCAGTCTTTCCAGGACCAGGGGTCTCTCCTTCCTTCTTCTTGGAAATCTATTGATATGCGAATTGTATCTAGGGTATTCCAAGATTCTGGGTTAATATCTCCTTATCAGTGACTGCATACCATGTGTGTTCTTTTGTGATTGAGTTACCTCACTAAGGATGATATTTTCCAGTTCTGACCATTTGCCTAGGAATTTCGTGAATTCATTGTTTTTAATTGCAGAGTAGTATTCCATTGTAAAAATATACCACATCTTCTGAATCCATTCCTCCGTTGAGGGATATCTGGGTTCTTTCCAGCTTCTGGCTATTATAAATAAGGCTGCTATGAACATGGCATGTGTTCATAGCATGTGAGTGGAGCATGTATCCTTATTGCATGCAGGTAAAGCCTCTGGGTATATGCCCAGGAGTGATGGAGAGAAACTTAAAGCAATCCCACTAAAATCAGGGACTAGACAAGGCTGCCCTCTCTCTCCATATCTTTTCAAAAAAATATTTAATTTTAAATGATGTGTGTGTATGTGTATATATGTGGGTATGCACATGTGGGTGCAAGTGCTCTCTGAGACCAGAGGTGTCAAGCTGGAATGACAGGAGGTCATAACTCATCTGAGATGCATGATGGGAACAGAACATGTGCCTCTGACAGAACAATGTGTATTCTTAGCCATTGCTCTGGTTTCTAAACAAATTCTCTAAGGAAAATGTCCTGCCCTATAACTGCATGACCACCAATATTTTCTATTTACATTTTTAGATTCAATATTAAAAAAATATAATTGTGAAGGGCTGGAGACATGACTTAGTGGGTGAGAGTGCTCTTGCCAAAGACTTGATTTCGATATCTAGCTCTCATGTGGCTGCATGCAACCATCTTTAACTCTTGTCCCAAGAGATCCATTGCCACATTTTTGCTTCTGTAAACACCAGGCACTCACATGGTACACAGACATACATGCAGACAAAACAATCATACACATAAAATTGATAAATAAAACTATATAATTATTATAGCATGATTCAAGGACCAACATATGTCATTTGTAAGAAATGGAGCTTCTGACCATACCACAGATCTGCTGGATTATGACCTACACTTTAGTAAGGCTTCCAGGAAACCTGCATGTGCATTAGAGAGAGAAAACATTGGCTTATTTGGTAATTAGTGAGACTTCATTCTTGAAAGAAAGAACAAACAAATGACTACATATTATTTTTATATTTATACTTTATTTTTCTAGTATTATAATTCTATTATAGAGAAGTTCTTATGCATTAAAAGTCTTTGTCTTATTTTTTTATTGCATGACAATGACTAATACCAAAGTCACTTATAAAAGAATTTAATTTGGAGTTTACAGTTTCAGAGGATTAGAGTCCATGATAATCATGGCAGCAGGCATGCAGGCTGGGCCAGTAACTGAGTGCTTACATCTATTCTATAGGCACCAGGAAGGGAGAGTGTTAACTAGGGATTTTTAGACCTCTAAGACCTCCCACAAAGATACACCCCTCCTCCAACAAGGACACACGGCTTGATCCTTCCCAAACAGTTTCACCAAGTGGGGATGAAATATTCAACTATGTGACCCCCATGGGGGCCATTCTCATTGACACAACCACTTCCTCAGAAAATAAAAGGCTGATGTTTTTGGGTGGATGCTCTAGAGTCCTTTATTCATTTGTTATTTGAGTTGGTTGACATTTTAGTAGTTCATTGTATTAAGTTTTGGTGTATATTAGGCATTAAACTCTGCCCTAATTATTATTCCCAATGTGACAGAAGTTAAAGTCATTTGGGAAGAGAGCTTCTAGTTGAGAAATGCCTCCACGAGATTGTTCTTTTGGCAGGTCTGCAGTACATTTTCTTTATTGATAATCCAGTGAGGGTGGGCACAGTTCACAGGACAGTGTCACTCCTGGACAGGTGCTCCTAGACTGTATAAGAAAGCAAACCGAGCATGACATAGAGAACAAGTCTTTCTGCCTACAAACCCCTTGAGTTCTTGCCCTGACTTCTCTCAGTGGTGGACTGAGATGTGGAACTGTAAGCTGAAACAAACCATTTTTGAACTATGTTGATTTTAGTCATGGTGTCTTACCTCAGAGATGGAAAGCCCAACTATAATAATTCCTCATTAAATGAATGGTTTCAAGCATTTGCCCCCATTCTATAGGCTGCCTTTTAATCTTTCTGTTTCCCTTACTATAGAAACACATTTAAATGACACAAAATTCACTCTGTCTCTGGTTCCTTTGGTATCATATGAGAAAAACTAAGTCCAATGCAAAGGAACATGTTGATTTTTTTCTTCTACAAGGAAGTTTGGCTTTTAAATATAGTTTTAGATATTTCACTAAAGCTTTTAAACTCATTGTGAGTTTGCTCTTGGTCACTGTGTAAGATAAAAGTCTGCTTTCATTCTTTATTTATTCTTCTCATACACTGCATCCTGACTGCAGTTTCCCTTCCCTCCTCTCTTCCTAGTCCCTCCTTTGCAACCTACCCTCTCCTCCAGATCCACTCTCTTTCTGTTTAACTTCAGAAAAGAGCAAACCTTCCAGGATTATCAACCAAACATGGCATAATGAGTTACAATGTCTTACAGTTGGATGTCTAGATTTGTCCCAATGCTAGTTATTGAAGATACTCGTTTACCCCTAATTGTATACTCTTAGCATCTGATGTGGTTTGATTGACAAACATTTTCCATTGGCACAGTTATTTGAATACTTGGTATCCAGTCAGTGCTATTCTTTGGAGAAGCTATGGGAGAGGTACAGCCTTCTGGGATGACCTATGTCACTTGGGGAAGGATTTGAGAATAAAACCCTTGCCCCACTTCCAGTTTGGTCCCCTTGTTCTGTGTTCAGTTGCCAAATGATCTCTCAGACTCCCGTGTCTGTCATAGTACCTGATGCTTTCTGCCATGCCTCCTCTGTATAATGGCCTCTCATCCTTCTGGGACTGTAAGCAAAACAAACTTCTTCTATAAGTTATCTTGGTTGTAGTATTTTTATCATAGCAACAGAAAAGTAACTAATCCATCATCCTAGTTGAAAATCAATCGCGTATATGTGGTTGTATATCCAGGCTCTATTTTCTGTTCTGTTCATCTAGGAACAGTTTCTTATGTTAATACCATGGTGTTTTGAATTTGGAAACAGGAAATATGATGCCTCCAGGTGTGTTTGTTCAGGTTTGCTTCAGTTGCTCATACCTCTCTATTTCCATATGGGTTTCAGTATTTGCTATTTTGATGAAACATGTCACTGAAACTTTCATAGGCACTGTATTGTATTGAATCTGTAGATCATTTTGAGTAGTATTGGAAGGAAGACGATGTAGGGAAGAAGAGAGGAAGGGAGAAAGAAAGAGAGGAGATGTGGGAGGAGTTTAATGTGAATGTGTCTGTGTCTCACTAGGAAAACTACTGGGTGACTTCATAGTGCATCTCCTGTAGTTACTGGTTGCAGCATGAATTTAGGGCTCCACAGTTTTGCTATGCTGTCTGGCCCTGAGGGTTTCTGCTGGGGCATTTACAATAGTTTATGCTAATGTCTTTTTCAAATTTCTTTGCAATGCCAGTCTGTTTCTGCTGTGCATGGAGATGAGTTCATCACAGAAGGAAGCAGGGGACACCCATCTGAAGCTCTGGACTCAGGATACCAGTTAATTACATAAAACTTACACAGGATTTGTGCTGTTTCTGCAGATGATTGCCTTTATATTTAATAGACAGGGAATCAGTAGATTTCCGTGCTCTGTCCTGGATTGAGCATATTGGGTCATGACTGGTATCTGTGGGACCTTTATGGGTTATGAACATTATAGGGTACTATTCTACTTGAGTTTCAACTCATGGCTAGAGTATTAACTTAGGTTATTTTACTTTGTTAGACCCCACATGCCGATATTTTCTTCCCCCATCTGCGACACTCCTATTCATCTTCTCTACGGTTTCCCTTGAGGTGATAAGAAAAATAACCTGGCAGGTTGTTTTCAGTCAGTGAGTGCCTGTTTCCATCTGGGTCGGTTAAGGGATGGCCTCCGTCATCATAACTTCTGATGCCTTCACACAGATGACTAATGTTTTACCTTTCTCCCCATTTTCTTGCTGTGAGGATTTGTTTACTGCAAACTGGTCTGCTTCTGCTAGGGCAGAGCCTAGACAAAATTTTGTTCTCATATCCTCATTTTTAGGTTTTGCTTTATGAGCATTAGTGTGAGAACATTTATTATGTTAGCTGCATGTCTGCGAATATATGAATTCATGTATCATTGATCTATTTTCTACATGATGCTAAAATGGGTCATCTTCCTTTAAGTTTTTACATATATATCATTCTATATACATTTAGTATGCTATTCACAGCTGAAACAGTTTTCCCTTTAGTGCTTGCTTCTTAGAAATTTTAAAAACATTGTTTCTACGTGAGCTTGGCAAAAGGCTTCGAGACACAACTGGCAACTAATGGTTCCACATTTTCCAAAATAAATTACTTTGATTTGCTCTCATTACTATTTCAAGTATTTCTTTTAAAAGCCCACTTGTCATATAATTTCTAAATTTTTAAAGGTTAGACAATTTGCCTACCACTTTCTGCTAGCTGACCTACAGTGAGCAGTGGCTTGTCTCTATTATTCTACATTTCTTATCCAAAGTAGGCTAGATTTAAAAGCTATGCAAGGCCAATTGTTCTGTATCTTCTCAGATTTATCTTCTTATACCCATACTATGCTAAGGGATTTCCCAAATATTGAACATTCTGTTTTATTTATCATCACCACTGCAGTGAAGAAAATGTACACAATGAGAGCTGCTATAAGTTCAGAGACCATCTTCCATTTTTCTGTTTACACTGAATAAAATTAAATTGGAGAAATGAATACAAGGGCAAGGTAAGCTTGGAATAATATGTATCATATGTTCAAGATGTGCACTCATTTTGAGAACATGCCAAATATACAAAATGAGTAATCACTAAACTTATTTAAAAATAATGGTTAGAGTCACCATTTTTAGTAGAAGCAGCCCTTATATGTATTTACTGCAGTGGCTGTTTTATGACCTGATATTCCTTATTCATGGCTCTGTCATTGCCAACTGATGTGGAACACATACTTACGGTATATTTGTACTTGTGATGGCAGAATATCTGTCTCCAAAGTCTATGTCATTAGGTAAATGTCACTGTCCTACTTTGGAAGATGAAACATAATGAATTGATGGGATTCAGTCCCTTGCAGGTCACCTTTGAAGAAATATATATTTCGTGATATTTATTGTGGCACTGAAAATTTCAGTGATGACACAAATTTATCCCTTTGGTTTGAAGATGAAAGAATCATTGAAAACAGGAAAGGGAGGTATTAGTAAGGAAGTACATTCTGAGGGAGCAATCAATGATTTAGAAAAGGGTATTCTTACAGAGCAATGGAGTTTTGGAAGGCAGAATTCTGTGTCCATCAGTGATACATCCTCCAGAAAGCTCTATCTTTCAGTTGGGTCTAAGCCCCAGGGATGGAGGGACTGTGAGTAGGCACTGGAGGGGTGTTTGAACATATAATCCTGTGGAATGTGCACGAGGTAAAGTGTGAGTCACTGTGAAAGCTACCACGCTGTGACTAGAAGAAAGTTCGAAAGCATTTGAAAAGCAGTGGTAATTTCAGTACCAAGATAGGCAGTGGCGGCACACCAAGGCAGTTCCTTCCGTGGGAATGGTACAAGGCGACCCTAGTTTCCAGAGCAATACCCAGAAAAATGGTAGGAACGAAAAGTGAAGAAAAATAGTTGGTCATTTGGAGTTTTCTGGCACCACAGTCTTGGCTTCATTACCTTATTGGCTATTCTTGGTTATAATGGTGTCAGCTGCAAGTGCCACACTTATGTTTAGATTAGTGTAAAGAAAAGGAGAATGAAGAATGACTAAGTGAGGTCTCAGGAAATCTCTGCATGTTCATCATCGGTTCTGTTTAACCCTCTCTCTTCTTCAACTTTTTCCCTATCATTATACATTTATTAGGAACCTTGTTTGACATTTTGGATTCTGTGAATTTGCTATTTAAACATATGTACATATCATTTATCTCTAGAAACCTTGCTTTTGTTAAGTTTTCTCAATAATTAAAGAATGTATACACACATTTACAGATAGAATGGACATCATAAAGTATGGATGGCATTACATAACTGAAAATAAAATTCTGGAAGAAAGCACATGGAACCATTGGTTACTGAAAAAGCAATATAGATATCCTGGTATGGGCAAGAAGACAGCATTGCACGCTGCTTAATTGTATTAAATAATTTTATTGGCTATTTTATTTACTTACATTTCAAATGTTATCCCCTTTCCAAGTTTCCCCTCCAGAAACCCCCGCCCCTGCTTCTATGAGGGTGCTCCCCCCACCCACCCACCCACTCCCACCTCCCCGCCCTGGAATTCCCCAATACTGGGGCATCGAGCCTTCACAGGACCAAGGGTCTCTCCTCCCATTGATGCTGGACAAGACCATCCTCTATTTTGATTGTATAGTTTCAAATTCCTTATTTTAAGCCATGAAGATAAAATAATTTCCGAAACAGTTTTGGAATGTGAAAAAGAAAACTGACAGAATACAGTATGAAATGTGTTTCTAGAGTGGAGTAGAATTCAGGCTCTCAAGTGGTCTTGTGACACAAGCCTGACAATTAAGTTTAATCTTTGAAACCCACATGAAGGTAGAAAGGTAGAACCTTTGCCATAAAGTTGTCCTCTGATGGCCAACTAGTCCTGTGGTGTGCATGTCCTCTGTTCTATGCACACATATGAACACACACAAATCACGTAGAATTCATAGTTCGAAAAGTTCATTTCATGACTTTTAAAAGACACTCTAAAAACACACTTTGAAAAAGGTAGATGAGAATGTTGTAGTTTCGTTGGTTGTCATGGTGACGTTATCAATCGATTCCATATCTCTGTTCCACTATTCGCAAGCTACAGGAGGATTGCCTCTAGCTTGTTGGGGCTTTGGGGATTGATTGACAGAAAAATTTGTGGTGAGACAAACACATGAGATAAAAGATATGACTGCTGCTCTCTCAGATTTTTTTTTTCTGTTTATCATTGATGAAGGACTAGCTTGGACCACAAAGGACAGAGACACCCATGGCCCTCCAAGGGTCAGCCTATCATATGTTTTAAAGTGTGAAGCTAAATGGGAAGCACAAGTTCTGGGATTAGATGAGATGGTTTCTGGGCCAGCTTGTGTGTGCATACAACACGATCATCTCGACAGGGAGAGCTGTAAGATTTACAAACTTCTGCAAGCAAATCTCACAGCAACTTCAAGATTCATGGCATTATCACTCCCATTTTACAGATAAGAGATCTCATTTAAGAAAGGTTAAGTTATCGGTCCAAGGACAGGACAGCTTCAAATTGAAGTTGGGAAGGGAAATGAAACAAACGTAAGTCTGTAGAGTCAAATCCAAAGCTTAATTTAACCTCGTATAAACAATATTCAAAGCAAAAAATATGTGTTAAAAAACTGAGTCTCATACTTACCTGGCAGGGGAGATACCATGATCACAAAGGTGATTTTCTCTGCTCCATTCTTTGACTCTCATTATCTTGTCTAATCATTTAGAGAATTTACAAATAAATACCTGCATCTGAGTCCAAACTCAACAATTTTGATTAAATTGACTTAAGCTGTGTCTGCTGTGGCATTTCACAATGTACAGTAATGAGGAAGCACACTTTTACTTGAGGATAACACTGGCTAACACAAGTTTAAAAAAAAAAACTGGATCACATTGTCGTGAAATTGCCTTTCACCTATACAGCATGTATCAATTACAAAACGACTCCTGTAATACTTTTTCCTACCACAATCTTGATAAGTAGCTTGTTCCTGAATTTCAATCATGTTGGTGCATTAATGTGAGCTTCCTTCTTTCTAAACCATTGCAAAACATTATTTTGCAATATTTTTATGATCATGAAGTTTAAGTGAGAAGATCAAAAATATTCTTATATATAGTAGGAATGCCACTTCCTAGTGTGTGTGCATATGTGCATGGTATACTTGTGGAAGCCAGAAGGCAACTTGTGGAGTTGGTTCTCTCCTTCTGCCATCTGAATTTCAGGATTTAATTCTGGTTGGGCAGCAAGAGCCTTTACAAACTAGTCCATCTCGCCTGCCCAATAAAACATGTGAAAGAAATCAAGATACCAACCTATCACATTTTTTTGGGGTCACTATGAAAAATCAAGAATGGCTGGTTGAAAAGGTTATAGTTATAAACCCCGGCCCTTTCCCCTCTCTTGTTATTTAAATGTAATATCATCATTTATTGCATGAGCATCACAGAAACGTGGTTCAAACTTTAGGTACAATCAATAGTAAGACTGTGTTTAATATGTCTGCAACACCGAGAAATATAAAAGATGTTGAGATAAAGAAAATCTAGAAGATGCTGCAAATGTCACTTGTGACATCATGTAGGAACTGTGAAGTGGCCACGTCTTAGTTAGGGTTACAATTGCTTTGATGAAACATCATAACCAAAAGCAACTTTGGGAAGAAAGGGTTTATTCAGCTTATATTTCCACATCACAGTTCACCGTCAAAGGAAGTCAGAACAGGAACTCAAACAAGGCTGGAAACCTGGAGGCAGGAGCAGATGCAGAGGACACAGAAGGATGCTGTTTACTGGATTGCTCAGCCTGCTTTCAACTAGAACCCAGGACCACCAGCACAGAGGTGACCCCACCCACAATGAACTGGGTCTTTCCCAATCGATCATTAATTAAGAAGATGACTTACAGATATATGATATAGAGACAGTGTCTCAATTACTGTACCTTCCTTTCAGATAACTCTAGCTTGTGTCAAGTTGACATACGACTAGCCAGCACAGGCTACAGGATGGAAAGCTTCCCATGGAGTTTAGTAAAGATCTGAACATTTCTGTTTACAAGTTAGTGAACAAACATGGCTGCCAACGTGAGTATCAACTTCCTTTCTTTGCTATTTTTCATCAAGTGGTGCTCCAAAGCATAAGCATATGTTCTCATCTGCCAATCTGATCTAACGTGTGTTTTGGAAAGAACAAACCTATCTGGCAGTTATCCATCTTGATCTTAGTAGATCTGTGTGAGGCTTACATAACTGAATTTGTTAATCAGAACATCAGATTAGCTCAGAGAATGTGACTCTGGAATCTGTGAGAATCTCGGTGAAGCTGTAGGCACTTCTTTACTAAGCTATTTGAAAAATTTAGATGAAGTCAAAAAACCGGTGATAAAAAGGCTTCAAAAGTTTTACGTGACACCAGCAACCGGGAAGAGGCCACATCTCTGTGACTAAAATCAAATCTTATGATATATTGTAAAAATAAGACACAAGGTACACACAAGATACCTTTCCTACCTTGCTGGTAGGAAATGAAATGTATTGTTCAAATAGTGATTCTTTAGTCTTTTAATACAGAAGACGTGGGGAATGAGGAGAACCAATGGGATTCATCAGAAGAGCTGGAATATGAAGTTGTAAGGTTCAAGATTGCCATAAACTCTTTACGACAGATGCATTTTTACAGTTTCCATTCCTATTTTATAGCGATATTTTACTTAGATGGTAGTAGATATTAAAATTAATTTTTGTTTGGCACAGCAGAAATATGAAATGCTTGCTTTTATTTTACAAGCCAGAAATCCTTCAACATTTTTTTATATGCTTAGTATCACGTTTTAGCAAGGGATTTGTTTATATGCATCTTTCACGGCTTTCTACATAGAGATTAATTCTCTTAGTGACTTCTGACTAAAATACATCATCTGGTTTTATAGGAATTTTTATTTACATCAAAGTAGTTTTATTTTTATTACGGGCCGATATTTACAGACATTGGGTTGGTTTTTTTTTTTTTTGGCATACAATTGATTCTCATCAGTCATTATATCATATTCTGTAACTTCAGCTGGAAGAATGAATTGGTAAGAAATGGATCATAGTTCCTGGGGAAAAAGCAGAGTTGACTGCTCAAGATTATTTTGTGGCAATATTCTCATCAACTGATTTATATGTAACTTTCTTCAATGTGTGTTTCTGTTTAAATGTTAATCTGAGGTGGATCATTAACCTTGGACTCACTGCCAATAGGAGTACAACTCTAACCAAAAGAAAAGTTACATAACACCTGTGCTGTCTCCATGAGCGGCATCACTTTCTCTCTCTCTGTGTGTGTGTGTGTGTGTGTGTGTGTACATGTACAACATAGTGTCACAGTGTTCATGTGGAGCTAGAGAACAACTTTCCTGAGTCAGTTCTTTCTTTCTTGGTGTGGATTTTGGGGATTGAATTCAGATTGTTGTGCTTGGGCTCAAGAACCTTTACCTGCTGAACTTTCCCTGGTTGAAGTTTTTTAAAAATGAGATCACCATAAAAGACGTGGCACTGCATAGTTCAAGGCAAGGACATTTGCTTCCAGTCAAAGCCGGGATGGATGCTCAGAGTGTCAGATTCCTGTTCCATGGCTAGGAATGTGTGCATCAGGCAATTCAAATGATTTGCCACTCCAGGCACGTCTTTGAACAACTTAAGAAACATCATGAGAATTGATTTTAGGACAACACATACATTTTAGTAACATTGTGAATTCACAAAATTGAAATCCATGAAAGAGTATGAAGCACATGCTAAAGGCTCCTGTTTTAGATTCAGGAGCATAGTACATTCGTGGTGCTGTGTAGTTTTATCTAGTTTCAAAACATTTTTCTCATCCACAGTTGAAGCTGTAAAGCCTTTTAGAACTGCGATCTTGATTACTCCTCTTCCCCAACATTTGAAACTCTTCATCTGCCTTTTTTGTATGAATTTACGTGTCCTTAGGGTTTTATATAAACAGAATCATACAGCATGAGGCCTTTTGTATCTTGACTCATTTAACCTATTGATTTGAGTTCATCTATGTTATAGTATGTATCAATTAATCGTCCTATTTGATGGCTGAGTAAAACTCCATCCTTCAGCTGTTCACATGGTCATGGTATTGAGGTTCAGGGGATACTTACAAAAGGTCCCAGGTTTATATATAAGGGATTGAGAAAAGATGTAGCACAGCTGAAACTGTTTCTAAAGACACAGCACATGTGACAACGTGGGGTTAGAACAAAGAAAAGCATTTAATAGCTCAAACAGTACCACTGTACAAATGATTGGGGCTTTGTTTGTTTAGTTTTGAGACAGTCTCGTGAATTCCAGAATAGTCTTTACTTGACTGGCTACAGCTGAGGCTGAGCTTGGGTTCTTTTCTAAACTGCCAGGAAGACTGTAAGAGGTAGTGCCCACCAAGAGGTTTTCTAGTAAAGAAATAAAACAAACAAACAGAACTATTATTCTCTTCCTTAAGAATTAACCCTTTTGCTGTGATAATAACTTTGTCAATCACCTACACAGTAAAACGCTCCTCAGAGAAGCTGTCCCAAAAACTTTTGGGAACTTTCATGAAGCTATCTGACATAGGAAAGTCATCACAGTATTCTCTTAGGCCATTGTCTAGTATCTTCCTATGAGTGGTCTTCAAACCATTATCTTACACATGAGAACACTGTACATTGTTCTGCAATAAACTCTCTGTATTATATACTGTGCTCCACATACTATCTGTAGTCATTTGGTGAAGATCCCAATGGCTAGAAAGCTAAAAAAGAGGCTGGAGTAAAATCCCAATACCTCTTTGATAATTAACCATAGAAGAAAAGTCACATTAATTTTATTGAAATACACTCTCTATGACATTGAATTCTTCTACCACACATTAGAAAAAGAGATTATATGCACATATATGGGTAAGAAAATGTCATCCTTTTTCTTGGAGCCCATGGAAGAAATCAAGAGCTTTTTGGTGCCTTGATGTGGAAAATGATGAGGAAGGAAGCAGAGGGAAGCTGAAAGTTTGTTTCCAGTTTCGTTCTCTAAGAATAAAACACACACTTCCCTTTCCTTTTGAATCACTGGTTCATATACCCATTTATCTCGGTAATTATAAAAGAAAAGCACTTAAAATATGCCACGTCTCAAATTTTTGGCTAAGTGATTGGTTTCTGCTGGTTCAGCATTGCTAAGCGTAGTGAAGAGATTTGGTGGTAAGCATTGTCAGAGCTATAAATACTACAAAAACACTATCTGGGCTTCTTCATGGACATAAACATTACTTTGTCAAAGTATAAATCTGTGCGCACCATGGCTACCTGATAAACAAACCACTGTTTCCTGCAGCCGACTTTGATAGAATGTGACGTCACGTTAGCAGTATGTGGAAAATGCATTGCATCAAAGATAACGTGTGCAAAGGTACCTAGAAAATGACAAAACCAACCAATCAAAATTCAAAAGCTGAGAATGTGAGAATGATGATTGTTTATGGGTTTCACTCATAATTCTTCAGCGTTTTTGGATAATTATTACATGGGTGGGAAAGGGGCTTTGAGAGGAGGGAGTTGACATGGATTCCTAGAAAGTTTAAAAAAATAAGCTCTCTGTGAGAATCTTGAACACATGCAGCTCCTGACAGAATGGGAAAATAGGTTTCAAAAAATTCAGAACTGATTATTTCCCCCATCATTTACAAATGACATCCTGGCACATGCAGTAGCAAGTAGTGTAGAGCCTATACTAGGTTCATTTCCTCTTTACAATATGTATGGAAACTGTCCCTGACTTCATAGGACCATTAACTGAAAAGAGGGAAATCTGCATGTCAAATGAGTCCATCCCTTCAGACAGCTGAGTGACAGAGAGTTGTTCCATCTTCAAGTGTACATTTAACTTTTGGAGTAGCAGGAACAGAAAGGCTCTCACTTGACTGTCCTTAGAGATATGACATTACTATTGAATTTCCCCATTGGATTCTCTTAGGCTTAGTGTAGAACTTCAGGTACATTTGGTTGCTCATTTCCAGCAAAGATTCCCAGAACTCCCATCATTCTCAAAGAATTCCTCCAACTGTATGGTGACCACTTTCACATCTTTCCACAAGGTCAGAACTCATTGAATAAGAACAAATTTACAAGGTTTGGCAGTTTTACTGGCAATATTTTGCAAGATAGTCTTCCTTTAAATGGAGTATCTGGTTAAGATGAAGACAGGTTCATTAATTCCTCATAATTGCTGGTACTAAATCTCAGGTCATATATCATATACTGAATATATATATATATATATGTATATATATATATATGTGTGTGTGTGTGTGTGTGTGTATGTGTGTGTGTGTGTGAGTATGTATACAAATATGTGGATTACAGAGTGACTACAAAGTGTTAGATGTGCAGGGAATTTCAGAGTTATGAGAAGTAAAGGCTTGGAAACTACTGGGAGCCAAGTATCTGTGTTGATAAGATAAGGAACCCAAACTGAGCTAGAGGGAAAAGCTGATGTTAGGCCACACTAGGTCAGGTCACAAGTTTGAAAGTGAAGTTGCAGAGCTGAGCCCAGCTTCAGAGGTTGCTCGGCAAGACTGTGGTCCTGAAAAAGGAATAGGTCGACACATGGTTCAGTTAGGTGAACAGGAGATGAGCAGACAACAAATGGCAAGCAAAATGTGATAGGTAATGTTGGTTGTTAAAATAACTGGATCTGGAATCAACTAAGAGATGCGCCACTGGGCACACCCATTAGAGATTTTCTTGAAAAGGCTATTTGAATTGGGAAGAACTGCTCTAAATGTGGGTGGTACCTTAGATGTCAGTCAGATATAAGGACAGCTGAGAGAAAATCCTGTTGATGCTTGCCTCATTGTTTCATGTATTGCTGGTCAGTTCATCTACCCTGTTGCTGTTGCTCTCTTGCTGATGCCACTTTCCATTACTGATATTAAAAGTCAGCTTCTTTGACTTTTTGACATGGACCACAGACTAGTGGCTCTCAAGAAATTCCCCAGGCCTTTAGTACGAGGGTGAGACTGTTCAGGCATCCAGTCTTATGGACTACCAAGCTATCCGCATATCCAGAGTGAAGAGAGTCAGTTTTACACTATGTAGATTGTATTGTACAAGTCAATTAAAGGACCACATCTTAATATATATTATTTCTATCAGTTAACCTTCCTCTAGGAAACCCTGACTAATATTCTTTGTAGTACTGAGAATGGGCTCATAGTTATCAGATCACCTTGAAACACTGAAGGAACTTTGAACATTTGAAGAGTATTGGAACCAACAGAGACTTGAAATTTTTAGACTTGTATTGAATGTGTTTTGCATGTGAGGTGATGAGGTGATCATGAATCAATGGAGGTCAGGGGTGAAATATGGTTGAATGTAAAATGTCTCCCACAGGCTCTTGTGTTTGAATACTTGATCTCTAGTTGGTCCCAGCTAGTGTAGGCTTATATTTTTCAGAACCTACTTTAATAAGGGTTTTTAAATGCTTTGACCTCCCTTCTAGTCCACCACTACACCACTACATGACTAGATGTAATGGCAAGAAAAGGTTAATAAGGCAAAAGAGGGTATGGAGCTGTTTAGAAATAGTGCTTTGGAGAGAATCCAATCTGTGTTGTCAGGGTATCTGCAGTTCAGTTCATTCGAATCAACAGTAGCAGCTTGATCCACTCAGAAACACCATTCATGCATCAGCAATGGAAGTTTGATCCAGAAGAAACCAGGAGGCTCTGCCAATCAGTCCCCGGTCTGCAGAAGCAGCAAGAAGCCTTCAGAATACCACCAGAGATTCTTTGGTGTGTTTCTCTCTATGAAGTCATGACAGATGATGATCAGTGAAGAAGGCAAGGTGAACCAATGCCACAGCGTCATCAGTGAGGGTCAGTGTCAGCCAAACCCAAGGAAGACCAGCCATGCCACACACTGTCACCCACTGTCTCTTGGGTTATATTTATACTCTTTCCAAATATCACCTGTTCTCTCAAGCATCAGCTCTAGCAACATGTCACATGCTCTTTGTCCTGGGCTGCTCTCAGAAAAACACCACGTGTCTGTTCTCAGTAAAACATCCTCCCACACGTCTGCTTCAGCAAAACATCCTCTCATAAGACAGTTTCCAGAAATATATCACATGACACAACTGAGTCTCCAAAGAAACCAGCACTTCAGTGCTGTTTGAGACATATTTAGCCTTCAGGAGGTGGAGCCTTTCTGGAGAAACAGGGTCACTGGAGGTGGATCTTGAGGCTTGATGTCTCAGCCCTGCTGGATGTTCATACTTTGCCTTCTTAATGTGGATGAAATGTGGCAAGTTAGTCTGGCCTTCTGCTCCTGGTATTATTCTTATTCTGAATTCTGTCTTGTCTTCCCTACTGTGATGATGATCCTCTTCCAGAACTTCAATCCAAAATAAAACCTTTATTGATTATGTCACTTTTGTCAGTGTATTTTATCACAGTCACAAAAAAGCAACCAAGGCTTGCCTCAGCAATAGGGAATGAGTTAAGTTGGAATTTGCAGCCCCTGGGATATTTGAGAGTTCTTTGCCTGTTCTTTATGAATACAGTCAGTGATCAGATGAAAGGTTGGTAGAGGGCATCGCCATTGTGGGGGGAGGTTCCCCCTCTTTATGGGGTCTAGGTGAGAGAGTTTTACTCTTTCCTCTGTCTGGTAGTGTTCTGTAAATTCTTGGCCCAGGCTTTCCTGATACTCTTTTAATGTGTCCATGAATCCCTGAAATCCTGATTCACCTTGATAAATTTGTCAGGCAGTGCCCTTTCTTCTCTCAGGAAGACACTTTTGGTTAGTCCATGCTGCCTGGGTGGTGATGGACAGTTAGCCATATAACGCAATCATCCTCAGTCTTTGTAGTGGACTAAAGCTGCTTGTGAACTGAAGTTTCTAGCAGGGCATAACCTGAAAAATCACAGTGCTTATAAAACTTATGGGGTAACAGAAAGCAGGGCAGAGCCTGATCCCAACACGCATTCTTCTTCTTGTCTATAAGTGGCAATTAGAATCAGAAACCATTTGATACGAGCATTATCTTCCAGAATTTGAAAACTACTATTTTATCAATGCATCTGGATGGATAAAATCTGATCTACATTTTAGAAGTCATTATGCTGCTGATATGCATTATGTTTGCAGCCAACAAGTATAAGTTGAAGTATCAGAAAAGCAAGCATTTCCCTTCTTACCCCTATGTATTTGAAAGCTAATCTTATTTTACATCCATTACAGTGCCTACAGAAAATAACAAATATTGGCGAAGACATAGGAAATAGAATCCTAAGTCACTATAAATGCAACTGTAGAATGGCAATAACATAGTCACTGTGGAAAATGGGGTTTCCTCAAAAAAAGGAAGAATAGAATTACCATTTTACTTCATTCTGCATCTGTGTATATATGTCTACATGAAGTTTAACCAGGGCCCTGAAAAGACATTGGACACCACAGACATTATGGCAACGTCCATAATAGGCAACAGGTGAGGCAAAACACATGTCATCCAGGTTCGTAATTGAATGTTATCAGCCTTAATAAGGGTTATTATAATGGGGGTTATTAGGTTTCCATCATTGTAACCAAATGACCTGGCACAGGAAATCTGAGGAAAGGTTTACTTTGTTTCACAATTCTAAAAAGATTTTATAAGCAGAAGTTTGATGTTTTTGCTTTTTCTTATGAATCTTACAGCTTCAAAATCAAATGGTCCAGTCAATTCCTTCTGCAGAGAATTTATCCAACAATTACTTATTAAGCATCCAGTGCACACCAACTACTGTGTTGGCGATTATGGGCTGGAGTAGTAAGTGAGAGAGGCACTCCTTAAATATCTGAAGTCTATAGCAAAGTGTGGCATAAGCTCACTAAACAAAGAAAGGCAGGTGTGGAAAATTGGGAAGCATTATAACAAAGTATTTGTATTTAAAATTTCTTCCCATATATTTAGTTTCTTTTCCAGGGTTAATAAATTTGTTCTTACCAAATTACATTCTAACAGGCAAAATGTTATTATTTTTCCTGAGATAGAAGTTCCCCTTCATTTGAAACTCACTTATTTTTTCATGTTCAGAAAATAAAAACAAAAGCTAGATATCTATTTGTGAACACATTTTATATGCTAATGACTGTTTCTTAAATGGCCGATTCTTTAATGTTTCTCTATAGTGAAGTGTGCTTGGCATTGCTTTCTGTTTATTTTCCTGATTTTCTACTGATGTTTTTTGAAAACATATCATATTTGTTCATAATCTTTCTTTCTGTAACAATGGAATGATATAATCCATCACAGCAAATCTGCAATGTCTGATCCTTTCAGCTTTTAAGTTTTTAGACTTTCTAAACAAATTTGCATTTAATAAATTATTGCAGTCAGTTTCAAATAAATAAAAGGGTTGTTTAAAATGGTAGATTAAACATCCTCATTTTTTCATTCTGAGGCTAGTCTGCTTTATGCACTTTAATCTCTTTCTCCTCTCTCTATGTGTATATGTGTATGATTGTGGATGTGTGTGTGTGTGCATGTTGGTTTGTTTGTGTGCATGTTAGCATGCATTTGCCATGATGAAGATGAGAAAGTCAGGAAACAGCCGAGGGTGTTTTCTTCTGCCCAGTTGACAGGTCACCTTTGTTCTGTGCTGTGTCCAAAGCTTCCTGAGATTTCTCCAGTCTTTGTCTCCTGTCTTGACCTAGGAATGCAGAGATTCTAATGTACATTACATTATCTGGATTTCCATGGGTTCTGGGGATCCAAACTTAGGTCCTCAAGCTTGCATAGCGAGAGCTTTTACTCACTGAGCCAGTTCTCCAGCCACTGCTTCTCAGTTTAAAGTATACGTACATCTAGCCACAACTCTAACTTAAATAAAGAACAAATTCCAAAGAGCTGTATTATCATAGCCTGAGATAGTCTAGGATGAGAAATGGAAATTTGAAAGTAGGTGATTTTGGACTCATGATTTAACTCTTAGGAAAACTTTAATTTTTTTCAAAAGGTTAACACATCTTTCCTTTAAACACCATTGAGTCCAAAGGTGGCATACTATGAAATAATGGGTATCTTGAATAAAAGAAGAAAACATGATTCGACATAAAATTATCAAGGATTTGATTTCTCACTCTTGCTCTGTTTTTAATTAGTTCCTAAGTGATTTTTTAAGAGAACATTTAAGATTCTGATTTAAAATAGTGTGCAAAAGTCACTCTCTTTCTTGAATGTTTTTTATTCTTTAAGCAAATCACCAAGTTTGTACTTTTTACTGGGGTATGATGACAGGGTCTATTTCTAATCATTTATATGATATTTCCTATAGCCCAGAGTTTATATAGGAATGAAAATGTAACTGCTTCAGGGATAGAGAGCATCATTATGACATTAGGATCAGATAAGTAGATCATAATGGTTCCCTAGCAGATTGGTTGATCATTAACTGGGTCGGGCTAAAGCATTTTCCTCAGTCTGCAGGTTTTTAGATTGCTAAAACTGAAACCCATACTCTTAGAATGTTTGACTTTTGCAGATATTTTCCACAGTGAATTCACTTAGGAGCCATAGCTGATCATGAGAACCTAATACATAATTCCTTTCTAATTTGTAAAAATCAAATCACTTGAGATGGAGAAACAGTTATGTTGACATAATCAGAATGAGCCTTCCCTGTGTTAGTGAATCATCAAAGCAATTGAAATTTACTGTGGGTTTTTCTAGCTATTAGGTTTTTAAGACCAGGGGAAGTGAAAAGTATTATATTGTTCTCCTTGAGGGAGTATAGACTTGGCCTCTTTATTATCTGAAAGGTTGTTCTAAGCCCAAGATGTCCATACTTAAAGCACATAGTCTATAGTTAACTTTAAAAGTCTGCAATTCCTTTTGAAGAATGCTGATATAAAAATTGTAATGAAATACATGAATGAAAAATTATGACTTCTTTGTTTTTAAATCAACAGATAAAATTGTGTGAATTTCCTTTGTACAACATGCTGGAATGTGCATCTGTGGAACAACTGGTTAAATCTATCAATTTAACATCTGCATTACCACATGTCTCAATATTTTTTTTCCACAGTGAGGACACTTAACATCTACTCAGCATTTGCAAAAATACAATTCATTATTAATTACAGATACCTTGTGGTATAATAGATCTATTGAACTTATTCATCTCATGATAATTTTTAAAAAAATCATAAAAATGGAATAGTTTCTATTTTCCAAGCCTCCAGTTCTTATAGAAAAGTAAAATTATTAAGCTCAGAATAGATAAGCAAGAAGTATTTTGTTGGTGATTTCAATGCAAGTTTAGCAACTTTAAATTTTGCTGCATTATTTCCTTGGAAGGGCACTTCCATCATGCTTTCAATATTAAACATGTAAATATGATAGTCAACAATGTCCTTGCTATTTATTATAAACAACAGCAAATAAAAGTGGTTTGAAAGCTGTTTGTTAACTGCTACATAAAATTATTTGGAGTCAATGAACCCATAAAAGAGTCTGGCAATAAATGAGAGTCTTGTCCTCAGTATTTAAATTGGACACGCTTGGATGATGGCACTGGGACTGTGAAGTGAGCACCTTCATCCTGAGGTCTCTGCTGTTCTCAGCCACTCCTAGTTTTCAGTCCTTAGTAGGATAACCATACCTTTTCTAGGTCCTCACGATTTCTCTGCTGTATCAAAACTTGCTCTCGTACCATTCCAAAACCTGGGCCAGCTCCTATTTTTTTTCAAATGGGAGGAAACCTGAAGCTAAACAAATGAAATTGAAAGCAGAATGTAAATCAGGATTTAGAGGAATACACTGCATCTTCTAAGATAACCTCATGAGAACGGTTCTCTGGCTTCTTCTTCTTTTTTTTTTAATGAGAACAGATTTATTTTGCTTACAGTGTTATATGATTTGGTAATTCCAGAGTTGCAAAAAGGCAGGAAGAAAGAGATATCAGTTCACATCATGGCAGAGATAAAGCAGTAACAGACAAAACAGGAACAAAAACAAGACATTGACCATTAACCCAAGAGACACATCCTCAGCGTGCTCCAGACTCCAACAGGGCCCTCTTCCCATGGTGCCTCCACTCAGTCCTTGAACCCCTCATTAGCTCAGGCATTATGATCTGATTAGATGGAGAAGCACCTTCACAACCACCAGATAAGGGGCTACTAAACACATAGATATTATTAATCCAGTGGAGTTGAAATTCTGGATTAAAAACTGACCATTCCTGGGTTGAAGGTCACATTTGGGCCTAGAGACCAGCTCAGTGGTTAAGAGCACTTGCTGCTCCTGCAGAGGACCTGGGTTCAGTTCCCAGCACCCACAGCAGGCTCACAACAGTCTGTAAACTTCTTTTGCAGAGTAGTGCAACATCTAGAAAATACTCCACTGTTCAGGGCTGTCCTAGAAGTATAGATCCAGTAGGGGACAACACAGAGTGCTTCAAATGGTTCCAGCCACATCTATTACTCTATTTTGTTAGCAAATGCATGACCTTACTTGGGTTTGAAATATATGTTCCATACCCCTTGGCTATGTGGGATGTTGGCTTGATGTCAGATGAAGAATTGCAAATCAAGTGGTGACTCTTGCTGGATCTCACCCAAACAAGAAATTTGTTTAGCAACATGTATTTGTCAATGTTTTTCACCTAAGGACCTAAGAACAACTTACAGGTCATGTTGGACTCTCAAACTTCGTGTTGAATGAGTTCAACAAAGTAGAAATAAATTTAAATCTTAGTCTTGTCTTAATTTATGTTGAATTTGCTTAACTATGCATATTTGATCTGGTTTTGTGGTCTACTTAACTAGCAACATGTCAGTTGGAATTTAAGGGTATTTATTTTGAAAGAAAATTAAAAATAAACTTTATTCGTACTTGAAATAGTGATAGTCATGCTTAACTTATCACTAACAATTGTTATTTGCAATACATGTAAGCTTTCTAAAATCAGTACAGATCACAATACTAAAATCTTTAATATATAGAATTTTATAAAATGTATGCTTTGGAAAATTATTCTTTCTGGAATATTCTGCTTTCTACACAAAGCACAGATACATTAGTCTTTTAAGTGGAAAGTGTTTCTGAATTCTTGGGCTCATCACTAGAACTTCTGATAAACACCTCTAAGCAAAAGACAACCCAAACAAAATATGGTCCAATTCCTATATTCATAGTGTTAAACCAAGATCTGGCTAAAGATGAGTCCAGGATGAACATAGTTATTTTAATGGCAACAACAACAACAACAAAAAAACATAGACAAAAACAAAATCCCTGATTTCAAACTTGGCTGAAGTAAGGACAGGCCCTTTTCTGTGCAGACTGAGATATGGTTCTGTTGTCTTAAGACACAGCTATGCACTGTGAGAAACTATGAGAGGACCCTGGACAAAACATGAGAATGAATGACTAATGAATAGTACAACCTCGGCTTACCAGAAGGAACTTGGTAGGATGTGAGAGGAATGTCATGTAGATTTTCATTTCCCATTGTTTTGCTTAATGACCTACAGGAGGCTATGTAAGAGTATTAAAATCTCTGGCATCCCGATTTAAGATAGGACAGCTTACCCTGGCACACAATTATTTGACCCCATATATCATTAGAAGCATGATTGAAGTTCATAAGGCACCTGCAGAATAGGAAGAGAGATGAAGCAAATGAGGCTTGAGTTACCCAGGAGTCTTCAAGAAAAATCTTTGTATCTGCTGGACAGGGCAGAGACATTACAAACATGAATTCACAGTGGCGGGAACCTGCGCACAACTGAGGCAGCCAGATTCCCAGCATGGATGGGGAAGGAGCTCATGGAAGAGCCTCCTTTGCTTCACTCAACAAGAAGAACTATTGGCATTTAACAGTTGGTGGTGGAGAGGTGAATCCGTTTCTTTCATTAATGCAACCCTTAGGAGGCTACTCCTTCTCCCTGGCTTCTGCACCCGTGCACATATCAGTGGCATTCAGTAAATTCAATAAGTTATTTTTTTGTAAGAAAAAGAATCCATGAACTTGAAATTGAAAACTGATTGGGGGGTGGAGTAGGAGGACGGATTTGATGAAAAAAAAAAAGACCCATGTGTTTGTATGAATTTCTCAAACAATAAAAAGAGATTATATAAAAGAAAATCTGACTGTGAATCATGACTGCTTTTATAAAAGGAACCACAAAGGAAGACAGGCATGGAAACTGAATAGCTGTCAGATATTAAATAGCTGTCAGCCACAGAAAGTCAGAGACAATAGGGAGATCGCCAGACATCACATTCAATCAAATTTGGTTTGAATATAAAACGATTACAGACTGTAAGCCAGGGAAAGTTATGGCGTGATTTTGTCAGGGAAGAATGCTTTGGGTTCTGTGTGGAAAGCGGGCACCTGACACATAAGAAAGCCCTCACGAAAGCCCAGGCAGGGCATTTTTCCCTCACAGGCAATCAACTCAGGAAAACATTGCCCAGAAGAGTCTCTCATGCTTATGACTTTACTGTCTGTTATGGTATGTGTATGCTCAGCCCAGGGAGTGGCACTATTAGAAGGTGTGGCCTTTTTGGAGTAGGTGTGACACTGTAGGTGTGGGCTTTGAGACCCTCATCCTAGCTGCCTGGAAGCCAGTATTCTGTTAGCAGCCTTCAGATAAAGAGGTAGAACTCTCAGCTCCTCCTGTACCAAGCCTGCCTGGATGCTGCCACACTTAAACTTTGATGATAATGAACTGAACCTCTAAACCTGTAAGCCAACCCCAATTAAATGTTGTTCATATTATGAGTTGCCTTGGTCATGGTGTCTGTTCACAGCAGTAAAACCCTAACCAAGGCACCGTCCTTCTGTTTTCTGCTTCTGATTTCAGTGCTTATATGCTGGACTTTATCATCATGTCCCTGTCTGCCTCCAGAGGAGCTAGATGGGCATTGCAAACTGAAGGATGTTTTGGGAAAACTGAGAAACTATGTAAAACCAAACCACAGGAGTCCAGGGTTTCTTCTCATGATGGTGTTTTCACTCTTTTCTCCATTCTTTTGCTCTTTTGCTTAAATAACCAGCTCCACCTTTTTATTGGATATTTTCTTTATACATTTCAAATGTTATCCCTCTTCCTGGTTTCCCCTACATAAACCCCCTCTTCCATCCCCCCTCCCCCTGCTTCTATGAGGATGCTCCCCTACCCACCTACCCAGTCCAACCTCACTGTCCTGGCATTCCCCTACACTGGGGCACCAAGCCTTCCTAGGACCAAGGGCCTCTCCTCCCATTGATGCCCATCAAGGCCATTCTCTGCTACATTCTCTGATGGAGCCATGGGTCCCTCTTTGGCTGGTGGTTTAGTCTCTGGGAGCTCTAAGGGGTCTGGTTGGTTAATATTGATGTTCTTCCTATGAGGTTGCAAACCCCTTCAGCTCCCTCAGTCCTTTCTCTAACTCCACCATTGGGGTCCCCATGCTTAGTCCAATGGTTTGGCTGCGAGCATCTGCCTCTGTATTTGTCAGGCTCTCGCAGACCCTCTCAGAAGACAGCCATATCAGGCTCCTGTTAGCAAGGTCCATCTCATGTACAGACACCAAATCCAGACACTATTGCAGATGCCGAGAAGTGCTTGCTGACAACTCCACTTTTAAAAAGCAGTTTTAGGTTCACAGAAAAATGAAGGAGAAAGTACAGAGGGTTTCCACGCAATTCTTTTTTATCCCTTAACATTTCATTATTGTCTTCCCATATTACAGTGGACTTCTTTTTAGTTGATGAACTCATTTTGACACATCATAATCACCTAAAGTCCACTGATTATATCTTGAATTGTTCATCTTAAGGGTTTTGACAAATGTATGATAGCATCTATCCATGCAGTCGTGCCATACAGATGAACTGGGCTGACCTAAACTTTCGGTGTGCTTTGCTTTTGTCCGCAGTCTCTGCGATCGCTGGTTGGGGTCCTTGCCATATCCCCGCTTCTGCATCATGCCGTTGAGTGAGCATCAGGACCCAATTTTCCAGACTGACTTTGCTCACTCAGTGAAGTGGATTAACTTTTCTCCACTTCTTTTCATAACTTGGTGCCTAAGTCTCTATTTTTACCACTAAATACATTCTCATCACTGTCATCACATTCTACAGTGTCACAGTGGAACTTTGGATTCTACACCTCACTATGAATGTAACTACAACCTGGAACCAGCTTTTCTTATCCCTCCTCCTCCTTTACTGTTTCCTTGGCTCTGGTAACCACAATCCTACCCTCAGCATGCCTAAGATAAACACTGTCAGGATCCACATAGGAATGATATAGTTGGTGTTCTTGTGCATTTCTTATTTCATGCAATGATTCACAGCTCCATATATAGTGGTTTAAATGACAGGATTTGATTTCTTATGTTTGAAGGATAATGTTTTCTTTATTTAACAGATGGTGAATACTTAGGTCATTGCCATATGTATATATTCTTATATATATATATATATACATGATATGTATGACTATATATTTATATATATTTATAAATCATAATATATTAATATGTATTATTCATTTACTAGTATTTATAATTACATACATTTATAATATATTAGATGTAAATTATATGTAATGATATATTATATATAATTATATATTATATTGTATATACTTATATATTATATATGTATTATATTAAATATATATAATTTATATAATATACAATAGAGTATATCATGTGTTGTATATATCACATATATTATATTATAGTATATAGTATATATTTATATTATATATTTAAATAAATAAATAATATACATTATATAGTTATATATAATATATAATTATATATAATACAAATGTATTATCATATATAATTATATACATTTATTATATGTTATAAATATTATTTATAATACATTTATAATATTTAATTTATAAATGTGTATGAGTACAAGTAATAAATAAAACATATTTATATATTATTTTTTGTATAATATATATCAATTTTATGTACATTATAATATATATAATTACATACAATTATATATATAATGCTGCCATAGACATGGTAATATAAACATTCAAATTCTCAAATTTTCTTTGTGTTTTCTGAAATAGCTCTTGAAACATTTTGCTAATCATTTCATTTGATCTATTCTATTTTTGCTGACATCATTACATTTTTACTTTTGTTATATATTTTTCAGCTTAATGATTTATGTTTGAATTTTAAAAATTGATCAGATCTCTCTGTTGTTTCTCTGATGGTTAAATATTTTATGTCTGTCTCTTTAAAACTTGTGATATTCTCTATAGAGTTGATAGAGGATTGGCCCTTGCTCACTTGCTCATCCCTCACTCGGGAAGGTTCTGCTTGCCATAGGTGGAATCTGACACAGAGACTCACAATGCTGAGGGAGTGCGAGCATGTGGAGCACTCAGTCCTCAATTGGACGCTGTCTTTCTCAACCCTCTTCCCGCAAGAGACTCAAGAACCTATGCAGAAGAACAGGCAGGCAGAGTATAAGAGCCGGAGGCGCTGATGACTCCAAAAAGCAGCATCTTCCAGACAGGATAGGCATGAAACACACATGATTCTGCAGACACCGACAGCATGCACGAGACCTGCACAGGTCCAAGCTAGACAGTCACTAGGGAGGGGAAGTGGAGACCCTTAACAAGAAGCTATTTGTAACTGACTCCTCCTGGGAAAGGCAAAGTCAAGTTTTTTCCAGTGGCATGTCACGGGGTATATCAACTACACCCCAGGCAGGGTGCCAGGGTAGGCACACCCCATATACAGAAATAGTTGACAAACACAATACAGATTCCGTGTGTGTGTGTGTGTGTGTGTGTGTGTGTGTGTGTGTGTGTGTTGGGGGAGCTTTTTATTTGGTTTTGTTTTGGTATTCTTTGTCTTACTGGGTTTTGTGGTTGTTGCTTGTTTGTTTGAATTTTCATTTTCATTTTTCTTTCTGTTTTTGTTGTATTGGAGAAATGGGGATGGAAAGAGAATAATCAGGAAGATAACATGTATGGACAGGAAGGTAGAAAGTGTATGGGAGGAGAGGAGGAACTATATAGTCAAAATGTAGTGTACGAACAAAAATTTTAAATTAAGAGAAAACATAATTGAAAAAAAAAAAAGGAAAAACAGGCAAACCTACTACAACCAACAACCTGTTAGTCTCTGAAAGAGCTGTTACACACTCTCCATCTCTGAGTTCACCCATATTGGTTACTGTAAAATTAGCTCCTGGTATGTTATGTCAGGTGATATTGTGCTGGGTTTGATGCTTATTAGTGTAAAACATCTGGGCACATCAGGCACACTTCCAGCGTTCTGGCTCTCTTTGTCAGTCTGTCCAGAAATTGGAAGTAGACTTTTTTTTTTCGGTTTCTCTGAATCCCCGGGTCTTTTGCTATTTGAACACTAGATGGCACTCTAAACCTAGGCTCTCTCTTCAGCAGACTTAAGTGTGCTATTGGTGTTTCAACACTAGTTGCCACCCAAGCTCAAATGTGTCCAAAAGTCACAGTTGACTTGCTGTTCAGCATAAAACAGGTGTATATTGAAAAGGATAGCCTATCTCTCCAAGATGTCATTTGTCCAGTAGGCCCCAAAGCTCCCTCCTCCACTGACCTATGATTAGCTACCCACTGGGCAATTCTGTTTAGGGACTGAGAGAGAAACAAAAGTATCAGGCTTCCATCATTCGACTTAATGCATTGTTTGACTTAATTTGACTCCGTTTTCTTCTGTCAAGAAAGACCTTTACTACCTCTGTGATGTGATAGCTGGGGGTGGGGAAGGACTGAGGTGGGCAGTCCTGTGACCCCCAGGGATGTAATACTATGTCACACCTCTAGTCCATGGCCTGATGAGATTAGCATAGCACTGGGGTAAGCCCACAGAGCTGTGAGCTGCTTACTGCTCCATATATTCAATGCTTAAGACCCTTAGATCAGCCACAAGTTATGCCTACTGAGATTTAATAGAAGAACCTCGTGTCTCCTACTGTCACTGGGGCTGTTCAATGGGCTCTATCTACTGATATTATCCCAGACATGGGGTCATTATGAATGCATACTCTCCTTCTCTTTCCCTGTGCAGCCTGGGTCTAAGCTGAGCTATGTTGTTACATCTAAGTAGTACATTCAGGCCCTGCTGCAACTGACAGTGATGCAGGTCTAACTAGGAGCACATCCCACTGTGGTCTAGTTTCTAACCCAGGGCTGAGTAAGATCTGGAGGTTTTGACTGTGAGAACTAGCCTTGGGATAACTGTATTGCTCCAAGCTAGAGAGCAGGTGGAAACAGCCCTTCTAGAACAAGGCAGACACTAGACAGATTTTTATCTGGGTCTTATAGCTTCAAGGATCTCTGTATTCTAGAGTGATGATGCCTTCTAGTCACTCCAAGGCTGGCATTAATGCAAGAAAAGGACCAGTCAGTCTGACCAGATACATACGTCTACCTGACTCCAGAGCATGTCTAGAGCCTTCATTTGTGATTTCTGATTTGGAAAAGGAACTCTTGCTTCTACTCAATCTTGTGTCTCTCTATGGCATATCCAACACTGGTCTCCAGGACAAAATCCTGTGCTAAGTGCCATGCATAGACTTCTCCAATGGAAAGATAGGGGAAGGATGAATTGTCCCTTGCCACTAGGATAACGTAGTTTCTGAGGGTCAAGCCATAGGAACTGACAGGTTGCTAGGGATTCTGACACTCTTCCTGACTCTGGATTACACTATGAGTATTAGATTTCTACATTATATTACATCGAGTATTAGATTTCAAGTCTGAAGTCTTTTTAAGTCTTTTGCATCTACCAAGTGCAAGGCCTCTCTCTCCGAGCTGCACTGGCTTAGCATTGAACAAGTGGAACAGGCAACACCACCCCCTTTTAATGTACCCTTTCTTTCTAGGGTACATTACTGCCACATACCATGGTCCTTCATCTAGCATCCTTTAACTCTCGGTGTGGACATTTGTGAATAGATGTTGGAATTGCTGTGTCTCTGAGGAGGATATACTACACTGTTATGTCTCTACTATTACTGCTATTTGGAGATTAGAAAATTTGGGATTTCATGCATATTTCCCATTAGTAATTCTTTGTTGTTGTTGTTTGCATATTGCTAGTGGATCTTAGAATATACACTTTTTAAAATTATATATATTTACTTATGTGTGTGTGTGTGTGTGGGTGGGTGCCATTCACATATGTGGAAATTAAAGGACAACTTGGGGTGGGATCAGCTTTCTCCTTCTACCATGTGTGTTCCCAAGATTGAATGCTGATCATCATGTTCGTCAACATGTGACCTTACCCACTGAACCCTCTCTCTCTATACCTTTATGAAGTTTAGTATTCTATGCGTAGGCAGAGACAAAAGGGTTTGAGTAAATGTTTTCTTGTTCACTATAAGTTCAGAGTGATAACTGGACCATGAAAACAAAAGATCTCCTAGTCTAGCACATATCCACTGGGGAAAAAGGTGAACACACACATGTACACACACACACACACACACACATTTTACATTAGGAACTGGCTAGGAGTCATTCACTTTAGTCATTCACTAGTTTATAGTTTGATGTGACCACTTCTTAAATAAATAGAAAATTATACCAAAACCACTGTTGGTTTTCTTTCCATTGATGTGGGAGGCACAGACATCCTTGGGCTCACAGATAAACATAAGGGGAACCAGGATGTTGAACACATGAGATTGTCTCTTCAGAGAGAGAGAGATGGATAATCTGTTTTCCATTCGGAAGGCTGAGTGTGGGGATTGTAGTGATTTATAGCATGGGGACCTCTGTGTGGCAGAGACCACATCATATCCTGCCCAAGACTTTTATCATGAACTTTTTTTTTCTCACTCAATTTACAGACTCCATCCTTATGGAAAATGTTACATGCACATTACAAGCAGTTTTAATGAAGTCATGTCTTAAGCTTTATTGCACACATGGAATTGAGTTAATTATCACCAGGAAAATTTATTTTCCACCAAACTGTGCTGTGCTTAAATATGGCTAAAATAAACTACTCAGGGTCATTCTTTCGAAGTTTGAACCAGTACTAGCTACTGAGTTGTGTTGAACTCAACTACATTTTTATCGCCTACAGATCATTACTCTGTTGACCTTGGTAATCACAGAGACTGCTGCACGTTGATAGTGCTAAATCTGGCTAGAAATATATTTAAGAAAATGCCAATTTCTGTATCAATTTGTCTTTCTGTAAATTAATAGATGGAAAACAAGAAACAAATGAAATATTTGTAAAAGATTTTTTTTCCTCTAGTTCAAAAGGAAAAAACCCTATAACTTCCTTTCATTCAATCAAAATCAACATTACTACATTATTTACGATACAAGGGGGCTATAAAAGTTTGCCATCTACATTGGAAAATAGGAAGGCCTACTTGAATGACATATGAATCAAGAGTTATGTAAAGATAACAAGCTGAAATGAGAACATGCTATTTAAAGGGAGAAGAACGTGATAAGGAAGAATCAAACAGGAAACCAATTTATATTCGCAACAGTCCTTAAAAAAAATTAAACAAAGACTTGTAAAGCTGTTATCATACTAAAAGAATATGAAAAATGGAGCCTGAAAATAAAACGCTGTAGTCCTGGGAAGGGTGAAGGGGGAGGAAGAACAGGAGAATATGGGTAGAAAGAGATTGTTAAAACAGTCTGAGAAATCAGACTTTTCTATTACTAAAGACAGAGTGGTGACACAGCTGTGGGCCTTTGAGAAAATGAGCCCCAGTGGAAAACATACTTGTTCATTCAAGTCATCTTCCATTTGAGGGAGGGACAGAAGTGAATTCAGTTTCACAAATGCTCACTAAGAGGATCCCTGCCATCCTTTCCTTTGTTTAATACCCATGCCACATGACTGAAAAGTGAGACACATCTAAGAATGCAAGGACAGTGAAGGTCTTAGATTTATTAAAACTCATTAATATTAATAGCAGTTAAGCTTTATTAGGTATCCATTTTCTCCCAGTGTTTGATGGGAATTATCTTAACTCACCTCTCTACATTACACTGAATACGCTGAGACTTGACGGTATTAAGCATTTTCTCAAAGGTTTTTTAAATTTTAATGTCACTTATCATCATATACTAATTATATGCAATAATGATTCACTATGACATTTTCATACCTGTACATTATACATTTCAATCGTACTCTTCAAGATTTTATAGCTAATAAATGTCTTGATGGAATTTAAACTTGTAGTTTCCTAATTATACTAATTGTTTTCCTTACTAGCTTTAGAACATATTAAATTTAGATGTGCTAATTGTAGAGTGTTGTCAAATCCTGGTGCAAGTGTTTTTCTTTTATAGTGACTATTTTGTTAGTCAAAAGGTTGCCTTCATTGCATAATTCATGTAGTGTCTATTGAGATATGACTTGTCTTTAGCAAGCAAAGGAAGGCCTATGATTTCTAGCACTGACTGGTCACAGTTAATGTGTCTATGACACTTGACAAATACTAGACTCTTTTCCAAGCAGTTCATGCACATTGGCGTCCCTTCCTATTTTGTAGGTGACAAAGCAAAGCAAGCACTGGAGATGCAGTAGCTCATGAAAGTCGCTGACCCCTAAGGACTGACCTGGATTTGGTATTAACCTCTGTGTTTCCAATAAAATGATCAGAACACTAGGAGATATTTTTTTCCCTTTACAAATTTGGAATTGTGAAACTAAAAAAAAAATCACTTTTTTGTAAGAACTTGAGAACCTATTATCTTTTAAGATATTATGTTGAAAATTAATGCCAGTGATTTGTCCCTTAAGAAAATAATAAGCTGTCTAGGCAAGGAAGTATTTTATCTTATGAAGCCATATCTATATCATCTATGTCTATATCTATAGACAACAATACAAAATTGAAAATACAAAAGATGGTGTCAACATGTAGGGAGAGACAAATGCATTACAATGTTGAGATATATCTATACAAGGATTTCCATATATTTTCTTTTTCTTGCTTATGTTTTTCAAGCTTAATAACTTCTCCTCCAAATTACCATAAAGTTATAATGTAATATATAAGCATCTGTGAGAAAAATAATGTGTAACACTATTGAAATGAGGGATAACAATGTTTATCCCTGAGTGTTCTTCCAATGAATATTTCTTATGTTTTCTCTTTCTGATCTGTTCAATAAGTCTGCGCAGAATAGGTAATTCTCAATGAAATAGAATTGGATACTATACATGAAGATATTCAGAACCTGCTAATACCCTATTTGTTTTATGAGCATTCTTTTGGCTTGGCTTCCTTCAACTTCTCTGTGGTTGACTCAGGCTACAAATATGATTTATGATGTTGTATCTCTTACTACACCCAGCCACAGTGAGAAATCTCAAGGGTTTATAAATCTCATACATCCAATTTAACTCTAGCCTATTTTTGTAATCTTTGCTATTTGAGCGTGAGGGTATTTGCACCCACATGGGAATCCAAGGATGTTAAGCACATGGAATTGCTATTTTAAAGGAAAGGACATACAACTTGTTTTTCCAGAAGTCTGGAAATTGAAGATGACTAGTAGTTTGGTGGTTTACCTTATCTGTAGGACTGGGCAATATCAAGCTTCCATCACCAGAAAAAGAGTTGGCCAGTAGTCCATATGACCCTTATAATAACTGGATCCAGGGCTCCCTCAGTCCAGTCTCCTACAACCAGGACCAGAGTAGCTAATAGCTTCAATGACCTCTCTGCTGATTGACTGAAAGCAGGCCAGGTCCTTTCCTCGACCCTTAAGCTAATCCAGGTAGACTGTCTCTAGTACCCATCTTCTTGGAAGAAATGGCATATACATGGACTTTCAATATCATTATGTTTTCATGTGGACCAGGGAATGTATTACACCAGACAGCTTGCTTCAACATTATACTGGGTTTAAATATCCTGGTAATATGCTTTCTGGCATCAGACTCCCTGAAATTTGATCCAGGTTGATGATGTCAATCTGAAGTGAGTTTTCATTCTAGCCCCTACACAGTTTGTTTTCCTGTCTGATGCCTGCAGGGACCCTCTCGCTTTGCCTTATAAAGCCTTAGTCGGTTTTCTCATGATGAAAATAATTGATTCAAGTAGATATTTAATGCTTCATATTCGCAAAATACATATTAAGTATTAAAATATCTAGGAAAATGGTTGACAGAAACTATATATTATTTCTTGTGAGTGAGTAATGTCTTTAGGTAAGAGTGATTGCTAAGCATTTGAATTAGGTTTAATGTTATTTAACACAAATTTGTTAGTGTTTCCTAGATGTCATGCATAATGCTAAGGGGATAAAAACATATTATTTGGTAGGTTTTAATGCATCTTTTCACATGAATAAGAACAGATGAATGTATATATATGAATATTCTAAACAGAAATATTTCAAACATACCTTTAATCATAGGCTAATAGACTTTGGCTTGTTTTTCTTTCTCTCATGATAGCCATCTAGCTGATTGGAACTAATTCTCTAGAGGATATTCATCCTAATGCACAATTTAACCACTCAGTTTAGCACTAAACAGAAGTCTTTAGATAAAGAACCATGCAAACTCAGCTTGAAAGACAATAGTATAGTGAAAAATTCCAGTGTAATCACAACTAATACGCAAAGAACTGACATTCATATTGTGAATGATCTGCATTGCAGAGTTTATTAATAAGGAAATCAGCTTAGCTTCATCCTATCATAAAACAGGATGAAATGAATGCACTGAAATTTTGATACATGTCGTTAACCTCAAGGGTCAATTTGAACATTATGAAGAAAAAGAGAGGTAAGTAAAAGAACAGAGCAAAAACAGTAATCTTGAGATGGGGATAGGGTAACATTTATTTAAAGTACCAATCATTTAAGATTTGAAGAATTAGGTAATCATTAGGGACTGGAGGTGCAAAGATAAGCAGCTACTAGGTTTCTACTGGAGTGAATAAGCTTCTACTTAACAGAGACATATTAGGCTACATGTTTCCTTACCCATGATTCCTTTTGTCTGAGACTAGAACTTGCTAATTAAAGGTGGGATAGTTCTTTTGAGGTGCCTTGAAAACTGCCAACTGTCAGAGTTCTTACAACACACTAAAATAGAAATTTGTTCTACATACTAACTAGGAAGCAACTTCCTTAAAATAAAAAAAAATATTTTAATACTTGTTATACAGTTTGACGATTTCCAAATGAATTATATAATTAAAAAATTCTTTAGAATTTTTTAGAATCAAGACCATCACAAGGATAAAGCCAACTGGGTCACGTATTATCTGTCCAGAGAGAAAGAAAGAATACAAACAAAAAAGACAGGAAGGAAGCAAGGAAGGGGGAGGGTACAGGAGAAGGAAGTGAGAGAAAAGAAAAGAAAGACAAAATAATCTTCCAGAAATGGTCTTTATGGGTTTTCCCCTCAGCACTTTCTCCCCGATTTGTCTTCCAAACATGATGTAGATCCTTGTGAAAAATAGAGCAATGGAAGCAGACCAGGAGGCCAAGATAGAAATTTTCAGATAAGGTTAGCTCCCTACGAGTGTTTTTGAGCACAGGGACAAGCCGGAACTAACTGTGTTAATTCCTCCACATATTCTAAGTTAGTTATTCCTTGCGATGTGCGTCATGCTCCTGGACCCTCATTATCTCCTAATGGGCCTTCTTTGTCTGTGATTAGAGTGTTTACCCTGTTGGCTTCCATATCAGTATATTTAATGAGATCCTCACCCTAAATTCATTTGCAGGGGCTTTTAGTCTATTTCCAGCCTACCCAGTGTATTGGAACAACTGGGGTTGTGCTATGTAATCTGTAATGAAGATCTCTTTCATGCTTGTTTAATTTGTGAGTTCTCGACTAGTCTACTGCATTCAAATCTAGTTGGCCCATATGTTTGAACCAGTATGCTCCAGACAGTTCATGTATGTGCTGTTTGCTCTTCTCCATGACATCCCATGCTCGGCGCTTGCAGTACTTTTCCTATGACAGCCCATCCTTCTATATTTGTTCATCGGTTCTATTATCCTAGAGCCAATCTCTTCCAGGAAATAGCCAAGCGACCAAAGCAGAATTCACATCCCTCTTCTTCATAGCTCCTTGTGACATGTTTCGAGCATCTTTATTCTCCTTCACGTATTTTTTTCCTTCCCTCCACAAAATTCAATTTCACTTAAAAAGCCCAAATTCTTTATAAGAAACTAATGTGGCTGTAGTGGTCCCCAGTGAGCCATGCCCTCGTACAACCCATTATCCTTTGAGTGCAGTGGAAGCTGTGACCTCCTGAGCAATAGAACCTGGCAAAGATGAAAAATGGTTACTCGATAATTACATAATATGCCAGCATAGCTGGCTGCTGGCTTCGAAGAGGCAGGTAACATGCTAGGAAGGGGTGTAGAAAATCTCATTCAGGAAACTCCTTTGGATGACCTCCAAAAGCTGAAAGTGGAGCATGGCTGTCGAGACTAACAAGAAAATGGAGATCTCTTTCCAGCAAGTGCATGGGCAGCCGTGAGGGGATATTAACCCAGAATCTCGGAATACCCTAGACACAATTCGCATATCAATAGATTTCCAAGAAGATGGAAGGAGAGACCCCTGGTCCTGGAAAGACTGGATGTAGGGGAATTCCAGGACAGAGAAGCGAGAGGGCGTTGAATGGATAAAAGAGGGAGGGAAGGGGGCTTATGGGACTTTCGGGGAGGGAGGAAACGGGAAAGGGGAAATGATTTTGAATGTAAATAAAAAAAACTTAGAAAATAAAATTAAAAAAAATAAAGTACCTTCTTATGATAGGGAAAAAAAAGAAAGAAAGAAAGAATGCACTCGCTCATGCTAAGGTTGTAGCCTTGTGAGCCTAAAGTCGTGAACTACATACCTGTTGAATTAATTAAGTAGATCCCTTCAGCGGGACAGCTACCTACCTCAGTGGTTTACTTTCCCAAATGAAAGACACACAGCACCACCTTTAATTTTGATATGCCTTAGACAGTGCAATAGCTGGGCCACTTCCTAACCTCCGTGCAGTTAATCCATTTCTTGCAGATAATCCCAAATTATTACCGACTAAACTCTATATTCCATCTTGGCTGCTCTGGAATCAGAGGACTGCCCAACTGGACTGTCCTCAGGGCCGCACTCTCCTGGGCTCCTTCTCATACTCTCTGTCCCGCACTCTTCTCAGACATAGCAGATTTCCTCTCCTCCACAATCTCTGGGCATGGCTAATCTCCTCCTCGTCCTCCTCGTCCTCCTCGTCCTCCTCGTCCTCCTCGTCCTCCTCCCAAACCTAAGAATTCTAATGTCCCACCTCTGTCTGCCCTGCCCAGTCATTGGCTGCTGGCAGCTTTATTTACCAATAAGAACCAAGTGGGGCCAGGTTCCCAGAAGCTGCGCGCGCACACACACACACACACACACACACACACACACACACACTCAGGTAAGCAGTTTGGGGGACCCACATTAACATTAGGATACAAGCAGCATTAGGCCAAAAACACTACACATACCCACCTAATTTAGGTCTGAATTCCTGACCCACAGAAGCAGTGAATCAGCTAAGATATGATACCCATGTTGTTTTAAGCCACTAAGTGAGTGGTGGTTCGTTACACAGAAGCAGAAACGAAATATACATCATATTTCACTTTGAACGGCTCACTTAGGCTCTTTGCTCCTCTTCATCCCTGCCTTTGAACATACAGATCTTTCTGCCTGGACTGTTGGGTCCCCGTCTTCATCTATGCTCCCTAGCGTTTTGGTTTTTGTTAACTTGAAACAAGCTAGAGCTATTTTGGAAGCATACTCTTAATTAAGAAAACGCTCCGCTCCCTGCGCTCACAAGATTGACCTGTGGGCAAGCTCATGCTGCATTTTCTTGGCTGATTATTGATGCTGGCGGGTCCACTTGACTGTGGGTGGTGTCAGCCCTTGGCTGTCGCTCCTGGGTGCTATAAGAAAGCAGGCTAAGAAAACCAATATGCTGCCCTCTTTCATGGCCTCTGTGTCTGTTTTTGCCTCCAGGTTCCTGCCCTTGATTTTCATGCACGAGAACTACAAGGTGAAATCTCAAATAAACCCCTTCCTACTCAAATTGGTTTTGGTCATGGTATTTTATTGCAAGAATATAAACCCTAAGATACCATCCTTTCTTTGGTTAGATCTTTTCCAATTTAAGTGACTTCTTCTTAACTGACTTATCAGTTTTTCCATCTACCTTTTTTTTCATGGTGATGGCCCCCTATCACATTATGGATTTGAAGAAGAGATACTTCCTTCATGACATTCATATATTATAAGGTACTTACTAGTCTATTTCCAAATCATCAACTAGAACATACAATTGCTTGGAACTAGAGAGTGTATACCTGTAGAATTGCTATTATATATCCAGCCTCAGTCTGACATACAGTGAGTTCCCATGTACTGGAAGACAAACAGACAAACAAACAAACAAACAGAGACCACAAGGAGTATTTATAGAAATGGTAATGAGTTTTAGTTTAAGCTGGAGATACAAAGGCTTCAATGAATTTTCCAGGACTCCCACTCTGACCCATAAAGTTGATACTTAATTATATGGTGAGACACAGTTAAGATGTATTCATTTGAGAGCAGAATCAATGGACATGCTTGCATAGATAGAGACAGACAGGTGGGGAGGAAGACAGGCTAGCAGTAAGAGATGTTGGAGAAGAACAAGGATAAATGGTAGAAAATAAAATCCAGGAGAGTCAGAGACTGGGTTTCAAGGAGAAAATAGAAGCAAGTAAAGCGATTTTTGAGTTTCTAACTAGAGTCCCTGAGAATCTTAAGAATATTCCATCTCCCCAATTCAGAATTTCTGCACTATGCAGAGATATCTGTATCTCTAACTGTTCAACTATACTGTGAGTTATTTTTAGCACTACTATTTGACCCAGGCTGAGTCCACAAATACAAAGAAAGCTTAGGATTGCTTTTTTTTTTTAACTTAAAGGGAACATTAAGATACCTTTCTAAATCATAAACTGTTTTGGACAAAGAGAGAGACATAATCATTTTTATTTTTGAATCTCTCCCATAATCCATAGGCAAACATATGCTGTTCAAACACCCATTGCATTTATTCATAAGCAATCTGGATAAATGACTATTCTGATAGTTATTCTGTTTGTATGAAATATTGAATACTAAAGTGTCTCTCCTGGTGTGTGTACCCTGTAGCATATGTTGATGTGCCCCCACTTCCCTAATATATCTTATCACTATAGATGATGGCTAATTCTACACAAAGAGCTTTCTCTTTCTTGATTCAAACAGACCAGCAACTCAGTGCAAAGGACATAACACAATGAGATAAGTATTTTTAAAAATCATACTCAACATAATTTCTTGCACAATCAGGTTTACTTAATCAGTTTAAGAATGCCATCTTCTTGGGCATTAGAATGCATCTAAAATTAGAAATGTAATGGCATATTAATTTCAACGTTCTGGTTGCTATTTAAATACAGCATGAGGAAAGAAAGACTTAGATTAATAGTCTGATTAATTCTCTCCTTTATTAAGATAAATGCTTCAGTATTTCCAAATGAACACTTCGCCATGAAATGATACTGTGTAAAATTACTTTTGATGATTTTTGGTGAAAATCCTACATTTTGAGTCTTATTACAAGGAGCTTATGATGAATGAAAGCTAGAGATTAAGGGATGTGTTTTTCAGTCTCTTCCCACTGGATAGACAGAGTGCTCACTGCTGAGAGCAAATCAATGGCTCACCAACATTTGACTAACATCCCTAATTTGTTTTGTGCTCACTGACGAAGCCAACAGTTTTGGAGCAACAAGTATCCAAAGAAACCACTAAAATGGTATGATCATGCCATTCATGAGATTTGAGACCAAACAAATCCCTGGGATTCTGCATTGTAAACAGCTACAGTGCCACTTGTTTATTGAGTTGAAGAGGTTAAAGCCGATCTTTAGTAAAAAGTTACACAACAGAACAAAACACCTCATCAAATTTCTTTTAAACATATATGCACTGCACATTGAATTCCCAATGGTTAATAAATGAATTCCCTTTGGAATTTTTCTGCTTTTCTCATATTTCTCTGTAGCTAAGGGCACAAAACTCTTTTTAATGTCAAATTATTATTTTTTGTTTGTGTGTCTTGACAATGACTGCTCACTAAATATATTACTTAGAGTTAATTGTAGCTTATAAGTTGTACTGCTACCATTCTATTGAAGGATTTACACAGTTATGTTTCCTTAAGTCAATTTTTGTTCTTAGCACATGATATAACATGATAACTTGCTGATAGAAGATTCTTATGAAATATTGAGCATCTACAAGAGTCAATATTGCTTTTCACAATAATTTACATTGGCTGAATACCCACTGTAAGTATTGCATTGCATTACATATTATAGCAGTGTGGAATGTAGAGGAGGCAAGCTCATCACATTCCAAGTGGCTGACAGTATTGAAAAAGTAAAAATGAGTTAGTGCAAATAACAGAAATAATTTAGCACAATGAAAAACTGAAAATAGACTACATACTCCTTCATACTTGAGTACTAATTTTACTTCGAAATTTAACCAGATTTTCATCCCTATTATTCTAAATAAAGATAAATCCAGTTTAGCTTCCCAGTCACTGAGAATATTCAGACAAGTTTCTATATACATAAACAATTTATTGAAAAATTCTCTTTACTAAAATTAATGCCAGTAAGGCAAAAAGGTTTAAACAGGTATGTTTTGACATAAAATATAATGTTGTAAAACAAAAAAAAGAAATACTTCAGAAAAACAGTAGCAGTTACAAATGAGTCCACAGAAAGAGTCTACCAAATATTCAGAGAAAAGTTAAAACATAAAAAGTAATGGATATATTCACATTAATTTATGAGGTAAAACAACATTAATATATAACCAGATAGGTATAGCAAACACATGAAATTATAAACAAATATGTCATCCAAGTATTCATATTTTTAAAATGAAATATTAGAGTAGACTCTAACACCACCAATAGTTTACTGTGTCTATGATAGGTTTATATATGTTATTTCACGTATGTGCATGTTTGGATGTGTACCAAATGTGCCCTTGGTGCCTGAGGAGGTATCAGAATAGGATATCTGATACCCTGGAACTGGAGTTATGGATGGTTATAAACTACCATGTAGACACCTGGAAGCTAACGTGAGTCATCTGCAAGAAAAGCAAGTGTTTTTAACCTCCAAGTTAGAATTCACATGCTGAAATTCTAACTCCTAAATTGATGGTATCTTGAGATGAGGCTCAGGATTTCATTGCATTTTGGTGAGGTCCTGAGGGAAAGATGCTGATCTGACTTATTGGTGTCCTTAGGAAAAGAGCTACTGGAGAGTATTCATCAGCACTCTCTTTCCTGTCAGAACTCCAGGGAGTGTGGCTATCCACAGAAGAGGAAGGAGTTTCACTTTAAAGTAAGTCAGCTCATACCTTGGTTGTGGCAGTGTGGCAGCCTGGTCTTAGGTGTGTGGGCTGCTTAGTGTGTAGTGTTTTGTTATTGTAGCCAAGTACACTAATCCAGATTTCAGTACAAGGAAGTGAGGTTCTGTTAAAACAAAATACCTAAGAAATGCATAAATGACTCTTGGAATGGGTAGCAGACTGCAGCTGTAGGAGTTTTTGAGGTAAATGCTACAAAAGGCTGGGGTTGCTGTGAAGAGATTGTTCATAGAGACAAGAATGTTAAAGGAGTTTTTGGAGAGAGTGTGAAAGTAAAGAGAGATTAGAAGCTTGAATATCAATGATGCTGAGTAGGCTGTCTGTAGGATGTAGAAATGAAAGACTATCGGATGAGATAACAGATAGAAAAAGGAACAGGTTACTGAAATACAGAAGAAAGCATCCATTTGCTCTCGGGTGCTTACTGTAAAATATGAGAGGTGAGTAGAAGAAAGGACTCCTAAGCACAAATGATGTAAACATCTTCGTAGTGAAGAGGAAGGAGGAACCTTGCTCTCAGAAGGACACTAGGGCTGCTATCGGGCAGTCATCTGTTATGAAGATCATGGGTTCAGCTCATGGACAGCTATCTCTGTAAGAGCTGGGCACACCCTTAGGGTTACACCAGCAGAAGCCCTGGCAGTTTGAACTATGGGGGGCCAAAAAATCAGGAGTGAGTGAAGGGAGGTGTCATACTTCTTACAATCTACAGGCTGAGACCCACGGAACTATTTGCCTACAAATGTACGGTTGTGTTTAAAGAATGGGGAGAACCACACATTTGAAGTGCACAATTGTTTCCTCAGGTCAAGGCCACCACAGAGAGCCACTGGGCAGGACTATATAATTTTCCCAGAGGATGGGGGTTAGGGAAGATGAAGTTTCCATGGCAGTGAGGCTTGTTTATAGAATATTGAACAAAAAAGGATGATGTAAGTTGCCCTAGTAAGAAGATGACTTCTTTGTTGTTTCTGCTCTGTTGGAATGGTAATATTTGTTCTCTTTCCCATACAATCATTCAAATTAGAAAGCACAAATACTAAAACTGTAATCCCCAATAGGACTGTGCTTTGTGGTAGAGTCTTAGTTTAAATAATTAAACCTAAGCAAAGTCACAAGGCAGATCCTTGATTGCCTGAGAGTAAATCTTGTAAGAAACAACAGAGAGCTCTCTCTCTCTGCAAAGTTACAAAGAGGAGGTCTTGTGTATATCAGATACTGGGTGCCTACATGTGTGCTGAGAAAGAGACTTTCAGATTGAAGCTACCTCATAACCACCTTGATCTGTACTTTCTACTCTCCAGAGTCATATAAGTTACCTTCTATAATATTTTGTTAATGGCTACATGAATGAATTTTACTATGTCTAGGTAGAAGACTTAATGTATAAGTATGGCTCAAAATTAGAAACATTAACTGATAAAATTAAGGATATTAGAGTATCTTTTTTGTTCTATTTTTTTTTATTTACATTCTGAATGATTTCCCCTTTTCCGGTTCCTCCATCCCTGAAAGTCCCATAATCCCCTTCCCTCCCCCTGTTGCCCATTCAACCCCCTCTCGCTTCTCTGTTCTGGTATTCCCCTACATCCAGTCTTTCCAGGACTAGGGGTCTCTCCTTCCATCTTCTTGGAAATCTACTGATATGTGAATTGTGTCTTGGGTATTCTGAGTTTCTGGGTTAATATCCCCTTATCAGTGACTGCATACCATGTGTGTTCTTTTGTGATTGGGTTACCTCACTAAGGATGATAGTTTCCAGTTCTGACCATTTGCCTAGGAATTTCGTGAATTCATTGTTTTTAATTACAGAGTAGTATTCCATTGTGTAAATATACCACATCTTCTGAATCCATTCCTCTGTTGAGGGACATCTGGGTTCTTTCCAGCTTCTGGCTATTATAAATAAGACTGCTATGAACATAGTGGAGCATGTGTCCTTATTGCATGCAGGGGAAGCCTCTGAGTATATGCCCAGGAGTGGTATAACAGGATCCTCTGGGAGTGTCATGCCCAGTTTTCTGAGGAACCGCCAGACTGCTTTCCAGAGTGGTTGTATCAGCTTGCAATCCCACCAGCAGTGGAGGAGTGTTCCTCTTTCTCCATATCCTCGCCAACAACTGCTGTCTCCTCTGTTTTGATTTTAGCCATTCTGACTGGCATGAGGTGGAATCTCAGGGTTGTTTTGATTTGCATTCTAAAGAAAAACCTATGCTTACTTTCATTGTGGGTGAAAAAAAATCACTTTCTATTTATCAGGAAATTTATAGCTTCTTGTTACCTCATTAATGCTACAAACACATAAAGTTCTCAAGAGAGTCTCTTACTTAAAAATCCTGTCCTTTGATCAGAACAGAGCAAAGATAACTTTTGAATCTATTACTATATAGTGCTATGTTGAGCATATCAGTCAAGTAATTTAAGGAATAAAAGATGATTAGACAAATGAAAAATGGAAGCATAATTATAAATCTCTATTTACAGATGCTACAATGGCACATGCTTTCTACTTCTTGATTAAACACCAAGACCAAGATCAATTTTGAGAAGAAAGGGCTTATTTTAGTTCACAGTTCTACATAACAGTTCACCACTGAGGGAAGTCAAGGCAGGTACTCAAGCAGTTCAAGAACCTAGAGACAGGAGTTGATGCAGAGGCCATGAGGGAGTGCTGCTTATTGGCTTGTTTCTCATGGCTTGCTCAGTCTGCTTTCTTAGAGCACTCAGGACCACCATCCCAGAACTGACATCATCTGTAGTGAGCTAGGTTCTCCTACATCAATCATCAATTAAGGAAATGAAATACCGGTTGGTATACAAGCTAATCTGGTGAGGATATTTTTTAGCAACTAAGGGTCCCTCTTCTAAAACTGCTTTAGCTTGAGTCAAGTTAACATAAAATGTGCCAATACATATGATGATACATGAAGAAATCCCACCAAAGCTGCTACTATCTTAAAAGGAAAAAGTTAAAGAAGATAGAGAATTATCAATAGTATACACGCTCCAACAAAAATGAGGTAGAAGATATGATGAAAGATGAAAACATGCCCTTTAGTCTCACTTAAAATTACTCAACATTCTGAAGACACAAGCTCTTCTTACTTCAATTTATAAATTCATGATGACATCATAGCATTTTTTCTTTATATGTTGGTGTTTGAAACCATGAGTATTTATTCAAAAATTGAATTTCACCTCCAGTAGTCACTGGCTTTCTCTCTTATTTATTTTTAACTTATACAACTTGATTTCAAAATAATACCGTATAGGGATAAGTGAAAAAAATCATTAAAAATAAATGATAAAGTAGAAATAGATTTGCATTTCAAAACACAGTTTAGGGAATCACTAAACTTTGTAGAACTAAAGTCTAAGCATATATATTGGCCAATGAGACAGAATTGAGATCCAGCAAAAGAAATAAGCTAAGGTGAACATGTTACATTTACTAAATATGATGTCAAGAATGTCAGCCAAAAAGGAAAATCTTTGAATAAATGCTGTTATACCAACTGATTTGTCATTTGGCTAACAAACAATTTAGTTTCACATGTCAATGATGCATCTCAAGCTCCAGTGAATGCTCCACATGTGTGCACATACAGCCACTGTTAACTGGACACAGTGAATTATCAATGAAGCAAATCAGAACACAAACAGAAAAACACATATAAAATCAGACATGAAGTTGGGAGAGAGAAGTATTGGGGGGATATGGAGGCAACTGGAGATGGAAATAGAAGTAGGTATAAGCATATTTTATTTTGAGCATTTATGAAAGTCTCAAAAATAAAGAAAAAGCTATAAATTGCAAAAGAATATTATTGTGGAAAATAGAATTAAAAAATTTCTAGAAGAAAATGTAGAAAATCCTTGTATCGCCTAGACACTAGATAACTTTAACTATGTCTCATAATCTACATATCATTTAAGAGTAAAAATAAAGCATAATTAAAATTAATACTTTTTTTTTTAATTGTAAGACGAAGAATAAAGCGGCATGAAGTATTTGATGAATTGAGACCATGGGATCTCTGGTCACTTATCCTTTCTCTTAAAGTGAATTATAAGCTTCATGAAGGGAATGAATGTCCCGTTCATCATCGCTATTTTCCATGGTATCTAAATATTGTAAGTGATTATAAAATATCTGAAAATATATTAATCCTGAGTGCTGCCTGAAGTAGAAGTTATGTGAATAGCAATCAGGAAATAAATATCATCCTTGAGGATACAATAATGATATGCCAAATGCAACCAGATGAGTTGTCCTTAAATAAGAAGTGAGGATAGAACTGTGTTTTACAGAACTGCAATAATGTGGAAGAAAATATGCGAACTCAACAAAACCATTGAAGCACAGCATCAGAACAGTGAAGGAAGCTTCCATCTGTTGGCATTGTTTCCCTTTGTGGAGTAGGAGGGCAGGTAGCAGGAGTGCGCATGGTGGTGGTGTGGGAGGGCAGAACTTGGAACAGAGCGAGAAGTTTTGAAATAGTCACTGTGGAAAGCAAGGGGAGGGATGACTAAGAACTGTACAGGCAGCAGTAACAGGACTCGTGGAAACCCAGACCCTGAAGCAGACACAATGGAGGGTTTATCCTGAACACTAAGAGTGAGAGAAGCAAAAGGGAGGAGGAACATTGGCTCAGGGTTGAGGTGGCCATGGAGAAGTTTGGCAGGACAGTGCAGCAACTATTGGGGATGTGTTTGATTATATCAAATACATGAAGTTAAAAGAAAACCTTCAATCAATTGCAAAATGGGCAGTTTTGTAATTTCTAATCCACTGTGTGAGTCAGGCAGTAGAAAGCTAAGAAAGGGTTGGAGTAAAGTCTGGTGACGCAGAAATTATCAAGTAGCTGAGGTCTTAGAATTATACCTAAGTGCTGAATTAAGTAAATTTAGATGGAGATCAAAGTTACATGGGATTGAATGAGTGAGGGTACCAAAAAAAGGGAAGAGGATGGTTGAATTAGTCAACACAAGTATCAATGGTGATCTTCTAATAGAAGAATGAGAAATGATTGTCTAGGGGTTGGAATGATGGCTCAGTCAGTAAAGTGCTTATCAACTGATTTGTGACCCCCAGCACCCATGTAAAAAGCCAAGCTTATGGTATGTACCTGTGACCCCAGTAATGGGACAGAGGAGATAAGAGGATTTCAGGGGCTTGCTAGTCAACCAATCAGCAAGGCCCAGGTTCAGTGAGAGACCTGTCTGAAAAAACAAGGTGAAGAATTATTTTAGATGAGATCTGATATCACCTGCTGAACTTGACGTCTGCATGTCTACCTAAATACACAAAGGTGCCCACACGTATGCAACAACACCTCAAATATAAATAAAACAAATAGTAGTCTGAGTATTTTCCTGGTTTACATCTACTTCCTTCACTCAACTGCAAAAAAAAAAAAAAAAAAAGATATGTGAAAGAAAAGCCACAATCCTATAGGTTGGTTGGCCAGTGTGATGGGTTGAGTGATGTCCTTCAGATATTCATGTTCACCCCAGCTTCATCTGTGGCTTCTTTGGCATAAGACTTTGTGTGAATGTAATTGAACCACATATGAGCATACTGACTTGATTTGGGTCTGAAGTCTTACATAAGTCTTTGTAAAAAGAAATAGAGACTCTACAAGTAACATGTACTAATGTGGAGATGTGAGAGGAGAAGAGACTAGCTGTTATAGGAGATAATTCAGTATTGTGTGAAATATTTGCCCTACAATACCCCAATACTCCAATGAGGAATTTACAAGGAACTAGTGACTCTCGATCCCCACTTAAGTAAATTCATTGATTTTATCATTTAATGATGGTAGTCATTTATTCACTCAAAAGTCTTTCATGAGTATCCACCAAGTGCCAGGAAGCCTTCTAAACAATAACAGACACATGTGTAGTTGGACACAATGTTTCATGCCTGTAATTTCAACTCTTGGGAGGTAGAGGCAGAATGACTAGGAGTTCAAGTCTAGCCTTGATTACATAATGAGTTCAAGGCCAACCTGGACTTTGTGATCTTCTGTAATGTAAGATAAAACAACAAAATTATGAACAAAACAAAAACAAAAAATCCCAAAGCAAAAACAACAAACAAACAAGACCTAAGTCCTCCTGAAACTTGCATTCTCCTGAATGAAAAATAAAAATCATTAAACAGGAAAATTTTAACTAGTGAAAAAAATGCAGAGAACAACACAGGGAATCAGTTACACAGAGTAGGGTTGAGTGAGTCTGGATTACATCGGAGGGTCCAGAAGTGCTTCTTGGTTAAGGCATTGTTGAGCAAAGATCAGATCATCAGAAATCAAACATATGACTGAGAACTGCAAAAGCAAAGACATTGAGAGACTTTTCATTATCATAACTAGAAGCAAATTGAAGGCAGGCACATAAGTCAATGAGGTATGCATGCATGGTCCAGAAAACGTGGATGTGTGGGACAGGTGGATACAATGTAACTCACGAGCACATTATTACCACAATCAGACTCAAGACTTTGCCTAGGCATGCATGCTCGCATCCAATTAAGCAATCTGGCTCCTTTGCCATTATGTCATCAGTCTGCACACATTAAAAACAGCAGAAGAAATGGTCCCAAATTACTCCACACTTTTGCTGCAAATTAATGCTAATTTTAAGCTGAAGCTCTGTGCTGGAAAAGACTCACTTTATCTGTAGCAGTCAGTTTGAAGACAGGCAGTGTTTACCAAGGTAAAAGAAAGTTGAGAGCCAGCTTTATCCAGGGAATTGAGTTAGCATAAGGATCCAATCTAGATAATTTACGTGAAAAGCTCAATTTCTCAACTTAGTCTCTTCTCTAATTTTTGTGAATGCAACAAGCAGTCTTCAGCTACTTACATTGCAAATCTTCTACAATGATTTCAGCATACTATAAAATAATTGTATTTTAAAAAAGAGATTGGTAGAAATAGAAGTAAACTTTTATGTATCTTTTACATACATGGCACGTTTAAAAATCAACTAAGTAATGAGATAACTTTTGGGTTTCACCTTTATAGCTGATGACTGGCATTTGTAGATTTAATGATCAATGGCATAATATAATGGTATAATGACATAATGGTATAATAGTAAAATAGTATCAAATGCAACTACTCATTCTTTCCATAAACAGTAGCCAATGTCAGCATCACCTTGCAAGCACGCCAAAATCCTAACAAATACTCACCTTACACATGCTTTAATATATTGCCTAAAGTAGATGTTTTGCTCAAAGCTTTAAGTTATATGGAATTGATGCATCATAAATATGTACTTTCTTGGTAGATAGTGCGATGCCTCGACACATGTACTCATAGTGTGAACACTATTAAAACATACAATTTTCATATTAACTCTCAGGGCTCCTTTTATTCCATTTAATTTATAAGACACAAGACCATCTATGCTTTCTAACTTTTACACATACCATTGAGGATTTATCAAGGAATTTACAACGTTTGGAGAAGAGTCTTACATGTTATTTTCTGGGTTTCATAGATTGTAGGGGAAAAAACATTAAGAATTTAGTCTCCAGTATTAGACATCAAATTTTAATTAAAATCCCACTGATAAAGAAATCAGTGTATTGTGTTCAAGGCTTCTGTTCAGGGACTGGAGTTTCACTGTTGATAAATCACTTTGTAGGCAATCTGTTGCTGATAATTAAAGTTAACTATGTTTAAGGAAACAGTGATAAGAATTTTTAATACCTCTATATTAAGTCCTTGCATTGAATGTAAATGTTAATTTGAAAAATCTAACTCCTTCTATGAATGTGTTTGTGATCCCATTCCTTCCAAAAGGAAGCAACACAGTTACATTACAGCTGTAATATGTAGAATTATATTTATAATCTATAGATTGTATCTATATGGTTATATCTATAATTTACAGAGTTGTATCACATTTCTATGGGTTGTCTTTCATAAACTTCAATAGGAAGTTTAGGAAGATGAGACAATTTTTTCCATAGATATTTGACTGGTGGCTAAAAGACTCATACTATATACTGTATACAATGAACAGTATTTATTTCAGGTTCAATAATATATAAGTACTATGAACACAAGTAGAATTTAGGAGTGGACAAATAGCTCACTGGTTAAAAATACTTTCTGTTCTTCCACAGGATCAGTTCCTAGCACCCATGGCTGGAGGTTCACACCTACCTATAACCACAGGCCCAGGGTTTCAATACCTTCTTCTAGCCTCTGGGAGGACTATGCACATATGGGATGTACATACATATCAGTTACTCATAAATAAAATAAAACCCCAAAGAAAGTTAAATCATTTGTAGGGCTTATTTACTCTCTAGAACATCACTTTTCTTAGCTAGTTTATGTGTGATAGTGAATAAATGTGTTCATGCTGTGCATGAAAATTCACAAATGTAGTAGAAAAGGCAGGCCTGACCTGGCAGCCACCCTACTGCACTTTTAAATAGGAAGCACAGTACACTGTGCTCTTGAAGTCAGAATACTGAGTTCTGAAGTAGCATGAGTAACCTGCAGCTAGCCTTTGGTAGAGTCTGCACTCACTTTTGGAGTGGCTTGTCTCTGTCCCCTTTGCCGACTTGACTCCCTGGCGCTGTTGTCTTGTCCAAGGACACCCCAGGAACAACAGCACACCAGAAATCACTTTTTGTATAAGAAATATGAGACCTATTGTCAAATTTTTCAAATGGATTCTTGCTAGCACATTCCTTTGTTAGAGAGGCCTTTTTAAAATAGTTACTTAAAACTAGTACAAATTCCAGGCACCAGACATAGACTTAATATGAACAGGCATGCACAGTCATTAACTTTTCTATGATTCTTACTGACCACTACAACAGTATTTAATTGCATTTCTATTTCACGTTGCAGACTCAAAACTTGTACCACATATCTTATCCTTTTACTTTTACTGTGATATTCCTGTCATTGCCAATCTCAACATGTATTTGGGGTGGGGGGAGTGTTATCATTGTGTTGGGTCTTAGATGTTTCAACATTTCTTGGGTCATGTTTCAGAAAACTAATACTTTGCTATGCAGTTATCATGTGTGCAATTTAGTGTCCAGAGTGTGATATCATAACCTCTAATCAGTGTATAATCAGTGTAAAATAACCCATAGTTAGTTTCAATATCTTTTCTCACTTTCATGAGCTTTTAAATAAGTAAGCCATATTTACCAGACTATACCCCAGTGGGGTCTATGCTCTGAGTACAATGCCATTTTAACCTTTTTTCTTTTTCAAATAAATAATAGCTCCAGGACTTTTCTCCCAGTCTTTCTTTGAATTTGAATTTAAGCAAAAAGGTCTGTTTTATTTTACACGTTGCAAAAAAGGTGCAGTGACAACAGAGTCGTGGCCAACTCACGACTGAACATAAATCATCTCTAATCCTTGATTTTGATAAGCAAGGCACGTATTTCTACTTAATGACAGCCTTTAAATTAATATTAGAAGCTGTTGACATTTCTTGTTATACATATCTTCTGACAGAGCAGAAACTATGTCAACGAACATTCAGAGCACCTGGAGAAGGCTGAGTTAAATTCTAAAAATAGTTGTAGGTCAACCACTTGGGGTCATGAAATACAATATTGAATTTAAGAGGCTAAAGGGATTATGAATTCTACTGTTTCGATTTATACATGCCTGAACCCAGACCCTTTAAAGTAGATAACTGGCCCCCAGGTCACAGTCTGATAAGCTATCTAAGTTAATGTCCTGATATTCTTTTGTATCTTAAGAAATACTGACATCTAATACCTTGGTGTTCAGGAAATATTAAGTCACAAATTTGTTCATAATTTTTGAAGTAATATTAATTGAATACAACATGGTCTTAAATATGCTCTCTGTTTTGTCCTTAAATTTATTTTAATTCATTGAAAAATAATGACAATGACATAAAATGACCTTTTGTTGTGCATTTATCATGCGCTACATGCTTTACCTACATTCTTTGTATTCTTAATAAATAAACTGCAAGGCGAACACATTTGTTCATTAACAGTCAGACATGAGCTATAATAAAATCAGAAGGATCTGAAATGGGAAGACTGTCAGCATAACTAAATCCTTAAAAGTCCAGAGCAAATATAAAATGCCAATATAAAACTGTCAATCATGCTGCCTCATAAGTCACAAGGTGATTTAAGTGCTTTAAATGGGACCATTTAAAGATAGAAATGCTTTGCTTGGGTGGGAATGAGATGAATCCACATTATGTGAAGCATTCAGAGAACTAACATCAAACATAAAATTAAAAATAGTTATATGATTAATATAAATAGTGGCAAGGATGAAATGGAGATGGTTTGTAGTTTGTTTAATCTTTTCTAAATCAGAGACTTTGGAATAAGTTGGATATTTTGCAATTCATTCTTGAGAGAGCTTGGACCTGACTAATGTTGATAAGATACAGAAACTGATGTGCACTATTAAATATGAGCTCCATTTTGAAAACCATGGGTTTGATGTAATAGGGAAGAGGTATAGCATGCTGGCATCTTCCCTAGATTGCAGAGCCCATAACTAAAGTTTAAAGCTCCATGGTTTACATGTACCAGGATTCCAGCTGTATTTTAGGACACACTAGATATACATTCATGGACATGGGAATGAGTAAGGCTGGGGATGGAGCCAAGCATCTATTTCTGATGCAGGTAACTGTGAAACCAATGCAACCCTGAGAGAAAAAAAAATGAAAATCCAACAGCAGAAACAAACCAACCCAGCCACGGTGGGACTGGCAGGGTTCCTGAGTTGAGAAGATAAATTTTGTGGTCACAACTTTTTTTTTCAACAGTGACTCTAACTTCATGAGATGTTTATCAAGAAAGTAGTAAATTCTCTTCTATTTGCTCTCTCCATAGTGATTCTCAATCTCTCTCTCTCTCTCTCTCTCTCTCTCAAACACTTTAATTACTTTCATCTTTATTTTGTCATTCAAAAGTGAGTAAGATTGTCCATCTTATCTTCCCCTCAAACTTTATCTCTATAGTCTATCATCTATCTAATCTACCATGTATCTAGAGATAGGTGTACATAGTAAAAAGGCATAATTATTCTGTATAACATATGTCATATCATATATTTACATTGTCAAAGGGCAATGTGGTAGAAGGGGGACACAGGAAGGCACACAAGACTTATTTGAATTAAGTAATTTAGGACAGAAACAAGCTTGGGTTTGCTCTTGGGCCCAGTCTGGGTGCTTCACTTTCCATCAGAATGTGAAGTGCGAACTCCAGACATGATTATCTGATTTCTCTAATGAGTTACTACAGCTCAAGCATTTACAAACTGTGACTAATTCACATATTTCTCTGTAAGGAGGCCATTCCAAGGGATGTGAAAATCTTTCTATTAACAATTTTAGCAGTCATGTGTAATCACAATATATTATGTAACAGATGTGCCCACTAAATCTAATTTGAGGGAAGAGTGAAGATTCATTGAATTCAAAAGAGCTTATGACTAAATGAGAGATTCTATGAAACTATCCAAAGTACTTTAAGAGATTTATTCACTTGATTTTTTCATATCACTTTATTTTATGTGTATGAGTTTTTTTGCTTTTATATATGTGTCTGATGCTGATGGAGAACAGAGAGGAGATTGCATCCACAGGAGCTGTGATGGTTGTGAGTCACCGTATGGATGCTCACACCCTCCACCCAGGTCCCCTGCAGACCAACAGGTATTCAACCTCTGAGCCATCTCTCTAGCCTCCTTACATAATATCTACATCTATAGTTAGATATCTCTAGGTAGCTAAATAGGTAGATATAGATATATATCACAAAAATTCTTGTGTGAAAGAAAATCTATTAAAATATTTGCTTGTGTTTCATTGGTAGTGCTGCCTAGAGAGGACTGGTACAGCTTTACCTTTCATGTGCCCAGTTTTCTTTTCCTCTTCTTTCCTTCTTTTTTACTTACTTATTTTTAAATTTTATTATTGTTATTGTTATTATTATTATTATTATTATTATTATTATTTTGCTATCACTCACATTTTGGTAAGAAATATGGTCAGAAAATCCAACTTTAAAAGTAAAAATAAAAAAATAGAGAGAAAGCAAATTTATATTTTTGAATTACTGAGGAAATGTTTCCAGTAATTTTTAAGTTTTATTGTAGACTTTCTGCTATGCTAATGTTGGGACAAAACAGCTTTACTTAAAAGGGAGGCTTTTTAGTGAGTTATGGTGACAGAAGCCAGTATCTTTCTGAAGTTATGGGAAACATGTAGCAAAAGCACTTCTTTTCCACAAGAGAAACTGCCTTAACCACACTATGGCCCCCTGGCAAGGGACATGCCTCTGGATCTATAAAAACAAGAGCGGAACGATTCGTTTTCCTCTAGGAATAACATAGCAGAACTTGTAGAGTCCTACAGTACATTGACTAGGAATCTCTATACAGGCAGCTTTACGAAGAATTGATCTACGAAATATTTAGAAGATGCTATGGAGAAGCTGTGAGTAGCAACCAGTGAGACAAGGACACTTCTTGGAGATTAACAAGGACAACTAGCTGTCATTTTGAACTCTGTTCCTGGTTGGCTCAACTTTACACACACACAGCATGGGGTGGAGTCTACATTAACAACCATGCCATTCTCACTGGGCAGCCCCCAAATCCTTCATTTAGTGCCCATCTCAGAAGCAGAATATTCCTGCCTAAGGGACGCGGATGTGAAATGACTGCCAATAGGTTCATCATCCTCAACATTTGTACCGGGTCTGGCAGCATTGGTAGGGAAGGTTTTGGAACCTAGGAGGAAGTGGGCCTTGCAGGTGGGCCTTGAGGCAGTAGAGCACTACTCTACTTCCGGCTTGTGTTCCGTTTCCTGGGTCTTCCCAACTACGGTACTCTATCCCCCAGAATTGTGAGCAGAATAACCCCCTTCTCCCATAAGTCGCTTTTGTCAGTGTATTTTGTCACAGCAACAGGAAAAGAAGCTAAGACAGGATGGGTTCAGCGTAGTGGTCTGTTCACCATGGAGGGCAACTTACTGGGAACGTTCTGCCTGGAACACTGCCATCTGATTCGAACAGCAGATCCAGGATCCTTTTCTGAACGGATGAAATCACATAAACAACCCTTCCCCTACTGCCTTCGTGGAAAACCTGTTAGCTTCCTTGTTGTTATATCCCATCTTGAATAGTCACTGTTTCAGGATTAGCTTGTTAACTAAAAGAAGGGATAACATTTCGGCGGAGATTCCGGGAAGGAAAAATCTCATCATCAAATTACTCCACATTGGCATCTGCATACGTGGTTTTGTTAGGAAACGTGCTTTGATTCCATCTCACTCAATGACAAGTTGCTGTATGTCTATTTATATATCTTTGCCATGACATTTATCCCATCTTTCACACTAATAATTTAACTTACAGCTGAAAAGAGTAGTGTACAATATTGTTAACCCTCTTCCTATATTGCAAAATGATTTAATATATAAGATATATTATATATAAGATAATATATATAAGATAATATTTATATTATCTTATTATTATGTAATATATTATATATAAACTTATATAATAATCTTATATATTATCTTATATATAATCTTATATATCTTATATATAAGATAATACATAAGACTATATATATAATATATCAGCTACCTATTTCATACTTAATTTGTAATGAATCAGCATATAGGCTTCTGAGTGCTTGAAGCACAAAGAAAATATCAGAATGTTCTAAAAGAAATCAAAGAGCCAATGAAAGCTTAACTACCATTGCTGAAATTAATTTTAACTATAAATTACTTTGTTGCATTTTGAATTACAATAAGAATCTGAAAGTGAATCCCATATGTATGTCTTTTCGTTCAACCAAATCCATTGCCTTTCTCCAATTAACTTAGCTGTAGCAGCTGAAAGGTCCCTCTGGTCTTTCTGTAGTTAATGCAGTTCTACCTTCTTGTTTCACACCCAAAAGATTCAATGTATCATTCAAGAAAATACTTCTAAAATGCATTATGTACCTAATTTTTACATGTCAAAAGAGATATTTGTTTTTCCAATTGGAATTGAACTGGAATCTAAAAAAGACTTATATTCCAAGTTGAAAATTTGGAAATTTTTAGAGAATCTCTTCCACCCTCACCATTTTTTTTATAGCCTAAAGTGAGGAGAGGATTAAATTTTATTGACGCTGAAAAATAAAATCCCTGTAACCCTGATCACATGTGGACATCCCCCATCTAGGGCCCTTGTTAGTCATCACCCAAACCTGCTTTTAGCTGAGGAGGCTGACCTGAGAGAAGCTTGGCTACTTCTCGCAGTTGATTATCTAAACAGATCAGGACCAGAACACAAGTTCTAATCTTTTTTTTAATTAATTTTTTTATCTCCTGTTAACAGGGGCTCTTGTTGTCATTTGGAGTTTAGCTTTGTGTAGCTCATGGATTAGGCAACATCACTTTTAAAACACGTTAAAAATAAACTCCAAACATGGGAAGAAGTTAGAAAGGTGGACTTCTGAATCAAAGGAAAGACCTGGCCTGTCAAAGCTCAGCAAGCAGAACTGGCCCCATGGTTTCTCTACTGACAGAAAAGGGGCGAGCACCCGTATTGGATCGGAGAAGTTACCACACAGGAGCATTTGGACACAAAACAGGAATCTCTTGATGGAAAGGTGCGTAAGGTCAGTGATAGGAAAGCTGCCACAGGTGTGAGATAGTACCAGTTCCACAAGGGCCGACCCAGTTCATGGGGGGAGACCACAGGCGTGATCCACGTCTGAGGACCACTAACCGAGCACCTCAAAACAAGGTGCAAAACATCTCATGTGTGGCGCATAGGGATGGGAATGGAAAGGACAAGGAGAAAGGCATTTGTTCTAAAATCAGAGATAAAAACCTACTCCAACCTATCCAGGAAAATCTTTTATACTACTAGGAATACACAGTGACTCTCACATACTATAAATCTGAGAGCCACTCAGCTGTATGAAAAGATGAGAACGAAACATTCATCAGTTTGAGTCAAGCAAACTATCTCGTTTGTCTTTAAGAGTTACTCAGTTTGTTCTAATCTTAACCTTCTAAGGCTTTAAAATATGGTAATGAATTTGTTGGTTGTTGAAGGAATTCAGGGTGACTGTGGTGATATATCTTCCCTTGTATTGAAAACTTTAATTTTGAATCCAATATATTGCGTGCAGTCTTGCATAAATATGTCAAGACTTCCTCAGAGACAAATGCATTTGAGCATTGTGGGAATTCTTAGAGATGTTATCTTTAAGGAACCTGCTGAGGAGAAATAAAACAAGGAAAGTCAAAAGGTGGCTGAAAAACATGGACACTAGATGGAGTTTCTGATCTCTCAGCAGATAGTGGGAGATCTTTTGTCATTGTCAAAAAGTCATGGAATCATGACATAATCCCAAGTAGTATAATTAGGCAAATCAAGATGGGTGTATTTGTTCATGATAGGCATATGAAAAAGAACACAAAAACTAACAAAAATAGCAACAAAAGGAGACTGGGAAACAAAAGTAACAGCGCATTCTTTAGTGTACACAAGCATGTGCAAAAATACATGAATATAATGACGGCTTCAAAGATAATGTGATAAAAATGATGAAAAATAGAAACATAAGAGAAAAGCACATTTCATGAGTAAAACATTTCATTTCTCACAAAAATATTATAGTAACCGATACAATAAATATTTGGTCTAGATGAACTTGAATAAAAAATATCTGTATTGTCCAAAAAATTGAAGATATGATATCAAGCATGATAAACCAAAACCCATGTTAAGGCACTTCCACAAGAGGAATTCCCAAGTGGCCATTTACCCAATTGAAAACTAGAAATCAGTTCAACAGCTGGGTATAAATACTCTACAAGGGAAATTGCTCCAGAAAGCCTGCTGCTTATCTTAAGAAAGAAAGATGTGATTTTGTGGACCATTCATGAGATGGAACACAGCTAACTTCCCAATGCTTCGAGGGGTTGAACCGCTGGGCTGACTTTCCTCCTCCATGCTAGTTCTATACTTCTGAATCAGTGAACATGAAAGACACGGCAGGACTCTGACTGGGTTCCACCATATGCCATCACTACAACATCTACAACAGGCAGACAGAGGAATCTTATTATTTTCCTTCTGCTTCTTGCTCTCTCCTATTCTCTTTGAATCATTCCTAATAAGTCCTCACCCCACATGGTGTTGCTTCCTTTCCTGAATTCCACCACTATTTGATCTCAATCTGCATTGACTTAAGTCTCTCCGCTCCTCTCTCTCTCTCTCCCTCCCTCCCTCCCTCCCTCCCTCCCTCCCTCTCTCTCTCTCTCTCTCTCTCTCTCTCTCTCTCTCTGTGTGTGTGAGTGTGTGTGTGTATCCTGGTGCACACAGAGTGGTCAGAGGACAGCCTCAGATTACAATCCTTGTCTTTCACGTTATTTGGTCAGAGTCTTTTGTTAATTTCTGTGTTCCCCAGGCTAATTGGCCTGTGAGCTTCAAAAAGCATTCTTGTCTTTGCTTTCCATATGACTGCTGTGTTTCTAGGAGTTACACAGCATGTACATACGACTATGGCCAGCTTTGTCTGGATTCTGGGGATCCACACTTGAATGTCAAGCCCTTCTCTCGTTGGATCATCTCTCTAGCCTTGAATTGATGTTTTACATCATCCTGATTCACATTAAATGTGGATTTTACTTTCTTTGTATTTGTTCACATATCATACAGGAACTAGAAATAACTTCTGCTTGCCAAGTGCTTAGCTACATGTACATCGCCTGTATTAGCCCCTTCATCTTAGAACACACATGGTATGCAGTCACTGAAAAGGGGATATTGACCCAGAATCTCGGAACACCCTAGACACAATCCGCATATCAATAGATTTCTAAGAAGATGGAAGGAGAGACCCCTGGTCCTGGAAAGACTGGATGTAGGGGAACGCCAGGACAGAGTAACGAGAGGGGGTTGAATGGAGAAAAGAGGGAGGGAAGGGGGCTTATGGGACTTTCGGGGAGGGAGGAAACGGGAAAGGGGAAATGATTTGGAATGTAAATTAAAAAAAAATAAAATAAATAATTAAAAAAACATTCCAACTATGCGTGTATCAATATTTTGTCCCTTTACACATGGAAAGTGATGCTTGATTACTTGTCTAGTCCCAGTGTAACAGATGCTAGACCTCAGAACATTTCCCTGGTCAATGCACAAATGAGATTTTTTTCCTATTTTGACCTTGCGTTAGGAGAGATTGTGAATATACTAGCAAACAAAATAGAGAAATCAGTTTTTCTTTGTTCTGTATGAACATTGTGGCCAAAAGAGACTGTCGTAATGGAGTGTATCTGAATTTTTTTGAGGTACTCACCTATGTGATTAAATTCAGCATTTTATTTCTGATTTTCTTCCACAATATGCTTAAATACATCATTTAATGTCTTCAGTCTTTTGCAGTCAAATGTGGACCTTGGCCCATTTCTTTTTTCCTTTCCATTCTGATTATTCTTTAGGTTTTTGGCAGTGTTAAAATTCTGCTTTACCTCTGCTGCCGATGCCTGCCTGGTAATATTTTTCTTTCAATTTGCAAGCAGCAGCTGTGTGGTGGTGTGTGTGCATGCTGACATCTCCCAGTCCTGCTTTATAGCTCTTGTTAGCATGCCAAAAGCTATGCATCATTCACACAGTGATCCCATCCCTCCACCCTGATCCCCTCCACACATACCAAAGCTAATTGAGTGAGTTATTTTAAGATAACTGCAATCATGGCTCTAGCAGTTACCAACTTCTTAGCGTAAATCTTTTAAGATCTAAATGACATAATTCTTGTCAGCATAGATTTACGCTTACTGGGGATTAAGTAAAATATCATAAAAGATGCTTTGTGAACTGTTTGGTTCATTCGTCTGTTTCCAATCATACTTTTGAATATGCTTTCTTTCACTGATGGTGTTTAAGAAGGCTTGAAATTCATTAGTTAGCAATCACATTGATAGCACTGTAGCCTAGTGCCCAAGGCTGCATAGCCTTTTGTACGTAAGAGAGCAAATTCTTGTTCTGCTGCTCAGTTACAGATTGCAGGTCAGGCTACTTTATTTCCCTGAGTCACAGCTGCTTATTGGTTTTCATCCACATTAGTTGTGTGCAGGGGATTTACATGGATAATGAAGCCAAATGGTCAGTGCTTGAAGTGTTCCCTGACAATCTCTTCAGGTCTTATTCCTCATGTCTCCAAACTATGCCTAACCCATAGAATTACTATCATTTGCACTCTGGTAAACATAAAATTTCCTTTTGTTCCTTAATCCAAGAGTCACACAAACTTACGACTTTGTTGCTATTCCTTTGCTGTGATAAAACCAAAGCAACTTATAGGAGGAAGAATTTATTCCAGTTTACATTTCCAGAGAGATTCCATCACCCAAGAAGTCAAATTCTCTAACTTACCCCTTTCCCCTCAAGAAGTACATCAGCAAATCCTTGCAGCTGTTCATTAGAAATTATCTACATCTTTTTTCTTATTCTACTATTCAGAAAATTATATATATATATATATATACATGTGTACACACATACACACACACACACACACACACACACCCCTAAAATATATCCAAACTTTGGGCACTTCTCCTGTTTTCCTTTTCCCACATCTGTTGCTATGGACAACTACATCAGCCACATGGCTCTTTGCTCTCTATGTATTGTCATCATGGAGCAGGGGGAGGGGGAGGGTTCTTTGTTGCAACTCCACTCTCTACATCTTAAGTCTAGTGTTGTCTGTCATTCTGCCCCTGAAGCTCTGGGTATACATCATCTTGTAGCAAAGAGATTTAAATCAGCATTTCTAAATTATTTATCCTCACCTATCAATTCTCACATCACTTAACCAATGTTTTCTTCCCTCAAAGCATCGTCTTCTATACCTCCACTGCTCACTGAGTTCCTTGCCCATGTCAAATTCATCCCATCTCAACCCTTTTGCATTTGTTTCTACTTGGCTCCCATACTCTCCCTTCCCTTCATTCTTCTAATCAATTCAGTGCTTGCTCTAATTATTGCTTCTCTGGGATAATTGTTTTTGACTGGCCAAATACAGCCCTTTTCTCAGTTTTGGGAATATCACCCTATTTTCTGAATAACACTTATCACATTTAATGTTGTTTTTCCTCAATGTAGTTCCATGAACAACTGGAAATCTGGCTAATAGATTATTGACTCTAAATCAGTACTTGAAAATAGTACACATTTGGTGCTAAGAATGGGTTGATTTGATTAATACATTGGACAACAAAAATAAAATAAGTTAAGGAAGTTTTCCTTGTTTCTGAGAGTGGAGCAGAGAGGAAGAAAAGGAGGAGGAAGAAGGGTGGAGGAAAAGAGGAGGAAAGGAGAAATGAAGAGGAGAAGGAAGATAAGAAGGAAGGGAGGAAGTTAAAGAGGTAGAGGAAGGGAAGGAAGAGGAAGAAGAGGAGGAGGAAAAGAAGCCTCTTTCAGAACAGATATTTGAAGTTTGCCTTCAAACTTTAACTTTTTATTTAATAAGCATCTAATACTTATAATTCTGTTTCACATCTAATATGAGCTAATAATAGCACTTATATTTTTAGCTCTTGTGAGAGTTAAATAAATATGTGCAAAAGGCTGTAACCTGGTGCCTGGCTCATGTCAGTGAATGATTATGCAATAAACAAATTGCAGTTTCTTATGGCTATCATTGTCATCACAATCAGCAGCAGCACTTGATCTCTGAGAACAATAGATAGCATATTCCTTGTGATCCTTAGCTTTTGATGGAAAGAACACAGTAGATTTCTAAGCAGAAGCACAGAAAATCTCATTTCGATGGCTGGTGACAGTAATTTATAATTTGGCAGTAATGTTAAAGGTCTGAACCACACAACAGTTCCTGAACACTGGCTAGAAATGCAGAAAGTAGGAGTAGGTGGGTAATGTTGAGACATATTTCAGTTTAAGAATGCCTGGCTTAGACTAGATTAGACAGGTTTAGAGAACCATACCAGAAAGGTTCAGAGTTGACTAGCCAGACCCCCATATCAGCCTCTACATATCACTGTGTGGCAGAAGAATGTGACCTCAGAAAGAGAAGGGACCTTACCTGGGGACATAGTGATGATCAGTCTCCTACTGTTTGCATTATTCATGACTCCAAAGGAGAAAGAAAACTTGCAGGTTGGAAAAGGTTTAAAATGTGGATAAATGAGGCACTGTCATACTTCTGGAGAGAACACTGACATGCTTGACCAATGCTTTGGATATAAGCCTCGAGAGCCATGAGAATAACCTGGGGTTGGTTGGTTGATTGAGGATAAAAGAGCAGTTAGCTTCCTAAGATTTGTCGAATGTTCAATCAAGTGCCGTCTCTATTCTAGTCACGTATCGACAGAGAACATCAACATCCACCTCCTTCCTACTGTCCTTTATATTTCTTTTCTCTCCATCCCCTTTGTTTCATTAACTTTTTACCTTTTCCTCCTGAATCGTTCTCTTCTGGTATCAGGAAATTGAATGGCTGGTGAAGAAAAAAAGGATTTATTTAGTAAATGGTTCATTTTGCTGTTGCTAGGCATCAGCCTCCCAACCACCTTCTACTGGATGTACCCATGTGGTTCCATAACAACACTGCCTGCAGATGTTAGTGCCACTCATTAACTCAATCGGACAGCTCTTTCTGTTGTCCAGAAAGAGTCAAGGTAACTCTCTTCCAGGCAAGCAAAGTACTTCACTGTTCTTATTAACCAGACTCTCAGCTGCTTGCAGAGATGGAGAACCGGTTACTGTGAGTTACAGATGACATCATCCTCATGATGATCCCCCAGATACAAGCATTACACACTGTATATTGAAAACAGGATGCTGATCAATTTTCAGGTTGTTTTGGGTACACCTTGTGTGTTAACACTTGTTTTATACCCTATTGCCATGACCCAGTACAAGCCTGCAGGTGCTCTAGAGACGGTCCTATAGAGCATAGGCCTGATGTGCTTATTGGGTATCCCTCGATGTTCTCTCTATTTCACTGAACTCTTCTAGAACATAGGCAAAATCTTACTTATCTTTGAATTTTTAGCCAGTTCCTCAGACATATTACATGTAAATTTAAACTTAGCTGAATCTAGAAGTAATCTGAGGTGAATGCAGAAATAAGCTTACAGATAGTTTTATAAATTCTGTAACTGACAGCTAAGAGGCAAGCTATTTGAGTTTTTCTCCATTATTTCCCTTATACTCTAAAGGATTATATCTGTCCCAACCACCAAATAATCCTAGCTTCATTTCCTTCCTCTCCCATTTTTACGCCTATGGAAGAGCTTGTGCATTTTAATTAATAGTAATCTATTTTTACTTGCGAAGTAGTTTCACAAAGAGGAACATTATATGATATTAAATTAAGATCATCTTATACAGTCATTTCACTGTTTGACTTCATTTTCATGAGAATTCTAAGATTCTAAGGAAGAGGTAAATTTATTCAATGTGATCAAGCTCCCATGACAAACATAGGTTTAATAGTGTCTATTTTTGCATAATGAATTACCTCAAAATGCAGCAGAATATAGCAAAAGCTTTGCTTTCCTGCAGTTTCTGTGAATAAAGAATCAGGAGTTAGTGTTTCTGATGTAGAATCTTACATATAGACAGGATGGTTATCAAGACTGCAGTCATTTCTCTGACGGTGTGGCTGGGAATGGGGGTTTACACTCTCCAGAATGCTCATTTGCTATTCCCCCATATCCCTTCCTTGTGGATAGTTGGGAGCCTCCATCTTTTGGTGGATGGTTTCTTTACAAACCTGTTAATAGGGCTGCTTGAGTGCCTAATATATTAGTAGCTAATATTCTCCAGTGCAAGGAGAGACAGGGACAGGGATAGAATAGGGACAGGGCAAGATCAATTGATCTATGTATCAACCGATACATAGATTATGTTCACTCACTTGCTTAACCAGTCTGCAGTTAGCTTTATGCCATTTACTGTCTGCAGAAGCACACTGTCCCTTCTGCCACATTATCCAAAGGTCACGAAGTACAACTCACATTCAAGGGAGGATAATTAGTTCCATCCATCTAAAGGAGTATTTAAGACTTTTATAGACAAATTGTAAACCACCACAACTGGCTTGCAACTTTCTACTGAACAGTTCTTTTTTTTTATTTTTTTGAGCACTTTAGGTTTTTTTTTATTTATTTTTTATATTTTTATTTACATTCAAAATCATTTCCCCTTTCCCGTTTCCTCCCTCCCCGAAAGTCCCATAAGCCCCCTTCCCTCCCTCTTTTCTCCATTCAACCCCCTCTCGCTTCTCTGTCCTGGCATTCCCCTACATCCAGTCTTTCCAGGACCAGGGGTCTCTCCTTCCATCTTCTTGGAAATCTATTGATATGCGGATTGTGTCTAGGGTATTCCGAGATTCTGGGTTAATATCCCCTTATCAGTGACTGCATACCATGTGTGTTCTTTTGTGATTGGGTTACCTCACTAAGGATGATATTTTCAAGATCTGACCATTTGCCTAGGAATTTCGTGAATTCATTGTTTTTAATTGCAGAGTAGTATTCCATTGTGTAAATATACCACATCTTCTGAATCCATTCCTCCGTTGAGGGACATCTGGGTTCTTTCCAGCTTCTGGCTATTATAAATAAGGCTGCTATGAACATAGTGGAGCATGTGTCCTTATTGCATGCAGGTAAAGTCTCTGGGTATATGCCCAGGAGTGGTATAGCCGGATCCTCCGGGAGTGTCATGCCCCTACTGAACAGTTTTTTTTTTTGGTTTTTCGAGACAAGGTTTCTCTGTGTAGCCTGGCTGTCTTGGAACTCACTTTGTAGACCAGGCTGGCCTCGAACTCAGAAATCCGCCTGCCTCTGCCTCCCAAGTGCTGGGATTAAAGGCATGCGCCACCACCGCCCCTGAACAGTTCTTAAAAGAAACATTCTAATAGACATAGCTTAAAACCTTTGTACGTCTATTCTCAAGATCACAATCCAAATGGTGGCAGAATGATTAAAACACACATCTCTGAAGAACGAAGAACATGGTTTTCCTCCTAGCAGCTGCAGCAGGACCTGCCTTCAGACTATCACTTCTGTGCATTTTATTGTTTACATTCTGGCTCATGGTCTTACTGCCTTGTTTTACCTAGACTAAGTTCCATGAACAGTCACTGCAAGCCAGATTCTTTCCTGCCTCTCTATCATTACAGAGTATTAAACAAGATCTTTAAGTAAATACTGCCTGTGATGGTTTGTATATGCTCAGGTCAGGGAGTGGCACTATTAGAAGGTTTGGCCCTGTTAGAGTGGGTGTGACCTTGTGGGAGTAGGTGTGTCACTGTCCTTGTAGGCTTTCAGTCCCTCATCCTAGCTGCTTGGAAGTCAGTATTCTGATAGCAGCCTTCAGATGAAGATGTAGAACTCATAGCTCCTCCTGAACTATGCCTGCCTGGATGCTGCCATGTTTCTGCCTTGATGATAATGGACTGAACCTCTGAACCTGTAAGCCAGTGCCAATTAAATGTTGTCCTTATTAGAGTTGCCTTGGTCATAGTGTCGACTCCAGCAGTAAAACCCTAACTAAGACATGGCCTTTCAATACTCCACACCAAAGTTTGCACATGGATATCCATGGAGGCTCAGGTAGCTATTGTAGTGATAAAGACAAGTGAATTTACTGTGCATGGCCTAAGTAACCTTTACCAAGGCCTGGACTGTCAGGATGAGGTGATGACATTATGATTCCCTGTGATACTTTACAATAAAAGGAAATGTTTTATCTAATGTATTTTTTTTTTTTAGTGTAAGGGCTAAAACATGGTTAAGAAAAGTTTGTGTGTGTGTATTGATTGTAAATGCCTTTTCAGAATACTGCTCTAGAGCGTAAGGCTAAAATCAGCTTTCTTGGGCTCGGTAAGCTCGACATCCCTCACTTCGTAGTTTTATCTTCTATATATTTAAACTCTCCAAAAACTGTTTCCCTGGAATAGCGGTGAAGATGAACTTTCAGAGTACATAAACAGACATGGTTTTAATTTGCAGTCAGCCTCAAAATATCTGGACAGACCCTGTGAATGATACAGTGGGTCCCCAGACCCCAGATAATAATAACCTTACTAGTTCAAGTGAGGACAAAATTCATACTAAAAAAAGAACATAATGTTTCTCTGTGAATTTGAATGGTTTTTCTTTTGTTTTGCTTTCCTAAGCCACTAATAACTGCCTGACCAATCCAAAGTGTTTTCTAGTGCAGTCTATCATGAAGGGTTAATATACACTCAACAGTGATAGTGAACACATGCATGTATGAAAACAATTTGAAGTGTCAGTCACATTTATAACCAAGACTAAAAAATAAAGTAGTGCATCCCTTGTAACATTTATATTTTAACCCAAGGGAAAAATTATGTTTTTAAATACCTAAGGAAACAATTGGATTTACTTTCATTTCTAACAAACAAACAAATAAACAACAACAACAATAAAAATAACCCTCCCGCCTCTTGTACTCAAGATAATGATTTTACTCGGAGTTTTTCTCCGTTTCAAAGAACATTTTTCGACATGTAGGTTTTTCCTTACAATTGAACTGATTTCCTCAAGTGAAAATATCTTGGAGTCTGCAAGTTTTCATTTGCACAGCCACGAAGAACTCAATTCAAGATTCCCTTTGACTGAATTTTGATGAGAAACAAAACATGCTATGTGCAGGCTCGAACTAATCTGCCTGCCTGTACAGTTCGGTTTTCCTACAAATTGCCTGTATTCTGGAGAACAGTGGTATTCTTGATTAGCATATACAGCTGTCTGATGGCGCTGGCTTCTTAAGTTTGGCCTCCGCCATGGAAGATAAGGCAAGAGAGCCATTCTCTAAGCAGAGTGCACACTTGATGTGGGTAGAACAAAGGTATACACAGAGTAGGAAAGCTTAAAGGTTGGATCAATATAATCACACAGAAGTCACTGCAAGAGCATTTTCTTTACAGCTCCGCAATGTTCCGTCATTTATGGGGTGGAGGTGTAATTACTGCCCATCTATTAACTTGAAGTGTCTTACCCTGACCCACCACTGGTTTAATGGAACTTGCTTGTTCATATCCTTTGCTCGTCAGGGGCATTCCTTTGTCTGCAAGTAGTTGACAGTGTGAACAGTAGCGCTCTCACTTTACAATGTAATGATTGGCGTTTCTCAATGCATCTATCAATGTCTGTCTTGCACAACAAAGTGAGGCCCCCATTTAAATTAAAAAAATGTGTTTTGTATCCTTGGTGCCTACTGAGATTTATACTGAGAAGAAGCACCTAAGAGGTAATGTATATAATAATAGAGTGTACTGGTACACAGATTGTGTGAGACAAGTGCATATATATCTGTATATGCACATACACTGTATGCATATACATATGTAACCATAGCATAATGCTATACACCAATACAAATAAGGCAAATACAAATTTCTATAGGATACTGAGAACTCCCTGACAGCAGCTGACAACAACCTCCTGTTTCAGATTACCTTAGCCAGTCATCAAAGGTAATCCAAAAACTGTAACTTTCTGATTGTGGCCACTTAGAGCAACATCAAAACTACTTGAATTCCGAAGCAGAGGAACAAAGGTGTATGGAAAATTTAAGAACCATGTGTTGGAGAGAACTGTAAGAGGTTTGTATTCTCAGTCTACTTTCCCTGGGAAGGGTGAGGATGAGGGTAAGGGGTTTATCTCTAATAATCACACTTATGTAATCATTCAAACATATTAAAATATGTTCCATAAGATACATGTAAAAAAATCTAGGGTGCCTCTTGAAGTTCTGACTTTACCAACTTCACTGATGTCAGAGTTTTAGGGTCATCTGTGTGGTTCATTAAAGGATGACAGGGTAAGGATGGAGGGCAGGATGGAAGGCAGTGATAAAGGCGTTTGTGCTTGAAGTCTGATTGAGAAAGTATTTATTTCATAATCATTTCTGTCTGATTATTTTTCAGCTATTTTATGGTTGGGGTCAATACAACAAGAATACATGTATTTTATGGAACATATTTTAATATGTTTAAATGATCACATGAATATGACTATTAGAGATAAGTCCATTACCCTCATCCCCACCCTTCCTGGATATTCATTGCTACTTCATAACTGTAATTTTGCTACTGTTATAAAATGTAATATAAATATCTGATGTGGAGGATATCTGATATATGACCCCTGTGGGTTCTACTTCAGATTTTATGGTTAGGGGTCACTACAACATGAGTTAAAGGGTCACTCACAACATTGGGAAGATTGAGAGCCATTGCTCTAGGAAACTTAAATTTTGATCAAATTGTTACTTCTAAGTAAGATACATTATTTCACTTATTAATTCTCTGGATGATTGTAGTCATGTTCCAGAAGCTTTGGAACACACTACAAAGAAGATAATAGACAAGCTCTGAGTCTGGTATATGTATAGAGGGCTATGGTATGTGTATAGAGGGCTACTTGGTATGTATGCAGAACACAGAGACACATATTTTGCCTGAGGATTTAAGTACAAACATTTCACTAAGCGGTGTTTCTCAGAATGTTTGTTTTATAAATAAAGTAACTTCACATACAGGTTTAATGTTCAGAGCTCTGTAACTGCCCTGGAGGATCAACTCCAATATGCAATTCACTTTTAGATATGTTTATTATATTCTGTATTTTAATTTAAGCTTTCTATTTTCTGCCCTGTTGTAACAGAACAAAAAAAACCTCTCCTCTGTGCTTTTGTATAACTTGAGTCACTCTTGACTTTCTCCAGCTCACCTCTGTTATCAAGGCCACCCACGTGCCATTTCCAACTGAAATGCAAAAGTAAATATCAATGAAACCTCAAACATAATTTATCTATAAAAGAAATTCCTAAGATAATCAAATGCATAAAAAGCTCCTTAGAGAGAACCTTGCCCAAGCTGTTAGTTCTTCAGCATTAAAGCTGCAAGCTTCTGAGTCACACATCTTGACTTTTTCTCCCTTTGAATATTTCTCCATTTTATTCAAAAAAGTTCATCTCAAAAATGATTATCGATCCATTGTTCCATGTCTTTATGTCACTGTACTGTGTTGTTGAAGTCTCAATTGTTCAGAATGACACATGTTGATAATAAAATCTCAAACCAGCTCTGCTTTATTTTGTGGACTGATGGAGGAGAACAATGTCTGGTGTGTGATGTTGCTCTTTAAGGAATGCTTTTAATTCAAAGAAAACTAGAAACGTTTAAGAGATGAACTGAAATTCATCTCAATCCTAATTCGTGAAATAATCACTGACATTTTTCAAAATTACCATCTTGGCCCATACATGTTCATGTATTTTATTATGTTATATTTATGTCTCATATGTCAAGTAAAGAATATAAAAGACAACTTTAATAAGCTGCGTGCAATTCATATAGCTTTGTTTAAATGGTGTCACGTAACACGTGGAAACCATTTTCCTCAACAGCATGTGAGGCCTGGCTCTTCCGTGTTTATGAAACAGGGTTAGTTCTTTGCAAGTTGAAGAGCAGAAACGTCCCCGTGAGTTATTTGGTCTCCTTCTTCAAATTTTAATGGCTCCATCCAAACATACAGTCAGGCATGGATCAGATGGAAATGCAGCTGGCTTTTTCCATTTGAGAAGGGAGAATATGTCTGCTTACTCCATGAAAAGCAACCAGATGTCTCTGGAGTTCTTCATTTTGATCTGTCACATTACCTAGTCTGCCTGCATTCTTTGGCTCTTTTTTTTGGGGGGGGGGAGAAAAGGGTTTATTCAGCTTTCAGTTCCAAATTGCTGTTTATCACCAAAGGAGGTCAGGACTGGAATTCAAGCAGGTCAGGAAGCAGGGGTTGATGCAGAGGCCATGGAGGGATGTTTCTTACTGACTTGCTTCCTCTGGCTTGCTCAGTCTGCTCTCTCTTTTTTTTATTTATTTATTTTATTTTATTTTTTAATTTACATTCCAAATCACTTCCCCTTTCCCGTTTCCTCCCTCCCCGAAAGTCCCATAAGCCCCCTTCCCTCCCTCTTTTCTCCATTCAACCCCCTCTCGTTACTCTGTCCTGGCATTCCCCTACATCCAGTCTTTCCAGGACCAGGGGTCTCTCCTTCCATCTTCTTAGAAATCTATTGATATACGGATTGTGTCTAGGGTATTCCGAGATTCTGGGTCAATATCCCCTTATCAGTGACTGCATACCATGCGTGTTCTTTTGTGATTGGGTTACCTCACTAAGGATGATATTTTCAAGATCTGACCATTTGCCTAGGAATTTCGTGAATTCATTGTTTTTAATTGCAGAGTAGTATTCCATTGTGTAGATATACCACATCTTCTGAATCCATTCCTCCGTTGAGGGACATCTGGGTTCTTTCCAGCTTCTGGCTATTATAAATAAGGCTGCTATGAACATAGTGGAACATGTGTCCTTATTGCATGCAGGTAAAGTCTCTGGGTATATGCCCAGGAGTGGTATAGATGGATCCTCCGGGAGTGTCATGCCCAGTTTTCTGAGGAACCGCCAGACTGCTTTCCAGAGTGGTTGTACCAGCTTGCAATTCCACCAGCAGTGGAGGAGTGTTCCTCTTTCTCCGCATCCTCGCCAACAACTGCTGTCTCCTGTGTTTTTGATCTTAGCCATCCTGACTGGTGTGAGATGGAATCTCAGGGTTGTTTTGATTTGCATTTCCCTAATGACTAAAGATGATGAACATCTCTTTAGGTGCTTCTCAGCCATTAGATATTCTTCAGGTGAGAACTCTTTGTTTAGCTCTGTACCCCATTTTTTAATAGGGTTACTTGCCTCTCTGGAGTTAGTGTAGAATTCTATCAGACCTTCAAAGAAGACTTAACACCAATACTCTTCAAACTGTTCCACAAAATAGAAACAGAAGGAACACTACCCAACTCATTCTATGAAGCCACAATTACACTAATACCAAAAGCACACAAAGATCTGACAAAGAAAGAGAATCTCAGGCCAATCTCTCTTATGAATATCAATGCAAAAATACTCAATAAAATTCTTGCCAACCGAATCCAAGAACACATCAAAACGATCATTCACCACGATCAAGTAGGCTTCATCCCAGGGATGCAGGGATGGTTCAATATAAGGAAATCCATCAATGTAATCCACTACATAAACAATCTCAAAGAAAAAAACCACATGGTCATCTCATTAGATGCTGAGAAAGCATTTGACAAAATTCAGCATCCTTTCATGCTAAAGGTCTTGGAAAGATCATGAATTCGAGGCCCATATCTAAACATAGTAAAAGCAATTTACAGCAAACCGGTAGCCAGCATCAATCTAAATGGAGAGAAACTTGAAGCAATCCCATTAAAATCAGGGACTAGACAAGGCTGCCCTCTCTCTCCATATCTTTTCAATATAGTACTTGAAGTTCTAGCTAGAGCAATTAGACAACAAAAAGAGGTCAAAGGGATACAAATTGGAAAGGAAGAAGTCAAACTATCACTATTTGCAGATGATATGATAGTATACATAAGCGACCCAAAGAACTCCACCAGAGAACTCCTACAGCTGATAAACGACTTCAGCAAAGTGGCCGGATATAAAATCAACTCAAGCAAGTCAGAAGCCTTCCTATACTCAAAGGATAAGCAGGCTGAGAAAGAAGTAAGAGAAATAATACCCTTCACGATAGCCACAAACCATATAAAGTATCTTGGCGTGACTCTAACCAAACAAGTGAAAGATCTGTATGACAAGAACTTCAAGTCTCTGAAGAAAGAAATTGAAGAAGACCTCAGAAGATGGAAAAATCTGCCATGCTCATGGATTGGCAGGATTAATATAGTAAAAATGAGCATCTTACCAAAAGTAATACACAGATTCAATGCAATCCCCATCAAAATCCCAACTCAATTCTTCATAGAGTTAGAAAGAGCAATTCAAAAATTCATCTGGAATAACAGAAAACCCAGAATAGATAAAACTATTCTCAAGAGTAAAAGAACCTCTGGGGGAATCAGTATCCCGGACCTCAAGCTGTACTACAGAGCAATAGTGTTAAAAACTGCATGGTATTGGTACAGTAACAGACATGTAGATCAATGGAACAGAATTGAAGACCCAGAAATGAATCCACACTTCTATGGTCACTTGATCTTTGACAAAGGAGCTAAAACCATCCAGTGGAAAAAAGATAGCCTTTTCAACAAATGGTGCTGGCTCAGCTGGAGGTCAACATGCAGAAGAATGCAAATTGACCCATCCTTATCTCCTTGCACTAAGCTCAATTTTAAGTGGATCAAAAATCTCCACATAAAACCAGACACACTGAAACTAATAGAAGGGAAACTAGGGAAGAACCTTGAACATATGGGCACAGGGGAGAATTTCCTGAACAGAACTCCAATAGCTTATGCTCTAAGATCAAGAATAGACAAATGGAACCTCATTAAATTACAAAGTTTTTGCAAGGCAAAAGACACCGTCAAAAAGACAAAGCGGCAACCAACTAACTGGGAAATGATCTTTACCAACCTTACATCCGACAGAGGGCTAATATCCAATATATACATTCTTTGGCTCTTAAAAGATGTAATCAATGACTAGGAGAGGTGGCTCAGAGATTAACAACCCTAGATGCTCTTCCAGAGTTCCTGAGTTCAATTCCCAGAGACCACATGGCGGCTCACAACCATCTGTAATGTGATCCGGCTTCCTCTTCTGGAGTGCAGGCGTACATGCTAGCAGAACACTGTATACCTAATAAATAAATAAATAAATCTTAAAAATAAAATATCCAATTAATAAAAAAAGACCATGAATTGGGAAGAAAACAGGAGGGGTATAGGAGAAGGTTTGAAGGCCGGAAAAGGAAGGGATAAGTAGAATTAAATTACAACCTTAAAAACAAAGAAACAAAAATAAAGAGTAACACTCAGGAAGTCTTTCCTGCTCTGTCAACTTCAGCAAGGACCCTGGCTCAGGAGTCACAGGCCCTAGGGAAGAACCTGCTACTATTGTTTTTGCTAAATGAGCACAACACAGCACTGTCTTAAACGTTGATATTTGTAAGAGGTAAGTGCAGCTCTCAGCCTTCATGGGAGAGACTTATTTTTGCACTGGATTGCAATGAATACAAAGACTCACGACTGTCAAAACACAGGTTCACTGTGAAAATGCCTTCTGGAAATGACACAGCTGACGTACTCATGAACTCACTAAAGTTGTGGCTACCTTGCACAAGACCTGAAGAAGATGGAATTCCTGATGATAGACGGAGGAAGGTCTCAGGAGGTTCCTGCCTTCCCTGAAGGACAATTGACAGCTAATGGTGCTGGAGGAAGGAATGTCATGTTCTTCAGTAGTGTAGCCACTAAGTTATTTTTCTTCTAGTACATAACCTCCCCCATACACTCTTAAGTTAGTGGGGTATACACTGACAAAGGACACGGAATAAGGAGGAGATCTGGGTAGAAGGGGATGAAACAGAGTCATAGAGGAAGGGTGTAAAGAAATAAACTTCATAATATACATACATGAAATAAAACAAAAATGTCAAAGTCAGTGAAAGAAGAACTATCTATTCCTAATACAAGAAAATCATTATTTCTCATTCTTATTTTGAACATTCATGTTTTGACTTTATTTAATTATAGCATTAAAGTGTCGAGCTGTCTTTGCCCACTCGATAAAAGGATGTCAGAAAGAGCATCCTCTCTTACTGTCAGAACATCTGGCACATGGTCAGTTGCTGCACAGATAGAACTCTGCCAGACTCCTTTATCCAAAGGACCTTCTTCTTCCTTCACAACTAGCTCTATATTGACAGAAACGATGCTTCCTTTGCCTTTGTTTTTTAAAACGATGCCAGAGTGATACTGCATACTGAGCTGTTTCTAACCTCTGTGTCATTGTCTGAAATCTGAGTGATAGGCTACTGTGCAGTAAGTGCCACTGAGAATGCACACACACTTCTATTTGGTAAATCAATATGTCGAACCAGGAAAATTTCCTCAATAGTGAGACACAGTAAATATTCCCAAGAAGTGGAAAAGGCAGTCTTGTAACAGGCAAATACTCTATGAGGAAAGGGAAAAGCAAAGGTGTTTAAAGGTCACCTTAAGAGAAGCATGAATTCTCAAAGAAGGGAAATTGATCTTTTCAGCTCAGAAACTGAAAAATCAAAGGAAAGTATGAAAGGCCAGATGAGTCAAGACCACGGTGATCTTGGGCGGGGGGAGACAGAAATTCTGGTACAGCACAGCTTTGAGTCTCCTGGACCTTAATTAGAGTTAGCAGGACTGATGTAGGTATGTTATGAGTAACATTCCCATAACAGAGGTTTATCTGAGACATTTTCATAAGAATGGAGTTTTGAGGAGCAGTGCTCACAAGGGCAAAACAAATCATTTTGAACAATTACACATTGGAAGCAGATGACCCCATAATTTTCTACCCCTCACAGAAAAGACAAAGTCACTTCCAATGGAACCATCATCTGTCTGGGATCTTCCACCTGGCACTTTCTAAACTCAAGTGTTGTAAGGATTCACAGTCAATACAGGGCATGGTACTGGGAGGAGGAGAAAAACACTGTGATTTTTCAGTAAGGAAAGCATTTGGCCTTACATTCCTCTACATGCCATTGTCTCTAGATTAATTCCTTCCTTTTCAAAATTCACCCAATCATGCAGTTTGAGTGTTCCCTCCAAAACCTGTGTTGAAATTGTATTGGTATTAAAGAAGAGGTACACCAAAAGAGAAGGATCCACCATGAGGGTTTCACAATCATGGAAACATTCATGAATGTATCTTGGGAGTAGGTTAGTTAACCTGGGAGTGAGCTCCTGAGAGAATGATGAGTTGGGTCTCCATCCTTCCTTTTTCTGACCTGTGAGTCCTTGACTGTCTTTCTGCCATGTTATGCAGCACAGAACCCTTCACTTGATCCCACCCCATGCTCTCAGACTTCCTAACATCCACAGCTGTGAGCCAAATGAAATTCTATTGTTTATAAATTACCCAGCTTGTGGCAATCTCTTACAGCAGGAGCAGATGGACTATGACACTGGGAAATGCTTTTTGTTAATAGGAACCCAGAGCAATGTATTTTTGCTAATAGATTTACTATTAATTATTCAGATCCACATTGGTTAATGGGCCTAAAGCATAGCAGAAGTTAGTGGAGCCATAACAAAATCGAGCTTGGAAGATTATGGAATGTATTAAGTAGCACTGTCACCACTGGGAATATACAGTTTCAGAATTCTCTGCCCTCTGCCAAGAAATCCTCTGTGGTGTGAATAATGAACATGTGTAATGCAAGGCATAATGTGAGACACAATTTGCACATCAGTCACAGCTTTTCTCCATAGACTGATCAGCTTTGGAAATACAAACCAGGAGGGCTGAAATCCTAGCAACAGGAAAACTCAGTGGGAATAGAATCCAAAAGAAAGGTAAAAGTCACGAACAGTGGTGTTGTGTGTAGTCATTTGAAGAGAAGTAAAAACGGAGATCCATCAGGAATGGGAGTTGACAGAGATGACAAGTACTGCCTTGGAGCATGACAGCCAGCCAGGAGAATTCTTAGTTCACCTCAGGACAACCTATTTCGGAAGTCCTGCCAAGCTAACATTTTTGAGTTAGCGTTTTCAAAGAGTTTGGAACTAAAAGTCGGTGAGACTTTTTGATGATGAGCAAGACTTTTCCTGACCTGTGATCCCTTTCATTATAATTTGGTCAACAACTCAGCAAGGTCAAGCTCTTGAAGTTCTTTCTACAGTTAGATAGGGAAAGGGCTTTGATGGCAGAAGTTATTTTAATCATGGCCAGAAAGCCAAGAAATAATCACAAGAGATCTGTGAGGAGAGAATGGGGGTCAAGGCCTGCTCTGGACAAGAAGATCTAAAATCCATTTTCTACCATTATTTCCTTGTCATATAGATATATAAAGTGATAGCCATCTTCAATTGCTTTGCCCAACATGTCCTTTCAAGCATGCTCTATGAGCAGTAAAGAATACTGCACATCTGCTCTTAAGAGAAATGACTTTAATTGCAAAGCTACTAATGGGGTGTTTTCTCCCATAGAATTCCTACCCATCTGCATATGCTGATTACCACAGCCTCATCAGATCTTGTCGGCTTCAACCACTCATTCTAAATGATCATCATTAATCCTGTCTATGCTATCTCTATATGTAGCAAATTAGTCTAGAATAATAATGATGTCTGATTGCGCAGCCTTTAAAAAAATTTCAGATTTTTAAACTTCTCCTCTACAAATAAACATATGAAGAAACCAAAATGAAAACCAACCAGCCAAACAAACAAACAAACAAACAAATCCTTCTGAGCTGGCAAGATAAGCCCTAGAACCTGGTCGGAAAAAAATGTCAATGAACGATTTTGAAACTATAAAGTGTATAATTGATAAAAAAAAAAAACATGTTTATTTTCAGGTTGTTGTGAGAAGGAGTTAAATTGCTCCTGGAAAACTAGGAACTGTTCTATAGCTTGAATCACTTATGTTGCTATGTAAACAATATAATCTAAAGGAATTTTCCCATTTCCTTTGGAAATGCAATAAAAGTTGAAATGAAACACTATTTTAATTGGATGTACTTTTATCAGTGATAACTTGTAAACCTTTAAGCATCATGAATGATTGGCTTCAAAATATGCTTGGGGAAGTCACAAAGAAAAGAGGAAATAAAAATATAAACAGATAAAAGACTTTTATCTGCTTCATTGTGACATGTAACTTTTATGGCAACTGTTAAATATGAATATTTCAGAAGAAAAATATAACCACTCAAATCATATGCAATTTTCACCTAGACTAATGCAATTTTCTCCACTGGTTATTAAAAAAAATACATTTAAAAAATAAAATTTTGTTCTGAAGAACTTGCAAATGAAACATCACTCAAAAATATATTTAAAGGGGAAAAGAAACAACTAACATAACCATTCACACTCTATTTGTATTAATCAAGATAAGGGAAAAAGAGTCAAAAGATCTAAGAATTTTTTAATTATTTATATATCGGGATAAAGTGTCTGTTATTGGAGTACCTTAGGGGGTGATACTTAATGGTGCCTTTGTCACCTGTCACCTAGGTTAGCTGTCTTTAGCACACATGGGGAAGATCTTTCCTTGACCATGTGGGGCTTTCTGTGGACTTCACCTTTGCCCTGTACCTGTGAGACTCTTAACAATTGCTCCTGGGCAATGAGTATTTCTCTTCCCCTGTCACCTTTCCAACCTCCTGAGAATCAGACACAACATGAGACTCTAAACAAAATCACAGGGAAACAGGGTTTGATACCACTGGTAGAGATTCTTGTCTCTGAAATCCAGAAAAGGATTCTAAAGGAGCTGCTAGGAGATGTTTGTTATAATAATAAAATGGATGAATATGTGAGCTAGACTTTATTTCATTGATTGCTGAAAAGTATTTTCAGAGTATTTGGAAATAAGTAGAATTATGAGTAGAATGAGAAGAATTAGCTGCTTTTTTGGATGTTTCATGGCGATACACTAGTGTATCCTGAATAATTTATTCCAGGGAAGATCTCCAACTGCTATATTATTAGCAGATTATTGCTTTAGCTAGGTCACATTTTTGTCCTCTAAGTTGCTCCTCTCATTTCTGACCCATTGTCCTTCTCCAGGTTGGTGGTCATATTCAGAAGTTTTCTACTTAACAAACTGAAGTCATAATCAAATTTTGACTTCAGAAGATCTTTCTCATTCACCATCTAGTTGAAAACTTCTGAGTTTCTAAACTTTTCTATCACATGCTATAGAGATCCTTGAACATGTTACTATAGATGAATACCTCACACCTCAGAGACAGACCTTACCAATTTGTCCATAAAAGGACTCTTTTATTTCTTGAGTTATTGTTACATGTGACTATTAAGTTGAAAAAGAATGCTACTGGTTGGTTCTGTGGCATTTCTAACATTTTCACAGTTTAATTTTCTGGAAACCAGTCATTGTAATATTAAGAGAAATATATGATATTATTTACAGTCTTAAGAAAAGTTATATTCCAATTTTGAAATTAAACCTAATAAAAATTCTAGGACTGTGATTAAAATATCTTGCTTATGAACAATACTGACAACTGTAAGCTATTGCTACACTCAATTTTTTAATGCCAGGAAATATTGTTTTAGTATAATAATTCCATGGAAACTGTACTCCATATTTTATTCTTATGTAAACTTCAGCTGATATTTTATTTCTATATAAACTTCTGGTTAGGATGAGACATTAATATATTTTAATCAAGTAGATCTGATAGTATTTCTCTGAGATGCTGTAACCATCTAATTAGCTTATCAGATGATGAAATTATTGGCAGGAATATGGCATCAGGATGAGCATCCTATTATAATTAGGATGGTTTTTTAATATATGTAAAAAACTGATTCCCAGACTGGTGCTATTGGAAGGGAAGAGAATCTTTAAAAGATATGACCTGTGGGGGCATTCTTAGGTTACTGGGGACATGGCTTCAGGAGATGGAATTCCAATTAGTTCATTTTGTCTCTTTCTGGGCTTTTTTGCATTCCAGATGTGAACTCTGTCACCCACTTGTATCCTTATGGGCTCTATTTGAAAGATCTAGAATGATGGGTTCGATTGATCTTGCATTTGAACCTTCAGAACCATAAGCCAAAAATAGCCTTCTTTTTACCTCATAAGTATCCTGTGAGTCAGTTGTTACACTGCAGTGATGTGGTACTGATGAGTAAGTGCACAAGAACAGCAGGTTATGGCAGAGTTTGGAGTTTTCAGAAGTCCTGATGTGACTCCACTTCACTGGTATTCCTCTGGCTGGGTGAATATCACATCAAAATTCATGAACACATGGAGATTCAACAGAAATTGTGTTCATGTTGCCAGCCTAACAGTTGGACGATCCACAAGGTACAGACTTTTGTGGAAATGGTTTTTTTTCTATACTGTGTCCTTTACCTCATTTTAAAAAATTCAGAAGTACTGAGGTCCAGTGAACTTTTCGAAATATGAACCTAGACTAGATGAGAAACTTGATATCTTTATAGTTTTTCAATGGATGAAGATACCTGGTAGACACTCATTTTAAAACCTGCATGCAGTTCTTACACTTGAGATGTATCTCAGTGGTGAAGTGCTTGCCAAGAATTCACAAAGCCCCTTCACAAATACTGCATAAATTGAACATGTTGGTTCATACTTGTAAACTTAGCCCTTGGAAGGTGAAATAGGAAAATCAAAAGCTCAAGTTATTGTTAACATAGAAAACTTCAGGCCAACCTGGGCTACAGAAGAACCTGTCTCAAAAGAAATTTGTAGCCATTTGTGTACATTTGTAACATACATAGATTTTTGCCCAATGTCATTTCTCACCATTTGCTTTGGTTCTTTCAACAAGAACATACATTTCAGTAGATTTCTACTAAGCAGTCATTAAGTCTACAGAACCACAGGTTGGGATTTGGGATTCCTGATGGAATAGTACAGAATATAGGTGGCTTTAATGAGATCAGAAAGTGTTTTGGACATTGGATGTTGTTTTGGGATATGATTCCTATATGGTTGATAGATTCCAGTGTGATGGAAGGATAAGCTAATCTTTAAAATAAAACACAGGCCTAGAGAGATAACTCTAAGCTCTTGAAGAGGACCAGAATTTCCTTTCTAGAACATGTTGTCTGGCTTACAGTGACCTATAACTCAAGTCTTAAGGGACAACTCATGCCTTCCTAAAGCATCAGTGTACACTTACACACATGTAACACATACACAGACACACATAAATAAAAATAAGATAAACATAAAAATAAGAAAACATAGGTTGGATAAAATGTTCCAGTTTGGTTTTTACCTAGGGCAGTCCCAAAGCACAGAAAATGTTACAAAGCAAGATGAAGGGCGAAAGGGGAAAGGAAGACTTGAAACTGACAAAGGAAGGGTGTACAAAACTAGACTGTGTGTGCAAACATTATGTCCCATTTTCCAGAGCCACTAATTTAGCAATATTACTTTTGAAAATGTCAATCTAGATTCAATGCTTGTGCCTCTAGCATGATTTCACAGCTTAATGAAAATCTTCTAATCCGCCAGGGAATGTTATCTAATAATAATTTTAATAAAGTAAATGACATTATTTATAGCTTGAGGACATTTTGATGCAAATATTTTGATGTGACTATTTGATAATGAGCCTCTATCTAATCCATCTAGTTATGAATATTCACAACCAGAGTGAGAAATATATACATGTACAGCAAGTAAGTATTGTCATTGATTAACTAGTTGAAGTGCAATTAAGCTTTTATGCCTGCTAATTAATTATATTGATCGATATCTCATTAGTAGTTCTAAGAACAGCTAACAAGCACTCTTTTAAAGAGTGGAGGTGGAGAAAGCATAAAATGAGAGTTAAAACAATTAAACATCAAAGCCTTATCCAGATGAAAAAGACAATCTTCGTCTCTAATCAAAGCATTGATGACCTTGGATAAGGCTTTGTAGTAGGTCTCTTTTAGGACACAGAACAGATTTTTTTCTCAATAGACCTTTTGTTGATAATCTCATGTTGGCAAGCACCATACGTGGAAATTAAATCTCCAGATTTGTCAGAGGAAGATCCATTGGAATGGTTAGTTTTATGGAATTGACAAAATGTAGAATAACCTGGAAAGAGTATCAATAAGTAATTGTCTGCTTGACACTGTCCTGTTGACAGGTCTGTAAGGATCAGCTTGATTGGATTATCTGAAGTGGGAGATCTGCCCACTGTGGGAGGCACTATTCTCTAGGCAGGAGATCCTGAACTATGTGAGTGGAGAAAGTACGCTGAGCACAAGCAAACATTTATTCATTCTCTCACTCTGTTTTTGACATGGGCATAATTAGCTGCTTTAAGTTCTTGCTGACTTTATATCTTTTTAACAATGGACTACTTGGAATTGTGAAATAAAATTAATTCTTTGTCCCCTAAGTTGTTTTTTGTGTATTTTATCACAGCAACATGAAATAAAATTAAGACACCCACCTACACACAAGTCATTCCAATGGATCTCACTCTGTTTCTAGTTTTTGGTGAGCTATGTAAATATTGTTAGGGTAAGAGATTATATGTATAAAGATAGAATTATACATCTTTTATAAGCACAGAATTATATATATAATATAATATAAATATATATTTATATATGTATATACATATGTATACACACATACACACACATATATATATGATTTATCAGCATAGAGTTCCTAAAGTTGAGAATAGGAACCATGAATACATAGAGAGTTCTCCTAGTCTTTTGTGAACCTTCAAGAGTATCATTACATTCTTAGCTTCCCTACTAAGGATACCTGGTTATTATATAATTAATTTATAGATGGTATTTTAAATCAATTGGGAAGAAGCTAAAAGCTCTGGAGAACTACTATATGTAAACATAAACAAATGCCCAGTGCAGATTCGGTTTCTGGAATAGCTAAATTCATTTATACAAGATTTTATGAAATCTATATTAAGAAGAAATCCCTATAGGTAGAAGTTAAGAATTGTATTACTTGGTAAATCCAAAATAGACATGGATTCTTACCTTATACCTGTGATGATTACCTTGTTAGTTTGATTAAACTGACAGATACCTTCCATGTTAGTAAAGCATACCTCCACTTGTAACTGTGAAAATATTTCCAGAGGTGATTGGGTGAGGGCTCTGACATCATCAATGGATTAACCCAAGTGTGGATTCATAGTTTGATGCCATTTTGGCAGGTGATAGAGACTTTTGAATGTTCAGTTTTATTGGAGGAATTAGGTCACTGGATGATGTTGATTTTTATATTTTTGCTGTGCCCTGTTGCTTTCCACTTGCTTCCTGGATGCCGTAAAGGGAGCATCTTCAGCATATCAGGACCTCCTGCTATCATATTAACCTGGTGTGCTTCAAGTTCACTGCGATGGATCAAGCCAATCAGGATCTGAAATCTTTGAAATTGTAGGACAAAATACGTTTTTTCCCCTCTTACATTGTTTTCCAGGTATTTGTTATAATGTAACTGTTGACTAAGTAGACAAGCAAAGTTTTAAAAATACCATTTTCAATCAGGACTTCTTATTTTATGCAAAAACAAACAAACAAACAAAAACCCCCAGTACTGTTTAATGTGTATAGAAAGACTAAGGAAAACTACAAAAAAGAGTAGTAACTATACAAATTTACAACTATATTTTAAATAAAGGTTTTGCCATTACTACTGGGCTTGACTTGCTGCTGTCTGGAAATGTAGTTTCTAGACCTATGAGCAAACCCTGCAAGCCTGGATCATTTGCTTGGGACCTATAGACTTCTATCATTACCTTCCTACAGGTTGTTTTCCCATGTCAGAGACTTTTACACTGACCCTACTTAGTTATGCCTCTGTAAGCTTTCATCCTGGCCCTGTTGAGATTCTTCATCCAGATCCTCTCATAATCTTATGAGAAGTGACCATGGTTCATTTACTAGGTTAGACTAGTTTATTCCAGGTTCTATGCAAAGAATTAGTTCAACCCGCTTCCACTGGTAATAGAACATAAACTCTAATTTTATGAATGATAGTTTTTAAAGTCAACATAACATTTTCATCTTACCACACTGGCGTTCATTTAAAAAGAACTCGTCAATGTTATCATACTGTTGACTTTTTGATGATCTGTCAAATCCTCAGAAGCATTTCTACAGGTATCAAAACTTACCTGCCCTTAGTTTAACAGAACTAACAAATGTTATTGATAGAAGTTTTAGTTTTTAATCAATACATTCTACCTGGAATTATACAAGTCTTCATTAATTAGGCTAACTCACAATATTGATTCATATACCTTTCTCCTTACCTTGCCTGACACTCATCAGTATCTTGGTTATTTTACTAATTTAGCTTCCAACATAATTGATTTCTTTATAGCCATGGAAGAAGACTTTATAATGCCTTTGCTGCTAAGCAAAGAACCACTTGGTGGCTTTAAAATCCTGTTCAAACAGTGAGAAAGTTAATACTCTCTCTTTCTCCCCTCTAATTGACTTCAGGTGCAACATTAATTTTAAGCTTGAACTTTTCTGTATTGAACAGGGCAATTGGTTATAAAAAGAAGGTTTGCAATTATCATAGTGCCTTCTTTTATTTGTATGTCCTTTTAAAGAATAGTTTCTTTTGAAGACTAGATACACCCAATGGAAGCCTATCTGAAGGCAAACTTTTGTTATCTCAAGGACAGGGTGGACTGGAAGGTTTAGTAGCAGAAAATGGAGTCAGTGCCAAAATCCATCTTCCACACCCTCCTGTTTAGTTAAGAGATTCATCTGTAACTAGGAGCTAAAATAGCAGATTGCTGCTCAGGATGCTTTGTGAACATTCGACCCAGCCTACCTGCGTTCTGCTGTCCACATAGACATGTGGGGCTCCTGTGGGTTATTTTCTCCAGTGTTTTTTTTTTCTACCAGATCTGGATGTCACCAGCTCCCATCTTTTAAACTTGGACCGCATGGCTTAGGACCAGATGGGCACCGATTTTCAAGTCTTTATGCTAACCCCCTTTTTTTTTGTGAGGGGGTCTTTACTTTTTAAACACAAAGGATGTAGCAGTGATACATCAGTCTTCTTATCCCTGCTCTACATAATGCTTCTGTGAAACTAAATGATTTTCTGTTTTACATGATACCTAAGAAATATCTCCACATATAAGAAGTGTTGTGAAAATTAATTCTTGAACTCTGTAAATGCTTCAGTGATAAAATTACATTTTTGGAAATTCAAAAGGCAAATACGTTTTCATAGCAACATTAGGCTGAATACACCCTATTAAAAGATTATACCTTATTAAAGATTCTTTTTAGCATACTAATTAGAGTTGAAAGCCCTATCCATGTGTAATGTGGGCGAGTTCAGATTGCAAAGGGACCTTATAGAAATCATGTTTGCCTGACTTGCCTGATTAGATATTAAGAAAACTTCACATAGAATAGATGTAGATTTATTTGGGATGAATTGCTTGCCAAATAGACCCATCAGCTCTGCAAAGGTAATTTCTTTAAGGTCTTTATTGTCTCCATGGATTTCAGTATATGATACTGGGTTCCACTGATAAAATGTTACCTATGTCTGCTTTGAAGGTAATGAAGGAGTGTTAGACATGTAATCACAAAGAAGATGTAGCACTGTTTCTTACAAAGAACTTTATAAGGAAAAAATGAAAAGAAGCATGAAATGGAGGAATTTACATATGATATTAAGTAGTCTATTTGAAAATAATGAATGTCCAGCAATATCATATAGTTTAAAGTCTAAATTTCTAAAAAGGAAACAGACATTTTTTAATGTATATCTTTCTACTTTTGTCTTCATCTACCTTATACAATAGGTCATAGCAGCTCTTAGATAGTTCTCTTAATAATCTATATATAAGACACGTTATAAAATGTACTAAGTGTATTTGAGTAAGCAAGTAATAAATGAATGAATGAATGAATAAGTAATATTTAGAGAAGTGACTGGGCACTTCCACACTGAGCAGAAAGAGTGAATGGATAGTGTCTTAATCAGGATTTTATTACTGTAAAGAGTTACCCTGACCAATACAGCTCTTAATAAGGACAACATTTAATTGGGGATGGCTTACAGTTTCAGAGGTTTAGTCCCTTATCATCATGGTGGGAAGCATGGGAGCATCCAGGCAGACATGTTGCTGGAGAAGAAGCTGAGAGTTCTACATCTTGATCCACAGGCAGCAGAAAGAGACTGTCTCACTGGACCTAGCCTGGGCATAGTAGACCTCAAAGCACATTGATACACTTCCTCTGACAAAGCCATACTTACTCCAAGGCCACACCTCGGAGTGCAGAGGCAGAACTGGTAGGGCACACAGGCACACACCATAGTTCCTGTGTGAATGTCAGAGGGCAAATTGTAGAAATCAGTTGGTTCTCTTCCACTACGGGGGTTCTTGGGATCAGACTTAGGTCATGAGTTTTGGTGACAAGTGGCTTTACCTGCTGAGTCATCTTTCTGGCCCCCAAAGTCTTATTCTTGGTTTGTTTCTCTTTCTTTCTTTCTTTCTTTCTTTCTTTCTTTCTTTCTTTCTTTCTTTCTTTCTTTCTTTCTAGGATAGGTGGCAGGGTAAATTCAGGATAAAAATGCGTTTCAACATTGCTTCAAGTTACATTCTCATAGGGAGATTTTCGTATACCAAAGTCCATGTTATCACCCACTCTTGCTTTCAGTCTCTGGAGTAGAATATAGTATTCAGTAAATATAGAAATCCCCTATATAAATTGAATGTACACACAATCTCTAGACTCACATAGTATAAGGAAAGAACCAACTCCTGAAACTCCTTCACTGATTTCCAAACAATGGTGTATGCATACATGTGCGCATGTACAAGCACGTGTGAGTGTGTATGCACACACACACACACACACACACACACATACACACATACATTTTAAATCCTAAAATTTAAAGAATTTAAATTTGTGATTCATGTACAGAAGTTGGTAAACAGTGTATGTTTATTTATTCCATGGGTTGTAGGAAGAATATTTTCAATCTCTGTTTACCTGAGGTCAGGAAGTCCTCAGTAACATCTGCTTTATCTGGATTAGAGCCAACATTGGGGTTATTCTTCCAACTCCTCATAATACACTATAGGTGAACGTGAATACTCATGTATCTATGCTAGATATGGGCAAATAGTATAGAGTTGCCTAAATTTTGACAATGCAGGTACCACGTGACCCAGAAAGCCCACTTCTGAGTATCCCAGCAATTCAGTTGGGATTTGGAAGGGCTGTGAGCACTGATGTTGGCTATGGTTTGGTTCACAATAGCCAAGGTATGGGAACAACACCCATGCCTACTGACAAATGAGTGGGTAAAGAAAACACGGAATATACAAACAATAGGATATAACTTTTCTCTACCAAAGAAAATTATTCCTTGTGAGAAAATACAAGTGAAAGTAGAGGATATTAATCCTAATGATTAAAAAAATCACCAGCTCAACAACACGATTCTATGTGAGGTATATAAGATGGCAAGATGAATAAAAGCAGGAGATATATATATATATGCATATGGACTAAGTTCTAGGTATTTGTCATGCAACTACTTAACTGTAGTTTACAATTTTGCATATGTATTTAAAATCTCTTAAAACTGTAGGCATCAGGCATTTATAATATAATCAAATTAAATGAGCACTAACTATGTCTAATGTAAGTATATCATGTATAGATTGCATACTCGGGAAGCACGAAGATTGAGTGAGAATTGTCTGAAATCCATCAAACACAATTTTGGAGTGTTTTTGTTCTTTCTGAAAAAAAAAGTAATAAAATGCTGGTCCACTAGTAAATGAAAATAAATTGAATTGTACTATCTCTTAGAGGAGCCCGAGAAATGAATAAAAAACAGCTGTGGCAGACATGCCGGGCTGTCTGTTTTTTCTTTAGGATGCAGTTAGAACTGCCAGAGAAAAGCAGAGCAAACCTGGAGAAAGAGGCATTACACCGGGAGAAACCCAGACTCACTGGAGGGATTTCTGGGCTCAGAGCTGGAGCTGAAGCTTGCTAATGATCAATTTAACACCTGCCATTTTAATTAGCACCTGAGGATGAGCTGAAATTGGGAGAGAGAGGTTGGAAACAGCAGAATGCCCTGAGACATAACCCAAAGTCAAAAGGAAAAAAGAAATACGTATGTGCTGGTTATGGAAAGAGATCGTGGTTTATTAATAGCATCTACAGCTTTAATTTCGTTTGCTAGGATATCTTCAGGAAAGGCTAGGAAATGGCTCAATGGGTAAAAGATATGTTGTTCTAGGGCATGATTTTAATCCTTAGAGGCCATGGAAATCCAGGCATGGTAGTGTGTGCTTGCAATACAAATGAACCTGTGGGAAGATGGGAAACAGAGATGTGGGAATCTCTAGAAAACTCAGGGACCTTAGCTAGCCTGTTATACATAGCATCGAACAACACAGAAAAATCACCCTATCTTAAACAAGGTAGAAGGTGAAAATTGTTTTCTGGCATCAATGCTTTGACCCATTCATGTCCTTACCCCTATTGATGCACACACACACACACACACACACACACACACATACACACACACAATTAAAAAAGTGTATGTTATCATTTATAATTTGAACCTAAAGTCAACAAAACCGGACTCTATATAAAGTGTTTAAAAGCTTTCCTGGGAGTCTTGAGAAAAATGGTGGCATGTGAGAGTGTAAGAGGGACCTGTTACATGAAACCAAGTCTGTGTTCTCAGCAGGCACATACTTATTACTGTGGCCACCACCCAGTGAATTGTAGTATATTAAATCTAGCAGTGATTTTTCAAAACATGCAAATGTAGTTGCAGTAGACGAAATACTACTGCTTGTAAAAGTCTAGATCAAAACTCAGCAAAAATCACATTTAACTACTTATGCAAATAGCACTTTACGTATTAAGCCATCTTCCTAACCCAAGAAGATTGGGAAGCCTACTAAGGGTCCAAGGGGGTTGATATCCATGGGAGGCCTCCCCTTCTTTGAGGAGAAAGGGAGGGGGATAGAGTGAGAAGTGGGGAGAGGGAGGGACTGGGAGGAGAGGAGGTAGGGGAAGCTGCAATAGGAACGTAAAGTAAATAAGTGTTTTTTAAAAAAGGGAAAAGCCAAAACTTTCCAAATGAAGGAAACCTCAACAGTTGCACTTTAAAGTGCAGCAGAAATTGCAGAAAGCGATATCCACCAAAGGAAATCAAGGCACACATCCCTTGAGGGAGCTAGCAAGGATTTTCAAGCTCTTTCAAAACATGCAAGCGATCAACCAAAGATGAAGTCATGTTGAATGTACAAGAAATAAAGCACACATTAATAGTTAAAGTCTCCAAATGCAGAAAATGAAAACCCAAGGTAATTTAGGGTTGCTACAACATGAGGCTGTACTTCAGTAGAGAGAGACCTGAGCCTGTTGTTTGGTACCAGTGAGTGCGGGCAACTGAATGGCATGCTGAAAGAGATCAGAGGAACCCATCTCTTCCTGGCTATGGGAGCAATAATTAAGCATTACAGGGCATTGTTAAATATTATTAAGTATTGTTACCTGCTATTGAAATTATTAACTCTAGATTGAGCTTTCATTAATTACCATAAACATCCTTTATTGCTTCCTGTGACTGACTAAAATGGTCGTTTAACAGGTGGTTCTAACCTTATGTCTCGCAATTTGAATGAGAAACTATTTTCCAAGCAGTTCCCTTCCTACTGTCTAGCTGGACTACCCTCACCCTCAGAACATCCCTCCTACCATCTTGGCTGTTGTGGAAACTGTATCCCTTTGAAGACATCCCAGAAGTTGCAAATGACCCCTGTGAAGGCAAGCTCTGGTCATGACTATTCCAGACTAGCCTTAGAGAGCAGGACCCTAGGAAAGACAAACGTCAGTGAAGTTTAGATGCCCCTAAAGCCAGTTTCAAACAGGCCAGTGGAGCAGCACCTCTCCAGGTAGCTTAGCAGAAGGCTTCTATACATGAAAACACAATTTTTCATTTGCATAGACTGTGCCATGATCCATGCAAACATAGTCCTTTATTTTCACTTTATGTTGTACCACAGTCATTGCCAAACAGATTTCTGGTTACACCTCACTTTTGAACATCTTCCTTTGCATAGGGAAATACCCCCCTCCCTTTTTTTTTCTGCTTCCTGGTATTGCAAAGTTATGCCCAATAAACAGCCTTTCCCATATGATTTTTTTCCCTACTTCTGGGGTTTCTTTCATCAGTAGAGTGGGCTCAGCTGACAGTGGAGGAGCAGTGGAGCATTTCCCACCTCAGCAGTGGTTATAACAACAATATCCATGGCAGTGATGGCAGTGGCCGTAACAAGAGGGTTCCTGAGGAGTTTCTGACAACATCCAGGGACAGGAAAGGTGAGGGGCGGAGGCAATGAATAGGCTGCAGACCCTGTCTTGGTTGGATGACATCCAATGAGTTGCCTTACAACCCAAGATTTTGGAAGGCCTCGTCTGAGAGCTATAGCACTAGCTCTCGCAGAAGCTGAGAGGAGCAACACACAAGGACTTCCCAGGACTTGCCACACTAGCATAGACTGCTGGGTTTTGCTGACTGCTAGCATGGCTACCTGTTTCCTAGACTCAAGATTTCACTGGTGGAATCCAAGACACTAAGCCTCCAACTTGAGCACCTAAAATTCTAAGTTTCTCTCAAGGGTCTCCATTTTTCATGCTTTAAAGCTATAGGTTGGTCTGTCAACCTAGACTCTAAGCCTACGGCAGTTGAAGGCCAGAATCACTAATGAGAAAAGTAAGATACACCTATATATTCTTTATTTCTAACTGAATAGAGAGGAAAAAATGCTCCAACAAATTGACTGGTAACAAGATGGAGAAGTTTGTTTTTATCAAATTGGCTAAAATCACAGAAAGCTTTAGATCAAGGGAGCAGCAAAGTCAGAGCTAAGACCTGGAACTGTTTATGTGTGTGAAAGAAGAGTTATTGAAGAGGATTTGCACTTAATCTTCATATGATGGTATAGAAGGGGAACCCCGAAGAGCCAACCTGAAGTGCCGGAAATGGGAAGGGAAAAGGAAACCAAATAAGGAAGAAACCTCATGTGTAGTTTGTGAATGAAGTATGTGTGGATCCAACAGGACAGACACAAGCAAAACCATCACACAACTATCAACTACACAACCAAGACAGCACAACAGATGACCCCTGAGAATTAGCCCAGCATCTTAAATGGTAGGAGGTATGCTTGTGATAAGGGGTGAGAGCCAGCCACACTGATAGAGAACAAATAGCCGTTCATGAAGATGAGAAGCAGACACACATGTGCAAGGACAGAAGGCACTGCGGATTCTATGTCCTCCACAGACAATGTGTATGCTAAAGCCTGTTCCCTGAAGTGAGGGTTTTTGGAGATAGCGCCTTCAAATGTTATTAGATCAGAAGTTTGAAGTCTCATGATCTTACAGGAGGAGACAAGAACTTGCTTTTGTTTGTTCCTGTTCTCTGGAATAGGAATTATGCACTAAAAGCCTTGTGCAACTTGGGAATAGAATACACATCACGCCATCAGAAACAACATATACTGGCATGTTAATATCACAGCACCTGTAAAAGCCCATGAACTATTTGGTCTAGGTGGACACCTAACATTCTAGTTAAGTACACGAATGACCTGGCTAAAGGACACTCCCTCTGGAAGGAAATGTGGCTTAAGTTATGCTAAAGAGATGGGAGGAGTAACTATCCCTTTAAAGATACAGTGGATTGTTTCTCCCCTGAGTTCTCAGTCCCTATCCCAGTACCCATAAGCTCTTCTGAGGTTCTGTTGGGTCTGCCTGCCTGAATCCTGACTCAGAAAGACATACATTTTTCTTTTTCTTCTTTCTTTTGGATGCTGGCCCAAAGCAGCAAGAATGCTTTTCTGGTATTTCAGACTTCCTTAAGCTTTCTTGTGAGTCTCCCTCTCTGCCATGTGCCTTCTTGTCCTCTACAGAGGTGACCACCACACCAGATTAATTCAAGTGGCAAACTTTTTCTCTTTCTCTCTCCATCTTCATTTTCTGGGCAGCTGACAAAATGTACAAGTTGCCTACTTTGGAGTTTTTCTTTTAAGCTCTATTAAAATTGTCTTCAAGCTTCTATTTGAGTCTGTCTTTAAATTCTTTTATTAACGAGACTAACAACTCTTAGGAAGAGTTCTCTGTTTCTCTAGAAACATGTGGGGACTCTAATGGGAAATTCCATAGCATAAATTCTAATAACATAAACTACAGATTTCCAAGCTTCAAGAACCATGACAATTAAGTGCATGTTGTCTGTAGCACTCAGACTATGGTCATTTCCTTCAGCAGTTTAAACCGACTAAAATCGAAGAGGAGATAAGAAAGATGTTTTGTAATTTGGGTAATGTCTGGTTCAATGAGGGAAAGAGATGTTAGAAGTCCTCTGGAGGGGAAAGGGAATCCATATAAAAGAGTAAATGCCAACTATGCAGAATTTAGTAATGGAACAAACGCTTGATGGAAACCAGCCAAACTCACTCATTTGGAATGCTAATTTTGATGTGAGTCTTTATCTGTCTGTTTTCCTGCCCAGATGGTAAAGCTAAAGGGTTCAATTACCTCTATGGGGGAGAAAAACTACAGTAGTGGAAGTCTCAGGTTTCTCCTCACAATGTCCATGGACCTAATTAGGTTTTACACGCTTATCCTTGATGTGAAGATGTGCTTTAATGATTCTGTTTTGTGGGCAATTGCAATATAATTATTTGGGTGTCATTTAAAAGTCTTCCCAGAAAAGCAAATTTTGATAACCAATACTTTTATAATCATTCTATGAGACATGATGTTAAGGAAATGAATTAGTAGCAAACCATTTGATTTAGAGTATGCACAAACATATACCATGCACACTAAAACTCATGTAGTAATTAAGGACTCATCTATAGTTACTGAGTTTACAAATGCCATTTTTTTTTTACCCACAAGGCTCTTGAGATATATTTATAAAGATTTAAATACTGATTAAAAGCATCCTCATTCTGTATCATGTTACTTGTATGTATATTATACAGACTGAGCAGGTTGTATTTATGCATACACACACACACACACACACACACACACACACCAACTATTAAAGAGAAAGAGAACATGAATTTGAAATAAAGCAGGAGAGGGGTGTGTATACATGGGAGAGTCTGGAGGGAGGAAAACGAAAGAGGAAATGATGCAATTACATTATAATATAAATAATAAAAACATTTTAAAAGTACATGCAAATTGATTCAGCATTTGTATAGAATTTCCAACAAGTTCAAGAGGGAGAAAAAGTCTGGATTTTCTTTTGGTCACTCCCTTATCAGAGATTTGTTCTGTCCACTCTTATATTCAAAGTATAAGCTTCAGGAAATAGGTTCCCTGAACACGCCAACTTTGTTTTGTGTATTATCTCCTCCTATTCCTTGAGCTCCAATTTGAAGACATCTGGCTTTTAATCCCTTATCACAGAGCAATCTTAAAGAGGAGTTGCCATCTGATCTTCCTGCTTCAATCATTATGTGCCTTCTTTTGGCATCTGAAAGACAAAACACATTCAGTTATGGGTAACTTCTCCTAGACAGCCAAAGATTTCCTCTCAAACTGAGTGGTACGTTGATATTTATTCCTAGCTTTGCATCTGTGATCCAGAACTGTCATCAATCTGCTTTTGCCAGCCAAGTCCTTAGAAGCATCATGCTGCATTAATGAGAAATCCCCCAGGTCTCTGCTGCCTTCATCAAGCTGGGGCCAGGCTCTGGAAGACAAATCTGAAGCAGAGTTAGAACAATTGAAACTGCAGGGTGAATAAATCTACAATGAATCCTGCAAGCCTCAGGGTAACGCTACTATCCCTGTGGTCAGGTACCAGAAGACTCTGTTCTGTATCTCTGCATCTTTACATCCTGCTCACTCTCAGGGACCATGTGAAAATCTTTTCCTGAACCCAGCGTTGGCTATTTGATCCAGACATGACTTAATCTCTTATGCGTTTATTATATGACTGGGTAAATTAGGAAGACCTCCCAGACTCCTTCTCAGCTTGAAGTAAACTCTCTTTTAATTTTCCTGCTTCAATCAAGTAATGGAAACTAACCATAATGTTTAAATTATCTTGTCTCTACTTTCTCTGTTATAAGTTTTTTCCCTACCTGCATGCTGCTAATAGTAAGGTAGGGAGGTGATAAAGATTTGTTAAATGAGCTTTCTCTTGGCTGAGAGGAGGTACTGGATCACTTTCATTGCTAATGTCTTAGAGATTCCCTAGGCATTGGAAAGTCAGCTGCTCCCAATAATATTTTCTATCTGTCTTTCTCAACTGCTTCTCCATTTAATTCTGATTCAGTGTTTCTTACTGATCTTGGGTCTCAAGATTTTGGCTAAATTGGTTGACCAATGAGTGCTGAGGATCTGTCTGTCTCTGACCTTTAGCACCGAAGTTACAGGCAGATATGTTCATGTAGAGAGCCTTGTTGGGGTGCCATGCCACCTGGCAGGAACTTGACATTGACCAAGGTGAAGTTCCTCTCCCAGTCTTTGAGAGGGAACTCCTGTGTTAGCCATAATCCCCTCCACCTAGGGTGGAACATTCAGACCAAGGTGAAATTCATTGTTCTTCCAGATCTACAAATTCCTGAATTAAGCAGGTGACCCACCCAGCTGCCTGAGCAGTGGGGCCAATGCCCAGTGAACAGCCAGACCAGTTCCCCAGAACATACCCTGGAATTTGGAAGAAGGGTCTTGCCTGAAACCTTAAAATTCTGAGTCCTCCATTAAACCTTGAGTCTTTGAACAGCAGGTATTGTCTTTTTTTAAAAAAAAGATTTATTTATTATTGTATGTGTAAGTACACTGTAGCTGTCTTCAGACACGAGAAGAGGGCATCAGATCTCATTACAGATGGTTGTGAGCCACCATGTGGTTGCTGAGATTTGAACTCATGACCTTCAGAAGAACAGTTGGTACTCTTAACCACTGAGCCATCTCTCCAGTCCCTAAGCAGGTGTTGTCTTAATCTCGATCTCTTTTCACTGCCTTCCAATACATCCTCAGCTTCCCTTCCAGGTAACCTGTTATAACTGCAGGCAGTTACATGTCCGTAACTGTCTTTATTCAGGTGCTGGAGAGATTGCTTCAAGCCAAACTGATGTTCTCACGATTGTTTGCCTGCACTCTATCCACTGAGTCTTCCCAGTCTCACTGGCGGCATTGATATTGGAATGTTTTCCTTTATCTATATTAAATTTTGGCACATGACATGCACATAACCATGCACAGATATGGTTAGAATGGACTCATTCCACTTCCCTTTACTTCTAGAGCAGAAGACTCTTTTCTGCCCTGTCTTTGCAAACCTAGCAGCATAATCTGTGTTGTGCCTTTACAATCTGTTGGTATTCTAAAAATGAGAACAATGACCTTTGTGTTAATTAGTTGATTTGAGAGCCTGCTGGGACTAGAATAAGACTTAATGGGGCTGGAGATTATGTATTCCAATTATAACTGCAGAGGTAATAACTAATGTTACTGATGAGCTCAAATAGCATGTATCCATACTAATGTGCTCTTTAATCCCCCTTCTCTTGTTTGAAATGATGGTAAGATTATTTAATGGTATAAAAAACATACTAAATAATACTTCCCCAAAGTTTAGAAACATATAAAATACTTCACTATGGTTCCCCAAATTAATAGATGGACCCACCCTCTTTATTTTTTAAATTTGGAAATATATCACCTGAAATGTGTATAAGAATTGAATTAAAATATAGTAGAGTATTAGAGGTGCAAACATTGTTTGGAAGATGAATAGAGTCTAGGTACCTCCATGCTTTGTAGATTCTTTATTTTAGGAAGAATTGTATATCTTAAAAAAGAAACATATTGTGTCAAGGTAAAGAATCATAGGAAAAAAGGGAAAATATGAATTTAGGTCTTCGAAGATAGATGAAACATATAATCAAACATTTATGGGACTTACTATCCCTTTAGGTTGTGTCTGCTTTAATGCTGTGCATAATTCCATCATTGATATATGAAATGATTAGCCCTACTAGTCCCAAAGATGAATGATTCCTGTATTAGCATTCTTGACCTCAACTCATTGAATAATTTCTGGGAACTAGATGTGAGACTTTCTGGACTGTATGTGGACATTTGTCTCAAATATTTAAAACAAATTAAGAAGTAATAATACCAACAATAGCTATTTGTTTTGTATAAATAAAGATAATAACCAGTATCACAATATTAATTCTTCTAGAAAAATATCTCTGGGATCATGGATACAGAAATGTGTGATTTCCTCATATCCCACTGTACTCTTAAGCAGAAGAGAGGCCCAGAAGAAGGAACATAGCCCATGGGTTGTTGACTTTCAGCTACACAATTTAGAAAGCACTAACACTTGCTCTAGTGTCACCAGAACTTGAGAACTAAGGATTATGGTCACAGTCAAGTGTCTAGGAAATTTCTTGGTCTCTTTCCCTAATCTGTCATGTGTTTGGGATGTTAAGAGAGAATGCCTCATTGATGTAGTCAGGAAACATGGCCCATACCAAGTAGCTGCAGCTTTCACAGAAGCCCTATCCTATGTCATCCCTACTGAGATGGTTTTGGGAAGTATGAGGAAGGCTGTATGATGAAGTTGAAAAACTTTGGCTTCTTGTATATCACTCTCAAGTTGAACATGTTGTTGGGAATAAATGAGATTTGGGGTCAAAATTTAAGAAATTGTATTCCATTTCCAAAACTTTTGCCTGATTCCTTTATCTCAATTTGCGCAATGTCTAAGCAACCCCTGACTTATGGAGAAGTGGCACTTTGCTCTTTCCACTCCCAGAGGCAAATGCTGGTGTCATCACCATGGAAACTGCTGACCATTTAATTCTTTGTTTGGTTCTGTTTGCTTATTTATATCTTGTTCTAATTCGTAAGGAATTCGTGGTGCCTCAAGGGAGCATGGTGACAAGCTCTGGGTTCTTAGTGTCTATGTGCTCAGATGCAATGGGTGGGAAAGATGCTGAAGAAACAACCTTCTGAGGCTCTGCTCTGGCGACAAGCCCAGAATATCTAGGCAGCTCTGGTAGTAGCTACATGATGACCTCCAACTTTTGCATTTTATTTTGTTCTCTGCCTAACATGAAATTCACAGCACTCTCCTTTTAAAATGTGTATCCAAGCCTCTAGAGGGGGGTGAAAGGTGAAACTTCCTCCCTTGGGGGCTAGATAGCTCATTCTCCGAATTTGTTGCTAAGGTTGGGTGCCAGAGTGGTTGACCTGGTGAGTGGAAGAGGTTATGGTTCGTAAGTCTGAAGACTTGGGGAGTGAAGCACACACTGGGATTGAGGGATGGTAAGACCATCAGATAGACATGGTTTACATAAGTAGGCACTGTGAAATGGATGAATATAGAGTGGTCCAGAGACAAGCAGTCATTATCCAGATTTAATGGAGGGCTGGCACTCCTCCATGACACTGAAGAGACTCTACTTTCTTTACTTCTTTTACTCTCTCTCTCTCTCTCTCTTCATCTCTCTCTCTTTTTCTCTTCCTACATCTTTTGAATCACCACCTCCTGCTTCCTAAACCAGTGCACAGCTACCAGATCTCAGAACAGAACTATTGATACTATAATCCTGCTGCACTATTGATTAAGTAAAATCATTCATTCATTAGCATGGAGACAAGACCAGAGAGTGCCAGTTCCTTCGATCTGTGACGAAGGCGTGCAAAGCTTCAAGAAAGGAAGACATCTAATTAGTACAAGGTCACTCTAGGGCTATAATCCAGGTTTTCTGACACCCAATTAAATATTCTACTGCTTTACAACAAAGTTTTTCAGATAAGCAAAGAACTTGATGCCATACATAATGTCATATTTCTCATGAAATGAGTCATTTAACTGTCACTGCTTTGTGCCAAGATTGAACTAAAGGCTGGATATTAAAGTGTGTAGAAATTTACATGCAAAAGCACTTTGTCTTTCTTTCTTTCTTTCTTTCTTTCTTTCTTTCTTTCTTTCTTTCTTTCTCTCTCTCTCTCTCTCTTTCTCTCTTTCTTTCTTTCTTTCTCTCTTTCTCTCTTTCTTTCTGATTACGAAGAGGTATTTTTATTAGATATTTTTTTATTTACATTTGAAATGTTATCTCCTTTCCTCATTCCCCTCCTCCCCCCAAAACCACCTATCCCACCCCCCTTCTCCTGTTTCTTTCTTTGCATCACTTAAAAGAAAGTCAAAAGAATTTCACAAAAATCCAACACACCATGAGTTCCCAGTGACCTGGATTTACTTTTCTATTTCTGCTTCCTTATTCTTCATTCTATATAAGTTTTAAGATGAGACATTCAAACTCGTGAAAGTGAAAGTAATATAAAATACTAAAGCTTATTATTTGTTGTAGATGACTGGAAACCAAATGGTCTAGCTTTTATTCATCTTTCTGTCATAGATAAGCCCCATGACAAGAATCAGTGGTACTTGCTAAGGATGTAATCTGTATAAATATGTTATGACTGTTATATAGGCCATAGCAGTCCTGGTGGATAAAGCATAATACCTAACAGTACAATATTTATTTGACTTCATTACTATTTGCGTTACTTCTTTCAATTATTTCCAGGAATTGGTGGAATTCTGAGTTGGTTGAGAAGAGTTTGGTGGGGTTTTATATGAGACCTTGCCAAATATTCCTGGTCATTATTTCTGCTGGCTCCATTTCTGGTTGTCTTTCCAGTTCATTATAACAATTCTGATGACAGCAATGTTTAATGGCTGTCTGTGCAATGCCTACCTACTAGGGCCAAACCCAGGATGCCAGGGTTTCATACTCAGGATGCAAATATGATACTCTGCAATCCTTAGAAATCACCACCATCACCATCTATGTGATAGGGATTAGTATCTCTGTTTTCAAACTGGAGATATTTATGCTAATAGAGTTGATGAAAGAGGGCAGTTGTATTGTAGATGTATCTGTTGTTACTGGGCTCCACGATTCTGCATTTTGATTGGATGTGGTACAGGCAGGGTTGAAATAGGTCTAGGTAATGGATGTAAGATTTTGGCTAGATGTGGTGGGCAGTGGAGTGGGAGAAGAGGAGAGGGTCAGGCAGATATACTAGGCCAGACCCTGGAGAACAATGTACAGGATGTGGTGGTGTGGAGAAGTTGGATGTGGTATAGGAGGAATGGGCAGGGAGAATTGGGATTATTTTGGAAGAAGTGACTGACAGATTGGAAGAACCATAGGATCTTGCAGTCTGCTGTGAGACTGCTTGCTAGTGATGTCAGAGGCTACATTTATGAAGTTTTGCCAATCTGACTATTCATGGTCTCAACTAAGATGACACCAATAGATGTGTCAAGTGGAGGTGGAAAGTCCAGAATGTCTCAGCCCTTTACAAAAACCTACATGAAAATAAGAAATGCAAAGATCAGGAAAAATAGTCTTAGCCCACCAATTGGTTATTGTCTTAATTTGGGTTTTATGGCTGCGATGGGACACCATGATCAAGGCAGCTTTTATAAAGTTAAACATTTAATTGGGACTGGCTTAAAGTTTCTGAGGTTTAGTTGACTATCACCATGATGGGAAACATGGCAGTGCACAGGCAGATATGGTTGGAGGAGCTGAGAATTCACATCTTGATCTGCAAGCAACAGAAGGGGACACTCTACATGTTGGGTATAGCTTGAGCATTGGCAACTTCAAAGCCTTGTCCTCACAGTGGCATACTTCTTCCAACAAGTCCACACGTACTCCACCAAGGCCTAACCTCGTAATAGTACCACTCCCCATGGACCAACCATTCAAGCACATAACTGTATGGGAGCCAAACCTATTCAGACCACCACAGTCATTCAATATCTTAAAAAATACATACAAGTAAAATGTAATACAGACTGATATGGTTGTATTTATGCAGTTATATAAATTTGTTATCTATATATAAACTATATATAAACTGTTGATGAATCTATTATAAACTCAAAAGATAAAAGAAATACTTTAAAATATAGAAAGAAAAGAAAAAGAAAGAACAAAGGAAAGGAGGGAGGGAAAGAAGGGGAGGGGAGGAAGGGGGAGGGGAGACAGTTATCACACAACCAGGAAGCAGGAAGTTGGCATTTGAGAAAAACTGTTCAATAGTCTCATTGTGCTCCTAACAGCAAGCTAAATGCCTGGTGTGTAGCAAGCAATTGGGCCTCAATATTAGTTGAGAGACTGTCTTTCTGTTCCAAGTTGAATCTCTGGAGAAAGGCTACCATTGCTTTGGAATTAGAACAGTTGCAAGTTCCATAAACATGGCTGAGCTAGATGGGCATTTGGGGGCAGGTTCTGGGCAAATCCCTGAGATTATAATTATCCCTGACAGAAAACAGTGAGAAGAGAGGACATCCCCATGACACCTTAGATTAGGGCAAGAAGAGATGACTCAGCTCTAGTTTTATTGATTTGGTTTCAGCAGACACATCTTTATTCTAAATAGAAAGCAGCTTCAAAGACCAGTGACACAAGAGTCCTCCACACACCCCTGGAAAAGGGATATGAACTGATTTTCTTCTCTCTAGCACACAGCCCACCTTAAGCAAGTAAAAAAAGTCACACCAAATTTTCTGTAGGGCAGCCCCAAATCTGACTTGCCAGCTGGGGGCGGGGCTTCAACAATTTAACAGGATATTCCTGGTTTGGAGGAGTATGGGTGATTTTTTAGTATCATCAGGTATATTCTTAAGGCTGAGTTACTAAGAGTCTCTAGCACGAGAGGGATTCTGCCATCTCTACCCTCACCCAAACTCTAGTATGCATATGGGAATCCTAGAATCTACACATAAAACATTCATACTACACATATTAGTATTTGTTCCCAGAAGTGAGAATGGTTATTTCTTCCAGCTTAGAAAGTGTGACATCCCACATAACCACACACAGGTAATAAATTACAGTCCACATCCAAAATCAAAGGCACCACATTTGGAACACTTTTCGCAACCTGGTAGATATGTAGTTCCTCATGTCTTGATTTTGAAGCATGACAGTCATAAAAATAAATTTTCAGGTTGTAAGTTTCATTGATGAATTACAGTCTCAAAGCTTACTCTCTGGTAGTCATTAGAATAGTAATGACATTTTCTACCTACCAGCTGCTATTTCCTTCTGCTTCAGTGAAATTCTAATTTGTCATCATCACTTCTGTGCTCCCGCATCATCCCTGCCCAGAGGTGCCTGGACTCACTCTCACTCTGGTCTATCTGCTGCTGGCCTAGGCTTCTGGCCAGCACGAGAGAGCTGGCATCTGCTTACATCCTGACAGCCATTTTCTCTTTAAGTGTAGTTATTAAATCCTTATATATAAAAAGAAGAGGGACCTTGAGTAGAGGGTAGGAAAGGACTGAAGGTGCTGGCTTTCTCTGAAAGAAGGAACGTCAACGACTCACAGTAGAAAGGCCAGATGGGTGGACATGTAAAACCAGTTATTATGGGATGTTGGTGCAAAATCAAGGTCAGTGACAGAGGTAGCAGATCCTCTGGCTGGATGTTCATAGCAGCTTGGCAGGAGGTAAAAGAATGCAGATCCAGAGTTTTGGCCTTTCTTCAAGAACATTGATTCTATTAAAAGCTGTTATTCTCTAATTCCTTTCATGAATGTTCACATTCAAACATCTCAATAAAAATTCTGACATTGATATTTACAAATAAATATTTATTTACAATAAAAAGTACTGCCTGAAGCCTTAGCTTTGCTCCCTAACGGGAACAGAATGGCAGACACATTGCCTATCTACGTATTGCCTTAGTTTTCTTATGCACATCAAGGAAATAACCAAGTCTTTTTTTTTTAAATTTAATTTTTTAATGGATATTTTCTTTATTTACATTTCAATTGTTTTCCCCTTTCTAGGTCTTTCCTTTGGGAACACCCTATCCCAGCCCCCAGCCCCCTGCCTCTATTAGGGTACTTCCCCACCCACCCACAAACTCCTATCTTCCTGCCCTGACATTCTCCTACACTGGGCCATCGAACACTCTCAGGCCCAAGGGCCTCTCCTCCCACTGATATCCAACAAGGCCATCCTCTGCCACATATATTGCCAGAGTCATGGGTCCCTCCATGTATACTCTTTGGTTGGTGGTCCAGTCCCAGGAGCTCCAGGAGTCTGGCCTGTTGACACTGTTGCTCCCCCCATGGGGCTGCAAACCCTCTCAGCTCCTTCAGTCCCTTTTCCAACCCCTCCATCAGGGACCCCATGTTCAGTCCGATGGTTGGCTCTGAGCATCTGCCTCTGTATTTGTCAGACTCTGGCAGAGCCTCTCAAGAGACAACCATATCAGGCTTCCATCAGGAAGCACTTCCCAGTATCCACAATAGCATCCAGGTTTCGGCAACTGTATATAGGATGGATTCCCAGGTAGGGCTGTCTTGGGATGGCATTTCCTTCAGTCTCTGCTCCACACTTTATCTCCATATTCCCTCCTATTAGTATTTTGTTCCCCTTTCTAAGAAGCACTGAAGCATCCACACTTTGGTTTTTCTTCTTCTTGAACTTCATTTAGTCTGCGAATTGAATCTTGGGTATTCCGAACTTTTGGGCTAATGTCCACTCATCAGTGAGTGCATACCATGTGTGTTCTTTTGTGATTGGGTTACCCTACTCAGGATGGTTTTTTCAAGTTCCATCCATTTGCCTGCAAATTCCATGAGGTCGTTGTTTTTAATCCCTGGAGGAGTAATCCATTGTGTAAATGTACCACATTTTCTGTATCCATTCCTCTGTTGAGGGACATCTGGGTTCTTTCCCGGAATATCTTCTGGGTATATGCCCAGGAGTGGTATAGCTGGGTCCTTAGGAAGTGCTATATCCAATTTACTGAGGAAATGCCAGACTGATTTCCAGAGTGGCTGTACCAGCTTGCAATCCCACCAAAAAATGGAGGAGTGTTTCTTTCTCCACATCTTTGCCAGTACCTGCTGTCACCTGAGTTTTTCATCTTAGACATTCTGGCTGGTGTTAGGTGGAATCTGAGGGTTGTTTTGATGTTGAAAATTTCTTTAGGTCCTTCTCCACCATTTCTTATTCCTCAGTTGAGAATTCTCTGTTTAGCTCTGTTCCCCATTTTTTAATAAGGTTATTTGGTTCTCTGGAGACTAACTTCTTGAGTTCTTTGTATATACTGGAAGTAAGCCCTCTATCAGATGTAGGATTGGTAAAAGATCTTTTCCCAATCTGTTGATTGCCATTTTGTCCTATTGAAAGTGTCCTGTGCCTTACAGAAGCTTTGCAATTTTATGAGGTCCCAGCTGTTGATTCTTTGATGCTAGAACATAAGCCATTGGTATTCTATTCAGGAAAAGTTCCCCTGTGTCCATGTGCTCAAGGCTCTTCCCCAAGATATTTTATATTGTTTGTGACTATTGTGAAGGGTGTCATTTCTCTAAATTCTTTCTCAGCCCATTTATCCTTTGAGTAGAGGAAGTCTACTGATTTGTTAGAGTTAAATCTATATCCCACCACTATTCTGAATATAAAGTTTATCAGGTTTAGGAGTTCTCTGGTGGAATTTTTGAGGTCAATTAAGTATACTATCATATCCTCTGCAAAGAGTGATATTTTGACTTATTCCTTTCCAATTTGTATCCCTTTGACCTACTTTTGTTGTCTAATTTTTCTAGCAAGAACTTCAAGTACTGTATTAACTAAATAGGGAGAGAGTGGGCAGTCTTGTCTAGTCCCTAATTTTAGTGGGATTGTTTCAAGTTTTTTCCATTTAGTTTGATGTTGGCTACTGGTTTGCTGTATATTGCTTTTATTATGTTACTATGGGACTTGAATTCCTGATCTTTCCAAGACTTTTAACATGAAGGGAGATTGAATTTTGTCAAATGATTTTTCAACATCAAATGATCATATGGTTTTTTTCTTTGAGTTTGTTTATGTAGTGGATTACATTGAAGGATTTTTGTATATTGAACCATCCCTGCATCCTTGGGATGAAGCCTACTTGATCATGGTGAATGATCATTTTGACTTGTTCTTGAATTTGATTTGTGAGAATTTTATTGAGTATTTTTGCATTGATATTCATAAGGGAAATTGGTCTGAAGTTCTTTTTGTTGGTTCTTTGTGAGGTTTTAGTATCAGCATAACTGTGACTTTATAGAACGAATTGGGTAGTGTTCCTTCTGTTTCCATTTTGTGGAATAGTTTGAAGAGTATTGGCATTAGATCTTCTTTGAAGGTCTGATAGAATTCTGCACTAAATTCATCTGGTCCTGGGATATTTTTGGTTGGGACACTTTTAATGACTGCTTCTATTTCTTTAGGAGTTATGGGACTATTTAGATGGTTTATCTGATCCTGATTTAACTTTGGTACCTGGAATTTGTCTAGAAAATTTTCCGTTTCATACAGATATTCCAGTTTTGTTGAATAAAGGATTTTATAGTAGGATCTGATATATTTTTTTTAATTTCCTCAGTTTCTGTTGTTATTTCTCCTTTTTCATTTCTGACTTTGTTAATTTGGATACTGTCTCTGTGCCCTCTGCTTAGTCTGGATAAGGGTTAATCTATCTTGTTGATTTTCTCAAAGAAACAGCTTCTGGTTTTGTTGATTTGTTGTATAGTTCTTTTTGTTTCTACTTGGTTGATTTCAGCCCTGAGTTTGCTTATTTCCTGCTGGATACTTCTCTTGGATGAATTTGCTTCTTTTGGTTCTAGAACATTCAGCTGTGCTGTTAAGTTAGTGTATGCTCTCTCCAGTTTGTTTGTGGAGGCTCTCAGAGCTATGCGTTTTCCTCTTAGCACTGCTTTCATTGTGTCCCATAAGTTTGGGTATGTTGTTCCTTCATTTTCACTAAAATATAAAAAGTATTTAATTTCTTTATTTCTTCCTTGTTCATGTTATCATTGAGTAGGTCATGGTTCAGCTTCCATATATATGTGGGCTTTCTGTTGTTTTCGTTGTTATTGAAGACCAGTCTTAATCTGTGGTGATCTCATAGGGTGCATGGGATTATTTCAATCTTCTTGCATCTGTTGAGACCTGTTTTGTGATCGATTATATGGTCAGTTTTAGAGAAGGCACCATTAGATACTGAGAAGAAAGTATATTCTTTTGTTTTAGGATGGAATGTCCTACAGATATATGTTATATCCATTTGGTTCGTACCTTCTGTTAGTGTCACTGTGTCTATGTTTAGTTTGTGTTTCCATGATCTGTCCATTGATGAAAGTCTCCCACTATTATTGTGTGATGTGCAATGTGTGCTTTGAGCTTTAGTAAAGTCTCTTTTCTGAATGTGTGTGCCTTGCATTTGGAGCATAGATGTTCAGAATTGAGAGTTCTTCTTGGTAGATTTTTCATTTGATGAATATGAAGTGTACTTCCTTATCATTTTTGATAACTTTTGGTTAAAAGTTACTTTTATTTGATATTAGAATGGCTATCCCAGCTTGTTTCTATATTTGCTTGGAAAATTGTTTTCCCGCCATTTACTTTGATGTAGTATCTTTGACACTGAGGTGCATTTCTTGTATGCAGCAAAATGCTGGGTACTATTTAGGTATTTAGTCCATTAGTCTATGTCTTTTTATTGGGGAATTTAGTTCATTGACATTAAGAGATATAAAGGAATAGTGATCGTTGCTTCCTGTTGATTTTGATATTATTTTCATGTTGGTGTGGTTATCTTCTTTTGGGTTTGTTGAAAGATTACTTTCTTGCTTTTTCTAGGGTATAATTTCTCTCCTTGTGTTGGCATATTCCAACTATTATCCTTTGTAGGGCTGGATTTGTGGAAAGATATTGTGTAAATTTGTTTTTGACATGGAATATCTTGTTTTCTCCATCTATGGTAATTGAGAGTTTTGCTGGATATAGTAGCCTGGGCTGGCATTTGTGTTCTCTTAGGGTCTATATGGCATCTGCCAGCATCTTCTAACTTTCATAGTCTCTAGTTGGAAGTTTGGTGTAATTCTGATAGGTCTGTCTTTATATGTTTCTTGACCTTTTTCCCTTTCTGCTTTTAATATTCTTTCTTTGTTTTGTCTATTTGGTATTTTGACTATTATGTGAGGCGAGGAATTTCTTTTCTGATCCAATTTATTTGGAATTCTGTAGACTTCTTGTTTATTTATAGGTATGTCTTTCTTTAGGTTAAGGAAGTTTTCTTCTAGAATTTTGTTGAAGATATTTACTGACCCTTTAATTTGGGAATCTTCACTCTCTGCTATACCTATTATCCTTAGGTTTAGTCTTCTCATTATGTTCTGGATTTTCTGGATGTTTTGGTTTCAGAGCTCTTTGGATTTTGCATTTTCTTCCACTGTTATATCAATATTTTCTATGATATCTTCTGTACCTGAGATTCTCTCTTCCATCTCTTATATTTTGTTGGTGATGCTTGCTTCTATGACTCCTGATTTCTTTCCTAGGTTTTCTATCTCTAGAGTCGTTTCCCTCTGTGATTTTTTTTATTGTTTCTATTTCCATTTTCAGCTTCTGGATGGTTTTGTTCAATGCCTTCACCTGTTTGGTTGTGTTTTCCTCTTATTCTTTAATGGACTTTTGTGTTATCTCTTTGAGGTTTTCTTCCTGTTTACATGTGTTCTTTTGTATTTCTTTAAGGGAGTTATTTATGTCCTTCTTAAAGTCCTCTATCATCATCATGTTATGTGATTTAAATTAGAGTCTTGGTTTTCTGGTGTGTTGGGGTATTGAGGCCTTGCTTTGGTGGTTGAACTGGGTTCTGATGATGGCAAGTAGCCTCACTTTCTGTTGTTTATATTCTTGTACTTGCCTCTTGCCTTCTGGTGATCTCTGCTGTTAGTTGGTCTTGCTGTCTATGGCTGTGACTCCTCCCTCCTGCAAGCCTGAGTGTCAGTACTTCTGGGAGACCAGTTCTCTCAGGGAGGAATTTGGGTATGGAGAGCTGTGGCACAGGGTCAGCTCTGGGGTACAGATAGAAATTGGAAGGATCCTGTCCCAGGCTGTTCTTTGGTTCTTGTGTTCTGAGGGCCCAAGGTGGGTTCCTTAGAGCAGAAGTCGTGGTTTTCCCTGTGCTCATATGCGTGTGTCAGTACTCCTGGGAGACCAGCTCTCTCCCAAGAAGCCCTGTGGCACATTATCAGCTCCAGGCATAGAAGTCTTCTTTGCAGGTACTTATTGAAGACATTATTCCTACCTTCAGTAGACTTGAGGTTGATGTTCCCATCAAAGTGAGTAAGCTAAACATATCACCATCAAAAGAGTTTATATCCCAACTGGGAACATAGTCACATATTTACGCTTGAAAAGAAAATACATTGTGATAGGCTTTTAAATTTCTTCTCAGAAACATGCAGTAAAACCTTGATGAGCACAGCTTTACAACAGAAAATGTCCAACTCAGGCCCCCCAACTTCCTAGTTGTCTAAACACAGGCAAATTATCTAATGTTGGAAATGAGGAAAACAGTGAAATTGTTTGAAAAGCTAAAGATGATATCGCTAAATATGAGAAACATAGGAAGAATTTCACTAAAGTTAACTCTGAGGTTGACCAAAGCATCCCTACACTTGAACCCCAGGAGACAAGCTTCCAAAATTTCATTATGAGTCCTCTGTCTCTCATCACACCAAGTGTTCACTACAAACTTGTTTTCATCTCTACTCAGAGGCTTGAGATTGCTTTGGTCATTGATTGATAGATAAATCTTCAGTATCAAAACTCAAGCATGTTCTCACGAGAGAACAGGCCAGCTGAAGCTCCTTTTTCCCCCATTCATTTTATAAAACCTATCTTGTATCTCTTATCTTACCACTTTGAAGTCTTCTATTTCTCCATAAGAGTTTCTAAAAATTGATATGAAAAGGAGAGTATTAGCATATTACACAGAAACTATGAGATTCTAATGAGTTTCAGAGGAACATGGCCACATGCAGAGAATCAATTAGGGAAGGGAAGTGCACAGCAGTTCATTTTTTTTTTACAGCCCTTGAAAGAAAATCTACCCTGAAAATAAGAAGACTTTTCTTCCCAAAGGGTTGCCTTAACTCCAACTTCTGCTCTCCCTCAAGACCCAGCTGTGTCCCTTTATCTCATTTTCTTTCAAAATGGAGATAAATAAGGATGCAAACCTGTGCATATGTAGCAGCTAGTTTCTAGCATGTCCAATAAGCTTTACACGCATTATCCCATTTATCTTACCAAAGCTCTGACAGGTAAATGACACGTGAAATGTCCCTACGCTTGCCAGTTAGAAAGCCAAGGAACGCAGAACAGGAGTTAATGAGCAACGTATGACAAGAGGCCTAGTGGAGAGGCTTGAATGTGGAACTTCTGATAAGCCAGGACCAGGCAGTTCTCCGCAAAAGCAAATGGCAAAAAGCAATAGTGAAAAGCTGGAAGGGGGGGGGGGTGAGGGAGCAAAGGGAAGGTGATTGAAATTTTATTCTGAGTTGCTATGAATACGATGGCCACAATATGGAAATCATGGTCTGGTATCTACTAGTTAAAAGATCTGGTGCTTGGGGATGGAACAATGGCTGACCAGCTAAGAGGTTGCTCTTACAGATGACAAGGGAATTCCCAGCACCCACATGGTAGGTTACAATCACTATATCTCCCATTCTAGAAGATATAACTCCTTCTTCTGGTCTCCTTTGGCACCAGGGTCAAACATAATGCACAGACAGACAAGCAGGCAAAATGCTCGTGTATACAAAATTAAAAAATATATTAAAATCAAAATATCTGAGACTTAGTCAAGAAAGTTACTTATTTAGTTAAAGATCAAATAACTAAGTATTGTTATTTATTTAAAATGCATGCTTATTTACTCATAACTAATAGTATGCCAAATATTACTGTAACAATTATAATCTTTACACTTTCAACTTACCACTTTATTCTGTGTTTATTTTATGACCCAGATTTTGAACTGAATCGATCATGTCATAAATAATGTCATCTCAGATGACACACAATGGGTCATCATACCTATAGCTTCACCTGCCTGTAGTGGCCTATGATGGGTTAATTCATTTGCCAGGCTTAAACAATGATCCTAAGAGCTCCCTCCTAAATATTTGTTAGCTTAACAACAAAATTTCTTCTCTTCAAGTTATTCAATCAAACATTGATATTGGAACTGCTGTGATGACATTTAGAAGATCTCATTAAGATCCCTAATTATTTCACTTCAATTTAATCAAAAGAGAAAGCATCCAGGATGATCTGGGAAGACAAGATTTATTTCCAAGGCCTTGCAAAGAGCACCCAAGCATTCTTAGGTTAAGAGAAGCAGACACTAGGAGTTAAACAATGTCACGAATATGGGCTAAGAGAAACAAGGGGGGGGGCTACATTTGGGTACAGCCAAGGTTCCCAGCCAACTACCCAGATAAGAGGAAAGCCAGGACTCTGAGGAGCATAGAACATCTCTTAGCAGGTTCCAGTTGACTTCCAAGAAGCTTTTCTCTAAAAGACACATGAAAGTCATCATTGTCCTTTGTTTTAGTCAGGGTTTCTATTCCTGCACAAACATCATGACCAAGAAGCAAGCTGGGGAAGAAAGGGTTTATTCACCTTACATTTACACATTGCTGTTCATCACCAAAGGAAGTCAGGACTGGAACTCAAGCAGGTCAGGAAGCAGGAGCTGATGCAGAGGCCATGGAGGGATGTCACTTACTGACTTGCTTACCCTGATTTGCTCAGCTTGCTCTCTTATAGAACCCAAGACCACCAGCCCAGGGATGGCACCACCCACAATGGGCCCTCCCACCCATGATCACTAACTGAGGAAATGCCTTACAGCTGGATCTCTTGGAGGCATTTCCTCAAGGGAGGCTCCTTTCTCTGTGATAACTCCAGTTTGTGTCGAGCACAAAACCAGCCAGTACACCCCTTCTTTTAGTAAATTTCACAATTCTGTGGGTGTACATTTATGTACAGTCCTGCATATAATTATGAAAAATGAAATGTATGTAGGAATGGTTTAAAGAAAACCTCCACTTATTTCAAGAGAAGGACCAGACCAAGGTTCATCCCATGAGAGAACCTTGGCAGGAGAACTGACTGACAAGGATTTATGAGTATAAATGTCAGAAGGAGGAAGGAAGGTCGTTGTTGATCACGTAAGTCCACTGTCCACTCTGGAGAGTAAACCTTGCATTCATTCATTTGCCAGCTAAATAAAATTCAGGTGCTTGTTCTACCTATGCACCAGTGTGAACTCTGCTCTCTCTGGAGCTGAAAAGCAGAGATCGCTGCTGGGGTTGGAGTTAGAAGGAATTAGGAAGAACTCATCTCTCCGTGTACTATCCAAAGCAGCAAAATTTGACTTTCCAGGATGCTTGGCACCTTCCATTCCTAACCACCAGTTTTGCAGATTTCTCACTTCTTTGTTGGAGGCAGGGTTTAGCAGCTAAGCCTTGCCTGTCATGCTCTCAGTTCCTCGAAGTGTATTCCCAGTATCTTAAAAACTACAAACAAGTGTGAAAAGAAACAAACATATGGTGAGAAACACGGATTTGTATAGCTTAGTTAATTCTTTGGGGAAGGGAAGAGGGAGAGGGAAGAGGGAGGGAGGGAGAGAGGGAAGGAGGAAAGGAGGTAGGGAGAAAGAGAGAGAGAGAGAGAGAGAGAGAGAGAGAGAGAGAGAGAGAGAGAGAGAGAGAGAGAGAGAGAGAGAGAAGAGAGAGAGATTTGGCAAAGTGAGCAAAGAGAGATAAAGCTCCACAATGCAAAGCAATTATAACTTGAAAGACATAAAATGTAAGTGAAAGTGTGACTAAGTAATGAGAACAGAAGCAAAAAAATTCAGAAAATTTGCTTTCTTTTGCATTGTTACAAAGGTAGGTGCTTATATAAACTTCACATGCATATATGAATGAAACTTTCATCCCACTAATGGAATATCAATATATGATATATAACATAAAAATAATATATGCTGTATGTAATTATAATATAATAAATAAGCATTATGTATAATATATATTATTTTATATATGTGTTCTTTGTATGTATGTATATATTGTATACATATTCTGATTTGAGAGTGTATATGTGTGTTACATGTGTGTGTGTACAAAAGCAGAGAGAAATAAATAGAAAGAATCAGTGAACTCTGCCAACAGGATTCTAGAAAAGATCAGTTCTAGAATTCAGAGCAGGAAAGAAGTTGAAAGAAATATAAGTTAGTGGTAATTATAGCACATGAGTATCAGCCATGAAAGATAGCAAGGTACTGAGAGGGTCCCTGGACATTGAGCTTAAAATGTGAGGTTTTTTGGTAGAGGTCCTAAAATAATATAACCCAGGGAATAGCACAGTGGAAAGAGGCAGCCCTTCTGCTAGATAATAGGCATAATCGATTATCCTCTGTGGATAAAGATTCCATCCATGGCCAACGCTAAATCACATTTCCTTTAAAAAAGAGTCTACTGGTAGTATATTGTTTTGAATTGAACTGTGTTTCCTTCAAAGTAAATTAATAAATAAAAAGATAATTGATAATGCTGAAATCCAAACTTCCAGACCCACAGAAACGACCTTATTTGAAAAAAAAAAGTCATTATAGAAATAATCAAGTTAAAAATGTATTCCTGGAGATAAATCCTAATGCAAAGTGACTGATGTTCTCACAAAGAGGAAATTTGCATAGACTCATTTCTGCCTAGCATAGGAGGAAGGTGATGTAATAGAAATAAAGGGAGCACATTATAGACAGGGGACGCCAAAGATTTCAGTGTTGTGTCTGCAAGTCAAGCAGTGCTGCTACATGAGCGTCAATAAGGAAAGGGACATAGAGAAGGTTCTCCCTCAGAAGATGACAACTTTTCGAGCTTCTAGCCTCCAGCACTCAGACAACAAATTCCTGTTATTTTAAGGAAACCAGTTTTTAATACTTTTGTTTTAGAGCCCCGAGAAACCGATACACACACACACACACACACACACACACACAAATATGTAATTTAACCTAATGTTTTTCAGTAGACAAGGAATGGAATTAGAGGGCCTTTTTAAATGTCACTATACCTATTTCAAACAGAACCAAATTACTTTTAATCTGTCCACGAATATGTTTGAGAAACTCCTTCATGTTTTTTCATAGTGATACTTACAGTGAGAATCACCAAGAAAACATCCTTATGTTCTGTCCCTACTTATATCTGAACTGCAAATCATTTTATATTAATTTATTAACTCACCTCCTAGCAGATAAAACTGAATAGTTATTGGAACAGATCCCAGTGTGTAAAGGACTTCAGTACTAAATTCCAATAAGACTCTGAGTCTTATTTCTGAATTTTCTCAAGAGAAAAAAGATTCAAGTCCTAAACAGAGGGGGAAAAAATTCCACTTCCTTTAAACCTACAGCTTGTTGCATTCATTGTTAGATTAGGTATCTCCCTGTTAAAGTCACTCACGGCCACTTCTCTCAAAACCTGAAGCAGTTTACTTGTGGACTGAATGCTGAAAGAATTTCTCCTGGGGGTGGGGAGGAATATTTTCATCACTATTTAGACATGTACTTGGAGAAGAGTGAAATTTCTTCTGTGACAGTTTACTTTTTACCTTGAGGGTAATAACCAAATTAATAGGAATACTACGGGGTGGCTTTGCTCGGAGGTGCATCTTCTAGTGCTTTCTGGATGGCTCACTTTTCCCTGTCTATATATCTCAACTATATTATGCATAGTTGCCTTTCCCAGGATTTTATTCCCATGTACATTTAGTTAAAAGAGTATCTCTGTTGAGATAACCAGATCTTGCTGTCTTTTCTGTGGATCCTGTATGTGAGAACAGGATCCACAGAGTGGGACTGATATTGGTAGGAAGAATTCTATTCAATCCCATCACAGAGATTCTTTTCACCTAATTTAAGTGAACAAATTTTCACATACTTATACACACATGCATACACATGTATACATGCATGTATATACATGTATACCCAACCCATATATGTTGTCTATAAATCTCATGGGTATGTAATCACTCTTATCCATGTGTTAAATGGCAGCTCTCTTTTTATTTCTGCAACTTTTACCATGTCTGTAAACATTGGTTGCATCCTCTAGCTTCTCCTCCTTCTTTAGAACTGTCACTTGAATGTAGAGACGAGAAGTTCTTTACAGAAAAATGGATAGAACCCATAATTTTAGAAAAATGAACACTTGCAAGATAAATTACAACCTTGCCTTCATTTATTTTTTTTAAAAAAATACCACAGTGTTTCTTTTTCTTTTCCTCCCCTTGGTGCTGGTACTGAACTCAAGGATTCACGTATGCTAAAGAAATACTATACCATTGAACCATACTCCTCATCTCGTTTCTTCTTAATACAACAGAGGTCAGAGTTAAATTGAAAACACGACTCACTGTGGCATATTTTTCGGCTGTTTTAGGTAAGAGAGTAGGTAAGAGGTTTCTTTCTCTGAGTCTTCCTAAGGCTTCTTAATCTATAATTCACAGCCACAAGCAAGTGGCTCTCCAGAATAAATTCCTCTGAGGGGTGGAGAATGTGGTACAAATGAGCAAGCAGTGTGAAGAGAAACAGCCTGTCTTACTTAGCTATCTGAGCCAGGAGTTGCCTATTCCATCCAAGGCCCTGAGGGCGAAAGGAGACAGTTATGGACCACCTCAATGGGACATAAAGCAAATAAACTATGGCACCTGTGTTTGTCATGGTTAAAAGCAAAATGATCCTGAGAAAACATTTCCATCCCATCAAACGTGGCCAGTAAGATCTCACACTCAACCTAGTTGTCACACAAACTGTAAGAATGAAATTATATCATTTTCTCCAGTCTTTCTAATCTTCACTCATTTTTAGGATACAGAGTTAGACAGTATGGAATTAGGTTTTCACTAGCACCACTGAGACCTCTGATACACGGGTTGTGACAAGAGCTGTCTAGTTACTTTGTAGGAAGTTGAAAGCAGCTGGCGCTGAACCCAGGTTTTGAGCTTGCATGCATCCAATGGTGACAAATGGATCTGGACACTTGTCATCTCTGCCTTTAGACCGTGTTTCGTCATCTCCCATCTTTACTGTTGAGTCAGATTCTATTCAGTTCTGCATGCAGACATTGCAACTATTCAAAAATACTTTTATCCCTCACTTCATAATTAAAACTAATGGTTCACTGGCCCTTTGAACTGGCATGCATTTTTTCTAACACACCTCTGAAGTTGAAGGATCTAAACTCCCTGGATGCAGTCATATCAAATGGCTCTAGGCAAATCATGAGACCACAATCTTTGTAGGAGATGATGGCATCACCCTTAAGAATAACTCATCAGTTCATGGGCTATATGTGTATCCATTAACCCACCAAGTACAAGGCTGGGAAGTTTATACATAAGAATAAAAACAGTTTTTGAAATTATCCCATGACCAGTGGACTTTACCAGAGCAGATGACCCTAATAAACCAATGAAATCTTTCTTCTTCCTCTGTTGCATGAACAGCTAATCATTCCTTTGAACCATGCTGGTTTTCTTCTCGTCATGAGCTATATCTCAACACAGAAGAGTTTCTATCTTGTTGGTGATCTATGCCTTTGTCTAATTTCTACTGTTTCCATGCCACAGGATTCTACCATCTGGTTTCAAATTGGTTAAAACTATGCCCACTTGAGGCATGAAAAAGAGAGATCACTATCCTGAAGGCTCTCATGACAACCTGAATTTACAGTGCTGATTTTCTCAAGACTTTAGTTAACCTTTTATGATTATCAAATCTTTAAAAAAATCACCTTTTATTTTTTCCAGAGAAGGACAGCTTCCCAGGGTTTATTTGTATTCTGTGAAAGAAATTGAAGTTTAAAACTCAATACCTTTTGGTGTCCTCTTCTTCTGAGTATGATCTAAGTCTTAAAGTCCCCAGTGAGTCTATAGAGTCTACTGTACAATTGTAAACATCATGGACATAAAGGCTATATGGAAAATATTACTAAAAGCATTGAATATAGGGCCAGTTTGGGAATCTGGGAAGATCCAGGTACTAAGTGTATCATAGGAATCAAATTCTTTGCTATCAGTTCTGACTCTGTTACTCAGCCACTGCATGACCTTAAAGGAAATTCCTCTTTGGGTTTTTGTGTCATTGTTCTGATGCCTATAAAAGAGTAGTAAATGTCATTGTCTACCTCATAAATCATAATAAACAGATGAGATAATAACTTTACAGTGCAGCGGAGTTAATTTCCCAAAGGCATTTTATCTCCACTCAATGATCAGCCACCCTAAACCAAGCAAGGATATCACCACCGATAACGGTCAATCATTTCTTTTCTTTCCTGTCAGAAGAATGTGTTGCTGTATCGATGTGGATTAATAAGAGAGATGTTAAGTACAAATCCTGACCAAATGACTTAAAATATGTGTGTTTTGGCTAGGTTGTTAATTTTTCATGTGTTTCTTATTGATGAAATGAGTACAATAAAAGTATTGATCTCATATGGCAGACATGTAAAAGAAATAAATCTGTACTGTTTAAATCAGAGTTTGGAATGTATATGTATATGTGTATGTATATGTATATATATATATATATATGCTCATGCATGTGTTTATGTATATGTGCATATATGCATATGCATATTTATATTCAATTATCAATCAAACTTAAATTATATTTTTCATATCCTTTGAAGTCTATAACTTGTAGATTTTAAGTCAATTAAAAAACAAACTGTCTTGGGTCATCTGGACAGGCCAGACTTACTTGCAAGATGTCAAAATGAGAATCAAGTCTTGCTTAAGAGATTCTGGCTTATAAACAGCAAATTTCAACTTACAGTCATTGGGTTCAGTCTACTTAAAGCCTTTCTGTCATCATTATCTGTTCTCAAGACTTTGAACACCATTGCTTAGTTAACTCCCACAGTTGTACCATATGTCTGAGAGGGTCTCTACAGGTGGCAAGCATGGCAGTAAAGTGACCCATGAAAGGGTGAGAATGAGAACTCAGTACAGATTGACTTTGTCAACCTGGATCAAATTTCATGGAGACTGATACCAGGCTGTTTATTGTAAGCATATTTAAACATAATTGAATTTGGAAAAAAATGTTACCTGGCAACAATCATTCTGATTCTAGATGCAAAATAAAGCTTATTGTAGGGATTATAGAAATCCCTTTACAAAGTAAATGTGACCATGACGATGGGTTCTATAGCTTAAGGGTTTAGGATTTGGTGTGGTCTCTAATGGAGATACCATAGACGTAAGTAGGCTATGTGTGCATGCGACACCTCTCCTAAGGATGGATTCCATTAACTGAGAGCTAACGATAAAGGTCTAGGGATTGAGAGTCTGAGATAAATATTCTGGGGTATTTGGGCAAGATTTGATAGCTGCCTCTACAGATATCAAAAGGTCACCAGATCATTAGCAATATCTACTCCCAGCTTTCTGAATGGATTGCAGGCATTTGATTTCCTCTACACAAGATAACTGTGTGTTTAACATTCATGGTTTCCCTAATGATCTGTGGGTGCAAAGACCTTTGTGCCCTCAACATATTTGCCTTTTGTTAGATACTGCTAATTCACAAATTTAATTATTATTCTGAATATTTAAGTGTGTATGAGTGTGTTTGAATTAGTTACTACTATTTTTATTAACAAAACAAAGAATTTATTTGGGGGCTTGCTTACAGTTTCCAAGGATTCTTCCATTATTATCATTATCATGGTGGAGAGCAGACAGCGACAGGGCTAGGCAGTAGTTGAGAGATTTATAGTCTGATCCACAGGCAGCAGGTAGATACAAAGACACTAGACCTGGGGTGAGCTTTTGAAACTTCAATACCTACCCCCTCTGACACATTTCCTTTAAAAAAAGCCATACCTATTCTAATAAGACGATACTTTCTAATCTTTCTATTTCATTATATAAGAAAATTTTAGAATGCAAATATATTTGAAGAATATGAATTCTTCACCTCCATGTTCTTCCAGATCCTCTCCTCCTCCCTACAAACTCAGCTTTAAGTTCTGTCTCAAATCCAAACAAAAATGTAATACAACAACAAACCACCCCCAAACCAAGAAAACAAAATAAAAAAAACCCTCAAAACAACAAACAGACAAACAAACAAAAAGCCCACCAAACTATAACCAAATCAAAGCACAGGAAAAATGGTGAGATGGTGATCAACTACTCAGCATGAGACCCATCAGTGTCACTCTACTGGAGAAAAATATTTTCCCTCTCCCAGCAGGTATACACGACAATTTAGTTGTTAACCTTTACCCTAGTGACTATATTTTCTTTCTTTCTTTTCCCTTTCATTCTTTCTTTCTTTCTTTCTTTCTTTCTTTCTTTCTTTCTTTCTTTCTTTCATTTTTAAAAAATATAACAAAATAAGATATAATAAGATAAAACAAAAACTATCATATTTAAATTGAACAAGGAAAACCAACAGGAAAAAAAGAGTCCTAGAGAAGGCTTAAGAATCAAAGACCCATTCATTTCCACACTCAGGAATCCCATAAAAATACTAAGCAGAAAGCCATAATATATATACAAAGGATCTGGAATAGACTCAATGCATGCCCTGTGCATGCTGCCAAAGTCTCTATGCGTTCATATGTGCATTGATTATGATGATTTAAAAGATGTGTGCATGTGTGTGTGTGTGTCTTTCATCTTTTCTGGTTCTTATACTCTTTCTGCCCTCAGCGTTCCTTGATCCCTGGGGGAGGGATATGATGGAGACATCCTGTTTAGGGCTGAATATTTCAAACTGTTTCATTCTCTGCCTAATTCCTGGATGTGGATCTCTATATTTGTTCCCATATATTGCAGGAGGAAGGTTCGCTGATGATGGTTGAAAAGGGCACTGATCTATAAGAATAGCAGAATATTATTAGGAGTTATTTTATCACTACTTTTTTTTTCCTTTTTTTAGATGAGTAGTTTTGGTTTTACCCTAGGATCCTGGGTTATCTATTTTCAGGTTCTTGGTTACCTGAGCAGTGTCAGTGTGGGTCCCATCTCATGGAGTGGTCCTTAAGTCAAATGAGATATTGGTTGGTTACTCCCACAAGCTTTGTGGCACCATTGACCTACAATATATAGTAGGTAGTACACAATTGTAGATGAAGGATTTGTGGTTGGGTTGCTATTTATATTTCTCTTTTGAGGGTGAGCAGACTATGTTCATGTGCCAATGATGCTGGAATATATTACAGGTGAAAGGTTTGTGCATGCATGAGTTCAACATCTCCATCTTTATTTACTGTGAAGATGTTGTCTTCAGCATTGTGGCCTTGAAGTCAGTTTGTAGAAAGCAACACATAGTCTTGACAACAGCCTAGGCTGTTTGGGGGATTTTTCAAGGGATTCCTTTGGTCTATAACTCAATTAGATGTAGCTCAATCTCACTACTGGAAGCTTAGTTTGATGATAAGTGATGGCCAGTTGGGACTCTGTCTCTTCCATTAGTTGGGGATTTTATTTAAATCATCATCCAATATGGATATATTTTAGGAAGCTTCTACTGTTTTAGGTTTCCATACCGCCTCTCAAATGCCCCTTAATTTTATCTGTTTCCTTCTTTATTCCCTCCAACAACTCTTATCCTTCCCTCCCAACTGATCCTCCTATTCTAGTTGCCCCCTCATCCATCCATATCTATTTGTTCTATTTCCTTTTCTAATGAGATCTATCTGTTCCTTCTTGTTTAATACTTTACACCTATCCTCTGTGATTCTATACATTGTACTTGTTAATCATTGACTTCACAGTCAATATCCATATATAAGTGAGAGATGACTCCATGACTAGTTTAATGGTGTGTATTGTTCTTTCAGAAGATCTGAGCTCAGGTCCTAGAAACAACATTAGGTGGCTCACAACTGCCTTGAACTCCAGCTATAGTGCATTCAACATACCTACAACCTGTAAGCACATGCACTCACATGCACACCCTCCATATACACTTAAGTAAAAACAAATCCTTTTTAAAAGTGGAATTCATGAGCTCCTGGCAACTGAGAAGCATAAACAAATCTAAGGAATACAGGCAAAAGAAAACATTATTTTCAAAATGTTCTTATAAAATTGCATCTATTTTATAAGGTGAGACGAAGGGAAGCCAACTGAAATTTGGAGCTGGGGAGTGGACAACCTGATCAGGGTTCCTAGCCCCCCACTTCTGTCCTGAGTATAATACCAAAAGACTTGCTTTTGAAAAAACCCTTTGGTCCGGCAAACCTGAAGACATTAGAAGAAATCCTTACAGGGTGAAAAAAGGGATGATCAGAAAGAGAGTATTTTGGAATCTCTACTCAGGCCTGGCAGTAGCAGTTGGACAGTTTCAGACTCAGAATATTCCTGGGGGATGAGAATCAATGCAAACCCAAGATAGGGAACAGCTCAGAGAAAACGGACTCACGTTGCAAGGGCTTGATCTGAAGCTAGTAAGGCAAGCCGATTGTACTGAGCCTCATAATGCATGTTGGTAGACTTAGCTATTAAGAAAGTCAGGCACCCAGGGAAGAAGTTAAAGCATTTAAGGAGGAAAACACTACTGTCTTTTTAGAAGTCTTCTCTTCAGAGCTGTTTAGCTTTGTTGCAGTTAAAATTCCATGGAGAAAACTGAGGGGAACAAGTCTTGGTCAACAAGTCATTCTGCCTCATTCTGTCAAGCAACCTAGAATAAACATGACTTGTCAAATACTGAACAGAGCATGCCGAGTTTATTACTTTTATAGTCTCTACTGTGAAACCAAGCATACTCAGAGATGTGTTCCTGTTCTTTGCATATTTTCCTTATTAATGTGCATTGATTCCTTCCTTTGTACCCATTGTTTCTTTTCTATTCTCAAGGAAAGCTTTGTGTAGAAAACAGCTCTAGTGATCATTTTACTTGCTACAGATAATAAATCTTTCCCCATTCTTTCATCTCTTGGTTGTGCTTTGCGGCTTTATACTCACCAATATGCAAAGCCATTAGTTTTTGACAGCAAGCACAGGGTAGCAGAATGTAGATGTTCAGATTTTCACCTACAACAGAAAGGTTCTGATGAGTTTCAAGCAAATGGAAACAAGGTTTAATGATCGTACAGGGTTCATAATTGATGAGGATCACAGTGGTTACTATGGAGGAAAATTGAGAATAGGTAGAAAATGGATACTACAAATGATAGGTAGATTTGAGTGTGATTTTGGCATTCTAAGACCATTTGTTTCTTATCTCATTAAAGTAGCATATCTAAATGGAGGTGGTCAAAATAGATTTGCAGCACCAGTATTAGAATCTAAGAATTAGAATTGCAATTTCATGAGCCCGTTTGCAGACCTATGTGTTAAAATACCAGTATAGGTGTCCGAATGCTTCTAAGTGACAGAAAGTAAAGCTGGAGGGCCATGCTCAAGGGAACAAAATTGATTCCAAATGCATGACTATGAAAGAATGGTGTTTTAATGTGTTCTATTGCTGTGAAAAGAGACTGACTATCTCAATTCTTAGAAAGGAAAGCATTTAATTGGGGCTTATGTACAGTTTCAGAGGTTTAGTCCACTGTCGTCATGGCAGGGAGCATGGCAACATGCAAGCAGACATTCTACTAGAGAAGCAGCTGATAATTCTACATCTGGATCTGTAGGCAACAGGAAGAGAGTGAGACACTGGGCCTGCTTGGGCTTTTGGAACCTCAAAGCCCACACCCCACCCACTGACACACTTCTTCCAATAAGACCTTACATACTCCAATAAGGCCACACCTCCTAATCCTTCTCAAGTAATGTCATGCCCTGAAGACTCAGCATTCAAATACACAAGCCTATAAAGGCCATTCTTGTTCAGACAACAAGGGTAGAAAGATGTGTTTCTGTACTTGGAGGTTAAGGATCTGAAAACCAATATACTTAGAAAGAGAGCATGAGTCTGCATTGTTTGTACCACAAACATAATTCACACTTTTCACATTCTAGATTACACTATCAACAATGCGCTCCTGGTGGGATAATTAGCAGCTTGAAAGAAAGGTATTTAAATTGTAGCTTGAAAGACAAAAATAGCTAGTTTAAAATTTGTTCATAATTAGTAGGTAAAATAGTGGCTTTCACAGAAAAGAGAAGCTATAAAACACATTGTTTTTTCTAAACACCTAAAACCAAAGTGTGTTTTCTAGTCCCTTATTCTTATAATCCTGTGGCTAGAAAAGACTTAACTCTTTGATAGCCAACTCTTCAGTGTTCCCAGTCAGATAACTATTGGGTCAGGTTAGGGAAGTGTGTGCAGGAGGCAACTTCTAGCTCTGGCCTCTCATTAATAGGAAAAACCCAAGAAGTCTTTCTAATGACTGCCACAGTTAAAGAGAAATTATAGACAGCAGCATGTGAGTAGTTATTTCTTTCTAACACACACACATATCCTATTATGAGCAGCTAGCCCAGAAAGAAATAACACAAGTCACCTTGGTCAGAGTTTTTGTGACCAAAGACTCATGCCACTCTGGGTTGGACACAGTTTTCACACTGCCAGGCTTGTATGTCACCTGAGTCTTCAATAATAACTACTCAAATCTCAAAGTTTGCTGAGAGCAACCAGCTCTGTTCCTCCCTAGTTTGCCCTCCTTGACCCTCCAAAGTGAGCATTCCACTTCTACTTTACAGAAAATGTCCTTAATCTCTCACAGTTCTTGTTTGTCTTCATCCTGGGAGGCATCTCACCCTTAGCTGCCTTATCCAGAGAATGGGGTATTTTGACAGTTTGCTAGTAACCTAACTGTGTCAAATATTCAGGATCAATAATCATAATTTCTCTCTCAAGTTTAATCCAAAGGAGTACCCATGAACACAAAGAAAGACCATGAGAACCCAGCAGGATGGGATTTGTCACGTGCCATGAGAAAGGGCACAGATTATCAGAGCACCAAAAGACCACATCGCAAAAGGAAGAGTTCCACCCTGTATTGGCACTCAGAGAGCTGAGAGTAGAAATGTGGTGGAGGGAAAGGGAGGGAAAGAGAAAACCAGATGCAAATGCGAGAATGACAAGAAAAGAACACTACCAACTTCTAGGCCTGAGAATGAATTGATGATTCCAGTGCACACAGCAAGTGCAGGAAGAGAATTTGGACGTAGAAACAATATGGAGTCTGTCTCTCACACAGTGTATGAGATCTTAGCCAACATGATAGCTGCATATAGATCATTTGTTTTTTGTCTAAATAGCAGTTTCATCCCACAGATAGGACACACCTAAGTGAGTCTTTTACTTTGGATTTAATTTTGACTACCAGAAGCGAGAGATTATTACTTACATCTAAATAAGCCATTTGTTTTAGGGATTATGATAACAATAAAATAGTCATGTTTATAAAACATTATTTGGAAGAATATTTAAATTGAATGGGTATAGACATTTATTGCATGCCATTTGCTAATTTTTTTAAAGCAGTGAAAATAGCAAAATCTCATCTTCAGTTTTTTACTTTTCAGAGGAAATAATAGAAATTCCGAGAACACGTAAATCTAATTACTTGATCAGGAGGAAAACTCCTGTTTCTAGTCACCAGCTCAAACTAGGGAGTGATTGACAATGCTATTAAATGGTAAATATTTATAGTAGCCAACACCTTTCCGAAAATGATTGTTTTAATATTATTGTACATCGGATTCTCTGGAAGGCTTTTGAGAGTTGGAATTGTGAGACACATCCAGGAACAGTTTTCTGTCTCAGTGGATTGGTAATTACTGCTGGTGCTACAGTCCTCTCCCTACTTGGAGAGCAACAGAGCCAATAAAAGATAGAACATTAAGCTGAAGTCCTTGAATCAAACCTGTCCCTCAGAGCAGGGGGTCTGGAGGCTAACTTTACCTATTCAATCCCTTGCTTATAAACCTAGCTTATACATTTCGAACACCTTCCATATCCCAAAGTTAGAAAGATGTTAATGTTCAGACTCCCTCTTCAGTAGATTCTGTTTGTAGTAACCTGAGCCTCTCGAAAGAATGTCAGTATTCTTTAAAAGTACAGCCAGTATTGAGAAGCAGTGACCTTTGTGTTGACAGATCTTGAGAGGGCTTAGCTTTTCCAAATAATCTTGCAGGCATCATTAACTGACAGCTCCCCACTTAGCAATTTACCTTCCATCTTGAGCTAATTAGATGATGGGTATTGGAACCTAAGCATAATGAACACACTTGTGGGGTCCTCTATTGTATTAAGAACTAATGAACCAGCCCCTACTCTTCATTAGCTAAAGACCATAATTTAAGTTGACGGGTCAAATGTTAAATGTTTTTATTATCATCTTCATAATTATCAACAACGACCAACCAGTATGTACAGCATATCCATATACAACATGTACAGCATATAACATTAGTAAGGGGCTTTAAAGGCACTGTAAGATAAAGTGGGGCTTAGGAGACATGTTCACATGACCACTTGTGTTTGAATTCTGTCAGTATTTTCTCCCAAGAGATGACGATACTGGATACCCCTGATAAATCCTTCTGAAGGAATCAGAGAGTAGGAGATGGGATGATGGAGTAGAGCATCTGTTGGAAAGGATGCTACACAGTCTGTGCTCAGACTTTTGAATAACAAAACAGAATTGGACAACTTTAAGAATGTAAATGCATAAGTAAATATAAACCCCTTGTCAAATAACATTTTACTCAGTTTGGAAAGCACGGCACATTTCAGCCTACACATATTCTTTGATTTCCATTGCTTAATATTTTCAGGTGTGAAATCTATGACTGAATTGCCTAACATAAAAAAAATAGAAATAACTTTCAATTCCATTTGTACGATTGTTTCCTTGTTTTTCATGCCTAAGGAAATTACTTCCCAAATCAATAGGCTAGCAGGCTAAGAAGAACAAACTGTATTATCTTATTTTTTTTCCTTCAGGATAACCCTCGGAAACCAACTGGTATGTATTAACAGATTTCACAAAATGATAAGTTCTGGTGATGTGGCATCTATCTGTTCAGAATCAATACAGATTGCCCTTTTGTAATATACTGTAATGATGGGGGAACCAGCCCTGGCCTTCATAGGTACTGTTGAGGCAGGACACAGCTTCAGACAAAGGCTGATGATCTCTGGGCTTCTAACTCTCTTATTCTGTGTGCCAGAAGCTGATGGCCTCTGGAAATTTAATTCTCTCTTGCTATTCTGTAGCTACAAGCTGCTGGTTTCTGGCAATTAATTCCTGCCACTAACTACTCTGACTCTTCTTCAAGTAGCAGGCCCAATCTTGATCAGGCAAGAGGCTCAGAGTTCATTAACTCTTTGTAAGTCAGAGAGAAAAGAAAATAAGAAGAGTCATGCCCACAGTGGGGAGGGGGGAAACATACACTCTAGATGAAGCTGAAAAAAGTCGCACACTTGTTTTATTGCCTTTCTCAATTTTTATACTTTCTCCAAAAAACTACCTCATGCTACTATCAGGTAGAACTGTTACAGCAAGATAATTGATCACATGATATTCTAAATATTTTTACATTACAATAAGTTCATATGAGTTTAAGGCAATAATTTGTGTCATAGGTTGATAAGACTTAAGGAGTTACATAAAAGTTGTTTACATGTCTTTCCATTAAGACTAGTATCTGCTTAAACATTCATTATCTGTTACTAGCTCCCATATGTTCATTAGAAGCTTAAAGCAATAATTTTATGTCACAAGTCAGTACAGTTTTGTCAAGAGACAAATCATCTGCTTGTGTTTTATTAGCTTTGAACTTTTGTATAGATAAAGTAGTCAATATTTTATTTTCTGTCTTTGCACCTAAAATAAATTGTTCATTCCCAGTTTAGGACCTTTAGTTACCAGGTAAGAGACTCACACCTAACCTAGAAGGAAAGTTTTCCTTGATCCTAAATTTGTTTGAAGCCTGTTTTCTTTTCCTTGTGCATTTGAAGGTTGACAGAGCTGTTTGCAGCTTTTATTCTATGAAAGGTTTAAAATTACTTGTAAAATTTAGGAATTCTATGAAGTCATCAGGAATTATAAAATCACCAATTTGTCTGCATAACATTGTTACTTGAGAGTACATCTTCATATTGACCTGCAGAAAATCTGCCCAATAATGCAGGCTAATGTGCAGGAATCATTAGGGTATGTAATAGTGACAGGTCTTTTTTCTTTAACCGTAACAAAATATGGAGGTAATCCACTTTAGAAGTTGAAATGCTTGTTTGAGAGCTCAGATTCTTATAGCTCCTGCCCAGTGGACTATAGATAGCTTCTGAAACAGTAGTGAGACAGCATAACATGGTAGAAACTACTCTCCTATAGCAGCCAAGAAGCCAAGAGAAGGGTGTTACACTCTCAGTATCTCATTCAAGGGAACAGCTTACAGTAACCTAATTTCCTCCCAGTAGTGTTCATCTCTAAAAGTTTTCACATCCTCCCCAGTAGTGCGCCAAGTCATAGGGCACACCTTTAAACCATGGGCTTTGTTTCTCAAGGACTTCCACATAAAACCAGACACACTGAAACTAATAGAAAGGAAACTAGGGAAGAACCTTGAACATATGGGCACAGGGGAGAATTTCCTGAATAGAACTCCAGTAGCTTATTCTCTAAGATCAAGAATTGACAAATGGTACCTCATTAAATTACAAAGTTTTTGCAAGGCAAAAGACACTGTCAAAAAGACAAAGCGGCAACCAACTAACTGGGAAATGATCTTTACCAACCCTACATCCGACAGAGGGCTAATATCCAAGATATACAAAGAACTCAAGAAGTTAAACTCCAGAGAGGCAAGTAACCCTATTAAAAAATGGGGTACAGAGCTAAACAAAGAGTTCTCACCTGAAGAATATCTAATGGCTGAGAAGCACCTAAAGAGATGTTCATCATCCTTAGTCATTAGGGAAATGCAAATCAAAACAACCCTGAGATTCCATCTCACACCAGTCAGAATGGCTAAGATCAAAAACACAAGACACAGCAGTTGTTGGCGGGGATGTGGAGAAAGAGGAACACTCCTCCACTGCTGGTGGAATTGCAAGCTGGTACAACCACTCTGGAAAGCAGTCTGGCGGTTCCTCAGAAAACTGGGCATGACACTCCCGGAGGATCCGGCTATACCACTCCTGGGCATATACCCAGAGGCTTTACCTGCATGCAGTAAGGACACATGCTCCACTATGTTCATAGCAGCCTTATTTATAATAGCCAGAAGCTGGAAAGAACCCAGATGTCCCTCAACGGAGGAATGGATTCAGAAGATGTGGTATATTTACACAATGGAATACTACTCTGCAATTAAAAACAATGAATTCACGAAATTCCTAGGCAAATGGTCAGAACTTGAAAATATCATCCTTAGTGAGGTAACCCAATCACAAAAGAACACACATGGTATGCAGTCACTGATAAGGGGATATTAACCCAGAATCTCGGAATACCCTAGACACAATTCGCATATCAATAGATTTCCAAGAAGATGGAAGGAGAGACCCCTGGTCCTGGAAAGACTGGATGTAGGGCAATGCCAGGACAGAGAAGCGAGAGGGGGTTGAATGGGGAAAAGAGGGAGGGAAGGGGGCTTATGGGACTTTCGGGGAGGGAGGAAATGGGAAAGGGGAAATGATTTTGAATGTAAATAAAAAAAAAACTTAGAAAATAAAATAAAATTTAAAAAAAAAGAAAAAAATACCTCCCACCCCAGTTGTCCATTGATTTCCCCACTGAGGCAATTATAAGGGTAGTAGTTCCCCTGTGTAATAATTATAATTTCTACATTTACTTGACCATCATCAATCCTCCACCTCATATGAGGACTCCATGATGCTATAAAACATCCCTCATCACTTCATGCTCAGTACCTATTAGAGCTGATGTCTAGTATTTCTGAGATTATATTAAAATTTATAGTTCAAAGTATCAAGATTCTACTTAAATTATCTTTAGAAAAATATTATTCCTATAAGTGAAATGAGGTATAAAGCTCATTTAGAAAATTAGTTCTGTTGAGTTGTCCCTGGAAAAGTTGTCATGAGAACTTTTATGAACAACTATTATGAGAACGAACAGCTATTATGAGGACTATTATGAACAACTAGGACATATAGGAAACTGTAACAGTGAGACAGAATGCACTTGGGGACAACATAGAAGACTTTACACAAGTAGTGTACTCACTTACTTTAAACATTAGCTTTGTTTTTCTTTTATGACAACACCATGGCTGGCATGGTATCCTCACCAGGCCAGGCATGGCAGGAAATGAGTAAGTGGTGGAGGGATGGGAGAAAAAGAAGCAAACCAATAGGTGGTAGAGAAATGGAAGATGGAGAAAAGCTGAGTGGCTTGTGCACTGTGAAGTGAGGGGAAACTGGAGATAGGAAGGCACTTGTTGTCCTTGTGTCTAGGTGAATTACATTGTCCATCAAAAGAGCCAGTAACAAACACCCAAGTGCCAGTGGACTTATGCATTCCTCCATTGAGAAAACTCACCACTGTGTGACTCACTCTAACTCCCAGAGCTGCATGCTAGCCCAGGAGGTAGAGTAGGACCAGAAGAATGGATACCACAGCTTCCTGACATATCCTGCTGTGTTTGTTTCCAATTATTGGCCTATCTGCTTATCTCTGTAGTAGGCTGTGATAGTGGTTGAACCATGAAACTGGACGACTCTATATTGAATTATAGTTCTACTCTGCTGTGTTTCATTTTGGCCAGAGATGGATTTTCCTTGGAATCTTTGGGATGGACATCGTTTGACACGGCCCTTTCCACCTTGTGGCCCACCTGAAATGAAAGTCACTGTATGAGTTAGAGAGATGAGAGAGAAAGAGTAGCAGAATAGTTTAGACACTATGAAGAGTGGTGGCTCTGGTGACTCCAGGATGGAAAGGAACAGCCTGATGTGAATAGACTGCCTTGCCATCTGAGGCCATGGTGAAGTCCCAGCCCATACTGTCACTGAGGGTCATGTCTGGGTCATGGAGCAGCAAGGGTCAGTGTCAATGTGTGTGGCCCATATTACCACCAAAGGACATATGGACATCCCTGGTCTGGGCTGCACCTAGGACCATATTGATGTCCAAAGGCTGTGCAGAGCTGGCCCGGCCTCTCACTGGCTGAAGCAGGTGGGAAAACTGATTTCACTCGAGAGCAACCCTTGAAGCTTGCCCGGGCAGCAGAGTAGAGCTGACCCAGGTGGCAGAGACATGGGCAAGCTGCCCCCAAAGGCACGAAAACAAGAGAGTTGGCCCTACCCCTAGCTGGTTGCAGCATTAGATGGGCTAGCCAGGGCACAGTGCTGGAGATATCTCACCCTGGTAAATGTGTGGAGAGCTGGCAGAGTGACCAACCTAGCTCCTATTCAGGCCCAGATCCAGAGTTATGAGTTGGTTCACCCCTAACATCTACCCCATCTTTGAACTACTGGAGGATGTAAAGTGGCTGGTCCTGCAGATTCAAAGCTCCTATACAAACTTCTTAAAATTTTAAATATAGGATTACCATATGGTCTCACACCTCATTTCTGGATGCAGTCTACAAGGAATGAAATCATGATCTCAAGAAGACCTTTGCAGCAGCATGTTCCCTGAAGCATTGTTGACAACGAAAGAAAGAAAAAGGAAAAAAGAAAAGAATTAAGAAATTAAGAAGCAGAGAGTACCTAAATTTCCACAACAGGTAAATGAATAAAGAAGCTGTGACATGCATAAACAATGAAGCCCTTGGCTGTCTTATAAAGAAAGTCAATTTAGCAATAGGAGATGTTGTATAATAAAATGGAAGACCTTTTACTAAGCACAGTAAGCCAGTCATAGAAGGATAGAGAGTGCCTGGGTCTACTTACACAAACCCCAAAAGTTCATTAAGTCCATATAGCATACCAGAGTCCAGGGGCTTGGAGAAGAGAAAAATTGGGGCCTATTTTTGATCAGTAGCCACACTGGATTTGTGTGTACACTGAGAAATTTTACGGACTGAAACTTTCTTAAGGGAAAAAAATCATTCTTATTACAATAAAGCAAAATGTGATACACTTAACAAAACACTCCTGCCTGTAAGGTTCAGGTAAGATTGCAGAGCCGTGGGTGGGACAGAAAGATGCTTAAGAGACAGAGGGTCAAGGGCTTTCCTATGAGATTGTGTCTTCTAGGAATGAAAGAGATTGTACCCATAAAGTCTCACTAACACGACTGAACAAAACTGAGCTGAACAAGGACATCTCTAACAGACATGTCAAAGTAGATGGGGGAGGAAGGAGACCTCAACTTTACACAAAGAACTACAGGCAACTAAGACAGGCTGTGAGAGAAATGGTCTTCTCCAGGGATAAGCATGACAATAGGTGAATATCAAGGAGTTAGCCCTGAAACCATATAAGTAACATTATACAAACTGAGCAGGTTATAGTAGAAAATGCAGATATGCATGCAATAGTAATGAAGGGGACATGAACCTGAAAGAGAGCAAGGAGGGGCATAGAGGAGGGCTTGGGGGGAGATGATGTAATTGTATTGTTTTTGTTTATTTGATTTTACTTTTCAATTTTACTATTTTTTTAAACTTTTTATGGACTCTTTGAGAAATTCACATCATGTGCTTCAATTCCACCCATCTCTCATCCCTTCACGTCTTCCCTCTGTTCTTCCAACCTCCCCACAAGAGAAAGCAAGACAAAACAACAAAAAGAAAGCCAGTGACAATAAAAATAACTTGTCATGGAAGGTTCAGAGTGTCACAGTGTGTCCCACAGTATAGACCCTTCTGTCCACCCAAATTTACTTGCAAATTTTCATTACAATTAGTCATTGGTTCAAGGCCTCTGACTTCTGCCACACCATCAATGCTGGTTCCTTATCAATGCTGGAATTCTCTAGTATATCCTGTTGTGCTGTGTCATGGAGTTTAGAACTTTTAGGTTGCACTATTTTGTATCCCCAGCAAGTATGTGAGGATTCAGTTATCTCATTTTGAAAATTTTCATTTTAAAAGTTCTCGAGAAGTATTCAGTGCAATCTTGGAGAAATCAAAAGCAAACTCTTTATCTTTTAATAATATTGATATTGAAAACAAATAGTAAGTCTTATTTCAACCTCTTGCTCAAAGGAAGAATGTATGAAGATAGGGCTCTGGTTATCATAGGTATTTTTCAAAAATGAGTGTCACATGATGTAAGAACACCAGTTCAAAACATGGTGACAATTTCACTTCAAATTTGTAATATGAAAGTAAAGAATGTCTAGATTTACAAGGTCTGCCATTTAAGGGGAAAAATAGAGCAGCGATAAAAAGCTGTTTAACAGCTGGGCAGTGGTGGCGCACGCCTTTAATCCCAGCACTTGGGAGGCAGAGGCAGGAGGATTTCTGAGTTCGAGGCCAGCCTGGTCTACAGAGCGAGTTCCAGGACAGCCAGAGCTACACAGAGAAACCCTGTCTCAAAAAAAACCAAAAAAAAAAAATAAAAAAAAGCTGTTTAACAAACAGGGGCAAATGGGAATATGTAATGTTAACTACTAGGGGCTGTAAACCATGTAGATCTGGGCTCTCTACATAATTTTTAAATGACTGAGAAATACAAGTGCTCTTGTCCGCTCTTCTGAAGTGTGTAAAGCAGAAATTGCAAAAAAAAAAAAAAAAGGTTTGGGCTTCATAAATACTTACTGTAGAATTGCAGCAAGAAAATTGTTCTGGCTTCCTAAATACTTTCTGTAAACTTTGGGGATTCAATCTGTTTCTTTATGTACACACTTACTAAAAAGGATAATAACCTCAGAGATGATTTATGTACTTTAAAAGGCTAGTCTCCTGGGATTTTTATATTTCTAATAATTTCAATCAATATACTATGCAAACAGTTTCCATTTATAGATTATTTTAATAAGAAAAAATTCTAGGTAATTTTTACTGTAATAGTCATACTCATTGACTTATCTCAGAGAAGTATAGTAGTCAATGTAGATCTCTACATCCTCATTTTAGTGGCTGATTATGAGAAAAAATAAATGGATGAGCTTACTCTTCTGACAGTCTCATTCTTTTCTGCTAATGTTAGCAATATGAATCTTACAGATGCCTATGCTTATCTGGCTGTGCTATGCACAGTTACATTTTAGTCAATGGTATGCTGCATATGATGTCGGTTACTAAATATATTACCAAGTGACGGTGTGACTATCTTAATTCATGCAAGTACATTTCTATCAGAATAAAATTGCACTGTTCTATGCTTGATAGTATATAATTCTTTTTTTTTAAATTTACATTCCCAATGATTTCCCCTTTCCCAGTTCCTCCCTCCCCGAAAGTCCCATAAGCCCTCTTTCCTACCCCTGTTCCCCATTCAACCCCCTCTCACTTCTCTGTCCTGGTATTCCCCTATATCCAGTCTTTCCAGGACCAGGGTCTCTCCTTCCATCTTCTTGGAAATCTATTGATATGTGAATTGTGTCTTGGGTATTCCGAATTTCTGGGTTAATATCCCCTTATCAGTGACTGCATACCATGTGTGTTCTTTTGTGATTGGGTTACCTCACTAAGGATGATATTTTCCAGTTCTGATCATTTGCCCAAGAATTTCGTGAATTCATTGTTTTTAACTGCAGAGTAGTATTCCATTGTGTAAATATACCACATCTTCTGAATCCATTCCTCCATTGAGGGACATCTGATGTGCTGTATCCATGTATGTGATGCACATCACATGAGTTGCACACACACACGTGTGTGTATGTGTTTGTGTGTGTGTATTTGTGTATGTGTGTGTGTGTGTGTGTGTGTGTGTGTGTGTGTGTGTGTGTGTGTGTGTGTGTGTGTGTGTGTAGGCCAGAGGTCGATGCTGGCTCTCTTACCCCTTTTCATCTTATTTTTTGAGATAAGGTCTCTCAGTCAGTGTTGAGCTCCATTTTCAGCAAGGCTGGTTCATCTGAAAATCTCTGAGATCTGCTTGTTCCTTCTCCAAAGCACTGGGATTACAGTTGCATGCCACAATGCCCAGGTTTTATTTGCGTGTTAGAGATCTGAATCAGGCTTCCATGTTTGTCCAGCAAGAACTGAGCTCTCATCCTAGCTTGCTTACCCCGAATTGCATCTTTTAGAAGCCTTATTAAGAATCTTCTGATCCTTTCTTTATTAATTACATTTGTTACTTACTCATCAGACTCTACTCTGATCTTTAAATATACTTTATATCATGTGATTTAGTAGTTAAGTAAAGCATGACATCAATGGACATGCAAAAGTGGACAGGGGAAAGACTGTGAGATTTCAACATTACACAAAGAACTCTAGGCCACCGAGGAAATATCGGGAGAGAGATGTGGTCTTCTCAGGGAAGATTAAACCAAATGACTGTCCCGTGTCAAGTAGTCAGCTCTGGAAACATGTACACAAGTAACACTATACAGACAGAACAGGTTGTATTTATGCGCGCACACACACACACACACACACACGTGTGTATACACACATATTCATGCAATAACAATTTAAAAAGAGGCTATAAAGTTGAAGGAGAATGTGGAGAGGTATAAGGGAAGATTTAAAGGGGAAAGGGGAGGGAGACTTATAATTATGTTATCTCAAAGTTAAATAAGTAAAGGTCAGACATTACCTGCACCATTTACCTATACCAATTCCATGACAATGTAGAAGAATTGCTCATTTAGAAAAGATTTTGAGCTGTAACTTCCTAACTGCAAGATTAAAATCATAGTGTTTTTTTTTAATCCAGTTCCTTTGCATATGTGTCATTAATTCAATTCTTGCCTCCAGATACCTCCATATTTTACTAGAGACCCAAATCAGGTGGACAAGACTCTGAAAGAGAAAGGAGTTGTCAGTGTAGCAGAAGAAATCAGTGAAATACCAATATTCAAGAGTCATGTAGCCTGCAGAAGAAACAGGAATTCAGGTACCATTTGATACAACTCAACTGAGTCTTCTAGGATGAAATCAAGACTTTGACTTATTTCTAAGACTGTTTATGCTTGGTTGGTGAGCAGAAGTTACCTCTAGAGATGAAACTTTTAAGACTTAAAGAAGCATAACTAAAGTTTAAATACAGTCTTTTGTGTAAACTGCATTTTTTATTACTTTAGATCTCTGTACTTTCTGTATCCCATATTCCAACTACTAGAATTTGATTTATCTTTTTTAATATATCTCCTGATTTTTGAAGTTTTACTTCCATACCATCTTCTCGACGAAACCTTCTCAAGAGGAAGTGATTTCTTCTTTTGGCAAGTGGTCAAAATTATTGTTTTGTACTTACCTGGTAGATTCTAAGGAGACTTCCAGACTCTTGCCCAACTGAAAGACCCAAGACACATCAGAACCTTTATTTGCACTTCCCAAGGCATATTGCTTTTGATGTTCCCATATTTTTCAAAAGAGTTGTTTAATTAATACAGAAATAATTGCTTAATCTCTTGAATGAAACTTTGCTACAAATCCTCTTGGGATTTTCAGTGTGACTTTTGCTCCTGGTCCTCATTTAAAAGAAGGTTTTAAAAGGCAAAACTTGAAAGACAGCTCTGCAATTAAGAGAACTTACTACTGATGTAGAGGACTTGGGTTATGCTCTAAGAACCTACATGGAGGTACACGACTGTCTGTAACTCCAATTCCAAAGGCTGTGAGGTCCTGTTATGGTTGCCATAGATACTAGACCCTTACATGGTACATATGCATACATGCAGCCCAAAGTTCATACGCATAAAATAAAAATATACAAATCTTTTAAAAGGAGGTTTGCCAAAGGTTAAGGAGTCACTTTAAAGGCAGTAATAATAAAAATGGATTTTTCTTTGAAACAAAATGTAAAAATTAAGCTAAAAATGCTAATATTACATGAAAGTAAAATTAAGACTGGAAAATGATTTTATATAATAAAAATTGTGAAATGGTAGCTTAACTTAATTTAGGAATGCTATCATTCTTGAAGCCCCATCATAATGAAAATTAAATCAAAATGAATAAAGTTTCCCAATAGTATTTTTCTTGGAATCATAGTATAATCACATCATTTCTTTTTCCCTTTTCTTCCTCCAACCCCTTTCACAGACCCACTTTCTCTCTCTTAAATTTATGACCCATTTTCTTTAATTCTTGTTTCATGAACACATGCACACACACACACACACACACACACACACACACACACACACACACACACACATACTCCTAAGTACATAAACGCAACTTTCTCAGTATGTTGTATTATATATTTAGGAATGTGTCTATACATAAGTGTGTCCTTGGGGCTGACAACTTGGCATTGGATTTGATATGTGATTTACTTACCTCATTAAATTGAATTGAAGTCTCCACCATGACCAAGGTGTCATAAACATTCTATGTCTTACCAAATTTCTACTTAGAGATTTTTAACCTTCCCTTCCCTAAGGTCTTTGCTTCAGACAACAAGCAGCCGTAAACTTTTTCTCTTCTCCTTTGATATGTAAATCTGCTCACAGACACACAGTATAGGAAGGCTTTTATTTCAAGGATTGGGGGGAGGGGGTTACCCTTTTGAAATGAAATCATCACTAAAGACAGTACTTCTACATCTCTGTCTTAGGAGAGGAGCCCAACTTCAGTAGGTAGAAATTTACAAATGCAAATAGCCCAGCCCTGCTGCCTGGGCTGCTCCCTAACATCCTGGGGCCCCTTCCTATTAGCTCTTACCAGCTTTCACTCTGTCACTCTGTCAGTGAAGTTGAGTTAAAGTTCTCTCCTTATTGCGTTCATGTTGAATAAACTCTTCTTTGCCTGCTCAATGATAGCTGCATAATTGGTCTGTGATTTTTGTCACCTTAAAGGATTATTACATTATTGGATACTAGACAGAAAGGAGATTTAAAAATATAATGCCTTTAAAAATCCACTCTTATTTTAGTTGGGTTCATTAAAAGTTATATCCTTTAATCATCATCAAAAGCAACAGGTGAACTTTAGTGGGTAGAATGTTCAATCCAGACTGTTTATTCCATTAATCCATCCATCTATTCATTCATTCATTCATTCATCACTTATTATTAAAAATAATACAGGATCTCTTCCCTGTGGACAACTTAATCTAAATTGTGATGCCACAACTAACAGTTGTTATAGTTCAGAGCTTTGATGTCAGTAACTATAGCAACTCTCAATCCTAACCCTTAAACGCATAGTCACTACCACTCCGTTGTATGCCATAGGGGGCAGACCAGTGTGGATATCAATCAGAAAGTAGGTAGAAATCCCAACTCCTCATCCAGTTCCTTTGCTTCTTCTAGATTCAAATGAGCTGGTGTGCTTTCTATAAGAACTCCATTTCTAAGCCCGCTTGATTGATTCCTCACATGCAAAATGTATTCTAAGTTCTGCTATTCCTATTTGCCAATTAAATGTTTCTTCTAGTTCATGTGCTTCAACCTACTTAGGCAAAAAGAAATCATTAACTTCCAATTATACTTTATCTAGCCTTGAATAATTTGTATATTAAAGCGAGAAATTGATAGTAATAGGTAGAATTGCAATTTAAAGTATGGACTTCCTCAAAATTAATGTCCAGTCATTTAAATAGTTCCATATTTAGAGCAGAAAATGTCAGGAAGTAGGAGGGTAAGAAGTGGTATTAGTTACCTTTACAATAGAACTGCTGTCTTATTTTGAAAGAGTTCGCTGCATTGATAATTTGCTTGTTGCAGGACAATGGAGGAGTGTATTTTCTTTTATCCTTGCTTACTGATTTATTTTGCTTGTTGCCATGGTGACAAATCCATAGTCTCAGTAGATCAGTTTTGAACCCTGAATCTTTTGACCCTCTAAACCTAGCAATAGAGAAGAGGGAGAAAAGAAAAGTCTAGAAATCCCCTTGCATGGACCAATTTATGGAAATTTGTGTTCTGCTGCTGTGCTCTCAGTAGAAATATCTCCAGAATTTTAAAGAGGAAAATACAAATAGGCTGTAAGCCTTGAATTCTCCAACCACTGTGAGATTAGTTTTGTGAAAAACTCTTGTTAGAACCTGTCCCCAGGCTGCCATGCATAACAATTCTGACCTTACAAAAGGCATCATGATTAACTTTTCAGATTTTCAGTATTTGATTTTAAAGTCATACAGATATGTGCACAAAATAGGTCTTATCCTACAGTAATCTTATACTTTATTTGCATGTTAAAATCAAGTTCCAAATTAAAAAAAACCATGAATACAGAGGAGAAAAAATAAATACCACATATAAAAATGACCAGTTTGTATGTGTGTATGTCTATGCATAAGAATAAAGGAATTTTCTTCATAGTTTCTGTGTACAAACTAGTATACAAATGAATTTAAGACCTCAACATATTTCATTTACTCACAAGCAAATTTATCAGGCCTCAGCATATTTCATTTGCTTTTATGTTTGCTTATTATTTCATAAAATATTTATTGAGCTCTAACCGTGTTCTAGTCAATGACAGAAGTGTCAAAATTATGAGTTAGGATGACCTTCTATGGTATCATAAAATTCTCACTCTTTAAAGCAGAGAAAAACAATGTAAACAAGAAGACACACACACACACACACACACACACACACACACACACACACACACACACACACACATACACGCAGTGGCACAAACAAATAAACACACCATCACCACCACCACCACCACCACCACCATCATCACGACCTTCACAGGTAACAATACAGTTATGTATCCCACATCATGAGAAGACAGGGCTGTGTTCAGGAACAAGCAAACAAATTTCCCTTTTTCTGGTAAAGTCAATGTATTTAAAAGAAGAAGGAGGGGACTTAGGTCAAGAGGGAGACAGCAAGTCTGTGAGATTTTTCTGTCTATCCTGGGAGGACAGAAACATGCCACTAAATCCAGTATGTTCTGTTGTGGTTTGTTCACTTTGTGGTTGTTGCTTTAATTTTATTTTTTTTAACTATTTGAAAATTTTATATATTCATATGATGCGGGTTTCTTTTTGTCTACTTTTCTTTGAGATTGTGATTTAAATATATTTCTCCCTTTTCTTCCTTCTACATCTTCCTGTATAACCCTCCCTGATCTTCAAATTTATGATCTCGTTTTTCATTAATTGTTATTGTGTGCCTAAATGTATATTTATACACACACACACACACATACACACACACACACACACACACACACACACACACATATATATATATATATATATATTTAAATATAGCATGTTGAGTGCATATACTTACTTGTATGTGTGATTTCAGGGTGACCATTTGACACTGGACAAACAATGGTGTGTTCTTCCGTGGGGAAGACTATCTGACACAGGCCACCTTTCCTCATTACATTAACCTATAGTCAGTTGTGCAGTGGAGGCCTTGTGGACTTTTTCTCATCCAGTTTAGCACGGGCATAGTTTCTGATATTACTAGGAGATATCACCTCATATCAAAATCTTTGATCCCCTGACTCTTACAATCATTCTAACCCCTCCTGTGCAATGTTTCTTGAGTCTTAGGTATGGAAGTATTTTTGTAGATCTATTCCAAGAAACTATATTCCACAACTCTACACTTTGATTGGTTGCATTTTTATGTAGTGGTCCCAGTTGGTAGTAAAGAGAACTTTCTTTGATGAAGGGTGAAGACTACACTTATCTATTGATATAAGGGCAAATGTTTACAGACTCTTTTTAGGTAATATGCTTATTTAGTAAAATAGTTGTTTTAGATTCTTCTCCAATAACCATGATTTAACTAGCACTGAGTAGTTACCTAGGTTTCCAGTCCAGACACAATTTCCTTCTGAAGTGGACCTTAAGTCCCATTATAGAGCTGTTGGTTACTGCCAAGGAATTAACATCACCACTGTACCCATAGGGTTATTGTAACATGCTGGTCATGTTCATAGATACAGTTGATATAGTTCATAGGAAACATAATAGGGTAGGACTGTTGCTTGCCCCCTTCCTTTGGACATTTGCATGGCATCTTCTGGTACCATGAAAGCTAATCCTCAGGGAGGGGACATTCAGGTCAGTTTTAGTTCAGTAGTAGTCTCTAGACCCTGTTTCTGAGTTACATAGTGTCTTCAGTAAAAGCAACCTATCTTCCACTTCTGGGATGTAATTAAGGGCAACAACAATAAAGTGTGCATTTGGGAGTCTCGTGGACTGCCCTGGTCAGCAACTCAAAAGAGGGCTTCTCATGTCTGGTACTGGAGACTCTACATAGGTGGGGATCTAAATTCAAGTCCTCACAAGCTGCCTCATAACTATCTCTTCAGCCTCAGATATTCTCATTCTCACAACTGCAATCTGATTATCTTTGTAGAAACTAGCAGTTTAATTTTGTATGACATGTTTAATTTAAATATTAATTGAACAGTTCATATATGTGATTGCCAAAACCAGTTCCATGTCTGGACCTAGTGTCAGTATGATTCACTGTGACTTTTGACTGTAGTGTTCTTTGAATACCTCAATCTGTTTATCACAATACTAATGGTGTCTACAGTGCTGCCACCACTAACGACAGATATCATTTACTGATAAGTAGATTTACTAAGAGTACTTCAGATACCACATTGCCCATTTCATTTTATATAATAGTTATCCAGCACAAGAGAAAATCCACACAGAATGCTCATTTTATAGAATGGTGCATAGTGTTAAATCATTGACCTTCATATAGAATGGAAAATGGATCAATAGTTAATCAAAAATTTAGCAGGACCAACTCTTAATAGAATCTGGAGGTTACTAAAAATTTCATTTAGAAATTTTTAGTAACTTTTAGTAATTGAATAATTTTACTTAAAAATTCAATTTTATTTAATAAGTAGGCATAAGACAATATTTTCTAAGTAAAAATATATTCTTAATTCTTGAACAAGTAAAAATTACTATTATTAATTATTATTATTATTATTGTCAAACATAAAGATTGGAACACATTACAGCTCTGTTTCCGTCTGATCTACTAAATTTTTGTCACTGGTGAGATGTTTTATTGATTTATTGTGATGTGTTGTATCCAAGGTAAAGTGGCTGGTGACAAAATGGGTTCTTTACTCCATTGGCAATGTTTCAAGAAGTAACACAACAACTTCCACAGCAACTGCATCTGCCATAGATTCTTCTGTCTTGATAAATAGTCTGAGGAGATGACATTAAAAATAAAGGTGTATGTGATTTACATTTTACCAAGTCTCCAAATTCTAGCCAGATACCATGATTAAATCACTAACTATCACCTTCCCTAATATCTAATATATCTGATGTCTTTCTCCCAAGACGATCAGAACCTTGGATACAGCAAAAATAGCAGTTTTACCTTAGGAAATAGTAGCTGTTTTTACTTCTGTACTACCCTTCAGCACCTGGCTGTGCTTGCAGTCAGCAAATAATAGAGGTGACTTTTATTTTCTACAGACTAGCTTTTGCTTAAAATGCTCTAAGTGCCTTTAATTTTGCTTCCCATTTAGCACCAATTTCCTCATTTAGTACAGTCCCTCTTCCATTAAATGAACTCACTGAACATACGTCATCTGCGTGCTTTCTCCTTTTTGTTGCCTGTCCACTGATGCCTGCAGCTATATAGTGGAATCGGCTGTCCACACACACTACTTTGGCAGAATAAGAAAAACAAGAAAAGGAAATATGGCAAAGGTTTCTTAGGCCTTTGATTTAATTTTCATTAATGTGTGTGTGTGATATTTTGCATTTTATAGCTTGATTATACTTCTAATAGCTGCATGATTTGATGTTTACACAAAAAAAAAGTATCGAGGTATCACCAGTCATTTTTATAATGGGGCAAAAATCATCAAATGTCAGAAATCCAGGACATAGTATCCAAGACTATGGACCAAAAATAAAGATACACTATTCTATTGCTCTATCTTCTGTGTTAACACACACACACACACACACACACACACACACACACACACACACACACACACACACACACACACACACACACACACACTTACACACACACACACACACACACACACACACACACTTATACACACACACACACACACACACACACACACTTACACACACACACACACACACACACACACACACTTATACACACTCACACACACTTATACACACACACTCACACACACACTCACACACACACACACACACACACACACTTATACACACACACTCACACACACTTATACACACACACTCACACACACACTCACACACACACACACTTATACACACACACTCACACACACACACACACACACACACACACTCAGGATCAGCTTCTCTTTTTGTTGCTCTTTGCACGATTGGCTGGTTTGATTTTGGCTTTGACACAATATCTTGCTATCCAGTTCTTGAACTTGTGATCTTCCTCCTGCTTCAACTCTGTTGCGATGTGACATCCTCCATATACCAACGACTCCTGAATGCATTGTTGCTCAATGACTTCGACATTTTTATTCAGATAGGAAATAATTTTAATATACCATTAAAAGGAATCGTATATTAAATATACCATATGGTATATTATGGTATATTATATGGTATATTTTATATACCATATAAAAGGAATGATACATCTCCTCCTTGGAGACTCACCCCTTTTAACAGGCAACCAGTAGATGACCTCTACCAACTCTTCTCTAACTGCTGCAGTAGATGGAGACTCTATCCACTAGTGTAGAAAAATGTGCCGAGTTCACAGTCAGGTTTGGCACAGTTAGAACCAGCACCAGGAATAAATCAAAGTCCCCAAACTAGACAAGAGTCTACACAGAGATTTTATATCTGTGCTGGCTTCTGGTGAAGATCTGTGACCCAATAGAACTGATTCAAGTCTGGGCCTCTTTTATTGTTGCTTTTGGAATGAACCTGAGGTACCTAACTCACCTCACTTCCTGGATCTCTGCAACTCAATTGTTTCTTCCCATGACTGGGAGATCCAGTTAAATTTGGCTTAACATAGGTCTTGTTCAAGGGACTATCTTTAATACTACCATAACTTTCAGGATCATAGCCTGGGACAAAAGAACCAACAAGACAGGCTAGAAAGCACAACCTTATATCTTTGAGCTTAGTAAGAGGATTGATTATATTACCCCTAGTCCCTGGGCTAGTTCTTAAATGTGAGCACCTGGAGTTTTCCTAATGTCAAGTAAAACACATGGCTCAAGAATCTGTCATACTTATATTCTGATCAACATCACAACATCTTATTTCAGAAGTCTTGCCATGGGTCCCCTTCTGGAATACACAGGTCATAACAGTGTGTGCCTGGGTCCTATGGTGGTCTTGGTGGACTATGGGGTCAGGGTGGGTCAGGTATTGTGGTGGCCCAGAGGACGGGCAATCACAGTTCATACCCAACCCCACATAGTGCAACAGGGCAAGAGTAACTGCTTATATTCTGAAAAGGGGAGTTAGGTACCAAATCATCACCTGAGACTGGTTCCACTTGTAGGGAATGTGTTCAGAGCTACACAGAAGCCCTCATTGTCTGATCATAAGCTGGTAACCATGGGTGCAGAGTACAAACCTACCTTAGCCCTGGAGAGGCTTACAGTGGTAACAGCTAACTTCAACCCAAGAAAACAAATGTTGAAGACTTTGGAGCTAAAATATAAAACAAGATAAAATGCCCACATTTACCATTTATACTCACTGTAGTGCTGGGGTCCTAGGTGGGATAATGGGAAAGGCAAAGAAATATAGGTCAGCAAAACTGAAAAAAAAAGAGCTATCAGTGTCTTATTGTGATCCAAAATATAGGAAAAAAAAATCTATACAAACAGTATAGAAAAATAGAAAAATCTATACAAACAGTATAGAAAGCTTCCATCAAAACCTAAACCCAAATAACAGTAACAAAAGAACACCAGCATATCTAACAATAAGTCAATTTAGCAAGTAGCAAGTTACAATATCAACATAAAAAAAATCTCAGTAGTGCTATTATGCACCAATAGCGAATTATCTGAAATAAAATGTAAGAATGAAATCCATATCTAATAGCTGCACGAACCACAAAAATCTCAACCAAAAACCATGGAAAAGTTTAACCTAGCAGTTAGGAGTTCTTCACAATGAAAGCAATTAAACATGGATGAAAGGAATTTAAGGAGACACAAAGAAATATAGAAAGGCATCTTACGCTCATAAAAAGAATTAGTATTGGTAAATAGTTTATATTCGCCAAACCATCCCCAGCCCCATATAGTATTATAAATATTAGCAAGGACATTCTTCAGAGAATTAAAAACAAGCCAAAATTCCTGAACAAGTAGTAAAGCGTTTTGTAGCTCTTTATATAAACCTTTGCTCTTACCTCATTTCTGCAGTCTCCATTGGATGTTTCAGAATCACCCGATGCCTTTTCCAGCATTGTGGAGTACAGGGACAATCTGCACTCGTGAAAGAGTTAGTCATTGTCATGAACACATCTGGTTGGCCAAAGATCTACTTTTGTTTTCTGCTCTCAAGCAGAAATGAGTGAGGGAAGACCACACAGCGATGCTAATATGAAACCTTCGAGAAGGCTACTGCTTATGTGTGAATCTGTGTGGTCTCTGTGATGTATACTGAGAACATCTCAAACAAAATTTTCAAATGTAAATAGTCAGAGCTTCAATTAGAATAATACACGGAAGTAATAATAGAGCTATTGCTTTTATGTTTAACTATTATCTAAAATTTTGAGGATAAGGCCATATTAAAAAGGATATGATTTACCTGGTGGATTAAGCACTTATTTGAGATACTTCAACATCATAAGTAATTTTTAAACACTCAGCATGAAAATGCAGCAGATATAAGTTATACCAAAATTGTCAAAACACACAGCTTTGAGTAAAACAGCTGTGCAATAAATAACACTACCAAGTCCATTGAATTGTTTTTATGGTGAATTATACTAACCAAAGTACAGAATATTTATTTAAGTATACCACAAAGAACAGGCTTTGAAGGATCAGGAAATTCTGATCCTTGGACAGTGATTCAAAGGAGAGAAGTAAAGAGAGATGAGAGTTAGAATTAATGTATTAATGGCATACAATACTAAATGTAGGAAGGCCCTGAGATAAAAAAGAGTTCCAATCTGTTTTGACACAAAGTGTGATAGGTGCATTTATCATGGTTCTTCTGAGAAATAAAACCAATAATATATATGAAAATACACATAGCCAAAGATTTGTTATGGGAGTTGCTTCATGCAATAAGAGAGTCTGAAAAGTCTCCCAGTATATCACCTGAAATCTGAGAAGGAGAAAACTGGTACAATAATTCAATAATTCAAAGCTTGAGAACCAGGGAGGCTAATATTGGAACATTATGTCCAGGGGCATGAGACTCAAGGGCTGGTATAAGACTCAGAAAGTTTGACTGCACAAGGACTAGGGGACCAGTGTCTAATAGCAGAAAACAGATATCCCAATACAAGGAGAGTGATTGCTTACCTCTCTTCAACCTTTACTATGCTGGTCCTTAGCCTGCTATGCAATAGTTATTGATGTGGGCAAGGAAACAACTATTTATTTTAGAGTCAAATGCTAGTTGGTATCTTCTAGAAATATCTTTATTGAAGTACTAAAAAACAATAACTTGCCAAAAATTTGTTCATACTTTGACCCAGTAACTTGATATTTAAAACTGAGCTTCACTGTTTTGTTCTGAAAGATGAACATCATTGTCTTATAAACTGTTGGCTTGCCCACAGAGGTTGGCAGTCAGCAACACACAGAATCACCCGAGACTCCATATTTTGCCGATGGCAATGGAATCTTGTCGTTCTTGTAGGAGCTTGGAGACAAAAATCTAGGATCTAGGACAGGTTGTTTTTGTCCAGTGCTAAAGGCATCCGACAGTTACATGTTAACCTCATGAGGCATGGAAGCGGACCTGACCATGTTCTGATACACTGTTGTAGAGAAGGCAGCCATTTGAATATTCTTTCAGTTTCTCCACAGAGTCAAACTGCTTCAAGTTTGAGAGGGAATTGGCAGTGGCTGCCAGAATCAAGATGTCAGCATTAAAATGTATCTCCCCAATTCCTCACGCCTCAGTGATTTCGAGCAGTTTGTATTTAAGGACTGTGGACTATGGAAGCATACCTTGACAAATTGTCTCCTAATATTTCTGCCAGGGAGATAACTGAGAGATGGTAAAGGTTTGTTATGAGGATGGCCTTCTACACCCTCATTCTGAAAATTAATTAGCCAGTGTTATTTGCTGAATTGACGTGATGAAACTCATGAGTTTGAGCCCAATTGCTTCTGGATAGTCTCTGGGGGTATGGGTGTGAGAAACAGACATGATTTAGTGAATTTCTCTCTGACTTACAGAAACAAGACTTGGTAAATAGACAGAGAATTCAGAAACCGTGCTGAATAATGCTGACTGTGGATAAAACTATCACCTGCCAAGAAAGCGCCCCTAATTAAATTAGCAGAGATGAGCGACTTTGTGGAGCTAAGGTTTAAGCGATTTCTGGGCTTTCCATCTGCTAACCTCAGCACTCTGCCGGGGCATCTTGACTATTGGTCTGCGACCTAGGATGGGAGTATGAAAATTACCTTGTCATGCAATTTGAAAAAGCCGATTGACCTATCTATTTAAGTAAGATGATGACTCCTGCCTTAGAATTAATCACACATCTCCTTCCTAAATGAGTCTTGACTGAGGTAGTACCTTTAACATATATATTTGCATACCATAGTTAATTTTAAGTTCTCACCCCCTATGGGGTGAATATTCAGAAAACATGCAGGAATGAATTTATAAAACACTAAACATTGTCTAGGCCTTTAACACTCAAGTGTCTACAGGTCTACAGACCAAACATAGGCCATAGACCCATGATCCCCATGTGCTCTTCAACAGTTTAGACTCTCTACAATGACTGTGCCCTGGATCCTCATCATAAGTAGAGGGTTTTTGTATATATATATTCTTTATTTACATTTCAAATGTTATCCTATTCAAGGCCATACGCAATGACTTAGAACCAAACCTTAGACACTGTTTCTTAAAGTTTCTGCTACTTCTCATCAACAAAAAGTTTAAGAAGCAAGATTTTAACACACAGACACTTAGGAAGTATTTCAGATCCAAATGAGAGCATTCTTCTCTTGTCTTCCAAGAGCTCATGTGAGGATACAAAGTCATAAGCATTATAGCATTGCTCAGAACTCCAGGTCTGAAGTTTCCATTGACACTCAAGGCAAACTGTTACTTGTGATCCCCTGTGGAATTTTTTTTTAAAAGAGTAAAGTTACATACTTCCAAGATATAGTATAAGATCACACAAAGAGTAAACATCCCATTCCTAAGGGAAGAATAGGCACATTTCAGCAAGAGAGGCTAGATTAAACACAATTTAAAACCATTAGGCTACATGGCAAGGATCTACAGGCTGTAGTCAGCTCAGGGGTGGGGGACTGTCTGTCCCTGCCACCTTGCTGCCTTCTCCTTTTTAGGAGTTTGCTTTGTTCTTGCCTTTCTATGCAAATTTTGTTTGTTTTGAATGGTATGCTTTTGATATAGGCAGTCATGCCTCTCACATTCATGATAAAATGGTGTTACTTCAAAGTCCACCTTTCATTCATCCAGATCTTGTCATTCCCAAGTTTCCTGCAGTTCTTTGTCTAGTGATGAAGGGCTTTCCCCCTTCCATGTTAGCATGTCTATTAGGGTTGTTATTCAGGTCTTGTTTAGGTGGCCATGTTGATGAGACATCATGGGTATAGCCTCTCTGACATTTCTAATAGACCCACAGGAGATTTCCCATTTCTCTGGCTCTTACAATCTTTCCTTCTCTCCCATAGCTCCCCACCCCTCATTCACACGCAACTATCCTTGGTATGCAATGGGTTTAGTTGTTTTGTAGATGTGTCAAATGACACTGGAACCCACTTGATCTCTTGTTCTCCATACTTTGGTTCTAATTTTCTCTAATAGTCTCTATCAAAAAGAGAAGTGTCTTTGATACGGAGGTGAGAACAACATTTATCTGTGAGTATAAAATTAAATATTTAGAAAATACTTAGGAATCATGCTGGTTTAGTAAAGTGGCAGTTGTAGGTTCTCCATGAATTTTGGCTTCCTTAACCCTAGGTTATTGACTAGATCTACCTAATTTTATAGATTATTTTCATTTAGTACTGCCAGAGTATATATTTATTAAGTTGGAAGGAAGTACTGTTGGCATCAGAAACTGTTTACAGTCTCTGAATCCAGAGATGATGTCACCCCTAGGCAACAGGGACCTTCCTGTGTCTGTTGCCATGGTAACCGCCACACACTCCCAGTGTGCACCTTACCTGCATGCCTCACCTGTGTACAGTGATGCAAGCTATTATGTTACGGTCCGAATAAAAAGCAGAGAACCCAATTCCTCACCCCTTCTTTCTCCCTTCTTTCCTCCTTCTTCTCTTTCCCACTATCTCCCCCCACCCCCCAATAAACCTCTTCTCATGGAGCTGGGCTGGCCTGCTGCGATCTGTCTGGATATTGCTTTCTAACACAACAAATACTACCTTCAGAATCTTATAAAGATAGAGGAGCATGGAGATCTAACTCTATATCACTATCTTAGTCAGGGTTTCTATTCCTGCACAAAACATCGTGACCAAGAAGCAAATTGGAGAGGAAAGGGTTTATTCAGCTTACACTTCCACACAGCTGTTCATCACCAAAGGAAGTCAGGACTGGAACTCAAGCAGGTCAGGAAGCAGGAGCTGATGCAGAGGCCATGGAGGGATGTTTCTTACTGGCTTGCTTCCTCTGCCTTGCTCAGCTTGCTCTCTTAGAGAACCCAAGACTACCAGCCCAGGGATGGCACCACCCACAATGGGTCCTCCTATACTTGATCACTAATTGAGAAAATGCTTTACAGCTGGATCTCATGGAGGCATTTCCTCAAGGAAAGCTCCTTTCTCTGTGATAACTCCAGCCTGTGTCAAGTTGACACACAAACCCAGACAGTACAATCACTAATTGCTAGGACCATGACACTCCCATACCAATTTACTGTCTCCAGCATCCATATGTTTGGATTGGGCAACCATGGTACAAATCAGTTCATCAATACTTGTAGAGATATAATCGGTGTGACCTTGTTTTCAGTCAGCTATTCTTTTTCTTGGAGACATTAAGGATGGTTTTAAAAGAATTCTGTAACAACACTTATTAAGTTACTAGATTCTCATTCTGGAATGAAGGATCAGGTATCCCAGTTTCTGAGTACCAGCATTCAGACTCAGCTTTTAGGCCTCTGCTGAGGAGTATTTCTTTGCTCTAGGTCACACACCATTGTCACAAATAGCGCCAGATCCATTCTTAAGAACTCTTCAGGGCTGTCTTTAATGCAAGCTACTCCTGTGACTGGCTAAAACTTTACATATCTGTTTTCCCCTGTCAATCCAGCTTATTTCACTTCTTTTCCATAGGCTCTGATAATAGCACTTCCTAATAATCTTCCTCCATGCTTGTCTCTGACTTACAGTCTATTTGGCTCATTGCCCAACCTGCAAGAAATAGCTCTAATCCCTCTCTTTTTTATTGGGCCATGTAGTATTCATCTAAGCTTCTAGCACAATGTTCTGTCTGATTTCCAATAATGAAATTTTTCTGATTGTCCTGGGGGAGTATTTTTTTCTGATGTTCCATTTTATGACCTCTTTCTCTCGCACAGTATAAGCTCAAATAAAATAGATTGTCTACACTTTGCAGATTCATTAATGCATTGTCTGTTCAAGGAAATCAAGCTCGTTGTTTACAATTCCTTTGGATGAATGTGTTTCTTAAAAATTCAATGTTTGTAAATAATTTGAGCTCCCCAAAAGGAGCTTGACAGGTTATTTAAATGGACATTTAATAGTGTGGAAAGATGGTATTATTTCTATTGCTATGTGCCTTAGCCATTCAATGAAGTTTATTTATAGGCATAGCATGATTTTAAAGCATATTATACATTATCTTAAGGAAAGCTCTTCATTAAAAACAACATGCTCTAATTTTACTATTTTTAGTGTAACAAGAAGAGCCGAGATCAAATAAAAAGAAGTATTGTGATAGACACTGATGAATAAATTTGACTCGTGATATTTAACATTTAATGAAGTGTGTAGACAGGAGCTGCAGAGGATGGACTCAAACATAAGGATATTTTCTTTCAGAATCTCAGAAGAGCACTTCAGAGTACGTTCTAATTGCATTTCAATAGAAGAAACAAAAAAATGGGTCATTAAGACATTCATTATCAAAAGGAGCAGACAAATGACTTCATAAAGAATATTTATATAACATTTTAACATTTATATAATGGAAAATAAAGCTATCAGTTACCTAGGAGTAGAATAGTTTGTGATCAAATATGAACACTGCTATTGAAGGAGCTTTCACCACTCCTAACTCATCCTAATATCTGCAAGTTTGAGATGATTTTTTGTCCCTAGATTGACTTGTCTTAGAGCTCAAAGGAACGGAAAGTTCTTAGGCAAATGGTCAGAACTGGAAAATATCATCCTTAGTGAGGTAACCCAATCACAAAAGAACACACATGGTATGCAGTCACTGATAAGGGGATATTAACCCAGAAGCTCGGAATACTCAAGACACAATTCACATATCAATTGATTTCCAAGAAGAAGGAAGGAGAGTCCCCTGGTCCTGGAAAGCCTGGATGTAGCAGTGTAGGGGAATAACAGGACAGAGAAGCGGGAGGAGTTTGACTGGGGAACAGGGGGAGGGAAGAGGGCTTATGGGACTTTTGGGGAGGGGGGAACCGGGAAAGGGGAAATCACTGGGAATGTAAATAAAAAATATAGAAAAAAAAACAACATAATTTAAAAAAAAGATATTTCTGATTCCTGGTTGTCAGTTAGCAGTGGCCCTATAAGTTCTGCTGATCACAGCGGAAACTCTGAGACATATAAACTGTCGAAGGCTGCTTAAGGATTCAAACTATTTAAGGAAACCGAAATACTCTTCTGTTCTGTGTTTTGTTCTTCGTCTGGTCGGTAATGCCAAGTGGCAGGAGCTCTCTTTGGGAATAGCAGACACTTCCTATCTGAATAGCAACATTGAAAGTGGGGAATCTGGGTCCCTGATGACAACATGGTACTCGTACACTACCCCCAAAATCCCCACTCACTCTGAACTTCTAAATGAAAGGGAGAAAGAATACATTCTATTGCCATTTCCCACCGGCCATTGTATTTCTGCGTGTTATAGCGAAACTAGCATTATCTGATAAAATGCACTTTTCATGTGTCATTTTCGAGCCTCTGGGAATTAATCAACTCTCCGCAACTGCAGCCACCTTCTCAGATGTATATGCATAGTGCACTTAATTTAGAAACATCATTTACTTTCAAGTCATTGACTTGGCTTTCAACTTTAATCTGCGGCTAGCAGGCTTGACGAGGCACAGGTGTGGGGGAGCTGCTTTCCCACTCTGTTGACTTCACTTTCAAAAAGAAGGCTTACTTAATAATGAAACATATTTTGTTTGCACATGTAACTAGTCTCCAGAAAAAGGAAAGCCAGTGAGCCCTCGCTTCCATGAGCTGCTTGCTAACCGTTATCGAGGCTTTATTTGATTAAGAGTGTTTTTGGTTGCAAGGGATCATACATGTGTTCTTCAAAGGTTAGATTGTGAAAACTTGGCCTTGCCCATAACTGTCTGAGTAAGTTACAGACAGCTCCCATCAGGAGAGAGGTAAGCTGTTCATGAAGCTGCTAGTAAGGAAATTAAATGAGAAATGGCCCAAGGTGATGTCCTCAAGGTGCCAGTAAAGTCGTCAGCATGGAGACTTTTGCCTCCACAAGTGTAGGTAAATACTGTGCAGTGCCTTATGGGAAGGCAATAAAAAAAGAATAAGAAGGACAGGTAGAAAGACAACAGACCAATTAGTGAGTGTTCCAGATACATCATTGCTTCTTTCCTGTTTTCTCAGGATTCATCCAGTGCCAAACCTCAATCACAGAAGCTGGTTTAATAATTTCACTTTGCTTCCACAACGCAGTGTTGGATTTCTTCTGTCATCTCAGACCATGTAATGTTGTGTTTAAACTTAAGATCAGCATTATAAATTGTAGAGGTTTGCATGAGAATGCGCCCCTCCCCGGCCTATATGTGGAATGCTTGTTCCTCCGTCAGTATTCTGCATGTATTAAATTAAGCAGCATTAGAATATAGGTTAAATTAGAATTAAGTTTGATTGGAATTACCGAAGGGTTAGAATGTATTGCTTACAGGAGGAGGTGTGCCACAGAGGCAGGCTAGAGATTTCAAGAGACTCAAGTCACTCCTGGTGTCTTCTCTGTCTCCTCCCCATGGCTTGAGATGTGAGCCCTCAGCTCTACTGTCGTGCCTCGGCTCTGCCGTCATGCCTCGGCTCTACCGTTGTGTCTCAGCTCCACCGTCGCGCCTCGGCTCTACCGGTGCGCCTCGGCTCAACCATCACGGAATCTAAACCTCTGCAACCGTAAGCTGTGAAGATTTATCACAGTCACCGAGAAGTAAGACAGACTGTTTTGTCTTTCCATATAACAGCCCTACACTACAAAATTAAACTTGACTGATACAAACATGTGAATATAATTGATATTAAATTAATAACCGAAACCACCTGAAACAGAGGCTGGCGGACAGAGAGACGATGCAACTGTGGACTGTACAAACATTTCATCTGAAAAGAGAAATAGATTCTGCTTTGTGGGTGGCCTTTGTACTAATGGTAAGCCTGATCTTTCATTCTCTTGTCTGCAATGATGAGTAGCTTTATTCTCCACAGATAGCATTCCAGTACTTTCCACAGGCAAGTAATTAAATATCCAAAAGCCTGGAACTGGAAGAGCTGCGATCCACATCCTCTCTTGGCTTCCATTCTAGGATGCTTTTTTTTTTCTGCTGAATAAGGCCACTGAGAATGACTAGATTGTAGTTTATTATGTTGTCCTGATTATGAATCAGTGCAATTTACAAATGTTTTGCATTTGAAACCTGGAGTTGTTTTAGGCTCATTTGCTGACATATGTGAATTTGCTAGAAAGGGCTAGGATCAAATGACATCCTCCATCTGTGAAGGGTATTATGTCGAGAGCTAAGAAGTGCAGACATGGAAAGGTTTGCGAAGAGAATTGAACCTATTTGAGTCTAATAAAGCAAATGAAAACACTTATTCTTGCAAATTCTCTGAAAATCATTCAATTTGAGATGATATATACAGTTGAATTTGAAAAGTTATTATAGTGCATGTACTGTCAGGCTTTGAATTTTTTATTTTTATAGCACTGGTCTCAGGTTCTCATGCACAGTGGGTGAGAACTCAAAACATTAAAAAACATACATTGCCAATTCTAATTATACTGCTAGCTTTTATTTGATTTAACATTTGTTTTAATTTTTAGAAACTGTGTGTGCATAAGCAGGCTGGTGTGTGTGCATGTGTATATTTGTGTGTGTGTGTTTGTGTGTAAGTGAGTTAGCCCCAGAGGCCTGAAGAGGAGATCAGATACCCTGGAGATGGAGTTAATCAGGTGATGTGAACTATCTGGTTTTGCTGCTGGGACTCAAATCAGTCTTCTGTGAGATCAGGGACCATCAGTGATCGATGACACATCTCTCCATTCCCTAAAGATTCTAGCTTTCAAGTAGTAAGAACGACGTTAGGTTTTAGGATAGGCCTCATCATTAGAAACTGAGACTTCTTACTAATATTTTATGTTCTATAATTTTGTTATTTGCTATTTTGGGGTTAAAATGTCTATCTTCTTTATTTATAGGTGATAGGAGAGGTGGAGGATGCTTGGAAGTCTGGGATAGGATTATTTGTGTGTGTGTGTGTGTGTGTTTGTGTGTGTCCGTCTCTACTATAGAATCTAGCTTAAAAAAATCAACAAAACAAACAAAGTCCATACTGAAATATCATTTGTATTCCACAAAATAAATTTCAACTACATATGAAATACTCTGGAAAAATTATGAAGAAAAAACATTTGGCCAGAATTCGAATTTCGCATCAGCTAATACAAATGAACAGGGACGGTCAGGACTGTCAAAACCAAGGTCCTCAGACAACAATGTACCTGTGTAACTTGGTATTATAGAAAAAGAAATAGGACTATTTCCCACTTTGTCTTTTACTTAGGTTTAGCATATCAGATCTTATGCTGAGGTCCACTTGGACTTTAGTTTTGTGCAAGGTGATAAATATGAATCTATTTTCATTTTTCTACATGTAGACAGACAAACAAGCACCATTTATTGAAGAAGTTTCCTTTTTCTCCACTGTATGGCTTTGGTTTCTTTGTCGAAAAATCAAATGTCCATAAGTGTGTGGGTTTCTTGTTGGGTCTTCGATTCTATTCCATTGATCAACCTGTCTGACTCTGTACCAATACTATACATTTTTTATTACTATTGCTCTATAGTCCAGCTTGAGGTCAAGGATGGGGATTCCTCCAGAGATTCCTTTATTGTTCAAGATTGTTTTGGCTATCCTGGGTTTTGTTTGTTTGTTTGTTTGTTTTTCTTTATAAAGTTGAAAATTACTCTTTTAAGGTCTGTAAAAAAATGTGTTGGATTTCTGACAGGGATTGCATTAAATCTGTAGATTGCTTTTGGTAAGGTGGCCATTTTTATTATGTTAAACCTAATGATCCATGAGCATGGGAGATCTTTTCATCTTCTCTTTCTTTCTTCAGGAACGTGAAGTTCTTGTACAATCTTTTACTTGCTTGGCTTGAGTTACACCAACTTGCAAAACTAAAATGCTGTATCCATTAAACATGTCTGCTTACTCCTTGCTAAGCTTTGATAAAAAATCTTTTTGTTCCTTTTTTTTCTTTTTGATTAATTTATACCATACCATTGGTGGAAGCATACCATATACATCTTTTTGTGACTGGCTTCATTGCCCTACCATGTGACAGAATTTGCTTCTCTAAAGATGGATAGTTATTTTCATCATTTATTGAAGAAGCTGTTTTTTTTTCCTGCATTTTGTACCTTTTTCATCTTCATTAGAAGAAAAAAACCAAAAGATGATTGTAGCTGTATGATCTTATGTCTGCATCCTCTTTTTATTTTATTGATCCATTGACTGACATGTCTATTTCTGTGCCAATACCCGTTTGCTTTTATCACTATGGTTCCAGAGTTTAACTTGGAATGCATTATGATGATATCCCCTGAAATGTAACTTTTGTCAAGATCGCTTTCATGTTCTCTGGTCTTTCATGATTCCATGTTAATTTTGAGATTAGTTTCCTATTTTGGTAAAGAATGACATTTTAAAAAATTGAGATTGCACCAGTTGTGGTAGCAAATGCCAATAGTATTTCGTGGGAGATGGAAGGAGAGGGGGACAAGGCAGGGGAAAAGGAAGAGGAGAAAATAAAGGTGGCACCATCAGAATCTGGAGGAGACATGAGAGAGTTATAGAGGGTCAGGAAAACGAATAAAAATAGATATCAGGAGGGATGAGGAACTGGGGATATCCACTGAAGGTTTCCCAGACTCCAGAGTAATGTGAGGCTCCCAGGACCCAATGGGAATGACTTTAGCAATAATGCACAGAAAAGGGGGAGATAGAACCTGTGGAGACCACCTCCAGTAGATAGGCACAGTCCTTCTTAGAGGGATGGAGCCACCCACCCATCTCAAAGGTTTTTATCCCAGAAATGTTCCTGTCCAAACGAAGAACAGGGACAAAAAAAAAATGGAACGGAGACTGAAGGAAGGACCAACCCGGGAACGACCCCACCTAGGGATATGTCATCTCTGCAGACACCAAACCCAACACCGTTGCCTTTGGTCAAGAGGCGCTTGCAGACGGGAACCAAGTGTGGCAGTTCCTGGGGAGGACCGGCCAGCAACAGACCAAAGCAGAGGAAGATGCTTGAGCAGACACTCAGACTGAGCTCAGGTAACCTGATGGAGGAGCTGGCAGAAGGACTGGAGGAGCAGAGGGGGATTGCAACCCCATTAGAAGAACAACATAGGCTTGCCTGACCATCCAGTTCTCCCAGAGACTAGACCACTAACCAAGGAGTGTACCTAAAGGGATCTTTGGCCCCAGATACACATGTAACAGAGGATGGCCTTGCCTAATAGCAATGGGAAGACCCTTGGTCCTGGGGAGGTTTGATGCGTGGGTGGGTGGGGGAGCACCCTCATTCAGGCAAAAGCGAGAGGGGAGGGCAAATGTGGGATGGGGGAGTGGCAGAGGGGTAACTGGGAAGTGGGATACTATTTGAGATATAAACAAATGGAATAATTAATAATAACGAAAGAAAAAATGAGATTGCATTGAATTTATACATTGCTTTTACAGGATGGTAAATTTCACAGTATTGATTATACAAATCCATGAGCATGAAGTATCTTCTCATCTTCTAGTGTCTTTCTCAAGTTATTTCTTCAGGGTTTGACAGTATTTCATGTGAAGGTTCTGTACCTCATCAGTTAGGCTTATTCCAGAATATTTGTTGAAGCTATTATGATTGGAGTTGGAATTATTTTATTGATTCTTTCTTGGTGTGTTTATCATTGGTATATAGAAAGACTACTTATGTGTGTGTGTGTGTGTGTGTGTGTGTGTGTGTATGTGTGTGTGTATGTGTGTTCATGTTGGTTTTGTTTTCTACCACTTTACTGAAACAAATCTATCAGTTCTGAACATTTTTATGATAGATAATTTTGCTGGATATAATATTCTGGGATGGTAGTTGTGATCTTTCAGAAACTGAAAGTTATTGTCTCATTAACATTTTTGTTGAGAGATTAATCCAAGTGCAACAGTCAGATAGAACAAAAATAGGCAAGATTAAATTGGAAACTCCACACATGGCATTATAGTTAAAATGCTAAATACACAGAACAAAGGACAAATTTTCAGAGCTGCAAAAGAGAAACACCAAGTCACATGGAAAGGCAGGTCCTAAAGAATTACAGATAATTTCTCAACAAAAAAATTTAAAAGCCCAAAGGGCATGCAATTACAATCGAGTCATGGAGATCGAGCAAATGATTATGGGAACTCATGCTGGAAACACAGAGAGAGACATGTCAATTTTCTAGGTAAGAATAGAGGCCTGATATTTTCAGTAGTAGCTCTAGGATAAAATAAAAATAAAAATTTGTGTATTAAAGTATCTGGTTAATATCAGGAATTAAATTCTTTAATACAAATCTGTATAATTATTTTCTACCTCTTCAGGAGGAAGAAATCTAGATCTATTGTTTCGTTTCCTCCTTGCTTTTTATCTTCCATCATGTGGGCTCTGGGGATTGTCCCCTGTCATCATTCCTCAGAGCAGGTACCTTTACCAGCGGAACCATCACTTCAGCGTGTATTGCCTTTGCATCAATTGTAACTTACTCAGAGATATGCAGCTGCTGCTGAGGGCTACAGCCTGCAGCCAAGGAACTTGTTTGATTGGACTGCAGAGGCAGCAGAGGTTCATGGTAAATCTCCTGCTTTTCCTTTTAGTATCATTTCTTTTTGCCTCATTTCTTGTATCTATACTGTAGATTTTGGGAATGATTTTATTTACGATATGGAGAGACAGCTTGAGATATATGTAGCTCTAAACATCCAGAACTAATAAAATCACATCGATCTGTAGCACATCAAAATCACTGTCAGAGGCAATACCAGCTACCTTTTTGCCAATTTAGCAGTAATTAGGTATAGGGAGGCTCAGGAGTGCTGTGTTCCTTCTACATCAAGATTAGACTTGCACCTCCACGTTCCCAATTATGTTTCAAGATTGTTCCATTACCAACACAGGAAGGAGAGCATATAACCTTATTTCCCCTCCATTATTCTAACCAGATGCAAACTGCATTTATAAAGAAAAATAAGCTAACTACTACCCAAATACCTCACATCTGACTAATTTATATTCATTCCCAGCCATAAAACGATGGTTGCTAAGCAATCCTGACAGCCAAAAGTCAAACCCACACAAAGAAGATTGAAATAATATTTGCTTGGTCACTCAAAACAGTACACAGTCACTTTTACCTGACCCCTCTTCCTGCTTTCCAATAAACATGCTACTTTTGACTTCCCAGTGAATATAAATATCACCATTGTGTCACTGACCTATTTATGTATGCTAGATATTTCCAACTGAATGGTGACATTCAAAATATATTAAATTTTAAGCATTTTCGTTATCAGTGAAATGAAACTATTTTGCTTTCTTTGTTGTGTTTAAAATTGTAACTTGGGAATAAAAGAACTTTGATGGTACTATGGGCAGCATTCCTATATGGTGGCTGGGGAGGTAGATGGTTAAACTCACTGAGAAGACGGAGTGTGTGCATTTGGGTATGAAAAGTCCTGAGCGTACTTGAAGGCATGCACTCTATATATAATCACTGTAATTAGGCAGTGTTATAATAAGCACTGTACAGGCTGCTTTTGAATCTATCCCTTTACACTCGAGATCCCACGTGAACAGCTGAGTGTGAGCTGCTTCACAGCCTTGACTGTGAGATGACTGTATCATAGGGATCTATTTTATCTATTTTTAGCTTCTTGAGGATCCTTCATACTCTGCTCCAAAGTGGCTATTCCAATTACTTCCCCACCACTGGCGTGGGAGTGTTCCCTCTCTGCTTCCTTCCCAGCATTTGATTTTTGCTTGAGATGCTAAGCTGTGTCCCACAAATATGTATAATTGCACACTTTATTAATTTTAAAAAGATTAAATGAAAATATTAACTATCTTGATTTGACCACCACACACTGTATGTATCTATCAAATTATAACACCACGCATCATAAATATTACATATAAAATAGAAATAAAAAGCCCCACAGACTGGAGAGATGGCTCAGTGGTTAACAAAACTTTCTGCTCTTCCAAATGATAAGAGTTTGAGTCCATGCACCTCCAAAAGGTGGCACATAAACTCCAATTAATATAGGGAGGGGGTTAATGCTCCCTTCTGGGCTCCAAGGCCACTACACTCTCACATACTAATATCAGCACATATACACATAATTAAAAATAAATTAAGTCTTTAATTTATATAAAGGAACAACAATGTCACATCCTTTCAGTGGGACTACCTTGGGAGATGTTGATGATGATGATGATGATTATGAAGCAATCTTTCTCTACAAATTCCTCTTTCTGCAGAGATGTGTGTTCAATTTTGTAGAATTTTTCTCATAATAATTTCCAAGATCATAGCAAAAGTATTCCCATAGCATTAACTCTAGATAAATGTGTTTTCTATATAGAAAGAAGATTAGTCTGGGTTAAAGAGATTTGTGTTAACATCTTGAGGCATTACCTGTTCTCACTCAGCAATGCATCTGCAATGTTTCAGTCTCTGGAGATGAGGAAGGGGACCATAATCCAGGCTCACTCTTTCAAGACTGTGACATAGGATGAGTCACCAGCCTGACTGAGTGTCTGGTTTCTATGCACACACCATTATCAGTCCCACCTTTCTTCCTTCCTCTCATCTCTTCTGCCTAATGAATGGTCTTGCTGTAAATAGAAAATGCTCATGGTAACAGAAAGACATTTTCAGTCAATGCTGAGATGCTTCTATGGAAAATCACCTACAGGACACAGAATAGGCGAGGAATGTAGGTTAGTGTTAACTTTACGCTCTTACTTGTTAGATCTATGATCCTAGGGAGATTCCTTATTTCTTTTTTTTTTTTTTTTAAGAAAAAATACTTTTTTTTATTTTCTAAGTTTTTTTTTTATTTACATTCCAAACCATTTCCCCTTTCCCGTTTCCTCCCTCCCCGAAAGTCCCATAAGCCCCCTTCCCTCCCTCTTTTCTCCATTCAACCCCCTCTCATTTCTCTGTCCTGGCGTTCCCCTACATCCAGTCTTTCCAGGACCAGGGGTCTCTCGTTCCATCTTCTTAGAAATCTATTGATATGCGAATTGTGTCTAGGGTATTCCTAGATTCTGGGTTAATATCCCCTTATCAGTGACTGCATACCATGTGTGTTCTTTTGTAATTGGGTTACCTCACTAAGGATGATATTTTCAAGTTCTGACCATTTGCCTAGGAATTTCGTGAATTCATTGTTTTTAATTGCAGAGTGTTCCATTGTGTAGATATACCCCATCTTCTGAATCCATTCCTCCGTTGAGGGATATCTGGGTTCTGTCCAGCTTCTGGCTATTATAAATAAGGCTGCTATGAACATAGTGGAGCATGTGTCCTTATTGCATGCAGGTAAAGCCTCTGGGTATATGCCCAGGAGTGGTATAGCCAGATCCTCCGGGAGTGTCATGCCCAGTTTTCTGAGGAACCGCCAGACTGCTTTCCAGAGTGGTTGTACCAGCTTGCAATTCCACCAGCAGTGGAGGAGTGTTCCTCTTTCTCCACATCCTCGCCAACAACTGCTGTCTCCTGTGTTTTTGATTTTAGCCATTATGACTGATGTGAGATGGAATCTCAGGGTTGTTTTGATTTGCATTTCCCTAATGACTAAGGATGATGAACATCTCTTTAGGTGCTTCTCAACCATTAGATATTCTTCAGGTGAGAACTCTTTGTTTAGCTCTGTACCCCCATTTTTTAATAGGGTTACTTGCCTCTCTGGAGTTTAACTTCTTGAGTTCTTTGTATATATTGGATATTAGCCCTCTGTCGGATGTAGGGTTGGTAAAGATCATTTCCCAGTTAGTTGGTTGCCGCTTTGTCTTTTTGACAGTGTCTTTTGCCTTGCAAAAACTTTGTAATTTAATGAGGTCCCATTTGTCTATAGGGACTAGACAAGGCTGCCCTCTCTCTCCATATCTTTTCAATATAGTACTTGATGTTCTAGCTAGAGCAATTAGACAACAAAAAGAGGTCAAAGGGATACAAATTGGAAAGGAAGAAGTCAAACTATCACTATTTGCAGACGATATGATAGTATACTTAAGCGACCCAAAGAACTCCACCAGAGAACTCCTACAGCTGATAAACAACTTCAGCAAAGTGGCCGGATATAAAATTAACTCAAGCAAGTTAGTAGCCTTCCCATACTGAAAGGATAAGCAGGCTGAGAAAGAAGTAAGAGAAATGATACCCTTCACGATAGCCACAAACCATATAAAGTATCTTGGCGTGACTCTAACCAAAGAAGTGAAAGATCTGTATGACAAGAACTTCAAGTCTCTGAAGAAAGAAATTGAAGAAGACCTCAGAAGATGGAAAAATCTGCCATGCTCATGGATTGGCAGGATTAATATAGTAAAAATGACCATCTTACCAAAAGTAATACACAGATTCAATGCAATCCCCATCAAAATCCCAACTCAATTCTTCATAGAGTTAGAAAGAACAATTCAAAAATTCATCTGGAATAACAGAAAACCCAGAATAGCTAAAACTATTCTCAAGAGTAAAAGAACCTCTGGGGGAATCAGTATCCCGGACCTCAAGCTGTACTACAGAGCAATAGTGTTAAAAACCACATGGTATTGGTACAGTGACAGGCATGTAGATCAATGGAACAGAATTGAAGACCCAGAAATGAATCCACACTCCTATGGTCACTTGATCTTTGACAAAGGAGCTAAAACCATCCAGTGGAAAAAAGATAGCCTTTTCAACAAATGGTGCTGGCTCAACTGGAGGTCAACATGCAGAAGAATGCAAATTGACCCATTCTTATCTCCTTGCACTTAAGCTCAATTCCAAGTGGATCAAGGACCTCCACATAAAACCAGACACACTGAAACTAATAGAAAGGAAACTAGGGAAGAACCTTGAACATATGGGCACAGGGGAGAATTTCCTGAATAGAACTCCAATAGCTTATGCTCTAAGATTCCTTATTTCTTGTGGTTCTGATTTCATTATTTGGAAAATGATGATAGTAAGAGATTATTGAGGAGATGCTTATTATACAGATTATCATTTAGCATAATCTGGCACCCAGTGCTTTCTGTGGTGGTCTGAATAAGAATGGCACATACAGGCTCATATATTTGAATCATCAGGGAGTGGCACTATTTGAAATTGATTAGGAGGTGTGGCCTTGCTGGAGGAAATGTATCACTTGGGATTCAAAAGCTTTGGGGATTCAAAAGCCAAGATAGTCCCAGTATCTCTTTCTCCCAGGTGCCTTCAGACCTGAATGTAGAACTCATAGGAACTTCTCCAACACCATGTCTGTCTGTGTGCTGCCATGCACCCCTCCATGATGATACTGGACTAACCCTCTGGAACTGTAAGAAACCTCAATTAATTGCTTTGTTTCATAGAACTGCTATGGTCATGGAGTCTCTTCACAGCAAGTGAACACTGACTAAGACACTCGTTTATTCTAAAACCAACTTGTCTCTCTTGTCCTTTCTCATCCTACTTCTCTTCCTCTTCTTCCTCTTCCTTTCATTGCCTTCTTCCCCCTCTTCCTTTTCTGTCTTCTCTTCCTATTATATAACTTTCCTTTTCTTTTTACCCTTATACTTTTCTTCAAAATAAAGTAGCTGCCATAGGAAAAGATATCTGTGGATAAATAAGTTGATCATGACAGGCTGCATTGTTTAGATTCATTTATTATATTTTTAGGTATGAATGTTTTATTTACATGTATGCCTGTTTACCAAATGCTGCCTGGTGTCTGTCAAGATCTGAAAAGGGTATCATAGACACTCGAACTGGAGTTACTGATGGCTGTGGGTTGCTATGCAGGTGCTGTGGAACCCAATTCCTCTGTAAGAGCACAAACTACTTTCAGCCACTAAGCCATCTTACCTCCCCTGATGGATTGTGTTTTTACCATTGAGGCTGGAGTAATATCTTCTGATTTTCTTTGGATGTGGAAATGAGGGAATGCAGAAGTGTTGTTCCTAATCATTGCATAAGTCTAAATATAATTTACAAAGTTAAGAACAGTATGTGTGGCCTTTATACTTTTCAACAACCTGCCTCTCCAAGTAATGCTGTTAGGTTTATTAAAGTTCTGAACTAGTTTTTAGCTATTTGATCAAATCAACTATTAATTTTCTATAATAGTTCAAATCCTACTTTTTCATTTGCTTACTTTCTTTTTACTTTTTGTTAATTTGATTTACAGTTTTACTTATCTACAAAAATAATTTATGAACTAACATCTAAACCCATTCAGAACTATGCAAAATTCTATGTCATTTTACTAAAAAGATACTTTTGATTCACAGCCAATGTCAATGAACCTAGAATTCTATTTGTTCACTCTTGACATTTGACATTTCCAACTATACATTATAATTTCTTTAATGCAAGGCTTTATTTTCTTGGGAGTTCTATGAACACTCTAGAATTGACCTAAGTCTATACTTTGAAAAGAAAAAGTTTAAAGAGTCTAGATGAAAATTAGAACAGGTTTCTAATATAAAAAAGTAACATTATATCCACACATACTGCTTTTATAAAGGATTCCATGTTTTCACAGTAACAAAGTGTGTGAACACATGCACACTTTTATTTTTCTACTGTTTTTCATTGCTTTTTTTTTATTAAAAATCGATTTCTTTCTCATATAATATATCTTGATTGTATTTTCCTCTCCCTCCACTCATCTTAGTTTCTTTCTCACTCCCAACCCCACTAGATCCATTCCCTTTCTATCTCTCATTAGGAGAGAGTAGTCTTATAGAAAATAACAATCAAACATGACGAAACAAAATATAATAAGCTAAAGTATAAATTTTATTGAAGTTGGACATGGCAATCCAACAGGAGGAAAAGAGTCCCAAGAGCAGGTTCATTATCATAGTCTGGAGTCCCATAAAACATACTAAATTAAAAGCTATAATACATGTGCAGGGAACCTGGTGCAGACCTGTATAGGCCCTGTGTTTGCTGTTACATTGTGTCTAAGCTCATGCAAGCTTGCCTCGTTGATTTAGAGGACTGTGTTTACTTGGTATCCTCTATCTCCTCTGGGGCTTACAATCTTTCTGCCTCCTCTTTCAAGGGATTCTCTGAGCTCTGAGGGGAAGAATTTGATGGGGACTTCCAATTTAGACTTTCCTTCTGCATAATATCTGGCAAGTTGTCTCAGGATCTGTCCCCATCTTTCCCTGAAGGAAGCTTCTTTGATATTACTAGAAAAGGCATTGATCTATGACTATAGAACAATATCATTAGGAGTCATTTTATTGATTTTTTTTTTCTTTTTGACCAGTAGTATTTGGTTTTACCCTAGTTCTCTGGCCTGTCTAGTCTCTGGTTCTTATTTTCCCAAGCAGAGCAAGGTGTAAGATTCCTTTTAATGGTGTGGTCCTTAGGTCAAATCAGACATTCACTGGCTACTCCTACATGTTCTGTGCCACTACTGCCCTAGCATTTTTTTCAGGCAGGACAAATCGTAGGTCAATTTGGTAGGTCAAAATGGTTGGGTTGGTGTCCATATTTTTCTTTTGGTAAGCAGTAGAGTACCTTCCTGCACAAAAAAACGACTAGAGCTTAGGGGTTTATGTAGAAACCAACTTGACTATCCAATGTTCAATGAGTTGTGTGGGTATCGTCCTCCATAAGGGTCCATACTGTCAGTCTCTGGGGAGCAATCTTTTGTCTTAGCAACAGTCTGCTTGTTTGGAGATTTCCATGAGATTCCCTTGGCTAACCACTCAATTGAATGCAACCTATTCCCAGCATCAGAAACTTCACCTGCCTACTAGATATGGTCATTTGAGACTCCATATCCCCCGTTATTAGGAATCCTCATTAGAATCACCACCATACATTCCAGGAAGTCCAATGCACTAGGTTTCTACATCACTCCCAAATGAACCCCCTCAGTTCTAGCCTTCTTTCTCAGCACTCTCTCCCTCTACCCTCCTCTCCATCAGCATGACCCCCACCCCAGCCTGTCCCTGTCTCTCTGCAACCCAAGTCTGTCTGTAAAATACTTCGTGAGGGACCACCTTATTAATTTCCATAGTGGCTGTACAACTTTGCACTTCTGTCAGCAATGAAGGAGTGTTCCCCTTGCTCCACATCTTCCAAGCGTGCGGTCCTTCTAAGTCTATTTACATTCTGCATATGTAAATGGGGTGGATGGGGCTTGGGGATTTATTTTTAATTATGTATAGACAAGTCTGCCTTTTGGTGATATGTGCTTATGAGTATAGTTGACAACAAAGACCAGAAGAAAGCATAAGATTCCCTGGTGTTACAGGATATTATGATCTTCTTGGGTGCTGGGAACCAAACTCTGGTCCTCTGCTAGATCAATAAGTTCTATTGAATCTCTGAGCCACTTTCCAGCTCCCTGGATGAAGTAGTTTGATGACTCAGTATATTTCAAATCAATTCTAGCATATCTCAGTAGGTGTTTATGAAAGCAACACCTTGCCATAATAAAATTAATTGCAAAGAAGTAAGAGAAATGTTTTCCTTTAGAAATGTAATGATTAACTTTAAACATGAAAACCTTTGAAAAATCCTCATGACTGAAATATAAAACAAGAAATACATAGATTAAATCACTTTAAAGAATTAATATTCTGCTTCTTTCTTTCTTTCTTTTATTGAAAACAGATTTTTTTCATCCAATATATTCTGATCACAGCTTACCCTCTCCTAGTTCCTCTGAGATTCTGTCCCCTTCCCTCCCATCAGAATCTACCCCCTTCAGTTTCCCCCAAAAAAATCATCAGACATCTAAATAGTTATAATAAAAATAAAATAAAAGGATAATACAAACAATTTGAAACAGGACAAAACAAATAGACAAAAAAAGAGCCAATAACAAATTGCAAGATATTCATATAGATGCCCACACACACTCACACACACACACACACACACACACACACACACACACACACACACACATCCATATACATAAGAATCTCCTAACTGGTTCCGGTAGACTGCACTGAAGAGACAGGTAACCAGGCTCTCCCCAATATAACATCACTTGGGACAAGGCCTGTTGGGGCTTCCGCCTGCGCCCAAGAACGGGACAGAGCTGTGGTCTTCTGGGTGCCAGATCTGCAGGCCATCGCCTCTGCAGGGTGAGCAGCGCCACGGAGAGAGTGCAGAGTGCACTCCGCCATCTTTGCTCCAGTGGCCGGGAAGTTGGGACAGCCAGGTTCTGAGACAGACAGGCTTAATATCGCTTGGGTCTCAGGCGGCTTGTGTGTGTGCGACTCCCAAGTGCTGGGTAGATCTGCAGTAACCAGCGCGCCAGCTCTGCTGTGGGACTTCTGCCTGGCAGAGGGACGCCCCTTCCCCCCCCCCAACTCTAGGAGAGATCACACACCCCTGCACAGGGCAGGAGCCTACCAGCCTCCATTTGGCGACCTCTGCTCCAGGAATCCACTACGCTGAGCCTTTGGATGTGCAAGGACTCCCCAATATAACATCACTTGGGGCAAGGCACATCAGGACTCCAAAGTCACTCAGGAGCAGGGCAGGCCCCAGAAATCTGTGCCAGGGGAATCCTGGTAAACCGGGGGGGGGGGGCAGAAATAGCTTTGCAGGCTCACAGGAGGTCCATGCACGCACAAAGGAATCACAAAAATTGCATAAAGAAATGCAGAAGAATATGGGTCAATGGATGGATGCCCATAAGGAGGCAACACAAAAATTGCTTAAAGAAATGAATCAACGGTTAGATGCCCTTACAAAGGAAACACGAGAACTGCTTAAAGAAATTCTGGAGACGATGGATCAACAGATGGATTCCCATGAGGAGGAAACACAAAAATCGCTCAGAGAAATGCAGGAGAACGTGGGTCAACAGGCAGAAATCCTGAAAGAGGTAATGCAAAAATACCTTAAAGAAATACAGGAAAATACAAACGAACAAGTGAAGGATCTCAGCAAATCCATCCAGGAACTAAAAAAGGAAGTAGAAAACAACTAAGAAATCACAAAGGGAGACAACTTTGGAGATAGAAAACCTTGGGAAGAAATCAAGAGTCATAGATGCAAACATCAACAATAGAATACAAGAGATGGAAGAAAGAATTTCAGGTGCTGAAGACTCCATAGAAAGCAACGACTCAACAGTCAAAGAAACTGCAAAATGCAAAAAACATGTAACCCAAAACATCCAGGAAATCCAGGACACAATGAGAAGACCAAACCTAAGGATTATAGGTATAGATGAGAGTGAAGATTTGCAACTTAAAGGGCCAGTAAACATCTTCAACAAAATTATGGAGGAAAACTTCCCTAACCTAAAGAGAGAGATGCTGATGAACGTACAAGAAGCCTACAGAACTCCAAACAGACTGGACCAGAACAGAAATACCTCCCGTCACATAATAATCAAAACACCAAATGTTCTAAACAAAGAAAGAATACTAAAAGCAGTAAGAGAAAAGGGCCAAGTAACATACAAAGGAAGACCTATCCGAATCACATCAGACTTCTCATCAGAGACTATGAAAGCCAGAAGATCCTGGGCAGATCTCATGCAGACACTAAGACAGCACAAATGCCAGCCTAGACTACTATACCCAGCAAAACTCTCAATCACCATAGATGGAGAGACCAAGATATTCCATGATAAAACCAAATTTTCACAATATCTTTCCACAAATCCAGCCCTGCAACGGATAATAGGTGGAAACCTCCAATACAGGGAGAGAAATAACACCCTGGAAAAAATGAGATAATAACCTTCTTGAATCAAACCCAAAAGTAGATAACCACTCAAACATAAAGATAGCATCAAGAAGGGCAGATGGCAATAATCACTATGCCTTAATCTCTCTTAATATCAATGGTCTCAATTCCCCAATTAAAAGATATAGACTAGCAGACTGGATACGTAAACAGTACCCAGCATTTTGCTGCATGCAGGAAATGCACCTCAGTGTCAAAGACAAACACTACCTCAGAGTAAAAGGCTAGAAAACAATTCTACAAGCAAATGGCCCCAAGAAACGAGGTGGAGTAGCCATCCTAATATCAGATAAAATTGATTTTCAACCTAAAGTCATCAAAAAAGACATAGAAGGACACTACCTACTGATCAAGGGAAAAATCCACCATCAAGAACTCTCAATTCTGAATATCTATGCTCCAAGTGCAAGGGCACCCTCATTCGTAAAAGAAACTTTACTAAAGCTCAAAGCACACATCGCACCGCACACAATAATAGTGGGTGACTTCAACACCCTGCTCTCTGAAATGGATCATTCAGGAAAGCAGAAACTAAACAGGGACACAGTGAATCTAATTGAAGCCTTGGACCAACTGGAACTAACAGATATATATAGAACATTTCATCCTAGAGCTAAAGAATACACCTTCTTCTCAGCACCTCATGGTACCTTCTCCAAAACTGACCATATAATTGGTCACAAATCAGACCTCAACAGATATAAGAAGATAGAACTAATCCCATGTCTCCTATCAGATCACTATGGAATAAGGGTGGTCTTCAATGGCAACAAAAACAAAAGAAAACCCACGTACACATGGAGGCTGAACAATGCTCTACTCAATGATAACTTGGTCAAGGTGGAAATAAAGAAAGAAATCAAAGACTTTTTGAAAGTTAATGAAAATGAAGGCACAACATACCCTAATTTATGGGACACAATGAAAGCAGTGCTAAGAGGAAAATTCATAGCCCTGAGTGCCGCCAAAAAGAAACGGGAGACAGCATACACTAACAGCTTAATGGCACACCTGAAAGCCCTGGAACAAAAAGAAGCAAATACACCAAAGAGGAGTAGAAGGCAGGAAATCATCAAACTCAGGGCAGAAATCAATCAAGTAGAAACAAATAAAACCATACAAAGAATCAACAAAATGAGGCGTTGGTTCTTTGAGAAAATCAACAAGATAGATAAGCCCTTAGCCAGACTAACCAGAGGGCACAGAGATAGTATCCAAATTAATAAAATCAGAAACGAAAAGGGAGAGATAACAACAGAAACTGAGGAAATTCAAAAAATCATCCCATCCTACTACAAAAACCTGTATTCAACACAACTAGAAAATCTTGAGGAAATGGACAATTTCCTTGACAGATACCAAATACCAAAATTAAATCAGGATCAAATAGACCATCTAAACCGTCCTATAACCCCTGAAGAAATAGAAATTGCCATTGGAAGTCTTCCAACCAAAAAAAGCACAGGTCCAGATGGTTTTAGTGCAGAATTCTATCAGACCTTCAAAGAAGACCTAACACGAATACTCTTCAAACTGTTCCACAAAATAGAAACAGAAGGAACACTACCCAACTCGTTCTATGAAGCCACAATTACACTAATACCAAAAGCACACAAAGATCCGACAAAGAAAGAGAATCTCAGGCCAATATCTCTTATGAATATCAATGCGAAAATACTCAATAAAATTCTTGCCAACCGAATCCAAGAACACATCAAAACGATCATTCACTACGATCAAGTAGGCTTCATCCCAGGGATGCAGGGATGGTTCAATATAAGGAAATCCATCAATGTAATCCACTATATAAACAATCTCAAAGAAAAAAACCACATGGTCATCTCATTAGATGCTGAGAAAGCATTTGACAAAATTCAGCATCCTTTCATGCTAAAGGTCTTGGAAAGATCAGGAATTCAAGGCCCATATCTAAACATAGTAAAAGCAATTTACAACAAACTGGTAGCCAGCATCAATCTAAATGGAGAGAAACTTGAAGCAATCCCATTAAAATCAGGGACTAGACAAGGCTGCCCTCTCTCTCCATATCTTTTCAATATAGTACTTGAAGTTCTAGCTAGAGCAATTAGACAACAAAAAGATGTCAAAGGGATACAAATTGGAAAAGAAGAAGTCAAACTATCACTATTTGCAGACGATATGATAGTATACTTAAGCGACCCAAAGAACTCCACCAGAGAACTCCTACAGCTGATAAATGACTTCAGCAAAGTGGCCGGATATAAAATCAACTCAAGCAAGTCAGTAGCCTTCCTATACTCAAAGGATAAGCAGGCTGAGAAAGAAGTAAGAGAAATGATACCCTTCATGATAGCCACAAACCATATAAAGTATCTTGGCGTGACTCTAACCAAAGAAGTGAAAGATCTGTATGACAAGAACTTCAAGTCTCTGAAGAAAGAAATTGAAGAAGACCTCAGAAGATGGAAAAATCTGCCATGCTCATGGATTGGCAGGATTAATATAGTAAAAATGACCATCTTACCAAAAGTAATATACAGATTCAATGCAATCCCCATCAAAATCCCAACTCAATTCTTCATAGAGTTAGAAAGAGCAATTCAAAAATTCATCTGGAATAACAGAAAACCCAGAATAGCTAAAACTATTCTCAAGAGTAAAAGAACCTCTGGGGGAATCAGTATCCTGGACCTCAAGCTGTACTACAGAGCAATAGTGTTAAAAACCGCATGGTATTGGTACAGTGACAGGCATGTAGATCAATGGAACAGAATTGAAGACCCAGAAATGAATCCACACTCCTATGGTCACTTGATCTTTGACAAAGGAGCTAAACCCATCCAGTGGAAAAAAGATAGCCTTTTCAACAAATGGTGCTGGCTCAGCTGGAGGTCAACATGCAGAAGAATGCAAATTGACCCATTCTTATCTCCTTGCACTAAGCTCAATTCTAAGTGGATCAAGGATCTCCACATAAAACCAGACACACTGAAACTAATAGAAGGGAAACTAGGGAAGAACCTTGAACATATGGGCACAGGGGAGAATTTCCTGATCAGAACTCCAATAGCTTATGCTCTAAGATCAAGAATAGACAAATGAGACCTCATTAAATTACAAAGTTTTTGCAAGGCAAAAGACACTGTCAAAAAGACAAAGCGACAACCAACTAACTGGGAATGATCTTTACCAACCCTACATCCTACAGAGTGCTAATATCCAATATATACAAAGAACTCAAGAAGTTAAACTCCAGAGAGGCAAGTAACCCTATTAAAAAATGGGGTACAGAGCTAAACAAAGAGTTCTCACCTGAAGAATATCTAATGGCTGAGAAGCACCTAAAGAGATGTTCATCATCCTTAGTCATTAGGGAAATGCAAATCAAAACAACCCTGAGATTCCATCTCACACCAGTCAGAATGGCTAAGATCAAAAACACAGGAGACAGCAGTTGTTGGCGAGGATGTGGAGAAAGAGGAACACTCCTCCACTGCTGGTGGAATTGCAAGCTGGTACAACCACTCTGGAAAGCAGTCTGGTGGTTCCTCAGAAAACTGGGCATGACACTCCCGGGGGATCCAGCTATACCACTCCTGGGCATATACCCAGAGGCTTTACCTGCATGCAATAAGGACACATGCTCCACTCTGTTCATAGCAGCCTTATTTATAATAGCCAGAAGCTGGAAAGAACCCAGATGTCCCTCAAGGGAGGAATGGATTCAGAAGATGTGGTATATCTACACAATGGAATACTACTCTGCAATTAAAAACAATGAATTCACGAAATTCCTAGGCAAATGGTCAGAACTTGAAAATATCATCCTTAGTGAGGTAACCCAATTACAAAAGAACACACATGGTATGCAGTCACTGATAAGGGGATATTAACCCAGAATCTCGGAATACCCTAGACACAATTTGCATATCAATAGATTTCTAAGAAGATGGAAGGAGAGACCCCTGGTCCTGGAAAGACTGGTTGTAGGGGAACTCCAGGACAGAGAAATGAGAGGGGGTTGAATGGAGAAAAGAGGGAGGGAAGGGGGCTTATGGGACTTTCGGGGAGGGAGGAAACGGGAAAGGGGAAATGATTTGGAATGTAAATTAAAAAAATAAAAATCAAAAAAAAAAGAATGTCCTAACCACACAAATACCAGAAATCATGATGTATGTGCTAAGGGCCTATAAGATTAAGAAACAAAACTCCCTGTCAAACACTGTGAGACAAAGAACTTCAGAGCTGCCACTGAGTTCATTTTGTGTTGACCTTTTCTGCTGTGCATTCATTGTATCCCCAAAAGGATTCCTTCAGAGAGAACTGATTTTTCATTTGCAAGTGATCATCAATTGCATATAACTTCTGTGTTAGGGATGGGCTGTGTGCACTCCTCCTGTTGGGCTGGGACCCTACCTGGTACAGACCTGAGCAGTGCCTGTGCATGCTACCAGAATCTCTGTGATTCTTCTCTGTAGGTCCTGCTGTGTTTAGAGGGCTTGTTTCTTTAATGTCTCCATCTTCTCTGGCTCTCACAGTATTTCCATCTCCCCTAGTGAATGCTTCCCTGATCCCTGAGGGGAGGAATTTGATGGAGACTTCTTTTTTGTGAGTGAGTATTCCAAGGTCTCTCACCCTGCATAATTCTTGGCAGTGTGGCTCAGTGTTTGTTCCCACTGCTGCAGAGGGAAACTTCTTTTGGTGATGGCTAAGACTTCAGTACTATATTGTACAGTTATGGAGAGACTGTTCAATCTTTTATTGTTTCTGATTTTAGTCGAAATGCTTTGAGTTTTTCTTCATTTAGATTTCTGTTAGGATTTTTGTGAGTTAATTTTCTGTAAAGTTTGTTGTGAGTTACCTTTTTTTGCATCTAAGGGGATGATTATGTGAATTTTTTTCTTTTAGCTGTTTCATCCCTGCATCTCTGGGATAAAGCCTACTTGGTCACAGTGGATGACCTTTTTGATGTGTTCTTGGATTCTGTTTGCAAGTATTTATTGAGAAATTTAGAACATTTTCACAAATGTCTGCAATTTTCCTTCTCTCTTGGGTCTTAGTAACTGTGGCCCCATAAAAAGAACTGGGCAATATTCCTTCTGTTTCCAGTTTGTGTGATTATTTGAGGAGAATTGGAATTAACTCCTTGAAAGTCTGATAGAATTCTACACTCAAACTATCTGGTCTTGGGCTTTTTTTTTTTTGGTTGGGAGTCTTTTAATGACTGCTTCTATTTCTTTTTTTTAAATTAGATACTTTATTTACATTTCAAATATTTATTTTTATTTACAATTCAAATTTGCCTTTCTTCTTTCCCCTCTGAAAACCCCGTATCCCATCCTCCCCCCCACCTGCTCACCAACCCACCCATTCCTGCTTCCCTGTCCTGGCATTCCCCTACACTGGGGCATCGAGCCTTCACAGGACCAAGGACCTTTCCTCTCATTGACGACCAACAAGTACATCCTCTGCTACATATATGACTAGAGCCATGGGTCCCTCCATATGCACTCTTTGGTTGGTGATTTCACCAGGTCTGTTTAAATTGCTTGTCTGTTCTTGAGTTAACTCTAGTAGGAATATATGTCATGAATATTATATATTTCTCTCAGATTTTTGAGTTTGGTGTAGGACAGAGTTTGATTCTCTGGATTTGCTAGGTGGCTATTGTTATGATCATCTTTTTGTCTCTAATTTACTTAATTTTGATCTATTCTCTCTCTTTGTTAATTTGGCTAAGGGTTTGCCCATCTTACTGATTCTCTCAAAGAACCAATTCTCTGTTTCATTGATTCTTTGCATTTTTGTTATTATTTATTTCTATTTTATTAATTACAGTTCCAAACTTTTTCTAATGTCTACTTCTTGTGTGTATTATTTCTTCTTTTTGTTCTAGAGTTTTGTGGGTTTTGTATATGCTAGTAGGTTCCTAATCTGAAATCGTTCCTCTATTTTAAAGTAAGCACTCAGTGTTGTGCTTTTGCCTGAGTTGCCACTTCTGTTGTCAGTTGGCCATTCTGGCAGATTTAAGATGGAATCTCCAAGAACCTCTCAGTAGTTTTGATATGCGTTTTCCTGTTGGAAACACGTGTTAGACTTGTCTTTAAGTGTTTCTCAGCCCCTTAAGTTTCCTTTCTTGAGAATTCTGTTTAGATCTGTATCCATTTATTAATGAACTCTTATTTTTATTTGGTTTTTGAATTTTTTTTATATATTTTGCACGGCAGTCCTTTATTAGATGTGAAATTGGTAAAACATCGATTCCCATGCTGTAGGCTTCTGATTTGTCTGATTGTTCTTTGCATGACAGAAGCTTCTCAACGTCAGGATGTTCCATTTATTAATTTTTGACCTTAGTGTTCACGCTATCAGTGTTTGGTTTACAAAGCCAGTCCATCAAGATTATTGCTTTCTCTTCAATCAGGTTCAGTATATCTCATTTTGTGTTTTGGTCCTTGATCCTCCTGGACTTAATTTTTGCACATGTCAAGATGTACGAATCTATTTGCATTCTTCTACATAGAGATAACCAGTTTTATCTATACAATTTGTTAAAGATGCTGTCTTTGTTCTAGTGTGTATTTGTGACTTCTTTATCAAAAATCAGGTGTCCATATGTGTTCAGATTTATGACGGAATCTTTGATTCAATTCCATTGATCAACATGCCTATTTTTTGCCAATACCATGTGGTTATTGTTATCATCATCATCATCATCATCATCATCATCATCATCATCACTCTCTGTAGCACAACTTGAAATTAGAGATGTTCATCTCTCCAGCAGTTCTTTTATTGTTCAGGATTGTTTAAGCTATACTGGGTATTTTTTTTGTCTGTTGTTTTTTATTTTCCCCCCACAAGATGTTGAGACTTGTTCTTTCAAGGTCTGTAAGAATTGTGTTGGGAGTTAGATGGGGACTGCATTACATTTGCATACCATCTTCTTCAAAGACTTCATGTTTTTATCATACAAGTCTTTTATTTACTTGGTAAGAGTTACTGCAAGATATTTTATATTATTTGAAGCTATTGTGAAAGGTATTGTTTCCCTGACATTTTTCTCAGTTTGTTTGCCATTTGTATGCAGGCAGTTACTGACTTTTTTTCCCTTTGAGTTAGTCTTGTATCAGCCACTTTGCTGAAACAAGTGTAGAAGTTCTTTGATGGAATTTTTAGTGCAACATGCATAGTTTGATATCATCTGTGAATGACAGTATTCTGACTTCTTCCTTTCAAATTTATATTGTTTCAATCTCCTTTAATTTTATTATTACTGTAGCCAAAATTTCAATTAACATATTGACTAGATATGGAGAAAGTGGATAGTCTTTCCTTGTTCCAGATTTCAGTGAAATTGTGTGAATTTCATTTACATTAACGTTGGTTCTAGGCTTGCTTTAAATTGCCTTTACGATGTTTAGGTACATCTCTTGTATCCCTAATCTTTCCACATTCTTTTTTAAAGCTTTTCATTGGTTCTTTGTAAATTTTACATCACACACCCCATTTGTACTCATCTCTCCTCCCCTCCTACCCACCCTGCACCCTTGCACCCTCATCTCCAAAATAGACCAAAAAAAAATCTTGTGGAAGCTGTAGTATGTCACATTGTATCCCACAGTACATCCTTTAGTCAATACATTTTTGCTTGCAAATGTTTATTGCAATAATTTGTTGGTCTGGGTCTCCTCTTGGATATTCTTTTGTTGCTCTGTGTCATGGAGACCCTGTAGTTTCAGATCTATAGCACTGGACCCTTCCTACACTCTAGCAGTTCATTAATGGGGTAGATGTTGGGGCGTGTCATTTCAAAACCATGGATCTGGGCATGAAATTGAGCTGGTCACCCATCCCATGCCTTCAGGGCCAGCTCACTAGCAACCTCTACAACTAGGGCCAGCTCACTACCTTCCTGCCTAGGAGAGGTGCAGCAGATGAGGTAAAGTTCTCCTCTCTCAGGACTCTAGAGCCAGGCTTCCTTCCATGAGCAGACCGCTCTCACAGACATCAGCCTGGCCTTTGGTGGTAAAAGACCCCTGCTGCTACTTCACAGCCACAGACCTAGATGTGGTCCCTGTGATAGTACAGGCCAGGACCCGACTCTGGTCCCGGCTACTCACATCAGGCTGCCCCTCACTACCCTCGAGTCTCTAGTCCCTCCTCTCTTCATTGTGCCCACATTTTTCCTTTTCTTTCTCTTCCATTTTTTTCCACCACTTATCTGCTCCTCTTAGGGGTTCCCAGGGTCTCTGAGTGTGATCTCAGGATTGCTATGGACCTGCTCATGCATCATGGCACTGGGCAGGAATCATCTCAGGCATGGTCTTCCCCACCCCACTCCGGTCATCTCAGACTAGCTCCCTGACTAGGCCCCATGGCATATGTCTGGTGGTCACCTGGGGCTTGCTCCTGACTGGGCCCCCAGAGTTGCTGAGTGGTTCCATGTGAGTCCTCTATCTCAGACTCACTCCTGCTAATGAGTCTCCTGTCTCTGTCCCAGGCAGTGTTCTTCTAGTCTCTGGCTTAATCCTGGTCCTGGGAGCCACAGGACCTGCGTAAAGCCAGACTGGTGGTTGTCTCAGGCTTGTTTGTTTCAGGGAATGCTAGACTACTAAACATTTAAGTTTTCATATGTCTGAACAGTTAAACATAGACATAACCTCTCTCCTCTCTGCCACCTGCTGACACATATGTGACATAGCAACCACACCTGCAAGGCTTCTAGGAGAAGATCTTCAATTAATTTTTATCATAAAGGGGTGTTGAATTTTGTCAAAGGCCTTTTCTGCATCTAATGAGATGACCATATGTTTTATTTTTCTTTCAGTTTGTTTATATGGTGGATTACATTTACTGGTTTTCATATATTGAACCATCCTTGCATCTCTGCAATGATTCCTACTTGATCATGGTAGACAATCTTTTGAATTTTGGATTTGCTTTGCAAGTATTTTATCTATGTTCATCGGAGAAATTGATCTGTAATTCTCTTTGTTGAGTTTTTATATGGTTTGGGTATCAGGGTGACTATGGTCTCATAAAAATAATTTGGCAATGCTCCTTCTCTTCTTTGAAAGTCTGGTAGGATTCTGTGCTAAAACTGTCTGGCCCTGGGTCTGTTTTGGTTAAGAGACTTTTTATGACTGCTTTCATTTCACTAGGCATTATAGTTTTATTTAAATAGTTTAGAGGATAGTGATTTAACTTTGGTAAGTGATTCCTATCTAGACATTTATCTAGTTCTTTTTTATTTTTTCCAATTTAGTGGCATACAGGTTTTTAAAGAATTCTCTGGATTTCTTTGGTGTTTGTTGTTATGTCTCTAGTTTTGTTTCTGCTTTTGTTAATTTGAAAAATCTTTCTGTGTCTTTTAGTTAATTTGGATAAGGGTTTGTTTATCTTATTGATTTCTCAAAGAACCAATGCATTGTTTCATTGATTCTTTGTATTGCTATTTGCTTCTATTTTCTTGATTTCAACCTTTAGTTTGAATATTTCTTGCTTTTTTTGGTACTTCTCTTTGTTCTAAAGTTTTCAGGTGTGTTGTTAAGTTGCTAGTATAAGACCTCTCCAATTTTATGTTTGCATTTAATACCTTGAATTTTCCTCTCAGCACTCTTTCATTGTGTCTTATAAATTTGGATATTTTGTATATTCATTGAATTTTAGAATGTTTTTATTTTCTTTCTTTATTTCTATCTTGAGTTGATTTTTGTGCAGTTGAGAGTTGTTCATTTTCATGAATTTGTAAGCTTTTTTGTTTTTATTGTTGATAACATCCTGATTTCATTTGTGGTGGTCTGGTAGGATGCAGTGAGTTATTTTAGTTTCTGTGTATCTGTGAAGATTTGCTTTGAATATGTGGTCAATTTTGCAAAAAGTTCTATGAAGTACAGAGTAGAAGGTATATTATTTGTATTTGAGTGTAATGGTTTGCAATGACTTCTTAGATCCATTTGGTTTATATTGTCTATTTACTCCAGTATTTCTCTGTATAGTTTCTGTATGGATGACCTGTTCAATGATGAGATGTGGTATTGAAGTTTCCCACTATCAGTGTGTGAAAGTCAATATGTGATTTGAGGTGTTTCTTTTATAAATTTGGGCACCCTTTTGTTTGGAGCATAGATGTTAAGAACTGAAATGTCTTGGTAGATTTTTCCTTTGATGAGTATGTAGTATTCTTCCCTGCTTCTTTTGATTAATTTTGGTTTGAAGTTAATTTTGTAAGATATTAAAAGGGCTCTATCAACTTGCTTCATTGGCCCATTGTTTTGGAATATCTTTTGTATTCCCCTGAAATAATGTCTATCCTTGATGTTGAGGTGTGTTTCTTGGATGAAGCAGAAGGGTGAATCCTGCCTTTGCATTCGTTCTGTTAGTCTGTGAATCCGATCATTTCATAGTGTTCCACATTTCCTGAAAGTTTTGTGTCAGAAGGTTTTTAGGTTTAACATTTTCTTTGACCAATATATCTACTTCTATCATATGTTCAATGCCTGAGATTCTCTCTTACATCTCTTGTAATTTTGTTCATGAAGCTTACCCCTCTAGTTTCTGCCTGAGTTTCTAAATTTCCCATTTCTAGAATTCTCTCAATGCAGCATTTCTTTATTAATTCTATTTTCAATTTTAAGTCTAGAAAAGTTTTATTTATTTTCTTACACTTTTTGTTTGTATTTTCCTGTGTTTCTTTAAGGGATTTATTTATTTATTTCTACCCTAAGGAACTCTATGATATTCATAAAGGCTATTTTAATGTCTTTTTCTTTTGCTTCAGGTACATTGGAATGATTATGGCCTGCTATGGTAGGATACCTAGGCTCTAGTGGAAGCATACCCTGACTGCTTTTGTATTTTCATCCTGGTGATTCAGCATTTGGGTTTGGGATGATTAAAGACCTAGGCGCTTATTAGTGGACTTGTCTTTGTTGGGTGGATGTTTTGCTCCTTGGTATCTCTTTCTTCTCTGGATTTTTGAAGGGTGTGATGGTTGTGTGGTGCCTATTTTCTTGGTCGGTTTAGCTGGTGTATTCACAGGGGTGACTTCAGCTCATATATCCTGTATTGGAGGCTGGGTAACTGGGATGAGTTGGGGGAAGGACAATTAGGGAAGATATTTGTGATCTGTTGGGAAAGGGGTCAGAGAGAAATGGGGAACCATAGCAGATTTCCAGCTACAGAGCTGGGGCATTTAATCTCAGGAGCAGTAGCATTCATGTGGTTTGCTTTCATCCTAGTTGTTGCTCTGGGAGGAGCAGCCCTTTGGTTAGCCTGGGGTGTCTGCTTGAGTTGAGTAGGGTCTGGGGGGGGGAGATGACAAAGCAACAAGCTGGGAAGAGAGGTTAGAGGGGGATGGCTTGAGGGATCCACAGGAAATGTGGGCAGTAGTGAGGAAAGGCTAAAGCTGGTATTCTGTGGCAGCAGTGGGGACCAGACTTGGGGTCTGGGATGAGAGAGACAGGGTGGGGGTGGGGGCGTCTGAAAGTAGACATCCAGGTTTTCTGGCAGGTATGGCCTGTAATTTATCAAGAGCGTGTTGTACTCATTTCTTTATTTAAGGACTTTTCAGGGTCTTTACTATGGATATTTATTTATTTATTTATTTATTTATTTATTTATTTATTTATATGTGTCTCTGTGAGTTTCTGTATGTATGTGGATACACCATGCATATATCTTATGCCTGCTGAGACCAGGAGGAGATAAATTCCTTGGAACCAGACTTGCAGATGGACATGACTACCAGATATGGGTGCTGAGATCTGAACCTTGCTCTCTTTTTTATTTTTTCCTTTAATTTTTTGTCGTTTGTCGCAAGAATGTGTCATCTAGTACTATCAGAAGCTACACTCGGTTAAGTACCAACTTGGTCATGTAAACTCGAGATGAACAAGGAAAACAACAACAGACATAGGAAATGCCATGAGGTCTCAACCCTACACAAAGAACTACAGGCAACTAAGAAATGCTGAACGTGGCAAAATATTCTTCTCCAGGGAAGAACACAAAAACTAGTTGTCTCTTATCACATAATCAGTATAGAAACACTATAAAGACTAAGTAGGTTATATTTACAAATATATACGTATATTCATGTATACATAGTTAACAACAATTAATTCAAAAATAGGCTGTGATTGTGAAAGAGAAGAAGAAATGGAATATGAGAAAGTTTTGAGGGAAGAAATAGAAGAAATTGATATATTTATATTATAATCTCAAAAATAAAATAACTAAATAAATCAATGATTATCTTTTTCATTAATCAAACAAATATTCATTAAGAGTCCGTCCAATAAATTCTGATTGGACATTGCAGAGAAAATACTGGTATAAAATTTTTAGACTCTCTCGTGAAAATAGATACAACCCGTTGTGAACAAAAACTGCATCAACAATCACACTATAGATATCTGTACAAAACAAGTAAGGATAGTCTTAGTGTATGTACAGTAATTTTAAGCACCTTGGGAAATAATAGATGTTCATATATGTATTATTGATACAATAAAAATTTTAAATGTAGTTGTAGTAATTGCAAATTTATAATTCTGTTCTAGATTTTAAGAAAATATTTAAGGCATAAGGATAACTGCTAGAATTTTATAGTTTGCAAATTACACAGGAATTAATATTTGTAAAGAAGTGGGAACACTTTCATCAGTGACTCATCCTTCTGCAAAAGCATTTGAGCAAAGAAATTAGATTTTGCTTAAAACATTCACTGAGAATGGGAAGAAATCAAGAAAACCAGTATGGCCAATCCCTGATTTGAAAAAAAAAAAAAACCATGGATTACAGACTGATCTTGCTATGAAAATCTGAGCAAAAGCATTATATTTGGTGCTTGGAATCATTCATCAAAGGAGCTATATTGTATGTAACCTTCTAGAATTCCCACTATTGCTTTTTTTTTCTTTTATTAGATACTTTCTTTATTTACATTTCAATTGTTTTCCCTTTCCAGGTCTCTCCATACCTCTATGATGGTGTTCCCCCACCCACTCCCGCCTTCCCCCCCCACCCCCCGCATTCCCCTACACTGGGGCATCTAACCCCCTCAGGCCCAAGGGTTGCTTTTCCCACTAATGTCCAACAAGCCCATCCTCTGCCACATATGTGACAGAAGGCCTGGGTTCCTCCATGTGTATTCTTTGGTTGGTGGTCCAGTCCCTGAAAGCTCTGGTGGGGGAGGGAGGGGGGGGAAGTCTGGCCTGTTGACACTGTTGGCCACCCATGGAGCTGTAAACCTCCTCAGCTCTTTCAGTCTCTTCTCCAACTGCTCCATCAGGTACCCTTTGCTCAGTCCAAAGACCGGCTGCAAGCATCTGCCTCTGTACTTGTCAGACTCTGACAAAGCCTCTCAGGAGACAGATATATCAGGAAAGGGGAAATCATTTGAAATGTAAATAAAGAATATATCTAATAAAAAATAAAAGATATATCAGGTTCCTGTCAGCACTTCCTGGCATCCACAAGAGTGTCATCCAGGTTTGGTGACTGTATATAGGATGGATCCCCAGGTGGGGCAGTCTCTGGATGGACTTTCCTATAGTTTCTGCTCCACACTTTGTCTCCATATTTCCTCCTGTGAGTATTTTGTTCCACCTTCTAAGAAGCACTGAAGTATCCACACTTTAATCTTCCTTCTTCTTTAGATACATGTGGTCTGTGAATTGTATCTTGGGTATTCCAAGCTTCTGGGCTAATATCCACTTATCAGTGAGTGCATACCATGTGTGTTCTTTTGTGACTGGGTTACCTCACTCAGGTGTTCCATCAATTTGCCTGAGAATTTCATGAAGTCATTGTCTTCAATAGCTGCGTAGTATTCTGTTGTGTAAATGTACCACATTTCTGTATTCATTCCTCTGTGGAGGGACAGCTAAGTTGTTTCCAACTTCTGACTGTTATAAATATGGCTGCTATGAACATAGTGTCCTTATTACACATTCGAGCATCTTCTGGGTATACACCCAGGAGTGGTATAGCTGGGTCCTCAGGAAGTACTATGTCTGATTTTCTGAGAAACTGCCAGAATGATTTCCAGCATGGTTTACCAGCTTGAAATCCTACCAGCATGGAGGAGTGTTTCTTTTTCTCCACATCCTCGACAGCATCTGTTGTCACTTGAGTTTTTGATCTTAGTCATTCTGACTGGTGTGAAGTGGAATTGTTGTTTTGATTTGCATTTCTCTGATGATTAGGATGTTTAGGTGCTTCTCAGCCATTTGGTATTCCTCAGTTCAGAATTCTCTGTTTAGCACTGTTCCCCAGTTTTTAATAGGGTTATTTGGTTCTCTGGAGTCTAACTTCTTGAGTTCTTTGTATATGTTGGATATTAGCCCTCTATTGGATGTAGGATTGGTTAAGATCTTTTTCCAATCTGTTGGTGGCCGTTTTGTCCTATTGATAGTGTCCTTTGTCTTACAGAAGCTTTGCAATTTTATGAGTTCCCATATGTTGATTCTCGATGTTAGAGCATAAGCTATTGGTGTTCTGTTTAGGAAATTTTCTCCTGTGCCCATGTGCTCAAGGCTTTCCCCCCTTTCACTTCTATTAGAGTCAGTGTATATGGTAATTCACTACATAAAAAAAATCAAAGATGAAAACCACATAAGAATTTCATTAGACACTGAAAAAGCATTTCACAAAATTCAACATCCCTTCTTGTTAAAAGGTTTGGAAAGATCAGGAATTCAAGGCCCATACCTAAACATAGTAAAATCAATATACAGTAAACTAGTAGTCAACATCAAATTAAATGGAGAAAAACAAAGCAATTCCACTAAAATCAGGGACTAGACAAGGCTGTCCTCTCTCTCTCTCTCTCTCTCTCTCTCTCTCTCTCTCTCTCTCTGTCTATCTAATATAGTACTTAAAGTTTTAGCAAGAGCAATTAGACAACAAAAGGAGGTCAAAGGGATACATATTGGAAAGGAAGAAGTCCTATTTGTAGATGATATGATGGTATGTTTAAGTGACCCCAAACATTTCAGTAGAGAACTCCTAAACCTGATAAACAACTTCAGCAAGGTGGCTGGATATAAAATGAACTCTAACAAATCAGTATCCTTCTTCTACTCAAAGGATAAATGGGCTGAGAGAGAAATTAGGGAAATGGCACCTTTCACCAATAGTCACAAACAACATAAAATATCTTGGTGTGACTCTAACCAAGCAAATGAAAGATTGTATGACAAGAACTTCAAGTCTCTGAAGAAAGAAATTGAAGGAGATCTCAGAAGATCTCAGAAGAGGGAAAGATCTCCTACAGATTGGCAGGATTAATATAGTAAAACTGGTCATATTGCCGAAAGCAATCTGTGGATTCAGTGCAATACCCATTAAAATTCCAACGCAATTCTTCATAGAGTTAGAAAGAGCTATTCTCAAATTCGTTTGGAATAACAAAAAACCCAGGATAACAAAAACTATTCTCAACAATAAAAGAACTTCTAGGGAAATCCCCATCTCTGACCTCAATTTGAACTACAGAGCAATAGTGTTAAAAACTGCATGGTATTGGTACAGAGACAGACATATTGATCATTGGAATAGAATTGAAGACCCAGAAATGAACCCACACACCTATGGTCACTTGATCTTTAACAAAGGAGCTAAAACCATTCAGTGGAAAAAAGATAGCCTTTTCAACAATTAGTGCTGGTTTAACTGGTAGTCAACACAGAGAAGAATGCAAATTGATCCATTCTTATCTCCCTGTACAAAGCTCAAGTTCAAGTGGATCAAGAACCTCGATCTTCTAAGAGAGCAGCAATTGCTCTTAATCCTCACTCATTTCCAGACCTAAACTGTCTCTTTTTAAGAGGAAAGAGCAGGGATGTTCTCCTAACTTACTTTTGCAATGGTAGGCATTATTTCCAAGGTACTTGTCTAGACCATAGAGATCATAAAAATATTTCTTTTAAAAAATGTATTCTTTGATTTATTGTATGTATGTATGTGTGTATGTATGTATGCAATGTATTTTGAATATATCTACTCCTTATTTCCTACATTTATCTCACCTTCAAAGATCTCAAACAAATCTTTCTTCCAACTTCATGTGTTTTATGTAAATTAATCACTATGTTTAATTTGTGCTTCCTATTTGCACATGAATGTGGGACCCTCTCCTGGGGCCTGAGCAACTCACCAGTGACCACATCCTAAAGGACAGTGAAAAATTGGATCTTGGTGTCACCTATGCTAATCTCTTGCATTCATCTTGGTATTTTTTTTTTTGATAATAGAAAATAACTGAGAGTTTTTGAAATATTGCTAAATTACATGTAACTACTTTAAAAGCCCAAAATAAAAGGAAATTTAAGTTCACCAAGGAGTTGCAACTGTTTTTCTCATCATTGAATACCTTGCTAATAATATGTGACCCTGCACACAGCGTGTTATAACATTCATTGTCAAAAGAATACATGATTCTGAGGAGGTGTTTATGTCTCTCTCCTCTACACATGCATCTTATAATCCTTATTTAAAAATGGAACCACATTTGGCTTCTGTCCTAACCACAAAAGGCCATCTGTGCTCCTCAATGTCATCTTTTTACCCATCAACTTGAGTCATACAGCTTATGATTCATAACTCATAGTTCACAAAAATTCAAACCCTGTAAGGGAGTAATTGCAGACCAGATCTCATCAATAAAGCACAAAAATCCAGTCTTCCAATCTTTTTAATATTTTTAAAATGACCTATTTATTTTTAGTGTATGTGTATGGGTGTTTTGCCTGTATTTATGTGTGTGGGCCATTACATGCTTGGTGCCCACAGAGATCAGAAGAAGGGTTTGGCGCTTCTGGGATGAGATTACAGATGATTGTGAGTTGACATGTAAGTGTTGGAAATTGAATGGGGGTCCTCTGGAAGGGCAGCCAGTGTTCTTAAATGGAGAGAGCCATCTCTCCAGCCCACCTTTCTTTTCAATACCACAAAAGAACAAGTGCATGCCAATTTTAATAATTTATAACATTATTATGGTCTAAAGCGATGCAATATTCATTACAGCACTGGCTTGAAACAGTTCATTTGGCAGGTCTATGCTAATCTTTTAGTATGTTGTAGACTTATTCCTCACAAGATAGAATTGCCTAGTCCTGGATTTCCATATGTAACCAAAGAAATTGTGTTTTCCTCACTTATATACAAAGGGATAACAATGCCGCCACATTCATTCTTTGAATACATAATGGTTTAAATGGATCCTTAAGTTCTATGCTGTTCAAAAAATATATTTCTAAACAATAACTTTCAATGTTGAATGAGAATGTTTCTAGTATTTTACTTTTAACCATCTGAAAATATGGAATGTTTTCCCCATCTAACATGTAGTAAGAGTATCTTGGTGTCCTAGTAACGTGCATTCTGAAAATGTCCTAGTCAAGTATGTGTCCTGAGAATCTCAAGATTCACCTGTACTGGAGATGACATCCATAGGAAGGCAGAGTGGCAGGCCTGAGGCCCATGGGCAATTATGAGAGACAAGCATGTACTGCCTATTTTAAAAACATATTTTGCCGGGGCAGTGGTGGTGCACGCCTTTAATCCCAGCACTTGGGAGGCAGAGGCAGGCGGATTTCTGAGTTCGAGGCCAGCCTGGTCTACAGAGTGAGTTCCAGGACAGCCAGGGCTACATAGAGAAACCCTGTCTCGAAAAACAACAACAACAACAAAAAAAAACAATAAAAACATATTTTAAATGTTTTCTTTTTAATTTTCACTGTGTATATTACATAAGGACATTTTGATACAAATATAAAATGTATGTTGAACATCTATCCTCTAGACCGCTTCCTTTTCCTTTCTTCCCCTTCCTGCTAGTACCTTTGTTCTCCTAGGTAGTTTGGGTTCTGTTTTCCTTTTTTGTCTTTTTTTTTTTGAGATTTATTTTACTAACAATGTTTCTTCTCCCTTCTCTTTCCTTTCTCCTCAAAATTTTCCCATATACCCCTTCTTTCTCCCCTTCAAATTCATGGCCTCTTTTTAAATTAATTGTTATTATGTGTGCATATGTACCCCTTAGAAGTGGAATGTAAGTCTTTCTTTCTTTCTTTCTTTCTTTCTTTCTTTCTTTCTTTCTTTCTTTCTTTCTTTCTTTCTTTTCTTCCTTCCTTCCTTCCTTCCTTCCTTCTTCCTTCCTTCTTTCTGTCTTTCTTAGTTTTTTTTTACTTTTTATTGTTTCATTTATTTACATTTCAAATGTTGGTCCCCCCACCCAAGAGTTCTTCATCCCATCTTCTCTCCTCTTAGCCTCTGAGAGAGTACTCCCCATCCCCCACCTCCATTACCTAACCAAGTACTCCCAGCTCATGTCCCCTAGGCATCCACCTCCCCTGGGGCATCAGGCTTCTTCAGGATGAGATGCATCCCTCCCAGTGAGGCCAGATAAGGCAGTCCTCTGTTACACATATGCCAGGGTCTAAGGACCAGCCCATGTATGCTCTTTGGTTGGTGGCTTAGTCTCTCGAAACTCCCAGGGGTCCAGTTTAATTGATACTGTTGGTCTTCCTATGGGGTTGCCATCCCCTTCAGCTCCTTCAATCCTTCCCCTAACTCTTCCATAGGGGTCCCGGAACTCACTCCAGTGGTTAGCTGTAAGTATCTATCTGCATCCTGTCAGATGCTGGTAGAGATTCTCAAGAGGACAGCCATGCTAGGGTCTTGTCTGCAAGCAAAACATGGCACCCATAATAGTGTCAGGGTTTGGTGCCCTGATGGGATACCAAACCCATGGGATAAATCCAACATTGGGTCAGTCACTGGATGGCCAGTGTCAGGGTTTGGTGCCCTGATGGGATACCAAACACATGGGATAAATCCAACATTGGGTCAGTCATTGGATGGCCTTTCTTTCAATTCATTGTTCCTTTATTTCTTTTAGTCAGGAATAATTCTAGGTCAAAAATTTTGAAGGTAGGTTGGTGACCCCATCCTTCCACTGGGGGCCATGTCTATCTAAGATAGTTGGTCTCTTCAGGTTCCATCTACCCACTGTTGGGCATTTTGGCTAAGATCATCCCCATTGAGTCCTGGGAGCCTCTCACATCCCAGATTTCTGGGACTTTCTAGAGGTTCCCTCTCCACCTCTAGTAGCTCCATATTTCTATTCATTTCTGTCCCTATGTCTAAGAAAACCATAAACTTCAGAAACAAGGCCCAGAGACCTCTGATCTGGAGCTGGCCTGAATGACTCTTCTCTGATGACAAGCTTTTGTAGTATCAGAAGGTTCCATGCAAAATTCCAAAGGGAGAGGCAGCCAACAGTCCTACTACTCACTTTTGAATCCTAACTTAATAATTCTATAACTTCATCTGTCTCAGTTTCCCTCCACAATGTGGGGACTGAGAGGTTCTCAGAGTATTCTTGTGGGGGTTCCTTGACTTCTGAAAAGTATACATTTCAAAGTCTAGCTGATCTTCAAAACAACAAGTATCAACTTTTTTTTGCCAAATAATGTATACTTGATCAAAGACCAATGGAAAATAACTCTCTAGCAACAATTCCTCTTTTTATAAAGGTATGAATCATACCTGACTGTGTAACTGTGAAGATCCAATGGTTCAGTGAGTAATTTCTATGTGAACCCTGTCTAATAGTAATTAGTCTTGCACTCATCAAGTGCAGGGAAGACAAGTGCTGCTCATTAGTATTCATATAATCAATTTATGTGCTCCTTGAATTAAACCTGAAAGAAGTTCTTCTCAGTATAACCTGGCTTTGCCCCTGTCGATTCAATAAGCACCTTGATCCAAAGCTACATGAGGAGGAAAGGGTTTATTTCATTTTACAGCTTACAGTCCACCATGAAAAGAAGTCTAGGCAGGAACCTGAATACAAAATCTGAAGCAAAGACCATACAGAAAGGCTGCTTACTGCCTGGATCATCATAATTCACTCACTTTGCTTTTCTTATGCAGGCTGGGACCACTGACCCAGGAGTGGATCCATCCCTAATGGGATGGGCCCTCATATATCAATCATTAATTTTTTTTTTAAAAAATGCCCTACAGACTTGCTTACAGACAACCAGAGAGAGACATTTTCTCATCCAAGGTTCCCTCTTCCCAGATAACTCTAGCTTGTTTCAGGTTTGCAAACATTAAGCAGCAGACATTAATAAAGTATAAGAAGTAATTGAACAATAATATTCAGTGAACATGAATTTTATATTTATATCCAAGCAGTTACTGGCAGATCAGTATGCTACTCTGAGCCAAGTACAATTCTTGATGCTGGAAATTCAGACCAAATGAAAAAGATGGAGATTCCCTTAAGGAGAGACAAGAGAATTTAAGATGTCAAATGACAAAGAGTCATAACTAAAAGTCACTAAAGAATTCCACAGTGTGATACATACTTAGGCACCTATGGTGCAGCAACCCACACTGGGTTCTATCAACAGAGTACAGTGCAGGGCATAGAACTGAGATGGAAGGAGAAATAATCCTTTGGAGGCCAAGTGAGAAAGGCTGGAGGTTGCATTAGACTGTAGCAATGGAGATGTGAAACAGTCAAGTTTTGAAACACTGAAGGTATTTAGTTGGAGAGGGAAGGGTATGGTTAGCATTTGCTGTTCTTCAATTTAGCTAATTAACAAGCTATGAACATCATCTAATTAACAGTTCACTTTTAAGTTACCTCAAAAATTGGTCTATCTGTGTTAATTAACAAACATTAGTTGCCTTATATTTTTAACTGTTCCATTTTTTTCTCAATTATATACCCAAACAGATCAGTTCTCTATTGAAAAGCAGTTATATTCTCCAGTATTCCATCCATTACTCATATAAAGAGAATGTCATTTAAATATGTCAATTTTTTAAATAGACCAGAACATTTCTGGAAATAATTTTAGAACTAGATGTACAGAAATAGAGCATATGCATTTATCACTTCAAAAAATATTGACTGAATTTGGTCAATCAGAATTTATTACTATCCATAATTAAAATTTTGCAATTCTATTTACAAAACCTTTAATCAACTCTGAGCCTTGAGTCTAATCTATTATCCTTACCAGTTCAAGGCTACAAATTTCTCTAGTCTTTATAGGATTCTTATACTTAAATACTTTTATTTATTTTCTGTATTGCATTTGTGTTAGACATCAAAAAGCTTTTATCATTAATGCTAAGCAATACAACTATGTAGAAGACACAGAGTATTTGGGGAAGGTTGAGGAGGAATGCTCTATGTCAGAGTTGCCTGAAAGAAAGAGAAAATGTGGGAATGAATGTGGAGAAGCAACATCCAAGAGGAGCTTTAATCCCATATATATCCACATGTCTGTCATGTCATGTCATGTCATATCATATCATATCATAGTATGCTGCATACTGTATGCCATATATCATATCCAATTAAATCAAGCATATGTTATATATCATATATCTTATATATCAGTCATATCATATCTCACATGTAATACATCATTGCATATGTATGATATCATGCCATAGTATACCAATCATAGTTATTTATACATGTATATGAAGGATTTATGAATAGTACAAAATTCAGAAGATTCCACAGTGATTGGTGGTAAGAATAAGATTTATACTTGGCGGTAGGGCCTGCAATATTACAAAAACAGCTTTCCTTTTTCTGACTCAAATTATGAAGTGGAGTTCCTCTCCCCTCTTAGAGGTGAGACCAGAAGACCTGGCTTTAGAATGCTAACAGAAGGTGTTTTAGGCTTGACCAACCTGTCAAAGAAGCTCAAGACTGGGGGGAAAATATCTCTTGAGGAGAGCCAATTTTCTTTGGAGCAGCAAAGCAGACACGTTGCAAGCATCCTGCTCTCTGGAGGATTAGAGATAGAGCAGAGAAGAGCCACCAAGACTTTTTGCAAGCAGAAGCATCGCTCAGGAAATGTGAGCAGCAGTAGAGTGAATAAAAAGGCTGAGAGAGGCAATTAGGGCGCTTTCATCCTTTACGTCAGAGGAGAATGTGTTATCCAACATTAGCCAGGAGGGCCTAACAGACGATGAAGGAGATGACCCCTGAAATAGCACAAGAGCACGTCCATGCCAGGCATGCTAAACAGTGAAATGATTGGTCCTATATGTAAAGGATTGAAGGATGATCAAATAACTACTATTTGGAAATGCCCACTGAACCCAGACTTTGTTGCTTTGGAAACTAGACAACAATCACTGGGAATCTATAAGAATAAGTTGATAAAGGAAAAAGGAATCGGCCTAATATCTATGGCCACAAAGAAGACATAATGAACATGTTATGGCTATCCCCAAACAAAAATCTATGATTATAAACTTAGGAGGTTAAAGTGTGTTGCAAGTGGTTGTGTGTTTGTATGCACACACATGCAAGCATACACATCACACACACACAGACACACACACACAGACACACACACACACACACACTAAGAAAAAGAACCAAATTCCATGACTGGATAACTTGAGCTCTTTGCGCATTCCCATAGCAAAAAAAGAAAAAAAAGATTTTTTTAGCTGGGTTTGTGCATTCATCTCCCCTAGTTTTGAGGGAAGGCAAGGCAGGAACTCATACAGGCAGGAACACTGAGACAGGCGATGACGCAGGCCATGGGGGGGTGGGGGGGAGTGCTGCTCTTCATGGATTGTGCAACCTGTTTTCTTTCTTTTTTCTTTCTTTCTTTCATTCTTTCTTTCTTTCTTTCTTTCTTTTTTTGTTTGTGTATTTATTCGCTTTACATCCCAATATCAGCTCCTCCTCTCCTCCCAGTACCGCCTCACATAGAATCTCTCCCATTCCTCTCCCTTCCCTTTTCCATTGAGTATCACACATACATACACACACACACACACACACACACACACACACACACACACACACACACCGTGCCTCACCATCACTCCCTGGCACATCAGCTCGTTGCAAGACCAGAAACATCCTCTCCCACTGGGGCCAAACAAGGCAGTCCACAGGCGGGCAAGCAACCCATTCATGGACAACCCCTGCTCCTGTTGTTGGGAACAAAACTGCTCATCTGCTACATATGTATCGACATATTAGCATAGGTCCAGCCGGTGGGTGATTCAGTCTCTGGGAGCTACCCTGAGGTCAGGTTAGTTGACTCTGCTGGTCTTTCTGTAGAGTCCCTGTCCTTCATTCCCTCAGTTCTTTCTCAGCGCTTCCATGAGACTCCATGACCTCCATCTAATGTTTGTCTGTGCTGCTTTGCAATGCTGGGCCAGTTCAGGCGTGCCCCACTCACAATAGACTGGACCCTTCTCATAGATCACTAATTAAACAAATGCCCTACAGGCTTCAGAATGGAAAAATTTAAATTGCTTTTATGTGCCAAAAGGCCTGTGTAATTCTAAAATGTGTTACCTGTTACTTAAATTAACATTGTGCATCCCAAAAATGATTTACCAAGTTTTCTCTGCTCTTTCTTCTTCTTGTATTAAAATTTGTAATGTGTTTGGCTTTGCTTTGACGTGAACTGTGAGTCTACAGTTTCTTCTAAAAATCTCCCCATCCAAATATAATGAAAAGTGGGAACAATTGCTAGCTGCCACGTGAGAATTAAATGCTAAGAACTTTGGAAAATTATGGGAGATTCTGCCTTCTCATCTTATTTCCTTTTATCTTCTCAACAGCATTTTGCCACTGTATTTTTTTTTCCTGTGAATTAGCTGGAAATGTATTGACGCATCAACTGGTGTTGTCTGTCATTGCCCAGGTTTTGCTTAAGCAGCTATGTTGTCAAGATTTTATAGTTGCACCTTCCATGTGACACTCTTGCAGTAGACTCTCTGGTCCTTTGGATCGTACAATCTTTCAGCCCACGAGGGAATCTTATAAAAATTAGCGAGAAACACCATTACTAGAAGCTGACATCCATGCAGCTGACTCTGAAACAAACAGTTTTGAGCTCCGTGGCAATGAATGGGTAGGTTTATAAGATAAATTTTATTCATCTAGAACACATATTGTGCAAATGATATTTTGTTACCTAAGTTATTTATGAAAGATTTCAGCAAAATAGAGTATTATTCATGCTTAAAAGATGAAGAAAGTACCATATTTTAAACCAAATCTAAACCTAGGTATTATGCTAAGAGAAATAAGACAGGGCAGAATAGCAGCTTTGATGAATACAGACATTGAATGATTGGACGTGTATGTGGATTCTGATCAAGTTGAATTTGCGAAAAGAGAGTAGCGAGTTGCCAGGACGTAAAAAAGGGATTAACAAGGAAAATACTAATTGCTACAAAGTTGCCATATGAACGAAGAACAAATTTTGACAGTTCAATTGCAGCACAGGATGCCTCTAGTTAATAATACACTGTACATTTGTAATTAGCACACTCAGATCTAAAATACTATCATCACAAACACACACAGGTAAATATATTACATAATAGAAATGTTGATTAGCTGGAGTATGAAACTATTTGACACTAAATATATTGGAAAACATATATGCATATATAAATATATGTGATATATATGGTACCATGCATTTTAAATGTGTGCATTTTATTAAGAGTTCTCTCATGGTTATTAATTTATTTAATTTTTACATAAGTGGACTTGCTTTGCAAGATGCTAGGATACAGTACATGCAGTACTTGCTGTAGTTCAGACCCCAGTACTGACTCAGTGAAGACAGTTGACTATGAGGTATGAATTGGCCAAATGTGCTGATATTGACTAGAAAGAATTATGCCTTTACTTGCTATCATTTAAAGACTCTCTTTATGCTTTAGTTGAAAAAAACGTACAAACCTGAGTTAAAATAAGGGCAGAGACATATGTAATAGACGTTTTTACATGCATGAGTTACACATA